>OZ025295.1:296328797-297528797 GCA_964019185.1 Maratus speculifer | reverse complement strand
CGTTCATTTAGTCGTTGTTTGAAAAATAATTTACAAATGGTGGGAGTCATTGTTAGTGCATGTTTTTTTTAGAAAATGATTGATAAAATTCCTTTTCTGGAAGGCAAAATGGATTCAGATAAATTTTTGGAATTCTGAAAACTTCAATTAAAATAGAAACGTAGAATAAAATTGGATGTTGTCTTAATCTTTGAGCAAAAAGAAAATAGTCAACATGTTTGTAAGTATCCGATTAAAGAAGAAATGCTTATATCTCATACGCTGCAAATTGTTTTAATTTTCTGATTTAATAAATTTGGCAAGAGAACATTAGAATTCATTATTAGAATCCGTTAATAAAAATATCTGAATACTCATTAATTTAATGATAAACTCTGTATAGAGTGACACTCAAGGTTTTTTAAATGGAATATCTCGGTTACCGAATTAACTTCGCTCCTTTTCGAATTCGTTCGTTATGTTTTCTGCTATATGCAGTTGTTCCGTTAGCATAATTTCCCATCATTACTTTGTCTATCTATGTCTTGCCATACAGTCCAAGAGCCGACAGCACAAAATCCTAAGGTATCGAGTGCAAGAAAAAAACTTTTACTTTATGGAAAGTAGTAATAGGGGAATCTAATAATTCATATCTGCCGGAAATGAAGTGACACTTAAGGGTGTATTTCGATTCAAACTGCTTATTTTCCGATTTATTTCTGAATTCATTTTTGCTCTCAAATGCACCAAACTTTCAAATTATCTTATTTAGAAAGTACACAAGGTGCCGTGATTATCGATTCTCTGATAAATGCAGAAAATATTGCAAAAAAAAGTAATCAAAAACAGCATTTTGAACAAAATTTTCCGAAGCGGGAGGTCTGCAAACGAAAAAAAGGGTCATACTGAGAAGGTTATTGTTTATTAATCAAATTCTAATGAATTGAGGATAAAAAAACATCACACGGCACCTTATACGTCTCTTCAAAAATCCCCTCAGCAAGTTTCATGTTTATAGTTTTAAAAATGTGTCTGAAATGGCATCGGAAAATTTCGAGCTGTTGAAGATGGAAAACCATTTTTTCGAATACACCCTTAAGCCAAAAATTAATACCACCAATGGTTGACTGGTAGGTGTAACATTGTGTTTGCCGTACAATCAAAGGTATGTAATGATTATGCGGTAAACATAATGATAAGCCTACGAGTAAACCACTAGTGATAATCTTTGGCTTATGCACCACTTCACTCCTGGTAGACATGGATCATTAGATTCTCCTATAACTACTCTTCCATAAAATAGTTCTCGAATATACATTACTCAAGAATTTTAACAACCTTTTGCAAGTAATAGATAGATAAAATAATGAGGGATATTACCAGTTAAACAACTGCATAAGGTAAAAAAATAATATAACGAAAAGGAGCAAAGTTATTTCGGTAGCCGAGATATTTCCTTAATTTTTTTTTATTTATATATTTGGAATAAGGAAACCAAATTATGAATTCGTGAACACTTCATCTTTTAAAGCATTTTTTTTGGCTATATTAGAAAATTTACACATTCATTTAATAAATTTTAAGGACTTTGCCAGTTAAAATTATAATTTAATTTGAATTTATAGGAGCTTTGTGTAATATTTATATTTCTGCTCAAATATTTTATTTAAATTATTTTGTTTAGTATTTTATAGAATTAGAAAATGCACAAATATAATGGTCTTAACATAGAAAGATAGAAGTGCTTCCTAATTGAAACTTTTTTCTCGCAACCTTTCAACATCAGGAAAACTGAAAAAATGCAGGTGTGAAAAAAAAAAAAAAAAAAAAAAAATTAAATACAACTAATAATGCTTTTGGAGCAAGATAAAGTATCTATAATTTTTTCTAAGCTGTATTGTTACTAATCCATATATTGAATGAATTTTATAATTAATTTAACTGCACTTTAATGTAAAGCTGGGATATAAAGGGATAGCTAAAATTTGGCACAATCTCAATGAATGAGTTATAGAAAGGGATATTTAATAAAGTAAAAGAGTAGATAGTTTAAAACTATATGTGACTTCACATCACAGTGGTGATCTCTGAATCTATGAAACCGAATATTTAATGCGTGATTGATCTCATTGTTAAGCATAGAAGCAACAGAATGGAAAATGCCTAGGCTGGTAATCTAACCCAGAATCTTTGCAATAGCACTCCTAGTACTTTGCATTTAAATTAAGAGGGCAATACCTAGCTTAGTATCTCTCACTCACATATGTTGCTTCCTTACCATCGTATGTGAGCTAGAGGTCTGCACGGGCCGGAATTTCCAGGCCCGGCCCGGCCCGTAGGAAAGTGATTTCGGCCCGGCCCGGCCCGTTGCAAAACTCAAAAGTTCGGCCCGGGCCCGGCCCGGCCCGTTTAAATTTTTGTATTTTAGGCCCGGCCCGGCCCGTACAAAAATCAGCGAAAACAGGCCCGGCCCGGCCCGTTTTGGCCCGTTACAATTTCTACGATTTCTAAAAAATTCATATTTTTATCATAGAACTAAGATTCTTTTAAAGAATACTGCATACATATCTATGGAATGATTTTACAGTATATTTTACAGCAAATACACATTAACAACGTTAATGATTATTTAGATTCTTAGGCTTTCAACATTCGAATAAAGATTCAATAAAAAATTAATATGGCTTAGAATAAAAGAAAAAAGAAAGAAAGCTAAAAACATCGTTAATTTTGAAGCTGTTTAATAAAAGAAGATTTATAAATATATTTCTATATCATTTTATTATAGATTTCAAATCCAAATTCATTCTTAAATTCAGAGAAGCTCCTTTCTGATACATTTCTAAATTAATTTTTTTTCTCAAAAACGCATAAGATTATCAGATATCTTTATTCAGAAACTATATAATCGAATGGCGTTATCCATTTTTTGATACAAGCAATTTATGAATACTGCAAACAAATGAAATACTGTCATAATTAGCGTTTTGAATAGAATTTCCGGAAGCAAGGGAATGGAGAAAAACCTACAATCATTTGAGAAACTATTATATCTCAACAAGGTTATACAAGTATTTTATTTACCAAAAATGAAAAACGCTATTCGATTCCAAATCCCTACAATAGTTAGGCTTATCACTTTTATACTCTTACAATTTAAAATTAATCAGAAAATGTGTCAAACTTTCGCACTATTGAGAAATTAATTTAAAAACCATCAAGAAGTACATATCCAAAGACTAAGCTAACATAAGTTCTTTATCGCTGTTAATTTTACAAATCATGTTTTCTGCCAATAATTAAGTCTAGTGCCGGTCCGGCCAGTCTATATGTAGAAAAATAATGTAAGCGTGATCTCGGACCGGCATGAGTCAACTAAAAAAATATTAAAACGGGTTACACATAATGTAATTCTCCGATGCCGATACACTGTACATTTTTATATTGATGTTGTCAAACTAGTATGACCACATTTATACTTATTCTCGTTAAAGCCATTTTCGCTGAAAATAGCTCATATTTTATCATTTCTGCTTAAATCTTCAAAACGGGCCGGCAGGCCCGAAAAAATTTTTTTTCGGCCCGGCCCGGCCCGTCTGGCCCGTTCAATTTTTTTGCCGGCCCGGCCCGGCCCGTTTATGTTGTTTGTCGGCCCGGCCCGGCCCGTTGAAAAAACTATTCTAAATCTGCCGGCCCGGCCCGGCCCGGCCCGCGGGCCGGGCCGGGTACGGGCCACGGGCCAGGCCCGGGCCCGTGCAGACCTCTAATGTGAGCCTTACCAGCGTACCATGAATGCATTGTTTATTAATTGTTTGGCGTAAATCATCACTAAAATTTCTATTTGTATATATTTGCTGTAAGTATGTGTATTTCTTTGAAATTCAGCAAACATTTTTAAAAATGACTGTTTCTGTTTCAGCTCTGCAACTCTACCTGTAACTATCACATGCCTGGAGGAAAAGAATTCCATAGACTCTCGTGTTGCTAGATTTTGTTTGCCTATTGGTGCTACTATCAATATGGACGGAACTGCTTTGTATGAAGCTGTAGCTGCAATATTTATTGCTCAAGTCAGAGGAGTCAGTCTCAGCATAGGCAAAATCATTGCTATTAGGTAAAAATTTTCATTACTTTCCATTTCGAGTGATCTAAACCAATCGCACTCAAATTTTTCTTGTCGCGGGCCGCAAATATAAGTTTCAGACTTTAAGCGGACCACACACACTTATAAAATAGTTTAAAATAATAATAATTATAAAAATAATTGGCGTAACAATGCAATATAGCAAAGTTAATATAAGTAGGATTAAATGTTTATCGCGGAAGAAATTTTAACAGAAAATTTAATACCACCCTTTCCAAATAATAAACTTCGTAGTAGTTTTCTATTACAAATGCTGTAGAAATATGCCGTGAAATTTGCTGGTTGACATTCGTACTGTAAGAGATTTCCGGTGCCAAATTACAAATTTCTACTCTTAAAAACTGTATTAGCTGTATAACTAGCATAAAAAATGATACTATAACAACGTAAAATTTTCAAATTCTAAAGAAAAAAAGGAGATTTTCTCTTATAAATAAATATTTTGCTCAGTGGGAAAAAAAATGTAGAAATGTATTGTTCAAACTTAATTTGGAATTATATGATAAATATCGACGATTAAGTAATGTATAAATCACTATAGGACTACATGAAAAATAAACTTTCGACTAATAATGTGGCTTTTAATGTGATTTTAAGTTAATTATAAATAATAGATTTGATCTTCCCGACTAAATATATAAATCAACACTGAAGATCTTAAAACTTTTTACGATCCTCTCAATTAATTGTATAAATATAGGTTAATGATTATACATCTCGGGCCGCACATAAAACGTCGCCGGGTCACATGCGGACTGCAGGCCGCAGGTTGAGTATGGCTGATTTAAAGAATAAAAGCTCAAGCAAAACAAGATTTATATCAGGAATATCCAATCCGAGTTTAGGTAGAATATCAAAAATTTCCTTTTATTTTAAATTATTGATATTTTTTTTACTGAACACATACATACATAAATAAATAAATAAATAAATAAATAAATAAAAATAAAATAAAAAGCCATAAGTGTATGTGATTGCTTATTTTTAATTATTTTTTAAACCTTTCTGGCACACTGTGCCCGGTCTGGGATACATAATTTTAATTCCAAACTTGCAAACTGCACCAATAATATTTTAGTAAAATTTTGCTTTTGCCTTTACCTTTTGAAATTCTTATTTTAAGCTTTAGCTTAAAATAAGGATTTCAAAATATCTAAAAAATTCGTTTGTGATTTCCGGTGACAGTCGATAATTTCTCATTTTACTAACAGATTTTGCCTGTGCCGGAAAGGGTTAAAGTGTATAAATACATTTCGGACATCCTGTATATTAAGGAAATTTAGTTTCTACTTCAAGAAAAAATACAAATGTTTTGATTGACAAACAAAGTTGAATTGACACAATATTAGGTGACTAGTTTTAATGTTTCGGATCATTTACTCAGTAATTTAAAAAGCATTTTTATTGCAAAATAAGTTTAAAAAAATTATAAGAAATTTTTGCTCAACAACTGCCATTAATGGACAGGTTAATGTCGAATTACTCGTTCAAATTTGGATATTTTTAAACGATTTTTTTTTCAAAGGATAGCTGAGCTCGATCTTTAGTATAATTGTTTTTTACTTTTTAGATTTTGGTGCAGATTTTCTTTTGAAAAAAGTACTTTCAGTTTCAAAACCGGTTCCGAATTCAAAAATAGTTTTTTTTTTTTTTAAATCTGCAACCAAAATCGAAAAAGTAAAAAATAGTTCCAAGTATTAACTGGCTTCTTAATTGGGGAACTAGAATGTTTTCTTTGTAGTATTTATTAACCCATTAGTGCCTAGCGTCCGTTTTTAGGGACGCTTCAAAATGTGCATTCAGCACTGTTTTTGACACCAGTAAAAAAGAAAAGCAATAATTACTTTATTTAAATGATGCATTTTCGTGATTAATGAAGTAAACTTAAATCTTCTAAAAATAGTGGTGCCAACCAAATAAAATTTACGCAAAAGATGCTAGGCACGAATGGGTTAATCCCTTTCAGTCGTATGTGACATTTTATTTTTTAGTTACAATATTTCCTTATAGTAATATAACAGTAGTTTCCTAATAATATTAATGAATATTTGTACTCAAAATTAACAACCGTGCGCACACTATGCAATATGGCACGTATGTGCATGACATTCGTTTAGAAAATCTTAGCTCTAAAACACGAAACGTGATGTAAAAAATATTACAGTAGGTTCCCTTAAATCCGCAACTCTCTAAAATCCACACATAATTTACAGATGTAAACAATGAAGCTTTTAGTTCAGATGTAGGTACGAAATTTGACTTTATTTTTATATCAAACATATTTTAATCTGTAATTTTCATTAAATTACTTAATTTATGCTTTTTTATGGAGGAAGAATAAATTTATTTCGAAAAAAATTCAAGGTATTTCTGATATCACTGGTAATTACAATCTTTTTGCCAATTATATTTATGCATTAATCAAGCTTTTTTGATTATTAAGTCTGGCTAAACCTGAAATGAAACTTTCTTATTTTATTATTTTGATATGAATTAGCAGTGCAGTTTTATGAGGCAAGTTTTATTGAATAATCTAGGAAAATTGCATCTATGAGGCAAGTTTTATTGAATAATCTAGGAAAATTGCATCTCATCTTCATAATGAATATTAACTATGCATTATTGATTGTTTGACCTTTGCTTTTAATATTCTAATCATTTAAAAAAATTATCTAAAATTTTATTATTTTAGTATATTACTTTACTTATTTTAATATTTTACTATATTGTAAGCATTCATTATAATCTCAATTACATTATTAATAACACTGAAATTACTCTTTTAAAAATGTAAAATAAGCAATGACCAGAAATCCACACATCCTGTGGTCCCAAGCTGTGCGGATTTAAGGGAGTGTACTATAATAATAATAACATAAGTTTGACATTTCATTAACATTGTCTTCAATTTCTCACATGTGCTTTTGTTTAACAGCATAACATCGACTGCCGCAAGCATTGGTGCAGCTGGTATTCCACAGGCAGGACTGGTCACAATGGTCATGGTTTTAAATGTTGTTGGATTGCCCGCTGAAGACGTCTCCCTCATTCTAATTGTAGACTGGATATTGTAAGTTTTAGCTTTCAACTCTTTATGCAAACATATATATTCGAATTAATTGGGGTACTTGGTACTGATGTACCACGTATGATAGAAACCTGGAGCGAAATGCATATCAAAAATGGGGAAGTCTACCACCTCGAGATGAGTTTATTAAACATTCTAGATGTGTCGCATTTTTTTCCTGTCATTAAATTATGTGGTTATAAATATTATAATGCAATTTTATTACGTTAAAATGAGTTATAAAAAGACAAATATAGTAAAAAAGATAGTTTAAAGACATGATTATTAAATTAAACGTGATAATTTTTCACTCACAATGTAGCACTTAATATTTTTAGAATTACTTCTTGGCGTGATTTAAGGAAATGCCAAATATGCGATTTTTTAAAATATTTTTTTACATTATTTATTTACCTTATTATTTGCTACATTATTTGCTACATTATTTGTTACATTATTTAATTATATTTGTTTACAATGGATTGGGATATTTAGGTTGATAGAATCAATGAATTTAAAGCATAGCCACCAAATCAAAAGCCAATTCAAAAATTTATTTATCCATTTAATTTAAAACAAAATTTTACCCAGAACAGAAAACAGAAAAAAATATTGAAGAAAGTTTCTTTGGAAACTTAGATATGTCGCAGAGGCTATTATTACTATAATGTGAATGGAATCGGTTTGGCATTGTGCCAACTGGAGTTCTTTCAAATGTGGTCTTATCAGTACTTTTCATCAAACTTTTTAGAAAAATATTTGGAACATATGTATTTTAATAATTTGACTGAAAGTTGCATTGCTTATTACACTGCGATGGTGTGCAGAGTTTTTGGTGTTTGCGGATTTGGAGGAGTATTATATATATATTTTTTATCAGCGATGCTCAAGATTTATTATATTTTTTTATATTAAATTTTTTTAGTGTATGTATTTTCTTTTAATATAATCTGCCTTTTTACTTACTTTCTTACCTTTTCTCCTTGATTCCATTTTCCTTCTTCCTTCCCCTCCTTCATTGTATTCCTCGTACACTTTAATTATGCTCTTCCATGATTGGCTGTTGTCTTCTACTTTCCTATTGGTTGTTGTCTTCTACTTTCCTATTGGCTGTTGTCTTCTACTTTCCTATTGGCTGTTCCTTCAGCTTGCTCCCTTTCCCGCCTTTTCACTTCAGTCGTACCGCTACATTCATAGTAGACGCACGTCTTTTTGTGCCTGACGAAGAAAGACTAAATTCTTTCGAAAGACCTTGCGCAATTTAATTTTCTATGGTGTTTTAAAGAAGTTTTTTTTCACTTCGGCGATATTGAATTAACAATTTTTTTTTTCCTTTTTTTCATCCACAGAGATCGTTTCCGAACAATGATAAACGTTCTGGGTGACGCCTTCGGATCAGCTATTGTGGCCCACTACAGCAAAAAAGATCTGGCAGAAATAACTGACGATGTCTCAAACTTGGAGATGACAACCTTGTAACGTTTTCAAAGTGGTGGTCGCGAAATCAAATAAACACACATGAAGAACATGTTACGGGTACTGCGCGTGCCTTTACATTACAAGAACCTTTCGTTCGAACATCACCTTGAGACAAAATTGAAACATCAGCGGCTTATCGACAGATAAGTCCTGATGACAGCTGATGTTAGTGCTTTTCATGTAGAAAAAAAAGTAACTGCAGAAATTTAATGTTTCACTTCAGAAGAAGGAATCTAATCTTTCTTTAAAGATTGTGGACTTGTGACAACAAATTTCTGCTACAAATCTGAGCTGCTATTGTTATTTCGTGTCAGTTTTATGGGGGCAATCTGTATAATTTTTTGTTAGCAATTGCATATACCAAATCTTGAGAACATCAAAGTTATAATATAATATAGTTCAGCTTTTTTACCTATCATGTATTCCTGTAACTTAGTAAATAATTATATATTATCTGAGGAAAAAAGGAACAAATGCAATTTAGTTAAAATATATATTTTAATATGAGTATATGATTCAGCATTAGAATTGTTTATGGATTGTTTAGGGTTGTTTTTAATAAAACCACTTGTAAAAATACCTTCACACACTGTATAAAATGCATATTTTCTATTTTAATCTTCTTTTAATTGTTTATCTGCATAATGTTAAAAAATTGAAAAATTTGTTTTATTAAAACATTGTAAGATACATTCTGTCAGTTGCTGGTCAACAAATACAATTGATTTTATACATAAATTAGTAAATCTAGTACATATGAATCAGGTTTCAATGTTAATACTGCAAAATTAATTTAAATGAATGGGAATAGACAAGTTTTTTGTAGTTTAAAAACGTAAAATGTAATAACTGTTTCGTACTTAAAAAATAATATTTTCTTAATTAAAATGTTATTAGTATTTATTTATCAAATTTCATTCCAATTTCTAACTTTGTTTCAGTCTTAAGAAAAAACTTTCCTTTGTCAACATTTGAATAGGGACCAATTTACATATTTTTTAAAATAATACTGTGTGACACTTATTCTAATTTTTTATTTTCTTTATTTATCTATAAGTTGTATAAGTAATAAGAAAAGTAATGTAATAAGTGAAAAGTCATGTAATTTTTTGCATGCATTGGTGTAATATCTTTTAAACCAAAGATGAAAGTGCAAATATAATAGTAATGAGAGTATATAAAAATGTTTTCATTTTCATACATATGGCAGTAGACAAAGAAGATTGTAATATTTACTTGTAAAAAGCTACTTCTAAAATCGTATCTATATATTTTTGCCATTGATATATGTGTAATGCTTCTAAGGAATTTGCGAAAGTAAATAAAATATGTAATACGTAAAAAAGAAACATCGTGAAGAGCATTATAAGGAAATTCCAACCGCTGCTTATATTATAAAAAAAAGTATGTAAAGAAATATGAATTAAAAAAAATGTGCATATGAAGCCATAAATATTTTCAAGGAAAACATTTGAAAAAATTTCTCTTTCCTCTTTTATACTAGTGTGGAGAAAAAATAATAATGTAGTAACTTCTCGTTAAATGTTTTTTTTTTTTTTTTATCTTTAAAAAAAAAAAAATACGGTAAATTTTTATCTTAAACATTTTTTTTCCATCTTTATCTGAATTTATTTTACAGAATCATCTATGCAGAATGTTTATTCTCAACGATCTCCATTGGCTAATTCCTAAACCATTAAACATAGACATACAGTTTCGAGTACAAAAAATTTTAAAAAAGTAAAAAAAAAAAAAAAGCGATTTGGATTAATAAAAATATTAATTAAAAATTACGAAATTAAATTTTTTGTACAATCTCCCTGTTCATTATAAATTATATTGTAGTAAAAATATCCTATTGCACTAAGAAGTGAGACAAAGTATCCCATTTTTCTATTATTAAAACTGAACAAGTAATAGCTGTTTTAAATTGGAACGTCTATTTTGCTACGAAATAGAGGTCATTTACAAATTTACTAGAAATAGATATAATAAAAATAAGAGTAAAATACATATACCAAAATAAGTTTATTTTCCTTCTGACTATTAAAGCGAAATATATAATTTGTTCTAAAAATAGAACTCCTAAAAAATCAGATTTTTATAAATGAAGCGATGAAAAGGAAGTGTCTATATTCTTTATAAATTTAACCCGAAATAAATTCTAATTCATAGTACTTTGTCTACGATCATACGAATTATGGTCACAAAACAACTCACCTGTGTTCAGATTCAGAAAATTGGTATGAGTCAAAGTTTCTTAACTCGGTCATTTTCAGTGTTAGATGAATGATACTTTCTTTCTGATTTTTGTTTTTTTAATAGGAAAATTTTAATAGATATCACTTATAAGACCATAGAGGGTATGTATTAAAAAATTAAAAATCGTAAATTTTTAAGAACTTTTTTTAAAATTTTACTGATTTAAGGGACTTAATTTTTTTTTACCTTATTTAAAACATTTTTGTTATTGGAACTATATGATTATGTCTAATAGTTTATGACTTAGCCTTTGGACACCATTGAGAGTGCACATCCCAATTTGCTTACGCAAAATTGCAATATGCTTATAAAATAATATTTTAAACATAACCATAAAATATTTTCTTGAAAGTTATTATTCTTGTTAACTTTTACTGCCCAAGATTACGCCTCATATCAGGGTATATCATGCTTTTTTTCTTGTCTTGATATAACAAGGAGCCGTTGTATTTGAAGTAAAATGAAATTGGCTAATATATAGCTACAAAAGTTTTTATTAAATCAGTACCATATATTTTAAAGTTTGATGCATTTTAGTACGATAGTGATATTTTAAACTTTTAAAAAATGAAGGAAAAATGTATTTTCTTATTGAGGCTTAAACAGTTCATTAAATTCATAAATTTTCACAGGAAAAGTTTTTGCTCAATCTGTTATTTGGATGACAGATACAGTGTATAATATTCCGAATTATCATCGTGTACATAATGAAATTATTTTTCAGCTAATCCTTTCTCTGTATTGATTCACTCATTCAAATCTGTTTTATCTTATCGCTTATATAAAATGTAATGTAATTTCTGTCATATCAAACATTCCATTTGATAATGAAATTTGTCCAGTTCATGCTGTGTAAATAGTGCCATGTGTTTTCGGAACATGCTTTGTTTTACTGTGAAAATAAAATTGGATTAGTTAAAAAGTGTCTTGTTTTAAACATTTGTCGAAATGTTTTCACTTTTGATTTTTTTTAAATAGCTAATGTCAGAGGTTCTCAATCTTGTGCTCAGGGGTACGAAATTTTAGGCGCCAGCAATCGGTATCTCACCACTAAATTTATTTCAATATTTTGGGCAAGATTCTTGCTAGAAATGCTATTAAATTTTTAGCGAAGAAATTTTTTAAATTTTAGTGGTGAGAGACTACCAGTTGGTGCCAACATTTTTGCATTTTTGCTTGTGCTCCAGGCTCCAAGGATGCAAAAATCTAGGCGCCAGCAAGCAGTATCTCATCACTAAATGTATTTCTTTTGTTTTTCTTTTTTGTCTAATATTTCGTGCAATATTCTTGTTAGAATGCTATTAAATCTTCATCGAAGAAAATGCTTAAATTTTAGTGGTGATAGACTACCAGCTGGCGCCTAGATTTTTCCATCCCAACTTATGTTCCATCGATTCCTAAAGATTGCACTTTCTAGGGGCTCAGTATCAGTTCCAAGATGACAAGTAACCGTTAAAAATGAATATGAGCTAAGCATAGATTATAAAACACTTTCCATGACAATCAGAATATTGGAATAAAACTTCACCATATAATCCTTATAAGTCCTATGACACTTCCCCCATGACATCGAGACCAGCATATCTTACACGGAATTTATTCAGTTGTCACTACTTAAAAAAATAAAATAAAGGAACACCTTTATATGTAGTTTGACAACATGCAAGAGGAATCTTCTTCAAAATGTATTTTTAAATTATAGTGGTTCGTATAGAATATAAAAATAAAATTATGCAAAAATACTAGCGTTCAATAACGGTTACACTGTTAAAAATCTTGTCCTAGTTTGATCCAAATTTTAGTGCTTAATAGCTATCACTGTAAGATAGTGAAACTTTGAAAAGCTCCAATTGTTGGAACGAGGTTGAAACAGGGAACTCCAAATGTTGGTATAAGATTTCACCATCTTATGGTGTCAGCTACTCTCTTAAAAAGTCAGCCACAAAATAGCTCAAGTTGAGCTGAAATCCACTCATCTCAGTGTTGAAAGGCAGCTTCTAAAAAAAGAGTTGAAGTAACTCGAGTTTTAGCCAATTTAAATGAAGTTGAGCTATTTAAATAACCAATTTAGATCAAGAAGATTTAATCGGTTGGAAAAAACTCTTTTATGATCGAAAAAATTACAGCTCTTTCATGAGAAGCCAAATCAGCTCTTTCGTTTTAAGAGTGTACTGAGCACCAAAATTTTGTTCAACCTAGAGCAAAATTTTTAACAGTGTAATAAGGCGAAAAATGTCTAAGTAAACGATTTGGGAAAAACGAAAAACACATTTCAAAACCCAATGTCACTAAGTACCACATATAGACGGATTTTTTTGTGCAGCCCTGTATGTAATCTACAGATTCGCATATACAGGTTGATTCAAAAATCATCGTTCATATTTCGGGAAGAGGCAAGGAATACATCGGTAAGCCGATTTCTCATTGGGATGTGTCAGTGAATGCAAGGAAACAGTACAGTTAAGGAGATTCTTCGCTCACTTAAAAACACCCCCTCCGTAATGTTAACTTGTGGACAGGTTGTTTTCGAATTTCTCATTAAATTTTGAATATTTTTAAACTATTTTTAGTATGGCTGAGCTCTAATATAGCTATTTTTTTTTCCAACCTCATTATCCTGTGAAAAAAAATGTTTAAAAATATTCAACATTAAAGGAGAAATTCGAAAATATTCTGCCTATAGGACTAACATTACGGAGCGTGTGTTTTCAAGTCAGTGAAGACTACCATTAAGTGGTAATGAATGTGACTTTTATTCCAAGAAGGTAAAGTACAGTCTCACAGTAAGTGCTCAAAATTGCGACCAAAAAGTAAAAAACAAAAGAACAATAAAGGTTAAAAGAATTGGAAAGAACAAAATAAAGTAAGAAGTTTCCAGACGCCAGATAATGAAGGCTTTGAGTAAAGGTCATATACGATATTTTTGGAGTTTTTAATTATGTAAAAGGCTTCGTGGAAGTCCATATACGTGGAAATAGGCGAAGAAATATTAGCTTTAAGAAAGTAAGTAATTATTGGGTCGCAATGGAAAGTTGGGTACATTCAGCGCCCTCTACATACGCATGTGTACTTTTGCAGGCACACTTTTCTGTATAAAATCGATTTTCAAGAAACTCCTAATAATTTAAAATTACCTTTCAGAAATTTCCGTTAATAAACAATAATTTACTCATTCCTTTGTGCAGCCCCGTATATGGAATTTATATACGCCAAGTTATGCAAAAAATCCATTAAATTTAAAAATGCATATCACAGTTGCAAACGCACTTCCAGATATTATTGCTCATAGACAATATTTTAACCGAATTCGCTTTTGTGTCCCTGTAAATAAACAAAATAGGCTGTGCACATCATACTCTATTAACGGGAATGATCGAGCTCTGTTTTATCAAAATTAGCTGTACGTTCGACTCGATATATTGTATTCTCACTGTATTATTCTTACTGTACTACACCGGTGGACAAAATTAAGAGATGGAAGGCATTTCCCCCAAATATCTCGAGAAATACTGGATAAAAATAAATGAAAATTGGTATGGATATAACTTATAGTATGACAATAATATGTACAAAGCAAAAATTAAAGTGTCATTCATTGGCAAGAGTTATTGCGAACAGTCCAATGTGGACTGAAATTCAAAATGAAAGATGGCAATGAAAATGAGGCTTGTATGGTGTGTGGTCGCCTACAGTATGGTGCGTGGTCACCTCTGACAGATAAATAGCATGCACAAAGAGTATGAATGCTGTTAATAAGAGAGTTAAGGATTGTTTGTGGAAGACTCTCCCAATCTTCCACCAGAGCACTTTTTAACTCCGGAATGGTTCTGAGTGGGGGTTGGCGTCTCGCAAAAACCCTTCCAAGAGCATCCCAAACATGTTCAATGGGGTTAAGGTCAGGAGATTTGGCTGGCCAGTCCATTCGATGAATATCTTCGCTTTCCAGATACTCCTCAACGGACGTCTACAGCGACACAACTGTCTAGGGACCTTGCTGCTGCCACAAGAACATTAGTTTCAAGGAAGACTGTTGCCAGGAGGCTCTGTGAAAGAGGGTTCTATGGCAGAAAGCCTGCCATTTGCATCTCACTCACTCCCTTCCACAAAAGAGAGCTTGCACAATGGTGCAGACAACACCAACACTGCACACAGCTTCAATGGGCTAATGCTCTGTTCACAGATGAGTCCAGATTCAGTCTTCAACCTGATTCTCGGCGAATATTCATATGGAGGAAACCTGGGACTCGATATCTTCCCAGTAACATTATGGAAAGAGACCATTATGCTGGTGGAGGACTGATGGTTTGGGCATGGATCATGCAAGATACCCGCACACCACTCCATGTGTTTGACACTGGTTACGTGAATGCTCAGAGGTACAGGCAGGAGATCCTACAATCCTACGTGCGTCTTTTCAGAGGTGCTGTTGGCCCTGAATTCGTTTTTATGGACAACAATGCCCGACCACATAGGGCTCGCCTGGTTGAGGAGTATCTGAAAAGTGAGGATGTTCATCGAATGGATTGGCCAGCCAAATCTCTTGACCTTAACCCCACTGAACATGCTTGGGATGCTCTTGGAAGGGCTATTGCGAGACGCCAACCCCCATCCAGAACCATTCTGGAGTTAAAAACTGCTCTGGTAGAAGATTGGGAGTCTTCCACAAACAATCCTTAACTCTCTTATTAACAGCATGCATACTCGTTGTGCATGCTGTCTATCTGTCGGAGGTGACTATACACCATACTAGAGGCGACCACACACCATACAAGCCTCACTTTCATTGCCATCTTTCATCATGAATTTCAGTCCACATTGAACTGTTGGCAATAACTCTTGTCAATGAATGGCATTTTAATTTTTGCTTTGCACATTTTATTGTCATACTACAAGTTATATCCATGCCAATTTTCATTTATTTTTATTCAGTATTTCTCGAGATGTTTGGGAAAATGCCTTCCATCTCTTAATTTTACCAACAATTGAAACATCATTTTGATGTTTAAACTTTAATTCCCATTGAAATGAATTGACACATAGTGAACCCCAAATAAACCGCTAATCGATTTTTTTCGAAAACGAGATATCTTCAATTTTTTTCTCGCAATCAAAAACAGTCTGATATAAATTTTTCTCAAAATCATTGCAGTTATAGGAAAATAATAGCTTGACAGGCAGTAGCTAAAAAAAAAAAAAAAAAAAAAAAAAGCACTAATTGAATTTTCTCGAAACATTCGACTTATCCCCAATCGATGCAAAATTTATTTAAAATCACTTGAGCTATTTTTTAGATGAAATTTAAATGACCCTGACCCATGGTGACCCAAAATGACCCACCAATCAAAACTTCTCAAACATGTGACTTAGCTCAATGGTCTTCTAGTAATCCAAAACGGTTGAATATAAAATAAGTCGAAATTTGACTAGCTGTGGCCCAAAAATTAACCATTGATGTAATTTTGTTGAACTTGTGACCCAACTCAATGGTTTTTGGTAATCCAAAATGACAATATGTAAAATGTAATCAAAATCCTTTGACCTGTTGTCTAAATAAAATTAGTCCGACCACAAAATGGCCAACTAATCTAAATTTATCAAACATGCCATCGAAGCCAATGATTTTCTCTCGTCAGGAGCCAGAAAAGAATATAAAACATAATTTCTACAAAATTGTTTGAGCCCTTTTTATATACAATTAGCATGACCCTCAACCATTATGACACAAAATAACCTACTAATCGATTTTTTTATATTCAACATAGCCCTGTGATGTCCAGCAAATGATGGAATACAAAAATTAGTCAAAATCGTTAGAGCCGATTTCAGGATAAAATTTGCTTTACCCACAGTGACCCTAAAACTATCCAGCAAATCGAATTTTCTTGAACATGTGACATTGCCCAATGCTCTTCTCGCAATTCAAAACAATAGAGCACAACAATTAGAGAAAATTGTTATTCTTTTTTTAGATAAAATTGCTTGACCCATAGTGACCTAAAAACGGCCAAGTAACTAAAATTTCTCGGACATGTGACATAGCCCTATAGTTTTCTCGTGTCCAAAAGCAGTTGGATACAAAATTTACTCAAAATTAATTCAGCTGTTTTTAGATATAATTATCTTGACCCTTACCCATAATGACCAAAAAATGATCGACGAATCGAAAATTTTCGATCATGTGCTCCTATCGCTTTTTCGTTCCGGGAAACGGTACATTAAAATAATTTTCAAAATGGTTTGAGCTGATTTTTAATGCCAATTAAATTGTCCCTAACCATGATGACTCAAAATGACCCACTAATCTAATTTACCGGAATATACGACACAGCCCAATGCTCTTCCGTGCCCAGAAACAGTTTAATGCAAAATTTTGCCAAAATTGTTTGAGCTGTTTTTTAGATACAATTAGTTAACTATTAAACAACTGATACAATTAACTAACAAATGAATTATTGTGACTCAAAGTGACCTACTGATTTAAATTTCTTTATTCTGCTATGTAGCTTAATGTTTTTCTCGAATCTAAAAACGATCGAATAAATAAATTATTCAAAATTTTGTTTTTTAGATTTTGTAGATAAAATTTGCTTGGCCCGAAAGTGACCTGCTAAGCAAAATTTCTCGAACATGTGATCTAGTCCAATAATTTTCTCGTGGCTGGAAGCGGTATTACACGCAACTTTGTACAAATCGTTACAGTCGTTTTTAAGTACAATTAGCTTGAGCTTGAAACATTATGACCCAAAATGATCCACTAATTTAATTTTTGAGAACATGCGACCTTACGTAATGGTCTTCATGATCCCGAAAACGATATAATGCAAAATTTAGTCAAAACCATTTGAACCGTTAATCATATCTTAAACGAATATGCAGTTATGGATCTAACTTATGGCGTGAGAAAGCGATCAATCAACTCCACAAATGTGTGCAGAACGCTACTCCAACTGCGCAACCTCAGCATCAAGTGTTTGCACGCGTTCATCAAAAACTGAAAAGGAATGCAAACATCCCTCGTGCCGAAACTTGACTGTTCTTGAACAAACTCCAAGAGAACTTCCTCGTTTGATACTTGTTGATTAGTTGCCTAATCTATCATGACAGCTACTAGTAATGAAACCAGCTTCGTATAGTTGTTGATGAGCATCGTCAAACATTTGATGCTGAGATTTGCATCAACTGTGGCAGCGTTCTGGATTTGAGGGAGTATTACATAAATTTTTATCAGCAATATTGAATTAACAAGATTTCTTTCTGTTTTCTTTCATCTGCAGAGATCGTTTCCGAACGACAATGAATGTTCTAGGTGACTCCCTTGGAGCAGCAATTGTGGCTCACTACAGCAAAAAAGATCTGGCAGAAATAACTGACGATGTCTCAAACTTGGGGAAGACCACCTTGTAATGCTTCCAAAGTGATGGTTTCGAGAAATCAAAAACACACATAAAGAAAATGTTACGAGTACTGTGTGTGGCTTTTACAAGGACCTTTATTGCGAGCATCACCTTGAGACAAAACTGAAACATCGGCGGCTTGTCGACAGATAAATCCTGATGACAGCTGATGTTAGTACTTTTCATGTAGAAAAAAAAAACTGCAGAAATTTAACGTTTCACTTCAGAAGAAGGAATGAAATCTTTTTTTAAAGATTGTGGACTTGCAAGAGCAAATTTCTGCAACAAATCTGAGCTGCTATTCTTATTTCGTGTCAGTTTTAAGGAAACAGTCTATATTTTTTGTTAGCAATTGCATATACCAAATCTTGAGAATATCAAAGTTATAACATATAAGTTATAATATAGGCTTAATAGTTCAGCTTTTTTACCTGTGGTATGTTTCTGAAATTTAGTAAATAACTATATATTGTCTGAGGAAAAAGAGCAAATGCAATTTACTTAAAATATATATTTTAATATGAATATACAATTCAACATTAGAATTGTATATAGATTGTTCAGGATCGTTTTTAATTAAACCACTTGTAAAAACTTTCATACACGGTATAAAATTGCAGATTATCTACTTCAATTTTGTTTTAGCTGTTTAAGTGCATAATGTTAAAAAGTTGAAAATATTGTGTTATTAAAACATATTGTAAAATGCATTCTGTCAGTTACTGGCCAACATATACGATCGATTTTGTATGCAAATTAGTAAATCTAGTATATATAAATTAGGTTTAAATGGCAACACTACGAAATTATTTTAAAAGAATGAGAATAGGCATGTTTTTCGTAGTTTAAAAAACTTAACACTAGAACCGCCGGGTATTTTACTTAAGTTTTACAAAAAGTGTTTCTCACCAGAATTTCAATTTTAAACTATTTAACTGATTTAATTAATTTATTTTTGTGCTACATACATTTAACATATCTTATGAAGAAAATTCTGGTTCGAATCGACTGTTATCAATCTGGTAGGGGTCATTTTGACCCCTAATGGCGGTCTAGTGTTAAAATGTAACAACTGTTTGGTTCTTAAAAAAAACCTAATATATTTTTCTTAATTAAAATGAATGTTGTTAGTATTTTTTCATCAAATTTCATTCCAATTTCTAACTTTGTTTCAGTCTTAAGAAAAAAACTTTCCTTTTGTCAACATTTCGATAGGGGCCAATTTTTATGTATATTTAAATAATATAATAGTGTGTCACCTGTTCTAATTTTTTATTTTTCTTTTTTATCTCTAAGTTTTATAACTATAAAAAAAGTATGTAGTAGTCAGTGAAAAGAAATGTAACTTTTTGCATGCGTTTGTGTAATACAATCGGATGCCGATTTCACGAATTTCGCGATTTAACGAATTTTCCGTTTTTTTTTTTTTTTTTTTTTTTTTTTTTTTTTATTAAATTGAAGACAAAACCCCAAAACCCCTTTTTTAACAAATAATAAACCTCGCATTAACAAACTTTTTCAACGGCAAGCGAAATACGGCTTTGAGTCAGGAAAATATTGGAAAGTTAAATACAGAAATTGCTTGGATGAAAATGAGGGAGAAAGATATGAAGTCGATGTTTTGTTAGAGAATCTTGGGATCTAGTTTCGAAAAATGCGATTAAAAAATTCTTTCAGAAAACGGGAATTTCCAGGCACACAAAAGAAAAGTGATAAAAATAGTGAAGATATCGCCCCTTCAGAAGAAATTACAGTAGAAGCCCGATACAATGCAGTTGTTAGGAGACTTGTTTCACACACACATCGCGTCATAACTTAACCGCGGTATAACAGAATGCTGTTAAAGAAATGATACAAAATGATAAAAATACTTAGCCGCTTTGTGAAATGTGATTAACTTTCTAATTTACTGAACACAGACTTAACCTTACGCTATCTTAAAAAAAGTCCATACGTGTTGTTTGGTGAACTGGGGCGTTTTATTTCTTTTCTGCATATCGTTTCACACAAGCAAGATGGAGTAGATGAGGACATTCTGAATCGTCTCGCCTCTCCATCCAAAAATTACTTTTGTTAAGTATGAAATGGCTTCACCATGTGGAACGTAGTCTTTCATTACCAAATCATTTTCAATTTCATCATCATCATCTTGCTCACTGTAATTTTTATGCATTACAGCATCAATGATATCCTGATCTGTTGTGACCTCTGAAATTAGTTCGCTGTTGTCAATTTCTGTCCAGTCATTTAAATCTTCTAACCGCGGATTGCAAGTCCCTCATTGTATTTCATTGAAATTTTAAACGCAAAATTTAATCTAAAATTGATCTTTTTTTTGGGGGGGGGGGGGTGGAGGCTATTTTACCCGCGTTAAATCCGAATAATTCGCGTTATTTCGGGCTTGTACTGTATGTGAAAAAATATCCATCTTGAGATAAACTTCAACAATGATGCCGCTTGTGATGACGGTCAGTCTTGTTGTACAAGTGGAGTTAATGAAATACTTAATTTATCGGAACCAATGAATAGCGATTTTGATACAGATATCGATAATGCAATTCCCATTAATACTGTTATTTTTTTCTCATAATTTACGTGGCTAGGAAACTGTAATAACATACCTCATGCAGCAGGGCTTAAATGTCTTAATATTTTCTTCTCTCCATAAAATCAAAAAACAACTTTTTCGAGTCAAGAATCAAAGAAGTTCTCAAACGTTTATTACACAGTTCTTTAAAACTTAACATTACTAATTATAATAACGGTTTACATTCAGCTGCTGAATAAAAAGCACATAATTTATTCTGATGGATATTTTTGTGTAGTAGTTTGTTAGAGCTTTTTTGTAAGATAAGTGCAGATTTTTTTTTCGCCTTGAAACCGGATAGTATGAATAACCCCGATTTAACGAATAAAGTTTACGATCCTAATGAATTCGCTAAATCGGTGTCTGACTGTATTTGTCTAAACCAAAGATGAAAGTGCAAATATAATAGTAATGAGAATACATAAAAATATTTTTTGATTTTCATACTTATGACAATCGTAAAAAAGATTGTAATATTTACTCATAAAAAGCTGCCACTAAAGTTGTATACATATATTTTTACATTTTATATATGTGTAATGCTTCCAAGGAATTTTTTGTATTTGCGAAAGTAAATAAAATGTGTAATACGCAAAAAAAGACTATGAAGAACATAAAAAAAAATCTACCTTTGGTAACATTACGAAAATAAGTATGTAAAAAATGTGAATAATAAAAAGGTACAAGGTCCTAAAGACACAATAAATAATAAAAGGCCAAGCCATAAATGTTTTTAAAAATATATAAAAAAAAGTTCCCTTCTTCTCTTTTATACCTGTGTAAAGAATATATATATATATTAAAATAGTAGGCCTTCGTTAAATCCTTTTTTTTCGCATCTGAAGAAAATACACTAAACTTTTATCTTAAACTTTTTTTTTCTTCTTTTTAGGGTTTCGTTCATCTGACGAAACCCTATTCGTCTCTGTCCTCTGTCTGTCACAGAGTCCGTACACAAAAACTATATATGTGCCAGAGAGTTCGAATTTTGTGTACTTACAACTGAATACCTCTTGTCACATAACAAATCCTAAAATTTTGAAAAAGATTATTATTTTAATTTAAATATCATTTTTTAAATCACCAGTTCATTTTGTTGTTGTTTTTTCCTTCTAATTTTTGCCATGCAAGTTTAAAAGCATACAAAAATTATTTCATTTTTTACCCTTTACTTTTAAAAGATATGGAGTACTTCTGTTGCCACAATTACAAAATTTATATTACAAACTACAAAAAAATTAATATCTCAAAAATAAATTGAGATACAGTTTTTAAACAAAATGCATTTAAAAGTAAATTTTTTCCCTATATGATGGTATAAAAATTGAAAATGTGCCATATTCAGAAGCTTAAAAATTTGCAGTAGCGAAAATTTCGAAATTGAAATTTCATTTCTTCTAATTGTTGCACGCAAGTTTAAATAAAATTATTATATATGTAACATAAATTAATAGATAAATAAATTATAGATAATAAATTAATCACATAAACCGTAGTTATTTGTTTTTATTTCATCATATTAAATCATATTTATCATCTATTTTGACACGCGAAATGAAATATTTTTTATATTTATTTAATTATTATTCATTTAAATTAAGAGCTGCCTCTGGTGACCAGTTTGGTCTCCCTTAAATTTATGCTAAGTTTTGGAACATTTTACTTTTATTCATAATTTTATTTACTTGCGTACCTTCTCTAAATTTGCAGATTATGATAGAGAAATCAACAAATCTATGTGATCAAGGCAACATTTTGGAGAGGATTCTGCTAATATTCTGTTCTGGTTGGCGCGATTGGCGAAGAAATCCTAAAATAGCACCGAAACACAGTTTTTCATTTGTTAATTTTATGCAAAAATGTGTTTTGAAGGAGATATGAAACAAAACCTTCTGTGTGATCTCAGATCACACTTATTTAATCTTTATCTATTTTACAAAATTATCTATGCAGTCCACTCTCAAAGAGGTCCAGTGGCTAATTCCTAAATGTTAAACATAAACATACGGTTACAATTAGAAAGTCTTTTAAATGAGATTAAAATAAATAATAAATAAAAGAGAGTTGGGTCTATAAAAATATTAATTAAAAAATACAAAATAAAAATTTTTGTACGATCCCCCGGTTCTACAAATTATCTTTACTAAAAATATCCTATTACATTATGAAGTAAGACAAACATTCTTCTAAAATTAATCATACGAGATTTTGATCATACGAAAATCATATTTCCAACATCCAATTATTATTTATCCATAATCAGAGAATCCATAGATATCCTATGCAAAAACAATCAAGTGTGTAATGATGCCCTATCGTATAATATATCGAGTTTGTGGTTTAATATCCTGAAATAAATCCCGACAATCTGAGAAAATGATGTATTAAAATTTATGGTGCAACAATTAAATATTTCTTTTCCCCGTTCACCTAAAACACTACTAATTCAATCTTCAAGCCACGAGTCTCGTTCATTTTCAAAACGGAATCATGTATTTGTATAAATAAAGAAAACATTCTCTGAGGAAGAACCCAATAAAAGACTTGAAAATACTAAGTTTTTTTTTTTTCTTTTTTTATGAAATAAACTATTAACGTCTATATTTGATTATTTTAATCGCTTTTTAAGTAAACCTGAACATTTTAAAGTTCATAATATACATTTTGTGTTAAAAGCAAGGCGAAAATTTCGGTCCATCATACATTTTATATTTATTTATACTGATCACTTTTAAGAATAGTTTAAAGAAAATTAGTTCAAAATGTTCAAAATTGCACGAGGAGATACATTTAAAAATTTACTTTTTTATTTTTAAAATTTTTCAATTTTTCGCAGAGAATTTAAACAGTTTCTTGATAAAATCAATTTTCTTCATTGAATCCTTTATTATTATACCAAAAAATATACCCTAAAATAGTTAAATTAAAAAAAAAAAAAGGTTCAAGGGGTACAGAGTCCCTTTATGTTTAAATAGGTTAAATTTTCAGCATAGTGTTGGGGAGAGAGAAAATATATCACGCTTGAATTTTTTTTATAAAAATATATAGTCCATGAGCCAACCGCACAAAACCCTAACTCATCGAGCACAAGAAAAATTTCTTTATTTTATGGAAGAATAGTAATAGAGAAATCTAATCACCCACGTCTGCCGAAAGCGAAGTGGTGCATAAGCCGAAAATCGATACCACTGGTTGACTCGTAGACAGCATTATGTTTTCCTGCACCCAATTTTCCATATTTTCATACTTTTAATTGTACGGTAAACACAATGTTAAACGTACGATTGAACCACTAGTGGTATCAATTTTTGGCTTTTGCACCACTTCGCTTCCGACAGACATGGGTGATTAGATTTCTATATTACTATTCTTCCATAAAATCAAGAAATTTTTCTTGTGCTCGATGACTTAATATTTTGTGCTGTAGGCTTTTGTAGTAATACAAAATCCCTAAATTGAGGTACTGTTTAAAAATATTTTCCATTTGAAAGAACATCCTCTATTCGAGAGTGTAAAAATTGAAACTGTGCGTTGTTAAAAATTAAAAAAATCCAGTAAAAGTGACTCAGAAATATACGTGGGCTGACATTTCCTTTTTTCAAAATTTATATACAACATAATTAAAATTGAAAAAATTGCTCGGAAAAACTTTTATATAATTTAAACTTAAAGAAAAATCGTTATTTCGATCACTCATCTCTGTCCTCTGTCTGTCTGTCATAGAGTCCGTATACAAAGACTATATATGCCAGAGAGTTCAAATTTTGTGTACTGCTGAATACCTTTTGTCACACAACAAATCATAAAATTTTGAAAAAAAAATTTAATTTAAATATTAGTTTTTAAACCATTAGTTCATTTTGTTGTCCTTTTTTCTCTTCTAATTGTTTACACGCAAGTTTAAATAGACATAACAATTATTTATTTTTTTACCTTTTACTTTAAAAAGAGATGGATAACTTCTGTTGCCACAATTTAAAAATTGGCATTACAAACTGCAGAAAAATTAATATCTCAAAAATAAATTGAGATACAGCTTTTAAACAAAATGCATTTAAAAGTACTTTTTTTTCTCTATACGATGATGTAAAAATTGAAAAATGTGCAATATTTAGAAGCTTAAAAATTTGCAGTAGCGTAAATTTCAAAATAGAAATTTCATTTCTTCTAATTGTTGCACGCAAGTTTAAATAAAATTATTATGTATGTAACATAAATTAATGGATTAAATAGTTCACGTAAAAATGTGCTTATTTGTTTTTATTTCATCATATTAAATCATATTTATCATTTATTTTGACACGCGAAATGAAATATTTTCTATATTTATTAAATTATTGTTCATTTAAATTAAGAGCCGCCCCTGATGACCAGTTTGGTCTCTCTTAAATTTATGCTAAGTTTTGCAACGCTTTACTTTTATTCATTATTTTATTTACTTGCGTACCTTCACTAAATCTGCCGATTCTAATAGAGAAATCAACAAATCTATGCGATAAAGGCAACATTTAGGGGGAGATTCTTTTAATGTTCTGTTCTGGTTGGTGCGATTGGCGAAGAAATTCCAAAATAGTGCCGAAAAACTGTTTTTCATTTGTTAATTTAATGAAAAAATGTGTCTTGAAGGATATATTAAACGAAATTCTCTTTGCGATCTCCGATCACACTTACCGCCTTGTTTTATAATTATAATAATAAAAATTCCTCAGAAAACATTACTGTTATCTAAAGATGATTTTCCCTCAAAGTCTTATTAATCCTTTCGATTCTGGTATACTATTAATAGTATATGTCTTTTAGTGGAATATTATTTTGTTTTAAGAAATACTTTTGCTACTATTTACATGTTTTACTGTTAGTATATGTCTATACATTTAATATATGACTTCATTCGTGTTTAGGCATGTAGTAATAATGATAATTATTGTTATTTGATTAATTCTCTTTGCGCCGTTTGCGATTCTTTTATTTTAAACATATATTGCACTCTTTAAATTTAAAATAAAAGTTACTTTCCCGAAAGAGTTATGGGTACTACTCTGTTATCCCGTCGACCAATTTCGCCAAATTAATAGCCAAATTATACATATTGATATAATTTTTATTTTAAATAACGAAAAAACAAATAGTAGATTATTAATAAAAAGTCGAAATAAGAATCACTTAATGACATTTTAAACACATGAATCGTATTTAATGTCATTGAATGTGACATTTACGATCATCCATTTTCGGCATTTAATCTTATAGTTTGGCGATAATTTTTTGGTCGACGGGATAACCTAGTAGTACCGAGTTATGTGCAAAAATTCTAAAGAGTTGTAATATAAGTTAAATCTTACTTTAACACAATATTTTCTAAACATCTCCAAAAATTCTTCCTTAGCCTATTGTCATATGAATATTAATTAAATATTAAACAAATCAACAACATTCGTTATCTTTCAGACAGTGAAATATGCTAATTAATTTATTTGGATAGCTAGTGTTAATGTTGTTAACGTAAAAGTATTTTTTTTTTCTAAAATATAAAAAAAAAGATTGAAAAAGTTAAGGATATTTAAAAACTGAAATAAACCTGCACGAATTTATACTTAGTTTCATTAAATCCCTTCACAAAATAAACAGCGCAGTTTAAATACTAAAATCCTTTCATGGAACCTTATTGTGCCATATCGCATGAAAATCCCTATTTTATAGGCTAAGTGTAATTGAACCTATAAATGTTTTCTAATACAGTGTAAATATTCATTATCTATGCTAACAGTATAGCAAATCATCTTATCAGATATGCAAAAGCGAACTCCAAAAATTCCATGTTTTACCTTTACAGAATCAGGAGTTGCTCGGATGCGTTGTGCTCCACGGGAAAATATCGATCGAAAATCCCTGTAAAGACTGTTTATCTGCCGAACAAGTCTCTCTATTGCTGGGGCGCCGCTGGTGTAGTGGTATCATGCAAGATTCCCATTCTTGCGACTCGGGTTCGATTCCCGGGCGGCGCAGAAATACTTTTTTGTATCTTATTTTTTTTAAACCCTTTTTTTAATTCCTTAGATATATGTATAAGGCGATCTGGGGCAGAAAACTATATTTATGTGTTTTTCTTTTAATTTAATGAGACTTTTTCCGCGTTTTTCCCTGTTTGAAGTGTATACTAATATACATATTCTTTTTCGAATGTGAATTTTTTTCTTTAACATTTTATTTTATCAATTTTTTTTTCTTTTTAAGGAAAAATTATCAATTTTAGCCATATTGAAATTGATTAAAACTTTAGAAATGATAATGATTTTTACACATTTTTTAATTTCTACTCACAGGAAAGCATACATTTTATTTTTTCTTGAGAATTCATAAAATTAGCTATCCATAATAATAATAGTAATAATAATAATAATTTTTAAAAGGAAAAAATACTTTTTATGAGAATGTTTTACTAAATTTCATATTTTAATTTTTTATTTTTTCTTGAAACAAAAACTTCCAAAACCGTTATCTATATAATTGAAAATATTTGTAGAATGTCTTATAATTTTATATTAAATTTCTTAAATTGAAATATGGCGCATCTTGGAAAAAGGCACCGAAACAATTAGATTTAAAGGCATCGAAACAATTAGATTTAAATGTGTAAATGCTCAAATTATACAAAATAACTAGTTAAAAGGTGTTACAAAAGTATAGATATTATTTATTTAATTTACCTGAGATCTTTCGAATGCTAACGCATTCATTATCAAAGGAGCATAAAAAAAGATATATGATTCGAAACAGAAAACATCAAAATAAAACAAAAACAAAACAGTTCGCGTGTATAAACAAAGTCACGATGAATTCATCGAAACACCAAGGATATTGTACCAGAATATTGTATTTACATACAATATTTGTATATTTGTATCATTTTATGCAAAAACTGCATTTTTTAACACCTTTTGAACATAGTTGAAGGAATTATGATTAATTTCCTTTACGAATTCGGTTTTTATAATCGTCTTTCTGCATGTGCGTGCTCTGACTCCCGTAAATATACTCAGATTGTCATGCAATTGATATATAAATTATTCAAGTTTGCCATGACATGTACGGTATTGAAAATAAAACGTGTACTATTTATAGCTTATTTACAGGGCATTCAAAAAAAATTCCATTACATCATAATCTATAGGAAAAATTCATTTTTGATACATTTTAATGGTATTACATTATTACAAAGATAACGAAATTGATGCACATCGCTGAGGAAACACTACAAGGTGCTTATTGCGGCATATGGTGTGCATAGCATTTATCGTATTTTTACAGATATGCACAAAATAATTTGGTTACAGTTCTGTCTATCAGTGATAATTGCTGAAAGTGCATTTTAAGTTATGGTATGTGTTTTTTAAGTTAATTTTTTTTCATATTATTGGTTGTGCATAATTTTTTTTAGATCCTATACAAGGATGCACAAAAGAATTCGGGTACATTTCTGCTTACTGGTGAAAATTATTGAAGGGAAATTTTCACCTGTCCTTAACACAGTTCCGTAACTGAGGTAAATTTTTGCATATTATGCAGTTTATATACACGTTTATAGATCATATACTGAGCTGCAAATAAATAAATAATAAAAAATAATAATATATATTAGTTTTTTACATGGTAATTACAGAAGTAGGGGTTTCAAATGAATTACTCGTTATTATTTGTAACATTAAACTTTAAATACATACTAAATTTTACAATTTTTACTTATTAAATTATATCAAATTTATTTTTTAAAATAGAAATTTTGCTGAAATACATACAAAATTACATTCGAAACGTAGTATATTAAATAGTATTTGAAACTATTTTTGTTAAAGCATTAATTTTTGCTATATATAAAATATTTTGAGTAATCATATGCGCGAATGTATCCACAATTTTTTGAAGTCTAAAAGTTACTAGTACTTTAGCATTTTACATACTTTAATACGACAAGAAAATTAAAACATTTTAAATTTCTTCATGTGGGTTTCTTTTGCATAAAATATGGCAATACTAGATATATTTCATAAGATATAATGGAAATAGCTAGAAATAAGTAATAGAATAGGTAATATGTATAGTAAACACAAATAGGTAAATTTCACAAGAATTCGTCGCTTCATGAACTCTTGAACTCAATAATTTTATTTTTAATATAATAAATAAAAATTAAAAACTTGTTCTTTTTAAAAATTTAAACTAGTAGGATGTGGCAATCTCAAAACTTCCTTCTATCTCATATATGTTAATGTTTCAAAATTCGTTAACACAGTGCAAAAATTAAATCTATGCCCATCGTGAGGATTCTAAAGATACGAAATTCCATGCATAAGTTCTTGAGATATGACAGTATTCTCAAGTATAATCATGTAAATCCTGCAAACTGCAACATAACATCGATACCTATTGGCCGATTAATACCAATACCTAATCAGCAAATCTTGTGCAGAGTCTTACTTAATCCTAATATAAATGAAAACTCATGCATTAGTTCTTGAGACAATCCTAATGCAAAAATGGTGAAAAATATAGTATAAAAACGCCACCTAATGAGCGATTTTCGCCAAAATCTAAAAAATGTCAATTCATGTCGGTCTAATTAAAACTGAAGTTTGATAAAAATCCGTGTATGAGTTCTGGAGATTGAGCTATTGCGGAAATCCCAAAAAATGTTGCATAGCAGCGCCATCTTTTTAACGGTTTACACCAAAAATCTAATCAGCACTAATTTATATCAAGGACTAGCTCCATATCAATAACTCCAAAGACTAACTCCATATATTCCAGTAAAGGTAGAAGAAAGTAAAAAATTGACGCATATTCAGCTCAAATTTAGATATATTGATTTAAATATATAGCTTTTTTAAAAATGTATAGGGATTTTCCGGACCATTTTTGTGGTACAGTCGTATAGCTTATACTTTTAAAGGCCAATTAAAAAAAAATATATATATATTTTCGACACATAATTGCCATTTTAAAATCTAAATTGTTTTGATAATCTATTAATAACACACAAAAATCTCTATACTACTTCTGAACTTTCGAGACTTAACTTTGCGAAATGCTAAACTTAAATAATATAAACTCAATACATTCGTCTATATAAATAATTAAAAGTTTACATATAGTACGATTAGATACAGGTAATTAAATATTACTTGCGAGTAAAACAACTCACAAATATTACAGAAATAAAATATTTCTTTTCTTTTATAAAAGTATAAAATTATCTTTGTATTTTACATTACTTTTTATAAGTAAACGCATACTTTTACATGCAGAGTTGGACGCACGCGCGCAGGATGTGCGCGGAAAATTTTATGCAAAATTTGAAATTTTGCAGAAAACTTTAGGAAAGAAACCGTTTTACCTACCCATCATATGTAGTATAGGGTAAGTCTTGCAATCGTTTTGAATATCGATTTTTTCCCCCACTTATTTACACGCTTTAGACATTGGAGATTTCGAAAAACATAAAAAAAAAAAAAAAAAAAAAAAAAAAAATCCGTCCGTCTGAATGTGTGTGTGTGTCTATCTGTAAACGTTCTATTCCCGATAGAGACTTTAAATTTGGTGTGTACTTAGTATATAATAATTCGAAGAAGCCTATTGAATATTGGTAATCTCGATTATCCGGAACTATTTATTTTAGACTCGAAATATTCGTTCTCATGAAAGGTGCAAAAAAAATTTCATTTTTTTTAAATTTTAAATAGTGATTGTAAAAAACAATAAAAAATATGAATTTTCCATAACGAATACAATCGATCGGATAATTAGTTGTTGAGATATTTATAATTCTATTTTCAACACTCTTCAATTTCTCATGACCCTGTATTTCATTCAAATTTTAATTCAAATATATTTTTTAATTGGAAATTAGACACTTCTTCCGGGTCAGTAAAATGTTAATTGGTTTATAATAATTGGACTTATAAGAATGTATCTTTTACTACTTGATTATCACGTCAACCGACTATCGCCAAACTATAAGATTAAATGCCAATAATAGCTCATCGTAAATGTAACATGTACGTGACATTAAATACGTTATATGTGTTTACATATCATAACTGATTTTTAACTTGACATTTTTTTTTTTGCATTTTTATTAATCTTTTACTAATTTGTTCTTTCGTTACTTAAAATAAAAATTATTCTAATTTTTAAAATTTACGAGTAGTTTAACGATTTATATATAATTTGACGAAATGGGTCAATGCGATAATCAAGTAATACCACGAAATTCCAAACAGAGCATTACTATGTATTCAAAATATTTCAATACACATTTTAATTTTGTTTTGGAATTGCAATGCATTTTATAAATAGTTTACACGTGTTTTATTTTCATATTTCATAGTATGCATATCCATGATGGGTAAGTATTACGGTGGTTTCCTATGACTAGTTTTTTTTCTTTTCTTTTTTAAATAAAAATATTTCCCCAATTTTAAGTACGATTTATTTACAAATAGCGAACAATTAAAAGCAGCGACTATTTTCGAATTTTCTGAAAATTTATTATATTTTTTTATGAACTGATAAGTTTATCTTTGAACTTGTTCCCTTGCGGACACGTGTGTACCTCAGCTGATGACGAGTTGTATTGTTTTAACTCGAAACGTGTCCGGCTTTGCTTTTTATTTTATGGTGACTTTTACAAAGTCTATGATTTTATTTTTTAATTTTCGTCAGTGTATTTTTTTTTCGCTCATTTATAAAGTGATTCTTTATAACTAATCGTAAGCAAGGCTACAAACTTTTGCCCACGAAAAGAATCTAAATTGCTAAGAAAAAAAAAAAAAATATATATATATCGTTAAAAATTACCTGTTTTTAAAGACTATTTTCGGACCAACCAGAACACTCCATAGGCGTTTATGTGGCTTTTTCATTTTGTCAGAAAATTGCTAGTCTTTAAAATCAGAGCTAATTTTTCACTATTTTTTTTTTTTTAAGTATGCTTATTCTTATGTACAAAGGAAAACAATTTATAATCACATATCCCTAAATCAATTAAATTAGTTCAATTATTCTAACTATTCAGTTATAGTTACATTCCGTCTAGAAAAGAAATATCCCTAAAAAATAAAAATAAATAAAATGCAGACATCCATTGTCCAAAGCAAAATATTTGAGTGTTTCCCATGGAGTTAATAAAAATCTCTAAAAGCATAATTTTTATGATGATCAAAACTTGGCTTACGTAATAACAGAGTCATATATTACGTACGCCATGGATTAAACATTAATATTCGTAAACCATTAAGAAAAAGAATAAAATATGGACATCACAAGAATTCAGATATGCCTCAGATATCTTTATTCTCGACTGAAAACACGACGATGTATAACCGGGCTAGTTTTTACTTATTCTTTTTTTTTTTTTTTTTTTTTTTTTTTAAATCTTTAGGATTTTTTTAACTTTTGGAACGGTTGAAACCGGTTCTAAAATTGAAACAATCATAATATTTAAAAAATATATGTAACAAAAATCCGTAAAAGTAAAAACTAACCCGATTGTAAATCGTTCTCAGCTATCCTATGCACAAAAGTTCACGTAAAAATATTAAAATTTGAGCGAGATATTTGAAAACAACGCCCCCATAGACTTAACATTATCATCAGGGTCATTTTAAGCGAGTCAAATGGCCCCGTAACCTGATTAGCCATGATCGCGGATGATTGCAATCAGATTTTAATTGTAAATATTTTTTGAATTTTAGACGAGGTTTTTGTCAGCAGTAAATATATATGATGAATATAAGCATTAACCATTTGGGAACGAGCAACTGGTATACTGCCGCATAAGGTGCTCAGAATCATTGATTATACTCACCAGTATTTTTTTTTTTGTTGTTGTTAATTTTGCCTTGTTTAATCTGAACATTTCCCGAACCAATTAGATAAAAATTTGTGTTTTGAAAATCCGGTGACAAATGATTAAAAATTCTACAAAAGATAATCGTCCCGAAGGGGGTTATTATTTTTTTATTCATTTATTTAACTTTGCTCTGCTCAAGATAATACCATAATTATAGTTCTTCATATTATTTACCTAGAATGAAATGAATGCAAAAATATTTGTTTGTTGAAAAGTTTGTTTAAGAAATTTTATTACATTCAAATATTTACAGAAACTGATGAGAAGTGTGAAAAAGTTACGTATACTTTTTAAATATATAATTGAATTGGTAATATTTGTACAGTAAAACTACATTCAGTAACTTTTGAATTAAAGAACGCTTCAAATATTTACATTTTTAGGCACTGTTATTTTTATCATATTTAAAATTTTTGTTCGGATAAATACATTTCATCCAGAATAACTAAAATACAGATTTATTACAGGAAATCTTTACATTTTCATATTATATATAATTTAATATTCCAAATAAAATATTGCTCTGATAAATCATGTTCTGTTCTTTTTTGTTCTTTTTTTTTCAGAATAGATGAAATACAGCATAACTTTAGAAAGCGTTGCAATTTTAGACTATTATTTTGCATCATACATATTTTTTTTGTTCTTATAAAAAATAATAATACATATATTTAACAAAAAGCTCAACAGCAGTCATTTGTAAACTTTAGAATTTTGCACATCGTTTTTTTCCTTTTTTATAAATATCAGATTAAATTTTATTCTTGCTAGCAAGCTCTTTTTTCTTTTTTCTTCTTATTTAAATAGCTGAAAATCCAGCAATCATTGGAATAGCTACCATTCTTTCGCTGCACTGTTATTCGCTTACATCACATATAAATTTTATACAGATAAAGTTCATATACATATGTATATTTTAGTAATGAGCTGAAAATCAGCACTCCCTTTTTTTTTGTATTTTTTATTTATTCTTCCGTCTTTTTATCCTGCTTATCTTGTCCTACATCTTTATGTTCTGATGAAAATATGGGTGCAATTTCTACAGATTCTGCTTCCCTAAGATCATCAGTTTCTTCGACAACATCCTATAAAGCAATAACCAAATCAATCAATCAATTAATGGATATAAAATAAGGAAAAAATAGATTAAACAGACGTTACAAATACTCATTGTTAAACAAGTTAAAAAACAAGTTACTTAGTCAACATTTTACTAAAAATTAAACATTATCACTCCATTTATATACTTTCTAGAAAGGTTAACTGACGTCAGGAGTACCTACACGCCGACATCAATTTAGAGAATAAATTTATAAAGGCAATAAATCACACTTAATGTTTTAGGAAATGATTACAATAAATATTACTTAATGACTTAGAAAATGCTTTTACACGAAAGTTTTTTCATGAACGTTTTTTTTTTAAACTTACCTGTTTTTAAATTAAAAAAAAAAAAAAGGTATTTTTTAAAAAATTCTGTTTGGAATAAGCGGGGTTCGGAACAGTGGGACTCTGCTAAAAAGATTCAACTATGCTATATCATCATAACATCTTCAGACCTGAGGTACACAAATGTGTACCTCCATTATTTTCCTCATAAAAACTAAACTGTTCGATTTTTTTGCATTTTTATTTTACTTCTATACAGCTGAATGTTTTTTGCGCTAAAACAAAACCAATAAATGTCAGCACTGATGAATATTACCTCATAAAATAAATATTATTTTTATCCCGAGTTCCGAAAATATCTTCAAAGACACTGTGGCCAAGAAAGTAAGAAATATTCATGATTATTTAACTTAAATGCTTTACACTAAAAAATTTTGAGGATTTGCGTATCATTTACTTGTTTTAAGACCTTAATTTTGTTATTGCGTAAATTTATATTACTGATAGTTTAACTGATGTTTTAAGGGGATTAGTATTTTTATATCCATACATGTAAATCTAAATTACCAGTCCCCTAATGTACAAATTTTATAAAAATTACTCTTTCTGTCATCTACAGTGTCATCTCGATTATGCAAAAGCAATAAATATATATTTGTACAGTTATTTTATGCTTAGGTCTGAAGAGGATAAATAAATGATTTTGAAAGACTTTTAGCTATAAACTGTTACTCAGAAATATATTTCGTGATATTTAAGTCTGAAAAAAGAAAATTGGTAAAAACTGCTTCATTAAAAACTGTTATGTGATTATTTCACTTATACCCGAATATGTTATATAACCCAGAATACTCGCAGTAAATAATGTTGCTTAAAGTAACGATTTAAATGTACTCTTCTTAATTTTAACTATTTCCGTCGCGGGGTAAATCTGATTGAAATAATTAACTAATACCAGAATTTTTAAACGAATTTGTTGGAAAATATTAACTTTCTTATTTTCAAGTATCTTATAACAGGAAAATCTTAATTAAAGACTTTGGATGCCAGTAAAATAAAAACAAGCTGGAAATTGCATGTGAAGCGTAGCAAATGAGGTGCGTTCGTACGATAACGAAGTTTTAAAAATATCACTCTCATATATCAATCTCATAAAATTGTAAATAGTTAATTACAATTAAAATGCGCACCAAACAATGTTCTCCCTATATCATTTTGTTAATAAATACTTTTATGTGGACTTGTAAATCAATAATAAATGTTCTTTGCACCACAGATTATGCAAAATGTATATTATAATATGTACTTTATAGATGCATATCAATTTCATTATGTACGAATGAGTGTAACACCATTAAAATGCATTTGAAACATTTTTCCCCATTGACCGTAATGAAACGGAATACTTTTGATTGCCCGTGTAGTTGAACTATGCATCCGATTTAGATAAAATTTGAAATGAAAAAATGATGGAAGAATTATGCATTTTAAATTTTAAACGATTCGGTTGGGTAGTTTTTGCGTTGTTATATGCGGACGGACGGACGGACAGACGGACGAACTGAACGACAACTATAGGTGCTACGTATGTACTTAATTACGAACGCACCCAATTAGGCGTCCTTTTCTAAAGACACCGCCCGCGAATGTATTAAATATAGGTTGATTGCTAAATGCTGTGACTCTCCAAAAAAAAATAAGAATTAATTTTAAGCATTCGATAAAATAATTTATTTCTTTATTTCATCGTTTGGCAATTTTCTATAAGTGCAGACAATTTTTGTATAAGCAAATTTTTAAAATTATTTTAAAGACGGAAGCCAAAAAACTGATGATGAAACAGTTATTTGATCTCAGATTTTCTGCAGGTAAAATCTTTAAGTAATTAAAATGTCTTGGTTTTAATAAAAACCTTTATAATAGAACTATAAATCGATTATTGGATACTAATAATTATAAAGATCTATTTATTTCTGGTCATCCAAGCTTAGCACGCATAAAAATGCGCATCAAAAGAATTCCTGAAAAGATACGAAGAAATCCACAACGTTCTGAAAATAAAATGACTGCAAAAGAGAATGCGAGTCGCAGAACAATGCAATTTATTATAAATGAAGACTTGAGTTTTCATCCTCGTCGCGAAAAAAAGTTGAGGTTTTCCCTGCTACACTAAGAATAAAAAGATTACAAAGATGCAGAGAATTGCTAAAGCGCCGTGGTAGGAAAAGTGTTGACATAATAATATTTTTTTATTAGAAGCTATTTTGCTCAGAACTGAGTTATACTGCTTAAAATGATCTCGTATATTCAGCAACCTTCGAGGATATAACTAAAATCCTTCGAAATATTAACCACTGTCAAAACAAGAATTATGCTGTAGTTTGGGCTCAAGTACCAAACAGTGGAAAACTGCCTTTGAAATTTATCGATAAAGGATAAAAAATCAATGTGGAATACTACAAACAGGACATATTGACTACACATTTATTGCCATATGCTGAGAGCTTGTATCTCAAAAACAATTGGTTAATTCAACAAGATTCTGTATCTTTGCGGCGTGCTAAATCAATACATGTTTGTCTCTATCTCAATTGCCCAAACTTTATCATGCAAGAAGATTGGCCACCATCTTCACTAGATCTAAATCTTTTAGATTATTACTTCTGGAAGAGTAATTTTGAGGTTAAAGTAAATATCAAATAACACATAAGTTTGGACTTCCTCAAAGCTTCCATACAGCAAGAATGGGACTTATTACCTCTTAAAACGATTCGTGCCTCAGTCAGACAATAGTATGAGAAATTATCTTTGGTAAACGATAAAGATGGTGGTCGATTCGAGTAAAATTATTTTTCGATAAACTTTCATCTGTAATGTTCATCATATGTGTGTTTATAATTTTATATTTGTAAAATAAATGATTGAACAGTATTTAGTAGACACCCTGTAATGTTCAATGTATTAATTTAATTCATGAAGTAGATCGTCCCTATTTAATTAATTATTTTCCCAGTTTAACTGAAATCTTATTTTATTAGAAAATAAGATGAGATTATATTTGCTTTATGACTTGGATAACCCTGCAGAATCAACTATAAATAGACTACATACAGTGTGTCACAAAAGTGATGGGACACTTGTGCTTTATAAAAAGAAACTGCAATAAAATAAATAAACAAACATGTGCAAAAATTTTTTGGGTGTGTTTCATATTTAAAGTTAGTAACAATTATTACATAACATACATTTTGTCAAAATATTAATATATTAATTTAGTAAAAATACAATTGTTCAGAACGGAGCAAAAAATGGCTCACATAAGTGATGGGACACTTACTTTTCCATCAAATATTTATCCAAAAATTTTACTTTTTAAAAGGTTTTAATATTTTGTTGGATTTCCTTTTACTTTTAAAACATGATTTAATCTTTTTGGGATGGACTCGACTAATTTTTTTGTGATTTCTGGAGTGATTTTACTCCATTTTTCTTGAAGCACCGATTTTAGTTGTTGTTTTGAAGAAATGGTGTGTTTGCGAATTCTTGATTCCAATTCTTGCCAAATATTCTCTATGGGATTTAAGTCTGGAGATTGTAGTGGTGTTTTTATTATTTCAGGACAGTTATATAGCAGCCAGAGTCTAACGTTCAGAGCAGTGTGCTTGGGGTCATTGTCCTGGTAGAATTTAAAATCGTTATGAAGGTTCAATTTACGTGCTGAAGATTTCAAATTTTGCTTTAAAATATCAATATACTTGTCCAGCAGATCGAATTACCCTTCTAATAGTCTCAGGATTAACAATTATTCCATATAATGCTTGTAAATCAGCAGCAACTTTTGAAGCACTTGGATTTTTTTTTAATATTTCGAACGATAATTCGCTTTATTCCATTGGATAGCTTTGATGGTCGGCCAGGTCTTCTTTTATCCTGAATCATATGATTCTTTTTATATCGTTTAATGATATTGAAAACTGCTGAACGACTCAAGTTAACTGTTTCAGCAGTTTTTCTAATAGATTTTCCACGTTCAATATGCAAATTATAATAACTAATTTTCGAATCTCAGGCGAAGTTTCTTTTCGTTTAGCATTCATGGTTACACAGAGCTAAAAAACACAAAGATTTCAAAACAAACTGGAGAGAAATACTGCAGACGATTTTATAAATTATTTCCAATTGCTTTTAAGTAAAAATAAAACCCCAAAATATATTTTTATTGCTTATTTCAGACGATTTTTGTTGCATATATAATGGTGTCCCATCACTTATGTGAGCTATTTTTTGCTCCGTTCTAAACATTTGTATTTTTATTAAATTAATATTTTAATATTTTGACAAAATGTATGTTATGTAATAATCTTTACTAAATTTAAGTATGAAACACACCCACAAAAAAAATGTGTACATGTTTTTTTAATCTATTTGATTAGTTTCCTTTTGTAAAGCACAAGTGTCCCATCACTTATGTGAGACACTGTATATGGATTTATTTGATCCCTGGACGGAAGAACTGATAGTAACGGGTAATAGATTTTGCTTTTCTGCATGCATTAATATTTGTTGCATGCATCAATAAAAAAGAGATCAGCCAGAGATATTACTATACACTGGTGTCCAAAATTTAAGCATAATTGGTAATTAAATAATTATTTTTAAGTAATGAAAGAAATATGAATCGGAATGTGCTGAAACTTCAGGTGTGTAAACAAAATAGTACGCGTCACATATTTTCGCGAAGAGTTTTCCCCGAAATCGAACAGGGGACCGTCAACAAATTGAAAAAGAACGAAGATCTTTTGGATAACCCTGTCAAAACTAATGTAGCAAAAGCGTTCAAACTGCACATTATGATTAATTGGCTTATTGTAATGTACTGTGTTAATTTTTACAAGGATAGCATGTATACTCCTAGAGAAATTAAGGTTTTTATAAAAACAGTCCTAAATTTTTCCAAGTTTTTTGCTTATAATTTGCAGAGTTCTTATTATAAAATAATTTTCTTTTCACAACACCCTGTCATCAGAATTTAAAAATAATAAAAATTGTATGAAAAATGAGTATGTTTAGTAAATAATTTTTCATTGCGCATGCGTCAACGATATCAAAATGTCATTTGCATATTGTGTTAGCTAAATGTATAGACCAACTTCTGTAAAAGTTTCAAAAACATAGCTTGAAAATTCTGAAAATGGGAGCCTATAGAATCAACTCAAAATCCGTTATTCCTAAAGGAAGCAAAAAAATCAGGGGTTTTACCTATATATAGTTGTACTGCAATATTGTGTAGGCACTAAACAATGGAATATGGATACAGCCCCTCATCTTTTTGCTTCATTTAGGGAATAAAGGATTTTGATCTCATTCTATCAACGATAATTTTCAGAATTTTTAAGCTATGTTTTTGAGACTTTCACAAAAGTTGCTCTATACATTTAACTAACATAGTATGCAAATGAAATTTTAATAGCGTTCACGCATGCGCAGTAAAAAATTATTTAGTAAACCTGCTCATTTGTCATACAATTTTTATTATTTTTTAATTCTGATGACAGGGTATTGTGTACAATGATGTTTGTCATTTTTTCAAAAAAGAACACTATTTTATATTAAGAACTCTGCAAATTATATGCAAAAAACTTAGGACTGTTTTTATAAAAACCTTAATTTCTCTACGAGTATACATGCTATCCTTGTAAAAATTAACACAGTTTATTACAATAAGCCAATTAATCATAATGTGCAGTTTGAACGCTTTTGCTACATTAGTTTTGACAGGGTTATCCAAAAGATCTTCGTTCTTTTTCAATTTGTTGACGGTCCCCTGTTCGATTTCGGGGAAAACTCTTCGCGAAAATTTGGGATGCGTACTATTTTGTTTACATACCTGGAGTTTCAGCACATTCCGATTCATATTTCTTTCATTTCTTAAAAATAATTACTTAATTACCAATTATGCTTAAATTTTGGACACCAGTGTATATTATCTATTTACTTAAATATGAGATTTTTTATACTATCACCGAGTACTTTGGCGTAACTTCCATAAATTCCAACTAAAAGAAATATCTGGATGCTACAAAACAATTTTCTATATGTCTAAAGTAGTGTGTAAATGGCCAAATACATAGCTTGTGCATGACTTTCAAAATACACATTTATTAGTGTATGTTGATTGTAGCATAAATTTTTAAAATGTTATCTAATAACTTCGAAATACATAGTCATATAATGATTACATCACAAATGTGTAAAATATACATATGCATACATTTCACATGAGTACATAAGACACAATTCTACAGGTTCTGTCCAGTAAATAATGAGATTGATTCCATAAAATTCATTTATTTGAAGATAATTTTATAAACACTTATTATTCTTCAAAACAGCCTTCTTCAGTATTAATACACCATTGCCAAAATCATTGCCACTAATTTTATGCCCCCTAGATAAATCTTCAACTGGAATACTTTTCAGTATGCGCATTACGTTTTTCAGCATCTCCTCCAAATTGTCAAAATGATGAACTTTTAAGCTGAATTTTAACAGAGGGAATAGAAAAAAGACATGCGATGACAGATTGAGGCTGTACGGTGGTTGGGACACCGTTGTGACTCTGTGTTTTGAACTGGATCACAGGGCCGTAGCTAGAAGTGAATAATAGAGGGGCGGGGGTCAAGAGAATGTAGGAAGGGCTCATATTTTCCCTCTATCTGACGCAGAAAGGTAAATTAGTGCATTTTCACACTGTAGGTGCTATGTTTCTTATTAAACTGTTGTAATAATTTCATTTTATGCTAAGAAAGGAACAGGATGATTAAAATTTCGGGTGTATAACTGCTGCAATATTAACCACCATGTTAGATTCATATGTGCAAAAAGGAAGAGCGAGCGTTGAAACACTTATTTTGGTTTCAATTTAGTATTTCTGCAAAACTGTGAAAGGGTCTCAAAACTAAATTAGATTTTTAAACAGAATTTCATTTGAATTTTCGGGACATAAATTCATTTAATGACCTTGGAATCTTTTCCAGGGGAGGCTCAAAATGTTTTAAGAAGGCTGTGCACCCCCCCACCCAAACACCCCTTTAGCTACAGCCCAACTGGATCTATTTGAAGAACCAGCTTGTCACAAATTTCTCGAATTTGAAATTCTTCCGTGACAATTTGATATACAATCGACTAAGTCCCAACGTCTCCATAATCATTCGGACACTCATCCGACAACCGCGACAAAAAGCACCATGAAATTAATTTACAAGCTTGATTTATTATACTGAATCTTCATTGGGAGGTTATGTTGCGTAACATCCGACAACACAAACTCTACCCATAAAAAATATTTATAAATATTGGTTATATTTCTAAATGTATCAGGATCTTCAACGTTCAATATTTTGGCTGAATTTAAATTACTTTTCCTTAATATTTAAACTTTTTAATCCACAGTATTGTTTTTTCCCCATATTAATATTCTAAGATTTGAAATGGTTTCGGGATTTTTAATTCTTAATGAGGAAATCAATAACATATTCCAACACTCTAAGAGTATTTATTTTCTGTAAAAATTATTGAATAATTTTTGAATTGCTACGCCAATGTATTGAGAGGTTTGTCAACCGGGAACGCCGGAATATTGAGAGTTTGTTCTATTTACAATATAAATGATTCTTACAATCATGAATTTTCCTCTGGTGTCCGTCGGTAAACAAAGTGCTGCGACTCCAGACAATACAGTAACCAATGAAAGGACAAATATGGAAGGAACAGGTCTTGCAAGTACGGCAACCTAAAAAAAGAAAAAAAAACCGTGTAAAACGATTTGTATTTTAACCCCTTAACTGTGTTGCCCAAACTGACTTCGGGCAGGAACTCATTTGCACGCTTCGCTACTTAAAGCTTTTTGACACCACTAATTTTTAACTGAAAATTTATCTTTATTGATTGGCAGATGTTTTTCGATTAAGTAGAGCAACTATTTTAGTATGGAAAATGTGGTTTACAGCCCCTATTTTTAATTTATGTTGTTAACAATTCCACAGTTAAGGGGTTAAACAAAATAATTATATCCAAATTCACATTATAGTCATACTGTTAGGATTATTGATACTCTTAAATTATCCTAAAACAGTTCAACTTATTTTTTTAATGGCCACAATTTGATGTAAATTCAAATGATATCAGAAATGTGTTGCCATATTATCAGTTATGTCAGATAGAACTGTGTGATTTATTTTAAGAATGTTCGAATTTCAACACTGATTACACGATAATGCTGTATTGAATAGCTCAGACGCATTTCTAACGTTAAAGTCCAATGTTTGTAAATCTCTCCTTTTTAATTGCTAACGCAATCAATTTTTTTTCGAGTTGCCACCAAGTAAAAAACCGTGGATTAATTTAAAAAAGAAATGATAACATGTGTTCTTTTTTTTTTAATAGGTCAATAAGAATTCAGATTCTTCCAACGGGTTTTTGCATTTTTAAAATTGACGTCGTTTGAAACAGAAAATACACATTTCCCTTAAACTTATATATAAACTGTAACTAAATATGTGTTGAAAGAACATCGTACCTTTATTTGAATGTTTTTGAAGCTAAAGCTATTACTAGCACAGATATTTCAATTAAAAAGGAATAATTTAGAAAAAAAATTCTAATCTTATATAAAAGGTCTTATATAAAAGTTATATAAATAAATCTTACATTAAAAAATAAAGATTTGAAAATGGAGCAATGAAAATATATGTACATATCAATGGACAAATGAAAATCTGTGTAGATACCGCGAAACTGTAAAGGGACTATCATCGGAGGGGGAGGAGGGTGTTTTATCACCAGCTTGACGATATATTGCCTAATCTGTCGACTCACATTACTCGCCAAAAGTGACATTAACTCGGTAATGTTTTAGGAACTTCACCAAACTAATATGTCTACTAATAACTTTAAACTAATAGTAATATTATTTTAGATTTGTTAGTTTAAGTTGGTTGATCAAGTTCCTGAAAGCATCTGAAAAGTTGTAAAATCATACGAAAAACTAGTGGAACCAAAGAGAAGTAGAGTTCGTTCTAAAAAATGTTACAGTAAAAATTGGCAAATATTTTCATTCTAAAAAAGTGCTTAAAAAAGAAACTGAATCAGATTATCTGTAAAGCTCATAAACATACCGAAATTTTTGTTAGCTGAAAATATGGGCTGGGCTTTACTGGTGCTTTATATTCAGAATCATACTATTATCCACTCAAAATGATTGCTGGGCAAAGAAATTAATAAGAATGTATAGTCATTTGAATAAACAATTTTATTTTACTTCAGAGAGGTGTAACGAAAGAATAAAAACAAATATAATTGACATGTTTCGATTCCATTTAATAAGAACCATAATCATAATAAAATAAAAATAAAAATAAAAATCGTTTCACGGTCAGTACAAACGGCACGCGACAATGAGATGTAAATTAAAAACCACGCGCTTTATTGTAAAAATAATAGATGAAAAATAGACCATGATCAAAATTAATTATCAACTTGGCTCATCCTATTCAAGCTTTCACGAGGAATTTATTTACAGCGAAACCCCGATCTATCGTTCCCGCATCCATCGTTTTCCCGCATTGATCGTTTTATTTCTACGGTCCTTACACAAATTATACTTAAGGCCCCTGTCCTCGCTCGAGGAAACGCTCGCGAGCTAATACTATTCCTATGGGGAAGCATTTTTCTAATAACTCTTTCGCATTTTGACATTTTTGAATAACTTTTTTTGCACTGGATAGCTGAGGTGCATGCCAACAGCGCACCTTTTTTTACTTTTTCGATTTTGGTCGCAGATATTTTTTACAAAGTTAGTTTCACTTTTAAAACCGGTTTCGAAACTGAAAGTGCTTTTTAAAAAATATATCTGCAACCAAAATCGAAAAAGTAAAAAAGGTGCGCTGTCGGCATGCACCTCAGCTATCCAATGCAAAAAAAATTATTCAAAAATGTCAAAATGCGAAAGAGTTATTAGAAAAGTGCTTCCCCATAAGAATAGCATTAGCTCGCGAGCGTTTCCTCGAGCGAGGACAGGGGCCTTAAATAATGTTAACGAAACCCGCAAGCATCGTTTTTCAAAAATCGTTTTCCCGCATTCATCGTTGAATTTTTTTTTTCCTCACGCAATTTGAAATTGAAAGTCAAACGAATCCATATGACATACAAACTGGAATTACTTCTTTTATCCTAAGATAGCTCATTCATGCAGCTTGTGTTAGTGATGTCGACAGTAATGTAGATGAAGAGTAGTTGTATATAGCAGATGTTGTGATTACATTTCCATTGATCAAGATGTTGCAACATGTGATATTCTACACATAGAGGAAATGTGTGCGAATGCAAAAAATGAAAATAATGGCGAAGAAGCAAAGAATAACTCTCATACCGATGAAGCTGAACCTCCATTCCAAATCTATCTAATGCAATTACGACTTGGAATCTTTATGAACTCTTACATATGCATCTGAAATTACAGAAAATGACCAGAAAAATTTTGTGTACCTTGAAAATTTATTTTTTTCATTTAAAAAAAACGGAAACACGGTAGGGTCTACTCGCAGGTTTCGTTTTCTCCCATGACGTCACTGGAACCCGTCTCCAGTCTTGGGTAGCACACTTTTGGCTTTGCAGAAAGCTTTCCGTTCATAAAAAATATATTAAGCATTTATTTAAAATCCTGTATGGCATATTACTGAGATGAATGACATTCGGAACATCTACTAAACTACTTCGGAACATTTCTATTCAAATTAGAGTTAATATATTTGTATGTGTTTACTATTTAGAATTTTTTAAAGGGTTAATCTTATGTTTACATTTAGTTTTTCAAAGTATTAACTTTCGACACATTTATTAATAATTTATTTATAAAAAAAAAGACTTCAGCAAAAAAGACGTTTTCCAATATTTTCAGTTCTATTTCATCAATAGATACAATCTTTTCAATATAATATTTTACAATTTAGCTTTAATCCAAAATTCTTTGAGAGAAATCGGAAAACTTTTGCTTAAATTCATAGATTTTTGAGATAAAGGCGCTTATAATTATGTTACATATTTTCAAATATATGTATTATATATTTATAAATTAATATATGGGAACGTCCATTCAGAAATTTTGTAAAATTTCAGCAAATTTTCATAAGTAATTCCAATTATTTTATTTTAAATCAGAATTAACCTCCTCAGTCCTGAGACAAATTTTACGTGGCACTACAAAAGTCAGTTAAAAATTGTTATAAAACATCTCTGAAGATGCATCAGTCTATATATCGATGCTTCTACCATGCACGCGTCTATCTAAAAAGTCTTGATGTAATTTTGACAATTCTAGAAGCATTTAAATTATTTTAAAGGGTGTTTTTTAGTGTCACCCTCCAGGCGACATGAGGACTGAGGAGGTTAAGATAAAAATTGATATAACCAGTTAAATATATTGCGGTCCACTTTCGTAAAATGTAGTTAATTTGTTTTAAAAAAAAGTGATATTTTGGTTACAAGAGTAACAAAATTTTGATTTATTACATAGACAATCAAAATGCATTTTGTACTTAATTAGATATACTTTACGAGAGTAGACTACAATATATTTTACTGGTTATATCAATTTTTATCTTAATTATATTTTTAAATAAAATAATTGGGATTATTTTAGGAAATTTGCTGAAATGGTCACAAGAGTAACAGTGGACGTTCCCATATACATATTGCATAAATATAAAAAACGCTTTTTTTTTCTTTTTATTCCCCTTTACTTAAAAGTTTTTGTAATTCATAAATATTTTAAAGAAAAAACAGTAACAGTTTTTTAAACAATATTCATAAGCTTTAGTTAATTTTTAAAAATATCTCTATTTATTTGATTACGTACACTAATACAGAAATTTAAATTATAAAATTATTGATAATTATTAGAATATTCTTTCTTGAGTGCATAAAAATCATAATATAAAATATATTTGCTTTTATTTAAACTTTGCTTTATTTTTTTCACAATTTAAAAAATACTAAGCAATTTTCAAAGCAACTATGGATGAATTTAAGAAAAGTCTCTTTGACTTGGTATTTTTGGAATTCATTAATATTTTAAAGAAAAAATAGTAAAATTTTTTCTAAGCATTAACCATAAACTTTACATAATTTTTAAAAATGTTTCCCTAAATTTGTTTACATACACTAATACAGAAATTTAAATTATCAAAATAATCTCCTGTTGCGAAGATGAATATTGCGACTCATATTGCTTTAAAATTTCTTTTAAATGGGAGTTTTCTAATTCTACATCTTCCATTTCGCGCAAAATTTCTTTATTTAATTCTTTTAAATCTTGATTTTCTCTTTTTATTGAATCCAATTCATTATATTCTTCTTCTGGAGAGTGCAAAAAGAAAGCAGAATCACATTCTTTCTTGTTTAACAAGAGGTTTATTTCCTTTCTGGCATCTTGTTTTTCAGCTTGTTCTCGTCTTCCAGTATTTTCATTATTGGATAAAAAGCTAGGTATTTTTAAGTAGGGAACTGATTTAAACTTTAAATTTCGTCCAGGGTTTAAATCAAGCAGTTCCGCTTTCAAAATCTGCTTCTTCAAAGTGAATTGAACAGACTCTTGCATTATCAATGAAGAAATTGTAAGCTCTTTTGCATGCTTGTAGCCATTGTTTTTGCACTACGTCATTTACTGGGAATAGATGAAATAAAATTCCATGATTTTTAGAATTTCTGGTATGATTAGTGCAACCAGAAACGGTACAACAAGGCATCTTTAATTATATTAATTAATTAAACACCACTTGCAAAAAATAGGAAATAGCATGAAGCATAAAATTATTTTACAAACGAAAAAAAAAAAAAAAAAATACTCCTTATCGCGAAGACAGAAAAAGATAAGAAAGGAGTAAAAATTAGTGTCCAAATACAGGAAGTGCTGGATGCAGGGTGCCAGTGACGTCACGAACTACTGCGCATCATCTCGTGGACCCTACCGTGTTTTCTACTTACCGTGCTCGAAACTATTTATTCTCATTACCCATAATGTAACGGATTACTTTTAATGATCCCTATAATTGTCTGAGCGAAGCGAAGTCTTTATACTCAGAGATACGAAACGATATTAAAATTCAAAAAAATTCTTTCGTCAAGCAAATCTCAAAAAGTATTTGTCGGATTTCGATTCTGTTTGTACCAATAGGTACCTGTGAAGGTAATCTGGTGAATGCACCTACTTTTAAAAATTAATTCCAAATAGTTTAAAAGTTATTTAAAAAAAAAAAAACTGATAAAAAAGCACAATTTATGTGCATACGTCACAGAATTTTGGTGAGCGTGATTTTCACCGGCTGGACATTTTCGTAGATAACCGAATCAGTACATGGAGTAAATAGTAATCATTTTCGCACTCAGAAATATTGAATACAATAAAAGATTTTAAAATTTAATCATGCAGGAAAATAAAACTGTTATTTTTTTATATTAAAAAATGTCATAAAAACTTTGATTTTGAGATTTTGTGATAATCTCTTAATAGCCTTTTTTGATCGCTAAAAGAATGTTTTATATATTTCGCGTGTGAAAATTAGAAACAATTACGTTTTTAAATAAAAAGTTTCTTTTATGACATAATTTTCCCTTTATATTTATTTTCATTGCATGTTTTCTTTTAACTTATATTTTGTTTGTGTATGGAAGTCAATTCTGGTCACTAATTTTTCGGCACGGATACCACAAGCGCATCAGATTTGGCGCAATTTTTTTCAAAGCCCATTTGACGAAAACTCCCCTTTCAAATAACGCTTACATACACATTTTTAAATTATTTTCTTTTTTAAAAAGAACTTACAGTAAATAAAATAATAATAATAATTAATAACTATAAAAAGAAATATTTTATATAATTAAAAGAAGGAAGTGAAAGTAAATAAACATTTTATGAGTAAATAAACAAATAATAAATAAATAAAGCCGGGTTATACCATCTCAGGTAAAATAATGCCATTTTGACGCCAATTATGTACCCTGGTGCATATGTGACATTTTTTCCCATTTTTCATCCGTTTCCTGTTGGCATACAACTTTGAAATATGGAGTATGTATGCATACCTGGGAGCAATACTGGAATTAGACTTTGATTTTTCTTTTAATTCGATCCAAAAAGGGGCAACGGGGCTATTTTTTAAAGTTTTATACAATTTATACTAAATAAAGGAGCCAATTACCTATTTCTATATACCAGAAGAAGTAAGTGGTATGTAAAAACAATTATAGTATACATAAATAAAATACTTGAGATAATATACTAGAGATATAAGCACCGGGTTTGGCGAGATTTTTTATGCCAATTAGGCGAAAACATCGTTTTGATTACCAGATGCATATAGCATGCTATAACAACACGTTATTTATTTATTTCTAAATGAAAAAAAAGGAATAAATGAAACATTTCCTGTTATTAAAAAAGATATAACAATCAATAAATGATAATATTTTTAGAACAAACAATTTATTATAACATTTATATGATAACCAGCATGTTAGGCAACTAAACGCCATTTTGGCACCGATTAGGTACCTCGGTGTATATAGGGCATATATGTGCCATATTTATTTGTAAAACTGAGCATGAAAGTTTATCAGGTGTGTTTTCATAGGCGCTTATATCTTTTTGCAACATAGCGCACCTTTCGAAGCCAAAACTGCACAAAAGAAAAAATAATCAATATTTGCAGCATCTTTTTTTAATGTAATGCACATTTTTTAATCAGTAGGCTCGATAATCAGACCTCGTTTTTTTTTTGCTTTAAAAGATGCACGACGTCTTTTACGACGTCTTTTTGGGATTCGTCGTTTTTCCATATTTGATAGTATGTGTCTACTCGTTTTGTACCCTTTTTTGTAACTTTCTTCTTTATTAACAGCGACATCTGGATTTCCTATTTAAATAAAAATTCTTCTAAATACAAAGAATTTTGTTAAAATAAATAAAAAATAGGAAATGCGGACATCTATTGCTCAAAACACAAAATTTTTCCTATTGAGTTAATAAAAATCAGTAAAAACATAATTTTTATGATAATAAAAAGGTGACTTATGTAATAACAGAGTCATATATTATGTACGTTATGGATTAAGTATGAATATTTCAATGAAAAGTGATATTTCAAAAGTATTATGAAATTAGTTAAAAACCATTTATTTTAAACTAAATGAATAAAAGATTTATATTTTTAATGAAATAAATGGGATTTGAAAAATTATTGGAAATTTATCACCATAGATGTATTAATATTACAATCAGTACCTTGTATGCAAAATGGAACAATTAGCAATACTTTTTGTACCCGAAAAATGGTCGTTGCTTTTTTTAAGATTAAAAAGTAGATTACGAAATATTCCTATATAGAGATGCCAAACCCTTGCTTATTGTATAGCAGAATTTTCTTATAGGAAAAGTTATTTTTTAAATCCGCAGAATGTTCCAATTTAATAAAACATTTTCTGTATTAAAATACCGGTACCCAAAATGCCGGAGACTTGGCAGCTCTGCCTATAACATTTTAATTAATCACGGTACTTTTTTTAATCGGATTCAAATTTAGTGAAGACAACGTTTTTTGGCCGAAAGCAGCTTTTTTCCACATGTGTAACTACGATACAATTCCTTGATGTTGACTTATGAATGTTTTGACTTATGCTATTATTGCTTCCTCTCATTTATTTATTTGAATTTTAAATAAGATGACTCAAAATCGTGTTTTTTAAATATACGAAAAAAAAATGCATTTCGAGAGAGGGCGAAAAGGACAATATTTGGCGATTTATTACCTGCGTTTGGCTAAGTGTCTTACTACCTTGTATTTAATACTCTTCACAATACTTCGCTGTTATATGGACTTGGGCGCTTTTATAAAAAGTTTGACGTAATTCGGGCTTAAGAAAGTGAGTTTTTTACTGAATAATACAAATAAATGAAAAATGAATACTAAGAAATACTAATAAAAGAAAAATGAAGCATTATATTGATCTATGTATATTTAAAAATTCGTCTGCTAGCACTAATTAGATAATTTATGTCATGTGTTTAGAATAGGAGATAAATTCTTTATTTCTATGCTATAAAGCATTAACGTTTGTGTGTTTTCCGTTAGCATTGGGAGTACCTAGCCGATTTAAAAAATAATGTGGGCAAAAGATGTTGGTAACCATCTTTGCTGCAAAATATACTATATTTTGCGTAGGAACAATAATCACCATCAATGCACGAGCAAAAAAAGTTCTAAAATTGAGAATTCTTTGATGTTGATATGACTAAAAATTTAAAATCTTTTTTTTTTTTTTTTTTTTTTGGTGGCAACTTTTAAGATATAAATCATATAATATTCTCGTTATGAACGATTTCTAAAACATTCGACAATTTAATTTAACATATTAAATTTTTTTTTTCTAGAAAAAGTTTTAAACCCAATTTATTGTGAATATTGCAATTTCTAGGATACTGTTGGGGTCAGAAACTATAACTTTGGCATCACAGTAACTTATAAGATGTAAGTGCTCGTTTAGGACAATTTTTTAAAAAAGGATTCCTTAACTCTTATCGACAACCTCATTGCATCCGTGGAAAACAGATATTCAACATTATAAACTATTCGGATGGATTTCACACCATATAAAATACACTCCATTTCTCTTCAAACATAATAGTTTATGTTATTTATAGTTTCTCAAATCGGTGCGAAGCTTCTGTTTCTGCTCATGACATCATTTCAAAGAGCTATATTTCCAATATAGGAAAATTTGGTGTTTTATTTTCTGTATTACTTTTAACATTTTGCATATTTCTAATTTTATATCCATGCATGGTTTGCTTTTCTTTTATAAAAATAGTATATGCAACAAGATTTTATAGTTCTACGATTCGATATGCTTATTTTCATCATTATATTTTATCACAATGAATGACCAATTAAAGGTAACACCTCATTTTCTTTACTTATCGCAAGTTATTAAATGTGTGTTCTCAGCAATATCGCTCAGACTAATCCCTCTGAGGGAAGTCCTAGTTAAACTATTCATCCAACCTTCATAAAATTTGAAATGGCTCGACAAAATTATGCAACAATTATATATTTTAAATTTTAAATCATTCGGTTGGGTAATTTTTGAACTGTTATATGCGGACAGACGAACAGACGGACTGAACAACGACTAGAGATGCAAACTAGAGAACGCACCTAATAAAAAAAACCCAGCCAAACTGTTGCACACTTTCAATGAAACATAATGTATTGCATTAAACCTTTATCTACTTACGCTACTTATAAGTGCGATTGTGGAAAATTTAGTAAAAAACGTATTTAATCAGTCTGTGAGGGAGTGTCCCTTTGTGATAAAGGCACTCTAGTATTTTTAGTGAGATCATGACGTCAATATTCTAACATGTGTGGCGCAGAAGTGACATCTATCCTTTATTCAACTTTAACTTTCCGGAGCGTGTGGCGCCCTCGAGTCTACAGTTAACTGCGGTTAGGAGTATTATGCAAATTTATAGCTCCGTCTTCAGTTTGCAATGTATAAAAGCTGTGAGTTGGAGTGTGAGGTGTGTTGTGAGGCGACAGGAGCCAGAAGGGTGTTGTGGCGAGGAGAACAAGCGAGATAGCTTGTGTTGTGAGCTGAGTTAGCCTCCAGCGAAGTACAGTGTTGTGCTGAGGTGAGCTGGGATTGCCTAGGAGGAGAGCCAGTGGGTAAGAGTTGATTAACACTTTGAGTTTTGAGAATAAAGATTTTGTGCAGCCACGGGCTGCTTTCTTATAGATTAAAGTAGCAGTAAGCCGCAACCTGAAAGTAGAGCCGGTGTGAGTGCTCCAAGCTGAACTTAGCCGTGGATGTGAGTATAGATTACAGTTTAAGGGCCATTCATTGGCAAGAGTTATTACCAACAGTCCAATGTGGACTGAAATTCATGATGAAAGATGGCAATGAAAGTGAGGCTTCTATGGGGTGTGGTCGCCTCTAGTATGGTGTGTGGTCACCTCTGACAGATGGATAGCATGCACAACGAGTGTGCATGCTGTTAATAAGAGAGTTAAGGATTGCTTGTGGAAGACTCTCCCACTTTTCCACCTGAGCAGTTTTTAACTCCGGAATGGTTCTGGGTGGGGGTTGGCGTCTAGCAATAGCCCTTCCAAGAGCATCCCAAGCATGTTCAATGGGGTTAAGGTCAGGATATTTGGCTAGCCAATCCATTCGATGAATATTCTCGCTTTCCAGATACTCCTCAACAAGGTGAACCCTATGTGGTCGGGCATTGTCGTCCATAAAAATGAATTCAGGGCCAACAGCACCCCTAAAAAGATGCACGTAGGATTGTAGGATCTCCTGCGTGTATCTCTGGGCATTCACGGAACCAGTGTCAAACACATGGAGCGGTGTGCGGGTATCTTGCATGATCCCTGCCCAAACCATCAGTCCTCCACCAGCATAATGATCCCTTTCCATGATGTTACTGGGATTGTATCGGGTTCCAGGTTCCCTCCATATGAATATTCGCCATGAATCAGGTTGAACACTGAATCTGGACTCATCTGTGAACAGAACATTAGCCCATTGGAGCTGTGTCCAGTGTTGGTGCTGTCTGCACCATTGTGCACGCTCTCTTTTGTGAAAGGGAGTGAATGGGATGCAAATGGCGGGCTTCCTGGCATACAACCCTCTTTCACCGAGCCTCCTGGCAACAGTCTTGCTTGAAACTAATGTTCCTGTGGCAGCAGCTAGGTCCCCAGACAGTTGTGTCGCTGTAGACGTCCGTTGAGGAGTATCTGGAAAGCGAGGATATTCATCGAATGGATTGGCTAGCCAAATCTTCTGACCTTAATCCCATTGAACATGCTTGGGGTGCTCTTGGAAGAGCTATTGCGAGACGCTAACCCCCACCCAGAACCATTCCGGAGTTAAAAACTGCTCTGGTGGAAGAGTGGGAGAGTCTTCCACAAGCAATCCTTAACTCTTTTATTAATAGCATGCATACTCGTTGTGCATGTTGTCTATCTGTCTGAGGTGACCACACACCATACTAGAGGCGACCACACCCCATACAAGCCTCATTTTCATTAAAATAGCAACATTTATACTCATTTTCATTGCCATCTTTCATCATGAATTTCAGTCCACATTGGACTGTTGGCAATACCTCTTGCCAATGAATGGCCCTTTAATTTTTGCTTTGCACATATTATTTTCATACTATAAGTTATATCCATACCAATTTTCATTGATTTTTATCCAGTATTTTTCGAGATATTTGGGAAAATGCCATCCATCTCTTAATTTTGTCCACCAGTGTATTTAGTGACTGGAAATCTTGAACTTTAGCTCCACTTCCCATTTCCCAGAGGCAGTAAATAAGGTGTTGGATTTTAACTTTTACTTAAACTATGTCTTCATTGCCACGTTACAAATTTATTAATAAAAGTTCTTTTTCTTACCATACAATATACTTTACTCAATCTAATTTAAATAGAATAGAAAACAGTCGAAGTTAAACATTTTAAAAAAGAGGTAATTTTCTTAATCATTTTCATAGATATATCCTTTTTTTCTTTGACAAAAAGTTATTTGAAATATTTTCGACGGTAAAAGCTTTTCCTTTTACAGATAGAATCATAATACATTTAATACATTGCTTTTATAAGAATTGCAATGTATCCACAAGAGTATTTTTGGTTAATTAAATTATTTTTGTAAATATTTTACAAAAAAAAACCCCAATAAATACCGATATATTTAATCAGTTTTAATGAAAAAACACTTCAAAATTTCACATTATTATTATCTAAAAATTCCAGTATATCTTCAGATATTAAAGACAATTATTTATGTGAAGCCATTTCTTGATAAATAATTCGGTAGATAAAGGTTAAATATATCAGAAATAAAATAATTTTACTTGTGCTAAGTAAGGGATAATGAATCCACCAATCCTTGCGCATCCACTTCCAGTACCCATTGCACTCGCTCGGAGTGTTGTAGGAAAAGCCTGAAAAAATATTAACATAGACGTATGTCAGCTTGACAAGTGGAATTGATTTCAAATAATGCATAAACTATTGATCTTTCCTTTTCTTGCTTGATTTTTAGACCCTCTCTCCCAACCCCCAGGGCCGTAGCTAGGGATGAACAATAATATATAATTCATAATTTATATCATAATTTTTTTTCAATCTCTCTGACGCAGAAAGATAAATTAGTGCATATTCACATTGTAAGTATTCTGTTTCTTATTAAACTGTTGTAATAACTGCATTTTATGCTAAAAAAAGTATATGATGATGAAAGTTTTGAGTATATAACTGGTGCAAAACTAAACATCATGTTTGTTTTATATGTACAAATAGGATGAGGGAGTTATGAAACTACTTATTTTATATACAAATTAGTAACTCTGCAAAACTGTAAAATGGTCTCAAAACTAAATTAGATTTTTGAACAATATTTCATGACAGAATTTTCTGAACAGAAATTAGAGTCCCCTTAGCTATGGCCCTGCCAACCCCCATTGAAATGCAGGTTATTTTCAGTTAAGGCTGTTCTCGACTGTTCTGCTCAACAGCACAAAACGTTTTGACACATTTACAAATTCATTTTTTAAGAGTCTACTTCAGTCAAATCAAAAGACTCGTTCGCTAATGCTAATCCTATTGAAGAAATTTAGAAAGATATCTCGGTTGCATTTCAATATTTTTAATTTTTTTTTATGGATAGCTGAGATTTGTTAAAATTCAGGTCGTTTTTTACTTTTTTCATATTTTGGTTGCAGATATTTCTTATAAGGGTGTTTTGACTTTCCAAACCGGTTCCAAAATTGAAAGCGTCCACATAAAAATTATTTGTAAATAAAACGATCTGCATATACAGGATGAGTCATAAATATCAAAACAATAGGATATCTACTTAAATACTGCCTCTAGACTTATACTTCCATTTGCAAAAATTCACAAAAAAAAGGTGAAATTTCTGATAAGATAAGTTGCAACACCATGGGGGGGTCTATTTGAAAAAATACGAAAATTAATTTTTTTATATGGCCCCTGTAGTTCAAAATTCCCAATTAGGAAATTATTCCTTATCCATTCCTAAATTGAACAAAAAAAATTTCATCTCCGTATCTGAAAACCTGACAGAGATATTAAAATCCAAAATTCGTGACTTACACCACACTTTACCATGCCTGTAAACGAAGAGTTTTTGATCCATTTTCAAAGCAAATGAGGGATCGTCCACAAATTGTCCGTTATTATATGTCGATTTAATACCGTGCCTCTTATTTGGACATAATATAGCAGCGTGTTGATTTAAGACAAAACTTGTTTTCAAAATATGTTGATCGTTAGCACTAGAGGTCTGCATGGTCCGGTCCCAAACTGGCCCATAGGGAAAAAAGTTCTGCCCGGCATGGGAAAATGTTAAAATCATAATCCGGACCAGCCTAAATATATATATATATATATATATATATATTAAATCATTGCCGGCTCAGCCGTGAATTTCTACATGGTTTTTTACATCAGTGTAGTTAAAAATTGTTTCGCGTGGAGGAATTCTGACCAAAAATACTTATTATAGCTTTTTAGCTCACAGGCTATCATAGCCTGAGAGTTTATGTGCCCGTCCGCTCTGTATGTATGTTCGTACGTTCATGCGTAACGCGATAACTCATGATAAAAATATCGGATCCACTTGAAATTTTGTATATAGGTATACCCTGATAAGGCGCTTCCCTGATTAGTTTTTGGAGTTCATTCGATATGTATAAGAGGGGGAACGGGGGCTCATGCCCCTCCCCTTTATTGATATAAACAGGATTTTCATGCGGAATTAACTGTTTCCGTTCAAATTTTAGATATAGGATCATTCTGATGAGGCGATACCGTGGCTGTTATTAGGTGTTCACTAAATAAGTATAAACAGGGGGAACGGGGGTTCTAATGCCCCTCCCCTTAAGTTGTATAAATGGATTTTTCAAGCAGAATTGTCAGATTTCGTTCAAATCTGACGATTGGAAGTTTAATGGTTAAGTATAAAAGAGGTGAATAACTCCTCTTAAATTATATAAATGCTAAATGGGTTTTTATTAAGAATTATCCAATTTGCTCTGAATTTTGGATATAGATTTTTTATATGATAAATCATGTCCTTGGTAGTTTAGGAGGTTAAATGATTAAGTATAAAAAAGGAGAAAGGGGAGGCTGTTTCCCCTTCTTAATTTTTTTTCGAACGGAATTAACGAAAATACAAGGCTGTAATGTACAATTAGTATGCGTAGCCTGTGAGCTCAATGCCATCAGTTTAACTGGGCAATATTCTTTTTATTGTTTTTTATATTTATACTTTTTATTATTAAAGAAGCGCCAAAGGCTGTGATATATTTATTTTATCGATGAATCTGTTTATATGTAAATGTTTCATTTATATTTTAATATCACTAATTCATATCCCGTGCGTTGGAGACTTTGAAAAATGTTATACAGTAAAACCTTTTAAGACGGACTCGCATAGGAAAGAAAAAATACGTAATAGACAAATGCCCTTCCTAGGACGGTTAAATGGAGTTAGAAAAAAGTTTCGGTCCTGATTTGACCTGGGCCCAGAATACATATTTTTTAACAGCCTCTCCAGGACGATAAAAAGCTTGAAGTTGTGAGAGCTAAATTTTATAAAAGACTTAATCTGTCACTGAGAAAAGCATTCTTTTAAATAATTGATGGGCAGTAAAACAGTACATTTCGTTTTTCTGTATAATGATTTTTTCCCGACTATTTCTTGTCTTTAAATTATTAAAAGTTAAGAGTTGTTAAAGAAAAAAGTACAAATTTGAAACATGTCATTTTTAATTATTTTACACTAGTTTTATTTATTAAAAAAATGAAAATTTATTTATTTTTGAAAACATGATTAAAAAAAATTTTTTTTTCGATAAATATTTTTAATATTTTTAAAATTAATATGGAAGAAGAAAAACCCCGAAACAAAACTAAAATCAGATTTTCAACTTTAGTTAAATGGAATAAAATTCAAATCCGATAAATAATATTTGGAGTTACGACGATTTTTAATTATCCTATTTAAACCAGTACTAATACCATATGAAAGTTTTAAAAATTTTATGATAAATTTTAGGATGTGATTTTCTTATCAAATTATATGGCTAACCATCACAAAAAAGAAAAAAAAAATCAAAATTCTAACTCAAAAGATAGATTTTTTTACACTTTTCCTACAACTGTTAAAGTAACATTTTCTTTTGAATTGCGCGCATTTGAATTTGTGTCTAATCCCTTAAAACTTGATGAATTATTCAAACGGCTATAACTCTGCGAATTTTGAAGATATGAAGTTGCAAATTTTTGTGTATTATTCAGGACTGGATAAGGAAAGTTTTCCTAATTGGAATTTTTATCATGCGGGGGCCGCATAAAAAGTTAATTTTCGTACTTTTTCAAATAGACCCCACATAGAGTTGCAACTCATCAAAAATTTCACCTTTTTTTTATGAATTTTTGCAATTGGAGGTATGGGTTTAAGGGCAATATTTAAGGAGATAGCCTATTGTTTCGATATTTATGACTCACCCTGTAGATCAATCTCAGCTATCCAATGCAAATAAATAAATAAAATAAAAAAAAAAATAAAAAAAAATAAATACATTAAAATTCAACCGAGATATTTTTATAAATTTCTTCCATAGGATTAGCATTAGCGACCGGGTCTTTTTATTTGAATGAAGTAGCCTCTTAGCGAAAAAAATATAAAATTGAAAAGCCTGACTATGGAGACGATTATGAATCGAACGAAATTTTCTGGGTTTTTTATTATTTATTTATTTATTAATAAATTAACTAATGAGTTATAAGCAATTTCGATCACTGACTGATGCGCTTTTCACCCCAGTTTGGGTAATTATTCTTTTTTCCCGTGTGAAATTTGACTCAAAACGTCCACTTTGACACTATTTTCTAAAAAATTTATAATATTAAAAATATAATAATACTACAATTAGATAGTTTCTGAACAACACTTGCTAGTTTCATGCATTTTCGTTCAAAAATAAATTAAAATTTAAGTCATATAGCTGCTTTTTCGATTTAAGAACAACCTTAAATAAGATTTGTTGTTAAAATTAAACTTACTTCTGTCGTCATTATGAAGAGTAGTTGAAACACGGCTGCGACGAGACCACGGCAGCAAAAGAGTATTACTAAAAGAGCAATTTGGCTTAAAAGAAAAAAAAAAGACATTCAATCATTTAAACAGTTAATCTTGTGTTTAACATTAAATATATTAATGCATATAATATATTAATCCTTGTCGGCTTGGCCTACAGGTGTAGGTAGATTTCAAAGTTAAGTGTTCATTTCAACAACAAAAAATAAAATATGGTTAGAGATAAACCCAGTTTAACAATTTTATTTGGCCGCTATTGAAGAATATTTAAACTAGGATTAAAAAATGCTCCGACGAGTACCAAAAAAAGTTAATATGTTTTTAAGTATGAACAAGTTGCAAATTGCACGTGAAGCGTAGCAAATGAGGTGCGTTCGTACGATAACGAAGTTTTAAAAATATCACTCTCATATATCAATCTCATAAAACTGTAAATAAATACAATTAAAATGCGCACAAACAATGTTCTCCCCATACCATTATTTTATGGAATACTTTTGTGTGGCCTTGTAAATCAATAACAAATATTCTTTGCACCACAGATTATGCAAAATGTATATTATAATATCTACTTTATAGATGCATATCAATTTTATTACGTTCGAATGAGTGTAACACCATTAAAATGCAGTTGAAACATTTTTTCCCCAATAACCGTAATGTAACGGAATACTTTTGATTGTACCTGTAATTGAACTATTCATCCGATTTTGATAAAATTTGAAATAACTCGAAAAAATATGTAATAATTATGTATTTGAAATTTCAAACGATTAAAATGCATTTGAAACTTTTTCCCCATTGACCGTAATGTAACTGAATCCTTTTGATTGTCCCTGTAATTGATCTATGCATCCGATTTTCTTAAAATTTGAAATGACTCGACAAAATTATGTAATAATAATATATTTTAAATTTCAGACGATTCGGTTGGGTAGTTTTTGCGTTGTTATATGCGGGCGGACGGACGGACAGACAGGCGGACAGACAGACGGACGGACAGACGGACGGACTGAACGACAACAATAGGTGCTACGTATTTATATAATTACGAACGCACCTAAAAAGCAATGCTATGCTGGTGGCTTTTGTTAGTCTTAATGGGCTTCTTTTTAAAACCAAAATTAACCTTTATTGGCCGAAGTTGATTTTCTACAAATAATTTAAATTGTGACACTGCATCTTTTTATGTGTTTTTTTTTTAAATTAATTTTAAAGATATTTAGTTGAGGTAGACTTCAATATGACCTGGTTTCTTAATAATGAAGACGTTATTATGAATTGCAAATTTTTCAGCTAAACTTAACAAATCCCATACAAATATATTTCTCTGGTTTATACTGATCTTAAGCCCCTCCTTTTTTTTTGTCTTTTACTGTTTCATGTATTTAAAAAAACAATAGTTGAAATCCAAAGTTTTATATTACTACTCAATCAAAAACGTTACATTTTTTGCAGGAAAACAAACAATATTAAACAGGGGATGCCAAATTTATACTACCATCATGACTTTTGGCCTGTCATAAGAAAAAGTTGGGAGAGGGGGGCACAAAATTCGGTCTTTGACCCGTGTGCAATTTTCTCTTCGCATGTACCTGAAATTTTATTCTGCTTCCTAATTCCTTTGACAAAAAATGTAAAAAAAAAATAATAATCCAGATTATAAAGCAGGCAAGGGGAGGTTAAGAAAAAAATAATAAAAGTTTAACTATTATAATTTTTAAACACCAACCAAACATTGTGAAGCAGTTGATGAACATTGGAAGGCAGTCCATTACTGGTACATCTACCCTATATACAGTAGACTCCCTCAAATCCGCAAACCAGAAATCCACAACTCTCTAAAATCCTCACATATTTTATGGATGTAAACAATGAAATTTTCAGTTACGATATTGGGACAAAATTTGATTTTTTTAGTTTTGTATCAATTCCACATATTTTTAAATTTGCAATTTTCTTAATTATACTCTATTCATGTTTTATCATGAAGGAAGAATTTTTTTTTTTTTTTTTTTTTTTTTTTTTGGAAAAAATTCCAGATATTGCTGTTATCGCTGGTAATCAAAATCTTACCAAATATAAATATGCATTAATCCAGGGGTGCCCAGAGAGGGATTTGGTGACGCAAGATGCGTCATACAATTTAGTTTTTTTTTGGGGGGGGGGAGGGGAATTTGAGAAAAAATACATTTTTTTTTGGGGGGGGGGGAGGAGATTTTTAATTCTTTAATATTTCAAAATTTAATTCCAGAAATGTTCCTATGTTTTCTTTCTTTAAATTCTAGATAAGGGCAATAATAGCTCATTCTGCTATTCTCATTTCGCTATCTCTTGAAGGTGCAGTAGATTATAAGTAGAATATAATTTACAATTTGTTATGTTTCGGGGGGGGGGGGGAGATGTTAAGTTTACATTTATAATTGCCAGTAGAAATTAGAAATCGGTTCTGCTTGAAAATAATTTCATCATATTATCCGCAGTGGCAGATAATTCGCACTTGAAATTTTCAAGGTTTTTTAACAGATAATCCGCAGATTATACGCAGAAAAATAAGGGATTTCTTATGTTTTTGCATCAGTATAGCTTAATTCCTTTTGAATGCAATTCACCAAAATGGTATACTGTTGGGAAAATGTATATGCAATATGTGTTTTTAAAAGTCTTACCTTTTTTATTTCCAGGTGCTTGTTGAACATAAATCCAAACAGGGGAAATAAACAGCGAAAGAACAGCCTAAAAGATGGCATAATGCCACGAGTATCATCATTGTTAAATAAATTATCGGATTACAAATGGTTGTAGATCATAACTTGTGGCTTGTATTTGTTGTTAAAATTAAACTTTTTTTAATTGCAATTTTCATGTTTTGTTTTTTCCTCTTTTAAATCTAAATTATCTTTCAGACTTATTTCTAATGAAACTTGTTTAATTGCCAGAAAAGAATTTTATATATAATTGTTCTTCCATGATCCCTGTTTAGGTACAATTACACTTTAATGTAGATATGGTAAATTTGCTTAAAATAGAAACAGAAATTTCTGACCTTTTCCAATCAGCAAAAAAAAGCTGATGGTCAAGGTAGAATTTAGTATCAATGCTTAGGACATTTTTTTTAGATTACTTGAAAGTTCATTTATCATAATTTATATTTCTAGTTTGAATTAACAATTAGTATATGTATGGGGAAAATTATATCTAACCATACAAAAGCAATTTTAACAAGTTGGAAGTTGCACGTGAAGCATAGCAAATTAGGTGCGTTCGAACGATAACGAAGTTTTAAAAATATTACTTTCATATATCAATCTCATAACATTGTAAATAGTGAATTACAATTAAAACGCTCATCAAACAATGTTCTCCCTATACCATTATGTAATGGAATACTTTTATGTGGCCTTGTAAATCAATAACAAATGTTCTTTGCAACACAAATTATGTAAGATGTATATTATAATATGTACTTTATAGTTGCATATAAATTTTATTAAGTTCGCATGAGTGTAACACGATTAAAATGCATTTGAATCATTTTTTCCCATTGACCATAATGTAATGGAATATTTTTGATTGTCCCTGTAATTGATCTATGCATCCGATTTTCATAAAATTTGAAAAACTAACTCGAAAAAATTATGTAATAATTATGTATTTTAAATTTCAAACGTATAGAATATATTTGAAAATTTTTCCCCACTGACCATAATGTAATTGAATACTTTTGATTGCCCCTGTAATTGATCTATGCACACGATTATCAAAAAATTTGAATTAACTCGACAGAATTATGTAATAATTGCGTATTTTAAATTTCAAACGATTAAAATGCATTTGAAACATTTTTCCCCATTGACCGTAATGTAATGGAATACTTTTGATTGCCCCTGTAATTGATCTATGCATCCGAGTTTCATAAAATTTAAAATAACTCGAAAAAATTATGTAATAATTATGTATTTTAAATTTCAAACGTATAGAATATATTTGAAACTTTTTCCCCATTGACCATAATGTAATTGAATACTTTTGATTGCCCCTGTAATTGATCTATGCATCTGATTTTCATAACATTTCAAATGACTCGACAAAATTACGCAATAATTATGTTTTAAATTTCAAACGATTCGGTTGGGTAGTTTTTGCGTTGTTATATGCTGACAGACGGACGGACGGACGGACGGACAGACGGACGGACTGAACGACCACTATAGGTGCTACGTATTATATAATTACGAACGCACCTAAAAAGGGTTTGACAAGTGCTTCTATTAATAATCCAGCATGAGGGCAAGGGATCCCTTCTTGGCTGCAACTCACTTCAATGCATACTTTTAAAAATATATATTTTCACTTATTCCATATAAAAGAAATTTGAGGTACTTTAGTAAAACTTTCCATCGTGCTTTACATGTTAATTGCACTGTTCATTCTGCACACTGCAATAAATTTTCTCTGCGATTCTACTCTGCTGGTGGGCTTAGTGGTATTACATGAGCGTGATACGTTATAGGAACTAGGCTTTTGGTATTTTGTGGTCTATACTACTCATTTTTATAGTAATTGTGACTGAATTGTTTTCATAGAAAAAGCGAAAATATGATTTTTTAAAAGTTGACATTGAAGTGAGTTGCAGCCAAGAAGGGTTCCCTTGTCCTCCCTCATGCTCGATTATTAATAGAAGCACATGTCAAACCCTTTTTCAGACTTAAAAACATATTAACCTTTTTTGGTACTCGTCAGAGCATTTTTTAATTCTAGTCATTTAAATTTTTTGGTAAAAACTGAATATTTTTTTTATATTTTAAAAAAGAAAAGAAAAAAAAAATGTAATTTAACAAATTACAACGACTATTTGGAAAATGATATTTTAAAGACTTATAAATAAATTCTATATTTAAATTAATAATAATAATAAGCATCATTTTAGGATGATTATAACAAGTCATATATTACGTACGCCGTGCATTAAATATTAACATTCTTAGACCAACGATAAAGAAACAGTAGTTAAAGATTGACAACTTTAACTGTTTAAAATGTGCATTTTTATTTGATGGAGTTAATCAGACTGACTTCTGAACGCCTTATATTACATATGACATGGATTAAACATTAATATTCCTGGATCGATCACAAACAATTTTTAAATGAAATTTCAGTTTTACAATTTTCGGAACTATAAATTTTTCAACTTCAAAATATCGCACATTTTAAATTTTTACATCGTTGCGTAGAGAAAAAAAATGCTCTTTTAAATGAAATTTGTTTGAAATCTCTATCACAATTTGTTGTTAAATTATTATTTATTTTAAGTTTTAATTACTCTTTTTGTCATTGTGGCAACAGAAGTATTCCATTTTGGGGCATTAAAATTAGACCAATAAAAAAAAAAAAAAAAAAAAAAAAAAAAAAAAATATATATATATATATATATATATATATATATATATATATTTTATTTTTGGACATTAAACTTGGACCAATCAAGAAACAAATAAAATTAAACAAGTTGCGGAATTCAACCAATAAAAAGATTCAGATATACTTTAGATTTCTCAATTCTCTACCGAGAACAACAACTATTTTTTCCAAATAGTTAAAAAATTTTATTGTTGCATTCGAATAATAAGAAAGCTATTGCATTGTCATATAAAATCCATAATATCTGAAAAATAAACGAATGAAGTCCAACGTAAAAACTACCGTGCGTGTTCACAACTTTATTCAAAGAACTAAAACTGAAAGCTTCGCAATAAAAAGAAATAACCTTTTTTTACGTGATTTATTTAATTTTAATGAATTACGTTACATATATAACAATTTTCATATTTATTTACACTTGATGGCAATGAATTAAAAAAAACCTACAACAGCAACTACAAGAAACAATGTTCAATTGGAGTTTTAAGGCACAATTTCGATTTTCTCAGCGTTAGTCAAACATACAAAGATGAAAAAAAAAATCTAAGTTAAGTTTTATCATGAAGATAAAAATAGAACAAAAATGAAGTTAATCCATCCACGGGAACGTTAGTTACAGTTTGTTGAATTTTTCTTCTTCATTTTTTCGTTAAAAGTTAAATAAAAAACTACAGTAAACTACGATAATTTTTGAATGCTATTATTTTATTCGTCTCATCGACTTCTATCTTCTAATGAAAAAATCACTGTCGTACGTCAACTGGCTCGCCATAAATTTCAATAAAAATAATATTTCCCAGTTAAACTGATGGCATTGAGCTCACAGGCTGAGAATACTAATTGTAGTTCCCACCATTTCCCCGTTTTATACTTAATAATTGAACCCCTTAAACTAATCAGGGATATGCTTTATCATATAAAAAATCTAAATCCGAAATTCAGAGCAAACTGGAAAATTCTTAATAAAAACCCATTAAAATAATTATCCCCTCTTTTATATTTAATCATTAAACTTCCAAAACTATTCAGAGATTCGCCTTATCAGAAAGAATTACATCTAAAATTAAAAGCAAATCGGATAATCTGCAGAAAAATCCATTTGTTAAATTTAAGGGGGGGGGGGCAGTGTTCTCGCTGACATTTGACCAACGTTAGTAATTTGGCTAATTAAAAATAAAAAAACATTCGCCAAATGAAAAAAGTATTAGCAAAATAGATTCGTCGTGTAATACAAAAAAAAAAAAAAAAAAAAAAAAAAAAAAAAAAAAAAATCTTTAATTTTTTAATGTACCCTTTTTTCGATATGTTCTAAAATAACATAAGTTTTTATAGTTGTGACAGTGATTGTTATTAATCTAATTTCAACTATCCGCTACAAATATAAAACTATGTATATTATATATATATATATATATATATATATATATATATATATATATACAGGGTGTCCGAAAAGTCTGGAAACGGTCGAATAACTCGAGAAATACATATGAGATTGAAAAACGTAATTATACGTGTTAAATATTTTTAAATAAGCTACTCAGTGATACCAAATTTGACCTTCGTAACCGACCCCATGGGGGTCAGAGGGGGTCCAACTTTGAAATCTTAAATTATAACCCTCATTTTTTATTGCAGATTCGGATTCTATGGACAAAAATACGTAACATTTGTATTTGATGTTTATTTCGAATCCTCGTTTATCACGGTGTATTCGAGCATATTAAATCGATACATTTTTCGGCTTTTCCAACGGGATTTTCCCTAATCGAAACTAATTGGGGAGAATTTATGACATCAAATTCCTCGTCTTTTGCAAGAATAGCGTTTCCTGAAAATCACCCGTGCCGATTATTTCGATAGTACTACACACAGTTAAAAATTTGACCCATTTGCTGTAGCGTCACTCCACAGCTTTTATAGAATATCTGTTTCATGACCAATGAGAATGTTCCATTCCACAGCTTTTATAGAATATCTGTTTCATGACCAATGAGAATGTTCCATAGCACAGTAAAGTACACTGTAAAAAATTGACACGTTTGCTGCATCGTCACTCTACCACTTTTATAGAAAACGATTACTTTACTGTGTTATGGAGCACTCTCATTGGTCACAAAAGAGATATTTTATAATAGCTGTGAAGTGACGCTGCAACAAATGGGTCAAATTTTTAACAGTGTAGCACTATTGAAATAATCGCCACGGGTGATTTTCAGGAAACGCTATTCCTACAAAAGACGAAGAATTTGACGTCAAAAATTCAGCCCAATCAGTTTCGATTAGGGAAAATCCCGTTGGAAAAACGGAAATACGTATCGATTTAATATGCTCGATTACACCGTGATAAACGAAGATTTGAAATAAACATCAAATACAAAAGTTACGTATTTTTGTCCGTAGAATCCGAATCTGCAATAAAAAATGGGGGTTATAATTTAAGATTTCAAAGTTGGACCCCCTCTGACCCCCAGGGGGTCGGTTTCGAAGGTCAAATTTGGTATCACAGAGTAGCTTATTTAAAAATATTTAACACGTATATTTACGTTTTTCAATCTCATATGTATTTCTCGAGTTATTCGGCCGTTTCCAGACTTTTCGGACACCCTGTATATATATATATATATATATATATATATATATATATGCATATGCATAAAAAACGAAAACGAGAAAAAAAAAAGCAGAAATTGAGCACTAGCAATTTGGCGAATCTAATCGCTTGCCTACTCGCCAAATGAAGAATTTAGTCGCAATTTGGCGCATTGGCAAGCGACAACGAGAACACTGGGGGGGGAGGGTAATCGCAAGTACCCCCCTTTTACTTAATAAAAGATTCTACAGATAATTAGGGAAGCATCTTATCACTATGAACTTGCATCCAAAATGTGAAGCAAATCGGTAAATTCTGCGTGAAAAACTCATTAATCTAAATTAAGGGTGGAAGTTACCTCCCATTTTCCCCCTCTTAGACTTATTCAATAAACTCGCAAATAAAATCATGGAGGTGCTCTCATCAGAATATCCTATGTCTAAAATTTCAACGAAATCTGATAAATCTGCATAAAAACCTATTTGTCGAAATAAAGGCAGGGGCATTAGCCCCCGTTCCCCCTCTTTATATTTATCCAATGAACACCTAATACTGATCACGGAGACGCCTCATCAGAATGATCTATGCCTAATTTTTGAACGAAAACTGATAATTCTGCATGAAAAACTCATTTATCAAAATTAAGGAGAGGGGCATTAGCCCCGTCCCCCTCTTATAAATTTCGAATGACCTCCAAAAACTAATCAGGGAAGTGTCTTATCAGGATATACATATATCCAAAATTTCAAGTGAATCTGATATTTTTATCATGAGTTATAGAGTTACGCACATACGCACATACAGAGCGGACGGGCACATAAGCTCCCAGGCTTTGATAGCCTGTGAGTTAAAAAGACGTTTGCATTTTCCATTCCTTAATCATATTATACCAAACGCTATCGAGTTTGCTGTGATTCATTTTTCTGCAAGAGTTGGTTTTATCAGAATATCTTAAGTGAAATTAGTCTCAAAATGCCCACATTGACAGCATTTTTCTAAATACATTCTGACTTTATCAAAAAATCGACCAATACGACACATTATGTGGTTCCTAAATAAGAGAAATTGCCAATTGAATGCGTTTAAGAACAAAATTGAATTTATAAATGAGTCAGAATACAAGACACTTGTTATTTGAATACATCTTCAACTCTTCAATCGTGATCGCTTCCGGAAATTCTGTTCAAAATGTTCACTTTGTCAGCATTTTTTGAAATTTATTCTCCCTTTATATATATATATATATATATATACATATTAAAAAAAAGAAAAACAAAACTGACCAATACGGCACATTATACAGTTTCTAAATAAGAGAACCCGTCAATTGGATGCATTTAAAAATGAGTCAGAAAATAAGCAAATTGTGATTTGAATATTTTCTCAATTTTTCAACCACGATCGCTTTGAAAAAAAAAATTGGTAAATTCTGTTCAAAATGCCCACTTTGGCAACATTTTTTAAGAATTTTATTCTGCCCTTATCAAAAAACTAGCAAATACGTCACATGATATAGTTCCTAAATAAGCGAACTTACCAATTGGATGTGTTTGAGAACGAAAGGAATTTAAAAATGAGTACATAATGTAAGCAGTTTGGATTTGTGTACACTCTTCAAACGAATTTTCCTTCAACTCCTATTTTTGTTTAATTTGTTTTTGCTATCAATATTGGTCCTATCAAAACCTTTTCAGTATAAAAGTTGTAGATATTATTGAGAAAATGTATAATATATTTAATCGGGTTTGATGTCTTAAGAATTAACGAAGTTATGGATTTTTTTCTTTTTCCACCGGCCCCCTTTTTACTTCCGTTTTTATTTATTTTTTTTCTCGATAAGAGTTGTTTCTATCAAAAACATGTAAATACAAAAGTTTTAGGTATTATTAAGAAAATTTATAATAAATTTAATTGGATTTGATATCTTGAAAATTGACGAAGTTATGTATTTTTTTTTCTCCCCAAAACCCTATTTTTTCTCCCCTTGAGTCCATTTTTAATTTTATCAAAAATCTGTCATACATAAAGTTTTGGCCCATATTTTAGAAGTAATATAAACTTTAAATTGATTCAATATCTATTTTAACTCAGAAGTTATAGGGTTTTTTCGATTTTCACAAAAACCCCTCCCATTTCCACCCCCTTGGTTCGATTTTCCCCATTAACAAACTTGACTGAGACTTTATGTCCCTTTATTTTATGTATCAGTTTGGATGAGATTTGAGCAGAATTATAGAAGTTATCGTGTCCATAAAAAAGTGACATAGATAGATAGATAGATAGATAAAGTTTTTTTACTGATGGTAGTTTTGGTGTCTAGGGGTCATGATCGGTGTAGATTCTTACAAATATTCCATAAACAAGACGTACGCGTCAAATGGATGAAATATGAAAAATCAAACAACTTCGGACTTGCACGCTCTTCGAAGTTCATTTTTCCCCCAAAGCGCTTGGCTACGGAGGTTGGCGAGAAGCGCGCTGGGACATTGAGTGTTTGTTAATTTGCTGCCCGGCGTTGTCCGCGTCTGTCAAGAAACAGCACAAACTGCGAAAAAACTATGAAAATCACGATAAGAAATTGCAAAAAATTAAAAAATAGTTGCACGAGGGAAAAAAATAATATATTGGGCTAGAAGACTGAAGCTGTATTTTATTTAATAAAGTGAAAAGTTCGTAGAAAATCGCAAAATATACAAAAAATCAGATAAAAAATTAACGAAAAATACAAAAATTGCTGCATGAAATTCGAACAAACCTTATTGAAAATAGGGCACAATTTGCTATTTTAGATCAAAAATTTAATGTCAGAAAAAGGCAGTGAATCGTGAAAAAACGTAAAAATCGCATTAAAAATGTCAAAAATTAAAAAAAAATCACGAAAGTCAAAATTTACCTTATTTGGATAATATTTCAAATCTAATTTTTTCGATGAATGCCAAGCTGTGAAACGTGGATACACGCTACGGATTCGCGATAATAAGCTGCTAAACAGCAAGAAAAATCGCACAGGAAAAAATTTATTATATTAAGCTAAAAGTTTGAAACCGAACGTTATGAATTTACGCAATGAAAGTTAAACGTCGAAATGTGGAGGAAAAAAGGGCAAATATGCACATTTACCTCAAAACACTATTTTATTTATTTATTTTATTATTATTATTTTTTTTTTGTGTGTGTGTGTGTGTGTGTGTGTCTGTTTCAGAATTAAACTTTTATGTATCTGAATATTGTCTATTCAATCAAATATTTAAAAAATATATACTAGTGATGGGCGATTCTGGAAATTTTGAGAATCGATTAAAATCGGTATCGTATAAAACAACATCGATCATAATAAGAATCGATTTTTCAGTTCTAGAATCGATACTAGAATCGATATTTCGATATTTAGGTTCACACAGAGAAGATCCAAATTACTAATTCCAAAACTTAGACAATCAGCAGGACCGTAATTACCTCCTCCGACCCCCCCCCCCCATCACCATTTAGGGATGCATAGAATTAAGCTATTGCAGATTTTAGAGTCGGATAATAAGAATTTTAAATTTTAAAATGATTGTCACTTATGGTTGTCACTTACACAAAAACTTTGACAAATTTGAGAGACATAACTCAACTAATAACAACACCGAGTAACTTGGCATTAAACCGAGTATAAAGAGTGCCAAGAGCGTGTAACTAGGATGGGGAACAAGGAGTATAGACAAAAAAAAAAACTTTTTTTTTCTAATGCCAACCAAATGTTACACGCAGTGGCGTAACTAAGGGGGGCAATGGGGGCGTCCGCCCCGGGTGCCGAGGCCTAGGGGCGCCAAATTGAGAGAAATTGTTATATATCTATATTGGGGTGGGGGCGCAAAATTTCTAGCTGGCCCCGGGCGCCAAAAAACATAGCTACGCTACTGGTTACACGAGAAAGTTTGGAAGAACATAAAATATGCCCGATTCTCAAGGGGACAGGTAACCCCCACTCTTGACGGAAAGGCGACCATAGCCCAAATGTATCTTTTGTCGAAGTTTCAAAATTGAGGATTTATAATAAAATAGAACAAGAATTGGACATTTTAAAAATTGCATGCATACTTTGAACGGCCCATTTAGTAAAGATTGGCGAGGAAAGGGGGGGGGGGCGAGGGATTAGAACAGACGAACTTGAAAAAAAAAAAAAAAAAAAAAAACATAATTAACTAATAACCCAAATAACTGAGCTTCTAAACAAAAATATAGTGTTTAACTTAGTGTTAAATTCATGGGGTGGCCCGCGGGGAACATGCACTCTTTGAAACTATAAAGAGTGCCAAGAGCATGTAACTAGGTGGAGAGAGAGGTAGTAACAGAAAAAAACGAGGAGATAAAAGCTTTATAACGATATGTTACATGAGATGGTGTGGAAGAAACAAAAAATATGCCTCCCATCCAGGGGGGCAAGGTGAATCCCAAACAGACAAAAGGGCGACCCCGGCCCAAATGTATCTTTTGTTGAGGTTTCAAAATATGGATTTATAACAAAATAGAACGAGGATTAGACTTTTTAAAAATCGCAGTCATAATTTGAACGAACCTGTAAGTTAAGATTGGTGAGGAAGGGGGGGGGGCGGTAGAACGGACGAATATGAAAAAAAAAAATATTGGCACTCTGAGAGTGCCAATAGAAGTGAAACCTTGAACAATTACGTGTGTATTTTTAAATCGTTAAGATATATAATTTTGAATCGCCAGGAAATACTTTTAAATGAATAAAAAAAGGTTCTATAATATTAAAAAACATATTAATGTCTATAAAAAAAAAAAAACGCGCGATACCATATGTCCAGCTATTGTAGTTAACTCACTATAACTATTTTCTTACATTTTAAAACGCGATAAATACATCAACCAAAATTAGACCATACTTTCGATACCTTAATCCTTATCCAAATAAATCATTTTGTATTAACGGCTGTTACAATATCTGTAGATTACTTTTTGAATTATTCAAATCGGACATTCCATTCAAAAGATATTATGAATTTAAAGATGACAATCTAAAGAAATAATAGCGCTGCTGAGTACTCGGTGGCCAATAAACTTAGGGATTACCTGTGCAATCAAACGATTGCGGGTTCGAACCCCAGTTTCGCTAATATGTATCAATGTTTTTTTTTTTTTCTTTTGAAGAAGTTTGAAAAATTAAAATTTTAACACATTAACGTGACCTGAAATGATGGGAGAAAATTTCTTTTGCTAGATTTGTAATGTACGAAGCCTAAGCTTTCAATAGACATATTGTATGAAGGAAAACCCCTCTGCCGCCCCCCCCCCCCAAAAAAAAAGGTCCTATAGGGAAAACCGGGAAAGTGGAAAAAAAAGAAAAAGAAAAAGAAAGAAAAAAAAAAACGGCGAGAAATGTTTAGCTATACTAGAATTTTTCTCATCACTGTAACTCCTATAGAAGCAAAGTTATAGCCTTTTAAAGCTTGAAATGAAGTGAAGAAATGAGCAAAATTAGGTGAGTCACCAAAAGGGGGGGGGGTGTCATGTAGCTTAAACTTTTAAGTTAAAAATGGTAGAAAATTAAATGAGCGAAATTCTAAGGTGTATATTGGAAGAGGGTGCAAGTCCCCCCCCCCCTCAAAATTTTTTTTGTTTCTTTTGAAGAAACAAAAAAATATGCCCCCCGACGGGGCGCAGAAAAACCCCAAACGTTCGGAAGGGCGACCTTTTATTTATCTCTTGTCTAGGATTTAAAATGTGGATGAAAATAAAATAGACCGAGAATTGGACATTTTTAAAACCCTATGCATATATCGAATGGCCCTGTAAGTTAAAACTGACGTGGAAGGGGGGGGGTAGAAGAGACGGGCGTGAAAAATAAAACATAATAAACTAATACTTCAAATAACAGGACTTCTAAACAAAAATATAACGATTTAACCTAGTGTCGAATTAATGGAGTGGCCCACAGGGATTACCCCCCCCCCAGAAGTTATGACATTTATGCTTTTTAATGCACAAATTGCGATTCCCCCTCTCTTACAGAGCTGTAAAACATTATGCTTTCCTCCGGAGTCGCGGAAAAATACCTGCATTCAACACTAATTTAGCCTAGAAAAAAAGAAAAAAAATCGAAATCGAATCTAAAGATCGAAATCGAATCTAAAGATCGACATCGAATCTAAAGATCGACATCGAATCTAAAGATCGACATCGAATCTAAGATCGACATCGAATCTAAAAATCGAAATCGAATCTAAAGATCGACATCGAATCTAAAGATCGACATCGAATCTAAAGATCGAAATCGAATCTAAAGATCGATCTTACGGGCAGAATCGATTTTACATTTTTATTTTCTTTTGTAACTTTACAAGAAGAGAGTATTAGATTCGTGAAAAATTTTGACTTCCCGTTTTTGATGGATTTATATATTTTAGAAGGTCTTTAACACGATTTCATGGTTTTTAAGAAATATTTGTGTGTGGGTGTGTCTGTCACTCTGTGAGTCTGTATACGACAAAAATTTCTGACCGTTCTATCTCAAGAACAAATGCACGGAATTCCACAAAACTTTAGATTTAGGTTGACCTTGATATAAACTGAATCTAATTAATTTTTGGTGCATATAGCCTAACAGGTGGCGCTGCTATGCTGCATTTTTTGCGATTTGCGCAACAGCTATATCTGAATAACGAAATTTTGGATCCAGTTGGTCCTTGACATGAATTGATGTTTTTTGCATTTTGGTGTATATAGCTTCTCAGATGGCGCTGCTATACTGAATTTTTCACGATTTCCACTCAGCGCCATGTGAAAGGGGGGGGGGGGGCGAAAGGAAGCGGTTGTTCCGAGCACAGAAATTTAGAGGGCGCCAAATTTTTACTACTAACATCACTTCTAGCCAATCACAAGAAAAAGTTAATAGGGGGGGGGGGGCTAAATTGGAACTTTGAACCGGGCGCAGTTCTCTTTTCGCACGCCCCTGTTTCCATTTTAGCTTTATCTCAAGAACTAATGCACGGACTTTCATAAAAATTTAGATTCAATTAGTCCTTGATATTATTTTATGCTAATTACATTTTGGTGGAAATCGCTTAAGAGATGGCGCTGCTATACTGCAGTATTCATGATTAACGCAATAGCGCTATCTCAAGAACGAATTTTCATCAAAATTCAGATTCAGTGAATCTCTGACATAGATTAGTGTTATTTAGTTCTTGGTGTAAATTGCCCGACAGGTAGCGCTGATATGCTAAATTTTTTATGATTCCGAAATAGCTGTATCTCGTGCTTTCATGGATTTTCATCAAAATTCAGATTCAGCTGGTACTTAATAAAAATTGATCCTGATCATTTTTTGGTGTACATCACTCAACAAAAAACTCTATTTTGCAGGGGGAGGGGGGGGGGTTCTGAGGTTTCTTTAATTCTTCTATCTTAGAAACTAATACACTGAAATTTTGGAATTGGCACATCCGTCTATTTTATCTTCGACTTTTGAAGGAAAATGAAAATTATATTACCTTCAGAGAAATCGATTAAAAATTTTAAAGTATCGATTAAATCGAGTTGGCCGTAGTATCGATTAAATCGATTTAAAAAATCGAAATCGCCCATCACTAATATATGCTAATTTTAAAGAGAACATTGAAAGTTTATTAAATCGCTGGTCAAAGATATATACTTATTTATCCTTGTCCCTTCCGCTCAAGAAAACCTCAACACTGCGAAAAATCCTGAAGGAAAAAAAAATAAACTAGCCTTATATGAGAAAAAAAATAAAAAAAAATTTAACATTAAACGGATTTTCTATTGCAGTTTGCTTTTTTCCTGTCTTTTTCAGGACATATAGTCAAGAAAAATAGCGAAAACCTATCTTTTAGGGAAATGGACATTGGATAAATAATATAGATATATATAATCATAATCTTTTTATATGAAAGAATAAAATGTCTTTTCAACTTCAAAAAAGCACACAGAATAAAACAAAAGTCGAAAATGTTGTCTTTTGCGAGATTGTATTTTCAATCTTTAAAAATCAAATTGAAATGTCATTGATTTAGCATCTATGATTCCTCTACTACTTCATTTGTTGTACAATGTCCAGGGGGAAGCGTCACTTTTTTACTTAGCAACATTTTAAACAATTGGATCTTCAAATATGTAATGGATCGCACCTTATCCAATCACGAAAAAACAGCCGTCTGCGTCTGAGGTTGCATCCACCGCTTTCGCAATCAATTTATGTAAAAAAAATGCGATTTCCTACTGAATTACTTCTAGAGTTGAAGAATTGGAGACGGTTCCAGTTTCAGTGTTGCCCATAAGAAAAGAGCAGCTGATATCTTTTAGGTAAAAATGACAACATATTAAAAGCACAAACTTCTCATACAAGTAGATTCCCAATTGGTAAGCTATTCTTGACGCCGGGATGTTTGCCTTTCGTCACGTGACGGAGGGCAGATTTAGCGCGCAAATCGGATTTTATCCCACCAAATTTTCCTCGGAATCTTTCTCCGCATTCCCGCCGAAACTTACATTCTTACATTTGTCTTTAGTTGACCACACTTGTCCTTTTCCGTTTAATTTACCTTATAACAGTTCTTCCGAGAACTTTTTATTTTAGCTTCTAAAATGACAATTACGTGCTATTGCGTGCCCTGTGTTTACATTTATTTTACTTCGAGAATGAAACCTGAAAGTTGCCAATAAAGGGATCACCGCCAAAATACGGCACTCTTTTGGCAATGAAAGCTAAAGATGTTGAATTCAAAATCTGACCAAAAAAAACAATAAAATGTGGAGACTACTTATATGAGAAGTCTGTAATTAAAAGTCAGTGATTATGTCCTCTATCCTAGATAAAAGAGTGATTAATGATCCATATTGTAGGAGAAGGTCTACTTACGGGTCGATCGTGAGCATAAGGAGGAGCATGAGTAATCCGAGTATAATACATGACACACCCAGGTAGATCTTTCGGCTGAAATATTCGACAGTAAAGGTGAAAATAAATATACCTGTGACAGAGGAAAAGGAAAATAGCTATAATGACATCCAAAATCACAGATCTCTCAACATCCTAAGTCTATCTTGTAAGGTTCCACAATTCAAACTTTGACTTTTTTTTAAAAAAACAATGGTTGACGTCACCAAATAAGAGATAGACTCTTGCCAAGTGGCACGCCCTCGACGGAAAAAGAGAACAGCGTTCGGGCAGTCGGGGCCGAGGTGTGATGGGAAAAAGTCGAAAAAGCTCTCTTCGTGTGTCGCGAAGAAATATTGTTCTAGTGGAACAATAATAATAATATTCATGTAAATGTATTCAACTTCCGTGTTAATGCGTCCGTATGTTATGGTGTCAAGTTAATAAATGTTGTTCCTATATGAATATGGTCTCCAAGCTTCAGAACTGTTCTACATTTGATAGTCGCTATAGTGCAAGAAACACAAAGATGTCCGATGGTTTTGGGAGATAGAACGGCGATCCGTATTGGCGCAGCCTAGTGGATTATGAACCTACAGGTAAGAAGTTCTCGTGTCGTTAGCCCAATAGAAAAATATATATCTTTATAGGTAAAAAGTATATATATAGGTAATCCTATATAGGTATTATACAGAAAAACATAATAAATAAAAAAAAAATCTCTTTTCTCTTCTAGTGGATGAAAAATGAAAAAAAAAAATTTGAGAATAAGGGTCTGTGTTATTATTTTCTGTGCAAATGAAAAATATCTTTCATAATCATTAAATTGAAAAAAAAAATGTGTTTTTGTTTAGCTGATAAATTGTATTTTAGAATATTATCCATTTGACAATTACGAAATATTGTTCTCGAAAATGATTTTTTTTTTTTTTTGTTTGTGTTACTGATGAAGTAATTTGGAACAAATGGCTGGAATAGGAATTTTTATTTCAGAAGTGTTAAAAGGGTAAAATAAAATAATTATTGTTTGGTTTTTGCAACGGAGTACCGTTGATTAAAGGAAGTAATAGAAATTGGTTGTGTTCAATTGTTATTGCTATAGATTGGATAATATATATATCCTGTCAAAAACATGAATGTGAAAGAATGCCAAGTTCGTTAAAGGTTTCGCAAATAAAAGAAGTGAGATCTAACTGCAAACCAAGTTCTTTCGAAGCTGCTTAAATCATAACTCCTGTCATGCATATTATTATTCAATTGCTTAAAATGATTTGTTATGTTACTTGTCATTCAATAGAGCGACTTAGCAAGTTTTCTCTTATTAAATTTTTTCTATTTAGTTGATCAGAAATTAAAGTTGATCCCTTCCTTAACTTATCAGTACCTTAACTTCAATATACCTATTCGAGCACACGATTGACTAGATCTTTGCCAATCAGATTCTAGATTAAATTGTACTCCGACTCAAAGATTAAAGTTGGTAGCTGAAAACTTGCCAAGTCGCTCTATTGAATAACAAGTAACATAACAAATCATTTTAAGCAATTGAATAATAATATGCATGACAGGAGTTATGATTTAAGCAGCTTCGAAAGAACTTGGTTTGCAGTTAGATCTCACTTCTTTTATTTGCGAAACCTTTAACGAACTTGGCATTCTTTCACATTCATGTTTTTGACAGGATATCATTATTTTTTGTCAAATCACTTCTTTTATGAGCGAAACCTTTAACGAACTTGGCATTTTTTCACATTCATGTTTTTGATAGGATATCATTAATTTTTGTCAAAAAAGTAGGTATTTGTTTCTTTTTTGAAATAAGTAGGATAAATTAGTTAAATTAGTTTTATTTAATATTAATTAAACTTTCAGCTTTTTCCCTGATTTATTCACTGTTTTTTTCAGTCAAATTAAAAAATTTAACATTAGGACTGCTTATGTTCCTATAAATTCCACTAATAAGGATGTTTCTTTTACGTGATTGGGTACTACTTGATTATTTCGTCGACCAAAAACGTTTGTAGCCAACTTGGCGAAATATCGCTATATTGACAACAAAAATTACGCACCAAAATCATGCTAACATGCGCTATTTCTGGTATTTTGCCAAATTTCTATATATTCCCATTGTAATCTGATAATTTATCCAATAATTTTGTTAGAGCAAGGACTGTCGCCATCATTTTGGCATCTTTTTTTTTTTCTTTAAATCGGTTCGCTAACTACCCAAGATTGCTTAAATATTGCTATTTAGAAAGTTTTTAAAACGCTTTTCGTGCATTTTTAACCCTTTTAAATTTTATATTTGTTAACAAATGTTCTTAGTGATCATTTATATCTTATAATTAATGAACAGCCAAATTTTATGTTTTTAGGCCCTTAACATACAGACATCGCATTTTTAGAACGCTTTTTGCTCTTTTACCCCCTTTGGATTAGTGGAATCGACATAAGATATAGCTTATATTGGAGATAGGACTATCATCATCATTTTGATAACGTTACTTTTAAGATCGGTTTGTTGTGTGCTGCAATTGCTTAAAAATTCCAATTTAGAACATTTTTAGAACGCTTTTCGCACATTTTCACCCCTTTTGAATTCCGTATTTTTCATCAAATGCCCTTAGAGATCATTTATATCTTATAAATAATTAACATGCCAAATCTTATAGCTCTAGGTCCTTCAGTAACGCAAAAGTTACATTTTAGAATGTTTTTTGCTTCTTCACCCTCTTTTGGCTAATGGTATGCGCATAAAATATAGCCTATGTTTGAACCGGGGTGAATACCATCATTTTGATATGATTAATTTTTAAATCGGTTCGGTGGTTTCAGAGATTAACCCCGATACTCGCCAAAAGTGTCGCCAACTTGGCACTATTTCTGATATTTCGTGAAATTCCCATAAACTCTAAAATGCCAAATTTTATGTTTCCAGTCCAGTCCCTTAATATACAGACATCGCATTTTTAGAATGTTTTTTGCTCTTTTACCTAATTTGGGTTAGTGTAATCGACATAAGATATATCCTATGTTGGAGCAAAGATTGTCATCATCATTTTGATATCATTACTTTTAACATCGGTTTGTTGTTTGCTGAGATTTTTTTTAAATGGGTATTTCGAACTTTTTTAGAACGCTCTTCGCGGATTTTCACCCATTTAAATTTGACATTTTTTAGCAAATGTCATTAGTGACCATTTATATCTTATAAATAATTAATATGCCAAATTTTGTGCTTCTAGGCCGTTCAGTAAAACAAAAATCACATTTTTAGAATGTTTTTCGCTTCTGAATCCTCTTTTGGTTAGTGGCACAGACATAAGATATAGTCTATGTTTGAACCGGGGCACCATCATTTTGGTACCATTACTTTTGAAATCGGTTCGGTAGCTTCAGAGATAAGCCCTGATACTCGCCAAAAGTGTCGCCAACTTGGCACTATTTCTAGTATTTTGTGAAACTCTCATAAACTTCCATTGTAATCCAATAATTTATCCTCTAACCAACCATTAATGTTTAATTAATGGTGATTTCTGATTTTTTCCTATTTATATATCCAATAACCTACCTCCACACCAAATTTCAACTTCCTAAGTCACCTGGAAGTAGTCAAACATTTCTATGAGTGAGTGAGTGAATCAGTGAGTCAGTGAGTCAGTGATAAAAACAGTGGTTTTCAGACGTCAATTTCTCGTGAACGGTAAAAGATTTTTAAAAAAAATTTTAGGATTCGGAAATTAGAAGATGGTCTTACACGACACAAAAAATTGCAAGTGTGTAGGTCAAATAGAATTTAAGTTATTGAGGGGTCAAAAGTGGCTCGAAATGGTTCGGGTAATATAACCCACGGCCGGTGTGTCGCCTTTTACTTTGTGAACTTGGCTGACACACTGCCGTGTGTCTAGATATATGTACATATTTTTATTATTACTTACCCATCATACGTAGTATAGGGTAAGTCTTGCAATCGTTTTGAAAATCGAAAAAATTTTTTTGACGGATTTACACGTTTTAGATAGTGGAGATTCCGAAAAATATATTTTTAGAAAAAAAAATTTGCCGTCCGTCTGTCTGTCTGTCTGTAAACGCTCTATCTCCCGAACAAATTGAGATAGAGACTTGAAATTTTGTATGTAGTTAGCATGTAAGAATGGGACAAACCCTATTTAATATCAGTAACCTCGATTATCCGGAACTATTTTTTTCGGACTCTCGAAAAATTCGTTCTGATGAAAGGTATATAAAAATTTTCGAATTTTTTTGTTCTAAGGAATGGACGTAAAAGGCAATAAAATAACACACATTTTGCATATAGAACGAAGTCGATCGGATTATTAGTTGCCGAGATATTAGTAATCTTGTTTTCCACATTCTTCGATTTTTCATGACCCTGTATTTCATTCAAATTTCAATTCAGAAGTATATTTTAATTGGAAATGAGACGCTTAATCCGACGCAGTTAATTGTTAGTTAATAGAATTATTATTTTTGGAGTTATAAGGATGTTTCTTTTACGCAGTTCGGTACTACTTGAGTAGTTTGGCGTTTTATATAATTTGTCGAAATGGTTACATCAGCAGTTCTTTAATATAGCATTACTATGTATATTAACAATATTTAAATTTTGTTTATGAATTGCAATGCATTGTATAAATAGTTTTCACATGTTTTATTTTCATATACATATCCATGACGGGTAAGTATTACGGTGGCCCCCAACGACTAGTTTTTTTTTTGCATTCATTGTCTAAGTTCGGTAAATCGAAACTAGTGTTATGAAAGAATTCTTTTATGAAATTTTTTTTTCTTTCTCTCTTTTAGTGCAACCGACGTTATGATTTCAATAATATAAACGTATATAGAGTGTTATAAGAAATGAATAAAGGAAAATTTATTTATGAATTTTGAATGGTTGCCAAAAAATTATACTCTTGGTAGTAAAGAATTCTTTTTTTAATTTGCAATTTCGTTTCTGTATACAGAGTGATTAAAGAAAAAAAAATTAAAATTATATTGATGGTATTTTAAGAAAACAAACAAAATATACATAGATATTATTTTACTTACCCATCATACGTAGTATAGGGTAAGTCTTGCAATCGTTTTGAAAATCGAAAAATTTTTTTTGACGGATTTACACGTTTTAGATAGTGGAGATTCCGAAAAACATATTTTTAGAAAAAAAAAATTTGCCGTCCGTCTGTCTGTCTGTCTGTCTGTCTGTCTGTCTGTAAACGCTCTATCTCCCGAACAAATTGAGATAGAGACTTGAAATTTTGTATGTAGTTAGCATGTAAGAATGGGACGAACCCTATTTAATATCAGTAACCTCGATTATCCGGAACTATTTTTTTCGGACTCTCGAAAAATTCGTTCTGATGAAAGGTATATAAAAATTTTCGAATTTTTTTGTTCTAAGGAATGGACGTAAAAGGCAATAAAATAACACACATTTTGCATATAGAACGAAGTCGATCGGATTATTAGTTGCCGAGATATTAGTAATCTTGTTTTCCACATTCTTCGATTTTTCATGACCCTGTATTTCATTCAAATTTCAATTCAGAAGTATATTTTAATTGGAAATGAGACGCTTAATCCGACGCAGTTAATTGTTAGTGAATAGAATTATTATTTTTGGAGTTATAAGGATGTTTCTTTTACGCAGTTCGGTACTACTTGAGTAGGTTGGCGTTTTATATAATTTGTCGAAATGGTTACATCAGCAGTTCTTTAATAGAGCATTACTATGTATAGTAACAATATTTAAATTTTGTTTATGAATTGCAATGCATTGTATAAATAGTTTCACATGTTTTATTTTCATATACATATCCATGATGGGTAAGTATTACGGTGGCCCCCAACGACTAGTTTTTTGGTTGTTTTTACTTACCCATCATACGTAGTATAGGGTAAGTCTTGCAATCGTTTTGAAAATCGAAAAAAAATTTTTGACGGATTTACACGTTTTAGATAGTGGAGATTCCGAAAAACATATTTTTAGAAAAAAAATTTTGCCGTCCGTCCGTCTGTGTGTCTGTCTGTCTGTCTGTCTGTAACCGCTCTATCTCCCGAACAAATTGAGATAGAGCCTTGAAATTTTGTATCTACTTAGTATGTAAGAATGGGACGAAGCCTATTTAATATCAGTAACCTCGATTATCCGGAACTATTTTTTTCGGACCCTCGAAAAATTCATTCTGATGAAACGTATATAAAAATTTTCGAAATTTTTTATTTTAAGGAGTGGATATAAAAGGCAATAAAATAACACAAATTTTGCATAAAGAAAGAAGTCGATCGGATTATTAGTTGCTGAGATACGTGTAATGCTATTTTTCACATTCTATGATTTTTCATGACCCTGTATTTCATTCAAATATGAATTCAAAGATATATTTTAATTGGAAATGAGACGCTTCATCCGACGCAGTAAATTGCTAGTTAATACGATTATTATTTTTGGAGTTATAAGGATGTTTCTTTTACGCAATCCGGTATTACTTGATTTTGGGGTTTTATATAATTGTCGAAATTGGCTCATCAGCAATTCATTAATAAATCATTACTATGTATATTAAAACTATTTAAATATGCGTTAAAATTTTTATTTTGAAATTGCGATGCATTTTATAAATAAGTTACACATGTTTTATTTTCACATTTTCTATTGTGCATATATGTATGATGGGTAAGTATTACGGTTGCCTCCAACGACTAGTTTTATGTTGTTGTGGTGAAATAAATGATACGAGTGTAGTGTTATTACAACATTGAATGTTCTTATGGTTTGTGATTTTTTGGGGGTATTGTGAACACTATTAAATGTTCATTAAGAGTAATTAATTAATAAAATTAATTGTTTTGAGAAAATATTGGTACACTTAGATATTGTAGAATTGTTTTATTATGTTGAGTGATGAAAACGAAATCGAACGATTGATTATTGAATATACTATTGTGTTGTGATATACTATTGATGTATATGGTTTCTAGAACTATTTTATTTTAAAAAAATTTTTTTGATAAAGTATTAAGTTTTGGTTACTTATGCTGCGTTTTTTTTGAGTAGAAGTAAATAAATGAAATAAATTATTATTTGAGCGATAGGTTATATTGTCATGGTTGTAAATATGTTTCCTGAAGGGAATGAATAACTCTTGGGGGTTATTACACTGTTACTGATTGTTACAATTACTGGGATTTCGTTTCTTTTTCCGGGTTACCATGGCATCATCTTTCTTCGGTAAGGGTCGCAAGGAGGATCTGGTCGAACTGGCCACCGAACTGGGGTTAAAAGTTAACTCAGATCTAACAAGGGCTGAAATTAGAAAGCTAATCGTTGACAGTGGGAATTTCATTGAAGATGAAGCCAAAGTTTCTTTGAGCAGAATAATAGAAGACAGACTGCGGCGTGAGAAAAAAGAAGATGAAGAACGAATTTGGGAAAAAGAAAGAGAAGATCGAATCCGAACAGAGGAGCGAGCCCATGAGATTGAGTTAAAACGCTTGGAATTATTGGGGAATAACGTACATTTGGGTGAAGTAGTGGAAAATTCGAATGAAACAAGGTCTAAAGTACAGCTGATGCAGATAACCCCAAAGTACGATGAAAAGGTAGACGAAATGCAATTGTATTTGGTAAACTTTGAACGTCGGGCGGCAATGGCGTGTGTACCAAAAACCGAATGGGTGGCATATTTATTAGGACTTTTACCAACCGAGATAGCTAACAATATAGCCCGGGAGCCTCCTGAGAGAGCCAATGATTATGATTTCATAAAAGAAATGTTGCTTAAACGCTACAAACTGAATCCTGAAAAATTGAGACGGCTGTTTTTCCGACATCAAAAAGGGCCAGAAGAATCTTGGAGGAGTTACTGTCATGCATTGAATAGTTATTTTAACGAATGGATAAATGAATTAAAAGTCGAGGATTTCGACCAATTAAAGAAGCTACTGGTTGCGGACCAACTTAAACGCAGAGTACCAAACGACATAAAAGAACATTTCTTGGACCAATGGAATAAAATGATTGATCCTTTGGAGGTCGCAGAAAAGGTTGATGAATACGAAAGTTTGAAGGACGGTTTGAAGAACAATCCAGTGCACAAAAAGCCAAGGGATGTTCCCCGATGGCAATCAGAAGAGAAAAATAAGTGTAAATTCAAGGAAAGGTTCGAAGGCAATAAAAATAATCATTTAGCAGGTGTAACCAAATATGGCGGAAATGACAAGCAAGTTGACAGAACAAAATACCAAGGAGGGTATCAAAGGGACAGGGGTCCTAGAATATCTAAAGTCACATGCTTCGTATGTGGTGATCCAACGCATTTTGTACGAGCTTGTCCTAAGAATAATAGCCAAGGAAATCGGGGCAGAATCGAAAATGTTCGTAGCAATTCGGTCACTACAGAAAAAGTCATAGAGAATAAAGAGGTATTGACTGCTCGAATTTCCGTGCCTATGTCATTCCCTCTCAAGGCAAATTCTGTGAAGTGTGATGAACTGAAGGAAATAGAATTGAAATGTGGTTCTACGATTCTTAACGGCATTTTAGACACAGGGGCTCAAATTTCAGTCATAAGACATGACCTGGTTCCTATTAAAGAAGGCGATGGTGAAGGAACTGTAAAACTAGTATGTGCATTTGGATCAACTGAAATAGCCCCGTTAGTAGTTTTTAAAATGAAAATAAATGACTCGCGACATTGTGAAGTCCCTGTCGTATGTGCGGTATCCAAAAGATTGGTAAGCGATATGCTGATATGTTCTACAGCGTTTGACTCGCTAAATGATGGAATTCAAGAATGTCAACCCGTGACTTCCCCTCCTGTGCAAGAAGATGAACAGAAACAAAGCTACAGCCTGAATGAAATTGTAAAGAGTGATGAAGAAGAAGAAGCACTTGAGATAGAAAGTCCTGCTATCTCCAGTGAAGAAGAGGGTTGTAAAGAAAGTAGATCAGAGTTTATAAAGCTACAGCGGGAAGATGAATCCTTAACAAATATTTGGAAGCTTGCAGAAGAACGGAGAAATGGATTTGAGTTAGAGGATGGACTGTTGTTACACTCTGAATGGGTGTGTGGCGAAAAAATAAAGCAAGTGGTGTTACCCTACAGTAAGCGAGATTTCGTATTGAAAGTTGCCCATGAAATTCCCCTGGCTGGACACCTGGGTGAAAAGAAAACGAAAGAGAGAATAAAGTACTCATTCTTTTGGCCGACTATCAAAAATGATGTCAGGAAATTTTGTGAAAGTTGCAAACCTTGTCAAGTTAGAAGAACTGAAACTTACCGAGATAGAATTCCGATCCAACCAATTACCAGGCCAGAATACCCCTTTGAAGTTTGGAGCGTAGATTGCATTGGACCCTTAGAACCTCCTTCCAGAAGAGGACACAAGTATATCATTTGCGCGATTGATTTATGTACCAGATGGGCAGAAGCAATACCGACTAGAAATATAAACGCTAAAACTACGTGCAATGTATTGATGCAAATTTTCAGCCGCACTGGTTTCCCTAGAATGATATGTACAGATCAAGGTCCAAATTTTACCTCAGAACTGACCGAGGCTTTTATAAATTTAATAGGAGTATCACCAAGATTTTCAACGCCGGGTCATCCCGAGAGCATGGGTGCAGTGGAGAGATGGAACAGAACTTTAAAGAATATGCTGAACAAAAATGTTCAGGAATATGGAAATCAATGGGATATCCACATTCCGCATCTCTTATTTGCGTATAGAGAAGTTCCTCACTGCACGACTGGTGTGTCTCCATACCAATTAGTATATGGACGAATTCCTAAGGGACCGACCGCATTACTTAAAGAAATTTGGACAGGTGAGAAAGTGATACCTACAACGGCTTCTAGGTCTGTCGAAAAATATTTAGAAGAGTTAAGAGAGAATATAGAAAACGCTCATAGAATTGCAAATGAGAATGCTGAACTAAATCAACAAAGTTATGCCCAAAGGTATAACTTGAGAGCTCGAGAGAAAACCTTTCAAGTGGCAGGGTTGGCAGAGTTCAAGGTGACAGGGTTTTGATCCTGCTGCCAGCATCATCTCATAAGCTATTGAAAACTTGGTCAGGACTGGCGATTGTGGTTCAATTGAGCAGGCCGCATTCAGCCATTGTTGAATTTGATGATGGTACAAGAAAAGAACTACATTTCAATAAAATTCGACCATATGTGGCTCGTGTCCAACACATAGGTCTTGTTTTTGAACAGGATAAAGATTTTGGACAATTACATTCTGCTCCAACCGAGAAAATGACTCTCAATAAAAGTGAAGTAGAGCAACATGTCCGGGATATGACAAGCCCATTAGATGCTAAGCAACGGCATGATCTAAGCGACTTACTTTGTAAATACCATGACATATTCAATACTAAACCTGGAATGGCGAAAGTCGAAGGGCATGTGATTAAGGTTACACCTGATTGTTCACCGAAAAGACTTCGACCGTATCGAATTCCTATAGCCCTCCAAAATGAAGTAGATCGTCAAATTCGAGAGCTACTAGAAACTGGACTCATTGAACAAAGCGATAGTGAATGGGCCCATCCGTTAGTGTGCGTTGCTAAAAAGGATGGCAGCGTGCGGTTGTGTGTTGACTTCAGACTACTAAACAGTTTTACTATTCCAAATGCTTACCACATGAAACATGCTAATGAACTGCTGTATGAAATAGGGAAAGCACAAATAATCACCTACTTGACCTTACTAAGGGATATTGGCAGATTCCCATGAAAGAAGAGTGCAAACATTATACTGCCTTCGTAACTCACTCTGGCCATTACCAATGGAGAGTCATGCCATTCGGTCTGAAGAATGCTGGTAGCACCTTTCAAAAGTCAATGGATAAAGTTCTGATTCCGCATAAAGATTACTGTCGGTCCTACATTGATGATGTTGCAATTTTCTCAAAAACATGGGCAGACCATTTGAAACATATTAGTGCAGTTTTACAAACTCTTTGTGAAGTAGGTCTTACTGTTAATTTAGAAAAATGCGATTTTGGAAAGAAAGAAGTAAAATTTTTAGGGCATATAGTTGGGTCAGGAAGACATGCCCCGGACCCTGAAAAGGTGGAAGCTATGAAGAAATTAGCGGCACCTACTAACAAGAAAGAATTGCGAACGGTTTTGGGGATAACAAGTTATTATAGAGACTACATTCCGAATTTTGCAAGTATTGTATTACCTTTGACTAATCTGACGAAAAAGAGAGTTCCCAAAGATATCCCCTGGGGAAAGTTGGAAGAAGAAGTTTCCAAAAACTAAAGGAACAGTTAGTTAAAATGCCATCTTTATATACTCCACAATTTAAAAAACCCTTTCAGCTTTATACCGATGCTTCCGCTACGGCCGTTGGAGCGTGTTTATCACAGTTAAATGAGAATGGGAAGGAGCATCCTATAGCTTTTTACAGCAAAAAGCTTACCCCATGCCAGACCAGGTGGTCTACTATAGAAAGAGAGGCTTACAGCGTTTTAGCTGCGCTTCAAAAATTTTATACTTGGATCTTCGGATCGCAAGTTGAAGTGATTTCAGATCATAATCCTCTTTCTTACCTTACCCAGGGCTTGCCACATGGTGCCAAACTAGCACGGTGGTCTTTAGCACTCCAAAGATACAACCTGAAAATTACTTATAGGAAAGGAAGCAAACATGGTAATGCTGATGCACTTTCCAGGTTTCCCTAGGGAAACATATAAAGTAATTGTGTAAATAATGCATTATTATTCATTATAATATTTCATGTTGAATATTTCATATTGTATCTACTTATTAGTATTAATATTATTGTATATACATATATTTATATTGGTTCATTTAAGTATTAAATTTTGGGCTAGCGAACGAGTTCTTCTTTTACGTTTGTGAAATATGCTTTAAAAAAATTTACTCTATGGTTTTTGAAAATTAACAAAAAAAAAAAAAAAAAAAAAAAAAAAAAAAAAAAAAAAAACTTTACTTACAGTTGTGTGAAATATGCTTTTGTGGAATATGCTAAAAACATTCCTTAGCAGCATAGTCTCTAAGGAGAACTATGTGCTCTTTACGGAGGGACATTTAAGGTCCACAATTCAAACTTTGACTTTTTTTAAAAAAACAATGGTTGACGTCGCCAAATAAGAGATAGACTCTTGCCAAGTGGCACGCCCTCGACGGAAAAAGAGAACTGCGTTCGGGCAGTCGGGGCCGATGTGTGATGGGAAAAAGTCGAAAAAGCTCTCTTTGTGTGTCGCGAAGAAATATTGTTCTAGTGGAACAATAATAATAATATTCATGTAAATGTATTCAACTTCTGTGTTAATGTGTCCGTATGTTATGGTGTCAAGTTAATAAATGTTGTTCCTATATGAATATGGTCTCCAAGCTTCAGAACTGTTCTACATTTGATAGTCGCTATAGTGCAAGAAACACAAAGATGTCCGATGGTTTTGGGAGATAGAACAGCGATCCGTATTTATCTCACATTTTTTTTTATAATCAGTTAAAATAGGAGAAAAACAAATCCTTATTAACACTCTACATTCAATCGTTTTTGGATAGCTTAAAGTAGGAAAGAACATACACTTTTAGTTAAATGATTGCTTTTCTATCGCGCTATTATTAACAGCTTTAAAAATATGTTTTAAACAAAAAGAGGCCATAGATTGTTTGATAAAATTATTTAGTTAAATAAATACAAATTAATTCGCAATATTTTGCAGTTATTCGCTTAACAACTTTTAACACATTTTTACTAAAAAGTAAAAGATACATACATTTTTTTTTCAAACATGAACCATTCACTCCTGTGTAGGTCATGTAAATCCACCAAATTGCGCACCTGTTTTTATCGATGGTTTAACCCTTTCCGGCACGGGCAAAATCTGTTAGAAAAATGAGAAATTATCGACTGACACCAGTATTCACAAATGAATTTTTTAGATATTTTGAATTCCTTAATTTAAGCTTTTATCGTAAAAGCACAATTTTACTAAAATATTACTGGTGCCGTTTGCAAGTTTGTATTTAAATTTAGGTATCCCAGACCGGGCACAGTGTGCCAGAAAGGTTTAATCGTTGTTTCAAATAATCTAAGAGATATTGCATGATGTTGAGATCATACGGTTTGATCAATAAATCAAGTTGCAATAGGATGTCCGAATATCCATAAAACAGTCACGTATGCATACACTATATGGCCAAAGGTGACCGCCCACTTGCGATTTTAGACATTTTATTAAGTATCTAGAAAAATACAAGACGAATTTTCTTTAAACTTTAAGTGTATAAACGTAATAGTACAGGTCACCGATTAACGTGAAAATTTCCCCCCCCAAAACCCGATAGAGAACCGTCAACAAATTGAAAAATAATGAATATATTTTGGATTGCCCTGTCAAAACTAATGTAGCAAACACCTTAAAACTGCAGGTTATGATTAAGTAGCTTATTGTAATAAATTCTGTTAATTTTCATGAGGAAAGCATGTATACTCGTAGAAATTTTAAGGTTTTTATAAAAACGGTCCCAAATGTTGCCAATTTTTTTTCTTATAATTTGCAGAGTTCTTACTATAAAAAAAATGTTCTTTTCAAGATAATATGGCAAATGACATTGTACACATTACATCGTACTCAGAGTTATAACGTACTAAATACTGTATGAAAAATGAGCAATTTTTCTAAATAATTTTTAACTGCACGTGCGTGAATGCTATAAAAATTTCATTTGCATATTGTGTTAGCTGCATGTGTAGAGAAACGTTTGTGAAAGTCTCAAAAACATAGCTTTAAAACTCTGAAAATTATCGTCGATAGAATAAGTTCAAAATCCGTTGTTCCCAAAATGAAGCAAAAAGATGACGGGTTGTATCAATATGTACGTGCATTATTGTGTTTTCTATATTGACCGTAATCAATGGATGTATGGAGACAGTCCTCGTCTTTTTGCTTCATTTTAGAAACAACGGATTTTGAGCTTATTCTGTCTACGATAATTTTCAAAATTTTCATACTAAGTTTTTGAGGTTTTCACAAACGCTTCTCTGTACATTTAGCAAGCACAGTATGCAAATTACATTTTGATTGCATTAATGCAAGCGCAGTGAAACATTATTTAGAAAACCTTCTCATTTTTCTTGTAATTTTTCTCATTTTTTTAAAAATTCCAATTACAGGGTATTGTGTATAATGCTGTTTATCATATTTTTGAAAATAACGTTTATTATATATTTAGACTCTGCAAATTATTAAAAAAAATTAGGCAAAGTTTGGAATTGTTTTTATGAAAAATTTAATTTTTCTATGAGTATTTATGCTATCCTCTTAAAAATGTACACAATTTATTACAATAAGCCCCTTGATCATAATCTACGGTTTGATCTTTTGCTACATTAGTTTTGACAGGGTATCCAAGAGATTTTCGTTCTTTTTCAATTTGTTGAAGGCTCCCTATGGTGTTTCGGGAAAAATTCTTCACGGAAATCTATGCACTGTACTATATGTTTACACAATTAGAGATTCAGGATAATGTCTCACGTATATTTTTTAGATATTTAGGAAAATGTCAAAAATCGCAAGTGACCGGTCACCTTTGGCCATATAGCGTATAATCCTAATGATCACGACTACTGTTATTTGTAAAATGGTATGTTCCTACACAAAAAGAACTGTTTTGTTCAAAAAACTAAATTTTGATTACTACTGCCCCTACAAAATATTTTGGTTGGAATGACAAAATTGTGGTTGGACTAACCAAATAATTTTGTTAATTCAACAAAATTTTGTATACAATTTGGTCATTTCAACCAAAAAAATTTTGTGGGGGGCAATAGTAATCAAAATTTAGTTGTTTGAACAAAACAGTTCTATCCGTGTAGCATACTCATCATGACTATGTTTAATGAAAGATAATCTATGATTCTTGAGAATGTTTAAAGAACCTGGCTCATGCACATGCTCATCTCAATCAATGTATAAAGCAACTTTTGTAAAAGTCTCAAAAATATAGCTTGAAAATTTTGAAAATATTCGTTGATAGAATAAGCTTAAAATCTGTTATTTCCAAAATAAAGCAAGAAGAGGAGGGGCTGTATCCTAATATACAACGTACGTGCAATATTTTGTATGCTATACTGACACTAATCAAAGAATGTATGGATACAATCTCTCATTTTTTTGCTTTATTTTGGAAATAATGAATTTCAAACTTATTCTATCGACGATTATGTTCAGAATTTTCAAGCTATGTTTTTGAGACTTTTACAAACGTTGCTCTATACATTTAGCTAACACATTAAGCAAATTACTTTTTGATTGCGATTACGCATGCGCAGTGAAACATTATTTAGTAAATCTGCTCATTTTCCATACAATTTTTTACCATTTTTAATTTTTGACACAGGATATTGCGTACAATGTTATTTGTCATATTTTCTGAAAAGAACATTTCTTTTTATTAAGAACTCTGCAAATTATAAGCAAAAAAGCTTGTCAAAATTTGGAACTATTTTAATAAAAACATCAATTTATCTACTACTAGGGGAGAGGAGGGCATATTTGAACTGGCGGCACATTTGAACTCTCTAAATATTTTCCTTCAAATAAATTATTTTTAAAAAATGTACATAGCAATACATTACTGCTGCTTCAAGAGAATAATTATACAAAGCTGTATCATTTTGTATGAACATTACTTTTTAGACAAGATATGTATTTTTCTCCCTCTTGAATCTAAACTTAAGAAAACAAAGTTGTAAGATTTTTGTTTACAAACTTCTATCCCTAAAATTTTTATTTATTGTTCAATGCTTAAACAAAGATGTTAGCTTTAGTTTATAACCTTTGATTTATTCAAATTCTTTAGCCGAATTGAGTAAATCGTTGTAATGTTGAACTCCATGTGATGGGGCACCATTGAACAAAAAATTTGGGGCACCTTTGAAGAGCGAAAAAACACCGAATAAACTGGTGATAAATAATAATCGAAACAATTTGAAGAGAACATTTAAAACTATGAAGTAAAGAGTTGTTAATGTATCTAAATATTATTATTTCTGAATTTTATTTATGTGAAAAGAAGCTAAGAATGTCAAGGAATATGGACGTATATTGCTAACAATTCCCCTTACTGCACCAGTGTTGCCAGGCGGGCTACTTTTTTTTAAATTCAAATTCTTGATTGGCACCACTTTTTACAAATGATAAAATGTGCCTTATTCAATGACATGATAATTAAAGCGAAAACAAATGGTGATTTAACATTTCAAAAAAGTGGTGCCAGTCAAAAAAAATCTGAATTTTAAAAAAGTAGCCCACTGGCAACACTGTACTGCACACATAGGTTCCAACTTCTGTATGTATCAGTGATAGGAAGTTTCAAATCTAAATTCATTTATTTGATAATTGCAAATCCTGGATACAAAATAATGATTCTTGATTTAACAGGTTTCCAAGCATTATTTCAGGTTTCCGTAACGGCTAAAACGGAATTTTATGTCTTAAAAAAATTTATATCTTAAAAAAGTCTCTTAAAAAATAGCGAATGAAAAAAATTAATTTTCCAGAAGCATCAGATATCACATTGGTGTATTTCAAGGATATTGTAAAAAAGTTTTCACAACCAAACACAACTGGAGGGACACTTTGTGTTTTATCAACAATGAGTTTTGACATCAACTTTGAAGGATTTAAGTTTGGTTAAATAATAAAAAAAACTAGTAATTTCAACAAAATATAGTTATTTATTTTTATTGATATTACTTTATATTTCTGTAACATATACAACTTTTTATAAAAACTCAATATTTTCATATTTTATTCATTTGTTCAAAGGTGCCCATTGCTTCTTCAAAGATACCCCTACATGGGCAGGTTTGAACAAACAATTTTAAATTTTTTAAATCCTCACAATTTATTTAATTTCTTTGGAAAATGTTTAATTTATGGTTCATATAATGGAGAAATGCGTTGTTTTTATTATGTAATATTTAAAACTCAAAAAATATCATTCAAGTAAGAAATATATTGATTATCTGAAAAATTGTTCAAAGGTGCCCCGCTCTTCCCTATATATGCTATCATAATAAAAATGATAACAGTTTCTTATAATAAGCCATTTAATCATAATCTGCAGTTTGAACTCTTTTGCTATATTAGTTTTGACAGGTTTATCCAAAAGATATTCCTTCTTTTCTAATTTGTTGACAGTCTTCAATGAAATTGCAGGAAAAAATCTTCGCGGAAATATATGAACTGTACCATTCTGTTTAAGTACCTGGATTTTCAGAATAATTCTTCACGTGGTTGGATCCATGTCGATTCAGGCAGGGGGGTTATCTTCATAGTCTCAAAAGTTCTTTAATTGAACATGCGTTGAAATTCAGGAAAAAATAAAACTCCTGTATTTTTTTATTTTGCCCAAAAGAATTTCTGGACTGAGATACAGGGCGCCAAAGATGGCACCCCGAGCATCTTTTCCCATTCGCGATTTTCAAAAAAAAAAAAAAAAAAAAAAAAAAACTTTTAAGTGCTCTGTTTTTGAAACGGTGCAAGATATTTTGTTGTGGTTTATTTTGTTTTAAAGATAATGTTTTTTTGCTTAAAAAGATATACTCTTTTTTTAAAATATGTATTTATTTATTTTTACAGCAACCTTCTAAAAAAAATTTTTTTAATCAAAAATAATTTTTCTTTCAAAAATGCCAATCTTAAAAATTTTGATTTTTTTACTGTTAGTCAATACCATTGAGTACTACCTTCACTGTAAAGGAGAACTTCCACTCTTGAGTTTAACAAGTTTTAGAAACATTTCAAGAATTTAAAGAATTTTACAGGAACTGCATGTTAACAGTTCCAGTAAAAGTCTCTCAATTTTTGTTTATTTGTATCATATGTAGCCTATTACATATCCTAAGCAAGTTAGAAATCACAAGTCAAACGTGGTAAATGAGGTGCATTCGTAACATGACTAATTTTATAAATATTTAGATCTTGGTGCAACAAACTGGCACGAATACAAAGTTTATTATGTTTCTATATTTTAAATTCAGCAATACGGAAGTAATATGAATCCATATTAAAAAGAACGTAATAACCAGGGCAACCTAGAATCATTACCTATCATGAGATATTTAATTAATTATGTATGATAGAATTTAATAGAATGAACAATCATCTATTAATATCATAGTGATGAGCGTACCTATATTGTACAAACTTTGAACAGCAAGCAAGAAGACATTTCATTTGTCCAACCAAAATTTCTGAAACAGCAAAATATTCAGATTCACAATTTATAAAAAGGAATTTTTGTGGCCTGTGTACATAACTGTGAGTGGTGGATTGCAAAGGCCATAGATATCAGCTGTGAGTTAAATGAAATTGTCATTAACTTTATGCTCCCACATGGACCGACTGTTGGATGTAGATTTCCACCTGCAAGACAGTAACACCACTACCAGTGTTCACTTCCTATTCATAATGTTTTAAGGATTATGGAATTAATCCCTATTGGTTAAACAGGATGGCATAACTCAATATCAAAGGAAGATACAGATGCAGTTCAACAAATTATAAAGTCTATGACTTTCTAATTTCAGTTCTAAATAGAGTACACTGGAAGTAATATGTTTTGAAACTTATACATATATTTTGTAAACTTTAGTGTTTTTTTTCTTTTGTAAGCTATTTTTTAAAATGTCTGTTTCTTATACTTATTAAGAAATAAAATGCTATGTCAAACAAGACTAAGATTTTGAATTCCTGAGACCAGTAGGTGACTGTCATACAGGAACTGGTAAAATGTATATCAAATTTTTACATTTGTTTCGATAACTTGTCAAAATCAAAATTGGAAGTTTTCCGATATATGGAAGGCAGTAAGTACTCAATGGTATAAATCAACAGAAAAAAAAATTTAGAATTGGCATTTTTGATTTTTTTTAATTAAAAAAAAGGTCAGAAGGCTGCCTTAAAAAATATGAATACATTTTTCAAAATTGAATATATCATTTCGAAAAGAGAAAAATTACCTTAAAAAATGCAACAAATGTTGTTAAGTGTTATGAAAGTCAAATTAAAACTTAAAAAAAAAAAGATACTAATAGATGTTTTATTCATCCTATCACGCATAATTAATTCAATCATATCCCACGATAGGTAATGATTCTAGGTTGCCCTGGTGATTACGTTCTTTTTAAGATGGATTCATATTACTTCCGTATTGTTGAATTTAATATATAGAAACATAATATTTTTACTTATGCCAATTTGCCCAAGAGTGTAACACTTATTTCACTAAGATCTAAATATTTATAAAACTAGTCATAGTACGACTGCACCTCATTTACCACGTTTGACGTGTAACTTCTAACTTGTTTAGGATATGTAATAGGCTACATATGATATAAATAAACAAAAATTGAAAGACTTTTACTGGAACTGTTAACATACAGTTCCTGTAAAATTCTCTAAAATCTTGAAATGTTTCTAAACCTTGTTAAACTCAAAAGTGAAAGTTCTCCTTTACAGTGAAAGTGGTACTCAATGGTATTAAAATAATAGTAAAATAGACTAATAGTAAAAAAAAAATCAAAATTTTTAAGATTGGTATTTTTGAGAAAATTTTTTTTGGAAGGCTGCTGTAAAAATAATTAAATACATATTTCAAAATGGGGTGTATCTTTTTAAGCAGAAAAATATTAACTTTAAAATAAAATAAACTACAACAAAATATTTTGCACCATACCAGAAATAGACCACTTTTAAAAAAAATTCGAAAATCGCGAGTGGGAAATCGTGCTCAGGATGCCATCTTTGGCGCCCTGTATCTCGGTCCAAAATTTTTTTTGGGGAAAACCAAAAAATACAGGAGTTTTATTTTTACCTGAATTTTAACATATGTATGTTCAATCCAAGAACTTCTGAGACTATGAAGGTAAGATTTTTTTCTTTAGCTGCCTGAATTGACATGGACTATGCCCTGTATTTTTCTAGATATTTAACAAAACGTCTAAAATTGCAAGTGACCGGTCACCTTTGGCCATATAGTGTAATTATATTCTGTCCGTTAAAAATTCTTTATAGAAGAAGCTTTCATTACCGAAAATTCGTTATAAAAGTATTTAACTATATGGATAATTTTATAAAATAAAATAATCCACACAAATGTATGTCTTTACCTGGGATTTCAGCTGCAGTGGTCCACATCAGATCACCGAATTCCTTATTAGAGTAGTCCTTGCATTCCATTTTCGCACTAAAATACTCCGAGGCAGTTTGATTTTCGTATTTCTTGGCGGCTGAAAACAGTTGAAAATCAAACAAGTAAGAAAATCCTGCGTTAAGCATAGATTATGAAGCACTTTCCAACACTTTTTAAAATATTTAACAAAACTTCATTATCCAGGGAAAAAAACGTATTTTTATTCATATCCAAATATGTATTCCAATACTTTTGCCCTGTATTTGATCTGTCGGTTAATATACAGACTATATAATGTTAAAATTTAGTTTAGCAAGAAAAGGCCTGACTGGTTGAAGTTTTCCTTTCAGAAGTTTATACTAATAGATGGAAACATACTTGAATACTTTTGTTCAGCCCTGTAAAATACATATTACCTTTAATATACGAATATATTTTGTTAAAGTTTAGTTTAAAATAAATTCTCTTTAAACTACTTAAGTCAAATTTCTAGAAATCATCATCCAAAGGCGACTATGTATCTAGTTCTTTGAGTGATCCTGTATTAGAGGTCTGCACGGGCCGGGCCAAGGCTCGAAGCCCGAACCCGGACCGGCCCGCGGGCCGGGCTCGGGCTTATTTTCATTCACGTCACTCGGGCCGGGCCATATTTTTTTGAAAGCTCGGACCGGGCCTACCGATTACTCTTTATGGGTTTGGCCGTTCCTAACTTATTTCTTCTGTACAGAGCTGCGACTGGTTTTATATTAGATCTTCTGGGCCCAAAATATTTATCCCTTGTTTTGACCCAGCTCGTATGAAAATCATTGTCTCAGCATTGCCTGTTCTATTCAAAGGTCAATAAAATTAAGCCTAGCCCAAAAATTTTTGCAAAAAATGCATGAATTTTTAAATCGTTATTGTTCTACAACTAAACATTAAATATTATACTTTTTAAAGTATAGTAGATTTCTACAATTATTAAAAGTTAGTAAAACATATGAAAAAGAATCTACCTATGATGAGATCCTGTTTTAAACTGTAAGACTTGTTGATACACACAAAATTAATATACTAATACATAAGAAAAGAATATAATAATACATTTCCATTTGCTAAAAGGGTTACTATTATTTAAATTTACTTATAACGTATTTTTCTTTTTCTTTTCTATGCAACTCCGACTTAGAAAATTTTACTATTGGCACAGGCCGGAATTTTCAGGAACCATGCAAAAAGATTTTTGGCCCGACTGAGTATAAATACCAATGTTTTGGCATGAGTCCGGCCCGGACCGTGCAGAGAAAGTGATTGGCCCTACCTGGTCTGAAATAAAAACTAAACATGTAAAGATTTGAATAATCGATTGTAAAACATCTCGATTGTAGATACTCGAAATTAATCGGTGAATTTATCGATTGTGTTTTTTTACGATTGCGATTTTTATCGATTGTCAAATTTTGGAGAATCGCCCATCACTAGATGGATGTCCCCATTTTCGGCACGGACAAGCCCTTTTTGCCTATGCACATTTCGCTCGAAGGTTTCTATATCAAACGTAAAGCAGTAATAACGCTACAAAAATTGACGCGTTCGCGTACGGATTAATAAATATTTATGATTTATATTTTTAACAACGCAATATTTTATCGAATTTCTTTACATTTTACTTTTTTAAAATTTAAATAAATTTGTTATGCAAATAATGCCTGAGAAATGAAATTACACTAAACGATACGCAATGTATAACAAATAAAAATAAAACTTACCTTTTAGTAGGCTTTTATTCGTGACGATTTCAGGAGTGATCAATGCTATCCCGTAGTATGCACATGCTATGGACAGCCTAAAAATGACGCAAATTAAGAATACTCGAGAAATAGCAGTTAAATAGAAAATTTTCGCATTCATTTGTTCTTTTTTTTCCATTTATCATTAGTACACTGTTCTTTATAACATCTAATTAAAATGTCTTTGAAATTATTTGTCGTGTTTGCTTTGTTTCTATGTAACAATTCATGCATAATTACTAATGAATTAACTCTTCTTTCTAAAATTTGAAAAACTTCCAAATATTTTATTTTTAATTTAATATACTAGGGGGGGCCCGCCCCCCTGCTCGCTATGCTCGCCAACCCCCCGCGTAATCGCTTCGCGATTCCAAATTATTGACTACCCCTGCTTGCTGCGCTCGTCAATATCCCATGGTATGAATAAGCAGTTGCAGACCTTTGAAATGATGTGTCACATGACTGGTGTTGTAAAGAAATTAAAAATGTGCCCCCCTGGGGGGCAGAGGGGGAGGCGACACAAAAGACATCCATAATATGAATAAGCAGCTGCAGACCTCTCAAATGATGTCACACGACTGGTGTTGTAAAGAAATTAAAAATGTGCCCCCCTGGGGGGCAGAGTGGAGGTGACACACAAGACATCCATAAAATGAATAAACAGTTGCAGACCTTTCAAATGATGTGTCACACAATTGGTGTTGTAAAGAAATTACAAAATGCGCCCCCTCTGAGGGCCTGAGGGGGGGGGGTTACACACAAGATATCCATAATATGAATAAGCAGTTGCAGACCTCTCAAATGATGTGTCACACAATTGGTGTTGTAAAGAAATTAAAAATGTGCCCCCCTGGGGGGCAGAGTGGGGGATGACACACAACACATCTATAATATGAATAAGCAGTTGCAGACCTTTCAAATGATGTGTCACATAACTGGTGTTGTAAAGAAATTAAAAATGTGACCCCCCCTGGGGAGAGCAGAGTGTGGGGGTGATACACAAGACATCCATAATATGAATAAGCAGTTGCAGACCTTTCAAATCTTGTGTAACACGACTAGTGTTGTAAAGAAATTAAAAATGTGTCCCCACTGGGGAGCAGAATGGGGGATAACACACAAGACATCCTTTAAATGAATAAGCAGTTGCAAACCTCTCAAATGATGTATCAAACGACTGATGTTGTAAAGAAATTAAAAATTTGGCGAAATATTACAGTTATCGCCAAGTTGGCGTCACTTTTGACAACTAATTTTGGTCGCCAAATTTGGCGATATATCGCCAAGTTGGCGACAAACTTGGCGATTGTTGGCGATGGTAACCTTTCCTCTCTTTATGGTAACCCATATGGCGATGCATGGATGGAGCCCTTTCCTGATTGGTCTATTCGACTCATGGAAGGAGTGGACAACCCGGATTCGTTAGTTCCGGAAATCTTCCACATCAGCATCATTCCAGGAGTCATTCCTTTTAAGGCTAGTTTTTTTTTTACTATAGAAGGATTTGAACTTACTATTAGTGTAAGAATTACCTTTTAAGGGGAAAAACAACAAATGACGTTCGGAAAAAATTTTCTTCCGTTTTTGGATAAAAAGAAATAAAATAGTTTTTTGTGCCACAATCAGAATGCCGACGTTGCGAGAGCACTGCTAGTGAAATTGTACTACCGTAACAGTGAGAATGCAGCGGCAGCTTTGAGATAGTACCAAAGACCTTAGAGGGAAAGACATGAAGGCTCTGGAAACCGTAACTAACTGAAACAGTGCAAACAGCACTGCTTTGAAACACGCTCAAAGGGGGAGATCTAATCGTAGGCTGGTTCATTGCATCCACCGATTCGCCAAATATTTTTCTAATAAACCTCCTTGCGCCAACTCCCCCGCGAGAATTCAAAACGCCATTTCTTTTGGCAGTTCGTCTTGAGAGAGACTTAAAGATTGCGGGAGATTTTTTAATATGATTTGTTTGTTGTGATACATTTTTTTATATTGCAAATAGATAGCCGATTAACATGTACAACTGAAAAGTCTTCAGTGATGCTGAACTTGTCAAATAATAAATTTTATGTATCGAAAGTTCCGCTTTCACTCGAAAACTAACATAACAACGAACAGATTCATCTATAAGTAGTCTTCTGTAACGTATTGTATGAACTTTGACCTAACTCATCTCCCTCCACGAAAAGGGATGGAGAGGGAGGGGGGCGCGCACTGCTTTCGCGGAGACCGAAGGGAGGTACCGAGGTGGGCAGCGATGACCACATCATTATCCACATTTTGATAATTATCGCTACTGGTGATAATGCCAAAGCGCGCCAAGTGAACGCTTCTATCTTTCGCCCCTGTATGCGACTTCTATTGCCTAGCTATTTGCACTGTTTCACTGACAGCGGTGGATTTACATTACGCCTATGGAGCCTTCACATCTTTTCCTCTAAGATCTTTGATAGTACCACCAGCTCAAGAAACAACGACGTGGACCGATGTCGGAGTGTACTGTCAGAGACATGATGGGGATTTTCGAGCGAACAAGATAGCTGGGCGTTTTACGGAAGAGAAAGAAAAAGTGTTTCCACTGCCCGTCGCACAGTGGGGCAAAAACCCAAAAAGCTGGCCAAAAGTCGAAAATGAAATTACGATTTAGGGAATTTCGATTGTATAGTTGGCTAGAATAATGTTTGGAGAGTCAGAATCTGTATTTAAAAAAAGACTTTTGCTTTGCCCTTACAAACAGCATCATTTCAAAAATGAAGCTTGAAGGAGTATCATTTAGAGCGAACAAAAACAGCAAAACAACAGTTCCTCTAAACGAGTGCTATATTTTATAATATTATCCGATTTTAATGATTTGAAATGAATTCACACTATGATAGTATGTACTTTATTTGCATGCATTACAAAATTTATATTAAGCATGTAAAAATTAATAAATTCATTGCCATTTTTGATAAAAAATTTTAGAATTTTTTTTTTTTTTTTTGCTTTTAAACATCAAGAAGTTTAAATGTTCCACAGTGTTCCGCAACGAAATTTAATGGAAATAATAACTTCGGCTATTGTCTAGTGATTCATAAAAATCCAGCTGCCTAAAATTGCTTTTCTGTATTTCACGCATATTTTAGTAACCGCAAGTAAAAATGCCACTTTTTCGGCCGCCTCAAAAATTTTGAAATTGACTACTTTTCACATAATTAAGCTGATAAATAGTTTTCAAATTTTTGAATTATTCAATTTTATAATAGTTTATTTCCGATTATATTGTAAATAAGTACTATAATCATAAGATTACATTAATTTGATAAGTAAGCTTAGTAATGAAAAAATGAAAATAATTCTCTATTACTGATCCGGTAGAATAACATATTCTTATCTTTATAGGTAGTAATTTTGTTTGTTCTATTATAATTAGAAGAATTATTTTGTCAATGGCTATATTTGCTAGATCAAACTACTGAGCGTATTTCATTAATGCGAGTAAAAATCATTATGAATATCACTTTTGCTTATATTAATAATTTGGATTTGATTTGCAAGTGAGGATGTGATGGTACATCTATTCTGAGTACATTTAAACAAAAATTTAGCTATGAAGATGGCATTACGTCTAATATATTTTTATTTCGTGCTACTAGAAAACATAAATATTGCGAATAATTCATGAATCGTCAATTTGAAAATATCGAGATCTTCATTTCACTGATTTTATCGGGCAATCAAGATCCATTTTTCTTTCTCAAGAAATACGGAAGCAACTGTCAATGAATGGGATTGGATTAAATACTATCAGAATAAACTTATTTCGTTTAATACAATCATTGATGCAGAAGAAAAAGTCGTTAAAAACGAATTAATGTAATACTCAACGTTGCTACCTATGTCAGACAGCATCAAAACAGTATCTTACCGATCTGACATTTTTTATTAAAAGTGGATTGAGATAATTTAGAATTCAGAATATCTAAGTTACATGCAAAGATGTTTAGAAAGGCCTTACACCTGGAAGACAACTGGATAGAAAAAATAAAAACTTGTACTCTGCATGAAAAGAAGAACACTGAAATTGCAAAATAAAATATGCAAAAAATATTTCGTTTACAACCAAGACTTCTCGTCGAGAAACTAAATCCCAGATTTGGAAGCACAAATGATGGAAATACAATTCAACGATTCTTTGACAACGCAACTATTTGTGTTTCTAAACGAGCATATACGAAGATTTGATTAAACGTTTCTATGCCATAAGTAATTTCTTGTAGCCATGTTATTTATTTGATAAATTTCGAAAATTTTCCCTTACAAATAGTTCGTAGATTTGAGCAGCATCCCTGATTCTATATGCTTACTTCAGTGCACAAACTACTTATTAATGACAAAGAAATAACATTATCTTCATTACTGCCAATTTATCAAATGCCATAAGATACTCAAGAATGATGCAACAAACTGATCAAAAGGCATCGAGAAGATTTATCGCAAAGATGCAGTAGCGAGAAAAAAATATATTTTTACGTCTTTTAATGTTATCAGATTCTTTCCTTTCCAGTTTAGGTAAATTATCGTAGAAGAAATTAAAATCATTGATCCTAAGAATCACAGGATCTTCCAATACCACCAACAAGTTCTGCTATTTCGACACCTTGACCTCTGAAGAATCATTTTATTATACTACAGTTGATTCTAAAGGTTAGTTTCTGGAATATATTTACGTTTTTATTTTAATAATATAAAAATTAAATAGTCTAATGCACTTAAATTTCGTTTAAATATGTCTTGTTTTTTGAAAATTCCCTTTTACGTTTACCTTGAAATTTTAAATTTTATTGTTTTTACTCTTAATCTGTAATTTTATCTATTTATTTATTTTTAAAATTTAACTTTTAAATCCTAATTAGCATCCTGAAATGTTTACGAAATTGCATATAAACTGAATAACTTTTGAGACATTTTAATTTTTATTCCGCCATATTGTATCCGCCATTTTTTTTTAATTTTAATTTTGTATTCTTACTTAGCATCTTCAAAAACACCTGTATACGAATTTTCGTACAATTTGAATAACATTTTCATATTTTGGCCAGCTTTTCGGGAATTTGCCCCACTGTGCGTCGTAGAGAATACTGTTACAGCGGTCGCGGTAGCAAGCACTGAATCGCGCGCGGCTCTCTTAATACCGACTATCAGTCCGACTCTATAATCCGACATATCATGCGTAGAATTTTGAACTTCTACCCATATAAGATTTAAACCTTTCAGAAATAGGAAAGGCACGACCCGGACATTCGAAAAACATTGGCGTTACAATTTCTGAATGACGGAAAATCCACTCAATATCATGCCAAATGAAAGTGATGCGGATCGCATTATCTTGAAAAAGTGACCCCGCAAGGACTTGTAACCTGCTCTGTTAGTGCGTAAAGGTATCATGACATGTTACAGAATTACGTCATTACTACTCTCCAGCAACGAGGCTGCCTGCAAGAAACTATATTCGTAAAAAATGAAGCCTTTTTGCATACCACAATTAGAGTCCAACAATTGTTGAGGCTGACATTTACAGACGCACGTGTGAATAGCCGATTTTTCTCAACAGCTAGGCTGCCGCCATCGTCTGATCTCACGACTTGCGATTTCTGATTATGGGGATTTTTGAAAGGGAACGTTTTGACAACTCCGTCAGATTTGAAGAAAAATATTCGCCGCCATATTCAGAACATTCATGCTAACTCTCTCCATTCAGTGGTAGAAAACGCAATTTTCAGAATGTAGAAGTTGTCGAACATGATGGTTCGCATATTGAACAGGTTTTAAAGCATTTATTTGCATACTTAATAATGTCATTTAGAAAGTTTTTTTGTTGCAATAAATTGCAAGTGCAATATTTCAATTGTGTTGTTGTCCTTACTGTGTTCCTTTTGTGTAAAACCACGAGTTCTTTAGTGTTTCGGGATTTCAGTTTATTTTCTCTCTTTACGATAACTCGTAACTCTGTCTAGCGGTGAATTTTTAAACTGTTTTTAGGTGCGTTCGTAATTATGTAAATACGTAGCACCTATTGTTGTCGCTCAGTCAGTCCGTCTGTCTGTCTGTCTGTCTGCCTGTCCGTCCGCATATAACAACGCAAAAACTACCCAACCGAATCGTTTGAAATTTAAAATACATAATTATAACATAATTTTGTCGAGTCATTTCAAATTTTATGAAAATCGGATGGATAGATTAATTACAGGGACAATCAAATGGATTCCGTTACATTAGGGTCAATGGGGAAAAAATTTCAAATGCATTTTAATCGTTTGAAATTTAAAACATACAATTATTACGTAATTTTATCGAGTCATTTCAAATGTTATGAAAGTCGGATGCATAGATCATTTACAGGGACAATCAAAGGTATTCCATTACATTACGGTCAATGGGAAAAAATATTCAAATGCATTTTTATGATGTTACACTAATTCGAACATAATAAAATTGGTATGAATCTATGAAATATATAATAAAATATGCATTCTGTACAATCTGTGATGCAAAGAATTTGTATTATTAAATTACAGGGCCACACGAAAGTATTCCACTACATAATGCTATACGGGGAAACATTGTTTGGGGCGTGTTTTAATTATATTCAACTATTTCGCATTTTATGAATAAGATATACGTTTCTGAGGTGTAATTAAAATTACTTTCTGCATATTTACAGAAACACAAAGATTTCGACTACTATACTGTATCCGAAGTACGCTGTACTATATCAGCAAGATCTGAATATTTTTAAAACTTCGTTATCGTACGAACGCACCTCATTTGCTACGTTCACGTGCAATTTCCAACTTGTTTTATTTTGGAAAACTCGAGTGCATCCTCCGAAGTGTCTGTTTTCTAATACTTTTCTTTTCGGTAGAACGACCTCCAGGGTCTTTTGAGCAGCGGAAGTTTATTTTTGCTAACCCTGTATTCCAAAACACGTGGAAAACTAGAAATAAAAAAGAGCAAGGTCGGCCATGCGCTATCCCATAAACTGATGACCGATATAAATCAAGACGGAATAAACAATGCTACTCAGCTGATAACACAGTTGTTCTTGGCCACAGGACAAATGGTGTCCAGCCAAATAGTCCAAAATAGAGTTTATCAGGGTGGTCTCTATGCACGTAACCAATGATCTATATTCCTTAGAATTCAAATAATTGTGCGGTCCAAAGGTGTGAGAAACCGAACATCGAGTTTGGAAGTAACGCTGTTCGAGTCAAATTCTGTTTACAGACAAATTCCCATGCAGTCTAGATGTGACCCCCGATGTGTTTTCGCATGAAGAGAAAAGGGCCCACAAAATAGTCCAACATTTGTTCGGGAAAGATCACATTACAGATAAGGTAGGTTGATTAGAGGTCTGCAAGGGCCGAAATTTCCAGGCCCGGGCCCGGCCCGAACGAAAGAAAAATTGGCCCGACCCGGCCCGGCCCGAAAGTTAAAATTTCGGCCCGAGCCCGACCCGGCCCGAACGAAAAAAATAACGGCCCGACCCGGCCCGGCCCGAAAGTTAAAATTTCGGCCCGAGCTCGGCCCGGTCCGGAAAAAAGTTTAAAATTCGGCCCGAACCCGGCCCGGCTCGAGTGAATTTCTACAGAACATTGATCTTTAATCTTATGGAAGAGTTCTGACCAAAAAAAATTATATTAGTCTTTTTTTTTTTCCATGTTTATAATCTCCATTTATGCAGAAGTGCCGTAGGCTGCGATATTTATGCTTTTAAATGAATCTTTGTTTGTTGTATGTAAATGTATCAGTTATCACTAGTATTATTAATCCATATTCCCTGTAATGGAGACAAAAAATCGAAAAAGCGGTATATGGTAAAATTTCCAAAGACGAAATCGCTTTGGAACGAAAAAAAAAAAATGCATTTCCTTCTTAACAGATGTAAATGCTTAATATATTTTTTTCTCCCGTATTGTTGTATTCATTTTGCATGGATGAACATTTTAAAAGAAACTTTCAGTTTTCAGTTAAAAAAAAAAAATTCCGTCATAATCATGTTTTTTTTTTTTTGTGTGTGTGTGTGTGTGTTTAATTCTATTTTAAAACGCCTAGTAATCTACGATTCTTTAAAAGAAATAAATTCTAATGTTTAATTGTAGAATAATGACGGCTTAAAAGTATACGCTTTTTTTGCAGAAATTTTTGAACAAAGCCAAATATTACTGATTTATAAAAAGTCGAGAAAAGGATTTTCATATAGGAAGATTCAATAGGAACTGATTATTTTGGCCCATGAAAACTAGGAAGAATGGAATCAGTCTCGGCTTCGTACGAAAAAAAAAAAAAAAAAAGTTAGGCCCGGTCCGATATTCCAGCAAAAAAATTAAGGCCCGAACCCAGCCCAGCACGGCCCGAAAAGATTAGTGACTAAGCCAGGCCCGAAAGGATTAGTGACTAGGCCCGGCCCGGCCCGGCCCGAGTCTTCAGAAGTAAAGCCCGAGCCCGGCCCGGCCCGAATGCCATTATTGGAAATCGGCCCGAGCCCGGCCCGTGCAGACCTCTAAGGTTGATGCTTTGAGCTGGAATCTGCATGTATCCTTCGGAATTTCACTTTGATGGCTCAAAGTTACACATAAGAGATACCAAGACCTAATGTCGTATTACTTACCCATCATACGTAGTATAGGGTAAGTATTGCAATCGTTTTGAAAATCGAAAATTTTTTTATGACGGATTTACACGTTTTAGATACTGGAAAATCCGAAAAACATATTTTTAGAAAAAAAATTTGCCGTCCGTCCGTCTGTGTGTCTGTCTGTCTGTCTGTAACCGCTCTATCTCCCGAACAAATTGGGATAGAGACTTGAAACTTTGTATGTGCTTAATATGTAGTAATGGGACGAAGCCTATTTAATATCAATAACCTCGATTATCCGGAACTATTTTTTTCGGACTCTCGAAAAGTTCGTTCTGATGAAAGGTATAGAAAAATTTTCGAAATGTTTTATTTTAAGGAAAGGGCGTAAAAGGCAATAAAATAACAAAAATTTTGCATAAAGAACGAAGTCGATCGGATTATTAGTTGTCGAGATATGTGTAACCCTGTTTTCCACATTCTTCGATTTTTCATGACCCTGTATTTCATTCAAATTTCAATTCAAAGATATATTTCAATTGAAAATGAGACACTTAATTCGACGCAGTAAATTGTTAGTTAATATGATTATTATTTTTGGAGTTATAGGGATGTTTCTTTTACGCAATACAGTACTAATTGAGTAGTTTGGCGCTTTATGTAATATGTCGAAATCGGCTCATCAGCAATTCATTGATAGAGCATTACTATGTATATTAAAACGATTTAAATATGCGTTTAAACTTTATTTTTGAATTGCGAAGCATTTTATAAATAGTTTACATGCGTTTTATTTTCATATTTTATATTATGCGTATCCATGATGGGTAAGTATTACGGTGGTCCCCCAACGAAGTAGTTTTAAGTTGCAACAATTGGCGATTCTTTTTTTTTTTACCATGCATAATAATTCCAAACCGCATACAACTCGTCTAGTAAAAAACATGCTTAAAGTTGAAGCAATGCAGTGTATGAAATAGCCAATATGTTCTCAAGACCTGAATCCAATCAAGCATGTTTGGTGCACACTCAGACGGCGCATTGCAGCAACACTGAAGCCTCCTTTTATTGTTCGGACTTTGAGATCAAAATTTTTAGAAGTGCAGCAGTTCTCCCCGAAAACTTATCGATAATGTCATCGAATTCATGGAAAACAAGTATGCGACAGTTTTATCTATTCAAAAGGATCATACTCCATATTAAATATCGTGTGTTATTGCTTTTTTTTTTTTTTTTTTTTTTTTTTGTAATTTGCATGTAATTAAATTGTTACCCTAAACTATCTTTCCACGTTCTATCAATCATTGCAAAGAAAAATCGCTTTTGCAATTTTTTTTGCTGTTTTCTTTCTGAATTGCGTATTGGTGTACATGTTTCTCTCAATTTTATGGCAATGCATGGCTGTTTCACACTGTTCTCTCTACTTTTTCGTTTGCTATCCTAAATTTCTTGAGCAGTGTATCACTTATATATAACTAATTGTACAATCAACTTTATCGAAAATCTATTAATAAACAAAATTAAAGTAAAAATCATGAAATTTTACTCACCAAATGTACCAAAAAATCAGAGTGGTTCTCCGCAATTTGGGTTTAAGCAGATCAAGAATCTTTCCCCTCTGTTCTACACCAGCGCTTTGCTCAACGAGTTTTCCTTTGGGCATTTCTGCATTATTCATCTTCGCCATCCTCTCCAGAACCTTCACTGCTTTTTCTGGCTGTTTGCTCACGACGTAGTATCGAGCACTTTCGGGATACCACTGCAAGAAGAGAAGTTTTGAGAATTTTCAGCACGCACCAGGCTGTTTTACACATTAGAAATCAAATAAATTTGAAATGCATAAGATTTAATTTTATGTTTGTTAACTTTGAACCACATCGAACAGTACCTAAAAAGTATAATGAGTTATCAAAATCTACATTAGCGTAAAACTTGCTTCCCAGACTTAAAAATAAAACTGATATCTGATTTCAGGTGGCTTTGGTCTAACGAGTAGATGCATTGCAAAAGTAGAAATTCTGCTTATCCAAGCCAAAGAAGGAAGGGTTAATTGGTACAATTTTATTTATTACTTACCCATCATAAGTTGTATTACTTGCTCATTATTAGTGCTGTAAAAAAAACGACAAAATGAATACCCATATGATATCGTTATTTTCGAACTCGCTATTTCCTGTTCAGAAATCAGGTACGGTCATCGCACGTACTACAAAACTGTATAAACCGTACAGAAGAATTTGCATCTGTTATGTGCTACCATCTCTATGTAAAACTTATATTTAATAGTTTCTAAATTTTATTTAAAAAACTCAAACAAAATATTAAAATACGATACATAATTGTATACAGGGCTGTAATTAGAAGTGAAAAATAGGGGGAGGGGGTTATTTTCGCTCTCTCTCTCTCTCTCTCTGACGCATGCACGCACAAACAAACACTCTCACTCGCAGACATATATGATCAAAATATTATATAGAAAAAAAACTTAATGCATATTCACTCCGTAGACACTATATTTCTTATTAAACTGTTGGTAATACCTTCATTTTATGTTTTAAAAAAAAATAGGATGCAGGGTGAAATATTAGAGTGCAAACCAGTGCAAAATTATATATCAGATTAGCTTCATATGTGCAAATAAGATGTGCGAGTATTGAAACACTTCTTTCCACTTTTTGTATAAATACTACAATTTAGTATTTCTGAAAAACTGTGATATATCCTCAAAACTAAATTCGATTTTTAAACCGAATTTCATTTGGATTTTCGGAACAGACGCTCATTTAGTGACATTGGAATCTTTTCCAGGAGAGGCTCAAAATGTTTTTTTAGGGGGGGGGGGCTGTCCTCCCGTCCCCTCGCACTTCCCTAAATATGACCCATTTTATATATGTCTAAATTGTAGACTTTATTACTTATGAAATAAAAAATAATCGGATAAAGCAATTTAGGAAAAGTTTACCACATTTATACAATAAAATTGTGAAATTTAATTACACAAACAAAATATTATTACAAGCAAATTTACTTATTAATTTTACATTAAAATTAATTATGCATTATGAAAATTTAATTTTTATAGTAATTAAAAAAATATTCTAAAAAGATACGTTTAATTTATTACATGATCATTCTATCAAATAACATCGTACTTTACTTATATTATTTCTGATTTTTTTTATTTATACTTAGATACTTTTTTTCCAAATATGAAATTGCAAAACATACCAACAAAAATATTTTTACAAGCAACAAAAACAAATAAATAAATAAACTTTATCTTAAAATCATTTTTACAAGCAACCTAAAAATTTGTTTTTATCCTAAATTTTTTTTTTTTCAAATATACGAGTAAAATATAAACGTATAAAGGAAAATGAAATATAAAAAAAAAATGCACTGAAAGCAAACTTGTAAATATTTAATTGCTTGAAAATTTTCAAAACATTTATAAGAAATGCGTTTCATTTAAGACTTTAACATTTTAAAAATAACAGTTTAGATCATTCGCATTATTATTTTAAAAAATGCTTTGATTTATGTTTTAAAATATTATTCGATCATTTTTTTTAGTTTTATTGAATTGAGCCTTTCAGATATATGTAACATGATTTTCAAAAAATATCTTTCAAATGATACTGATGCAGACATCACTGATAAGTACTTCTTGCTAAAACTGCAAGCTCTGGAAAACTATCATATGATCAATGGCGGATCCAATGGTGAGGTCACGGAGGTCATGCCTCATTCTAAGAACTGCAGAAATATTTAAAAAAAATTAAATATACCTTAAATCCTTATCCCTCCCCCTCCCGTTCAATAATGTGAATCTTTCATTTTCTGTAAAAGGTCTATTCAAATCAAAATTAGGCAATTTCTGACACATTTGAAAAAGCGTTTTTAATCTCGAGAAATTTGCAAGTATGAATCGGAAACTATGTGATTAAAAAGTGTTTTCCATTTTTAAATAAAAGGAGATTTTTTTTTAACTTTCCATTAAATTTGAACATTTTAACGAAATTTTCGGACTCGACTGCTAATTGCTCCCTTATTACGACATTTCTGTGGCTGTCAAGTTCTAAAAATGATCGCGAAATTCTAACTTAACAACATTTCTAAATTATTTTTTCAATTTATAAGAAAATGAGAAACATTTCAATTTCTTCATATCTGAATGAAATCTGTGTAAATTATACATTTTTAAAAATACTAATGCATAATTTAGAATTTATGAATGAAAATGAATTAGCGAAAGTATAAAAAAATCGTCACTTTTAATTTAAGAATAACCTTCAATATAATAATTGATTATGAATTGTCGTGACCCTCCGCTTCTCTAAATTGAGAACTGGATCTACCGTGCCCATGCATATGATAAACAATGCTTTGCCAATAAATGGCTTTTTTAATTTGTTGTTGAACCTTTTTTAACTTAATACTTCACTTGGTATAAATGTAAATCACAGTGTGCTTTATCATTTGATGCTTCAAAAAATATGTCCGCAGTTTACTTCTTTTTCTTTCCATAAAAAAATAAAAATAATAAATGAATCAACAAGCCCATACATGGATCGTACGGATACCATTATTTCAGATGTGACATATCAGTATTATTTCATTAAAAAAAAAAATCTAGTTTAAACGCGCGAAATTTTGTCTACTCAAGGATAAATTTTCTATAAGAAATTATATGTACAAAAAAAATTCCTGGTCGCAAAATTCCAAGACCCATAGTAACCCTGCCATATGAAATCCAAATCATTTGAGATTTAAAAATAACGGATACAAACAGAATGATGATACGCATACACTGATTCGGAAACAACTGACGCCGAATTGTCCGAGTTGAAATTCGAAAACTCCAAAATTCGAAATTCGAAAACTGCTCGTTTTGGCACTAGAAATGAAGATACACTGAGTCACACCAAAATAAAGTTGTTTTACCATGTTTTGGGACGCCCTTCGGAGGGGTCTCAGTGAACTCGATATCTACTCTGATTCGAGATCGGCGCTCCAAGCTCTTTACGCTTTGGTGCCTCGGCACAAAGCAGTAGCTGAGATCAGGAACTTGGTTGAAAATACAGGAGTCAGGGTCCATATGCACTGGATTAAGGCTCATGTCGGGTACGCCTTTAACGAGCTGGCCGATTCCCTTGCGAAGGAAGCTGCGTGTCGACCGTCGGTCGACATACTTGTTCCTCTCTCAGGACGTCAAGTCAAGAGGAAGCTCCTTGGTGAGGTTCTTTTGGATTGACAGCAATGGTGGGACCGATCTGAGGACGGCCGGTTGACGTATGCGATCTTCCCGAAGGTCTCCACTCGGAGAATACAGGGTGATTTCTTTCTCAACCAAGTCCTAACGGGACATGGTGCCTTTGGCGACCATCAAGCCCGCTTCTTTAAAGGCAACCCTGCGTGCTTTTGCGGGAACGGGGTGAGTACGATTAGACATTGTGTCTATGAGTGCCCCCTGTGGAAGTCCATCAGGGAAAAGTGCTTCCCGTCTAACTTCCACACTCGAACGCTGACCAATCTTGTCCTTGACAATTACAACAGGAAAGGTATTGTCGACATCGTTGGCGACCTTTTGACAAGGACATTGGATCGGGTTGGTCGTCGGGCCATTTGAGCTCTCGACTGTCTCGACCGAAGTCTTTGAACGCTTGATGATTTACCAGATCATTCGAACGCAACACTCGATTAAGAGGGGTCCGAGGCCTCTCGTAGGCGCGATTCGGACGAAGCGACTATACAAGGTTTTCCGGGTTTTCCTTGTACGTAACGAGAATTCGAGTCGCTTTCCTGTAAGTCCTCCCGGAAGGCTGGGTCTCTGGATCAGCGGTTGTTCAGGCAGCTTGTGCTACGGTGCCTGCTTGGTTGCTCCAATCAGCGTGTTGGGCGCGGGCGGTGCTGTGTCTGTGGCTGCGGTTGGCGAGCGGCCGAGGACGCGACGCTGAGTCCATGTTCCGTGGGCCGGGTGTCCTCGCTTGTCTTCCTGGCCGGCAGCGGGCGCTGTCGTGAGGCCGGACGTCACTTGGTTCCTCCTCATTGGAGGTCTCGTGACCTCCCTGCGTGGACCGCATGGAGCCACTCGGCTCTGGATCGGGAAACTCACTGTTTTACCATGTTTTGGTAAGCATCTTCCGCAAAGAACTGGCTTTGACTGAGAAACGAAACAATGGCCGATAGTCCAAAGTTTCTTCACCTCAATGTCAACCGCAGTACGGCGGCATTGTACCAGTTAGGGAAGACAGTGCTCTCACAGAGCATTGATGTAATCTCCTTGAACGAGCAGCGTGTGAGGGAGGGAAAGACCGTCGGCTTACCCGAGGGTTTTTCCGAAGTTATGTCTTCGGAACGTAGCCGAGCCGCCTTCTGGATAAGTTCTCGACTGAAGTACTGTGTGGTTCTGAATACTGACGACATAGTGGCGATTCGATGCACGGTTTCAGAGGAGGATGTGCTAATAGTGTAATGCTATTGCTCTCCGTCTGAGGACATCGTTCCGATTCTCACTCGGATGGGTCACTTGCTACTGGAGTTCCCTCAGGACAACGTTCAGATTGTCGGGGACTTCAACGCGAAGTCGTACATCTGGGGAGATAGGCCAACGGACGCCAGGGGGAGGAGATAATCTCTTTTGCCCTTGGTCATGATCTGGAAATCATCAACAATCCAGACAGTGCGGCGACCTTTGATGGACATCAGGGTCAAAGCTGGATCGATTTACTTCTGGTCCGTAAATGCGCAGATCGCATAACTGACTGGATTGTTCAAGACGGGGTGACAACCAGCGATCATAACGCCATGACCTGGATCTACCAAGGCGGGCCAAGGGCTCGAAATCCTAGGGGAGTCCGCCGTCAGTGGAAACCCAAGGACCTTGCCTGGGACGATTTCCTCCGGGATCTGCAGAATGCAGATTTGGAGGTTTATGATTCAAACGCACCAGACTCGGGAGTTGAACACCTTGATTCAGTCCTGGCAGATTTGTGCTTGAAACACCGAAAGCGCCGTCCTGCCGCAGGCAAGGAGACGTGTTGGTGGACTCCAGAATTGGAGGCTCAGAGGTCTAGAGTGCGTGCACTGAGGAGGTTGTACGAGCGGACGCTTGACCCGACTCAGAGGGAGAGACGCGAGGCTCTCTTTAAGCGTACGCGGGCAGAGTACAAGAGAGCGATTCTGTAAGCTAAGCGTCGTTCGTTCCGAAAATTCCTTTCGGACAAGCTTTCAACCGATAAAATCGGTCAAGTCTGTGCAGTGGTAAGAGGCAGGCGGCGGCCTGAAGCTCCAACTACTCTGGAGCTACCCAACGGGTTGGTGGCATCCACGTGGGATGACATCCAGGCTACCCTTGCGAGACACCACTTCAGACAGGTCGATGAGATTGTGCAGACAGCGATCGATAGGCCGGATGACCCGGATCTGTTTGACATCGGGGAGCTAGAGTTGGCTATCGGCTCGATGGCGCTCGATAAAGCGCCATGCCACGATGGATTCAGCCTGGGAATCATCAGAGAGGTCTTTCGCTGGCACCCTCAGTGGTTGCTCTCCTTGTTCAATCACTGCCTTAGAGAGTGTGTTTCCGAGAAGTTGGAAGCGAGCGATTGCCATCTACTTTCCGAAGGAAAGTAGAAATAAGAGCGATCCCGCTTCCTACCGTCCTATCTGTTTACTTCCCGTCGTCGTTGGGAAGATTCTGGACAAGCTGTGCGCAACTCGACTAATGGGCTTCCTTGAGTCCAATGGCGTACTCGACGGTAGACAATATGGTTTCAGACGAAATCGGTCTACCATTGATGCGCCTAATGAGGTGGTCAAGTACGTTTCGCAGAGTAAGAGAACAGGCCACTTCACCTGTCTCGCGAGCCTGGACATCAAGAATGCCTTCAACAGCGCTCGGCGGGACGACTTGCTACGCCTCCTGGCGGAGTACGGAGTCCCTTCGGAGTTCCTGGGCTTGATCGATTCTTTCCTGTGGAATAGATCGGTCATCTCGAACGCAGAAGAGCATTACTTTAATGTTAGGGTGCCGCAGGGTTCGTGTCTCGGGCCGGTCCTGTGGCTGGTGCTAATCAACAGCTTGTTGAGACGGCTTGGAATTGAGGAGGCTTGGACCGTACTTGTCTTTGCCGACGATATACTGTTCCTTGCACGTTCTACGGCTGTCTCTAGGTTCGCTGACATCGTCCAGCGGATTCTCGCAGAGATTCTGGCGTGGGCGATAGGATCCAGCCTGGAGTTCAGCTACTACAAGTGTTTGTACACTGTCATACCACCTAAGGGAAAGATGGATTAGGAACCCTCATTACGCATCCGGATGGGTGGACATAGGGTTAAGTTCTCCAAACAAATCAAGTACCTAGGCGTGGTCATAGACAGGGAGTACAGCTGGAAGCCCCACTTGGATCTCGTCAGAGAAAAGGCGACCAGGGTCCAGTACAAGCTCATCAGATGGGCAACTGCTACTTGGGGACTTAAGCCTGATGTTCGTAAGGCGGTTTACTCGGTGGTGGCCGAGCGCGTAGTCTTGTATGCGGACCCTATCTGGTACACCAGCAAAGTGGCTCTTCGTCAGAGACTGCTGAGTATTCAGAGAGGTCTCTTGCTGTGCGTCACCAAGTGTTACAGCACGGTGTCAACCGATGCGTTGAACGTCTTGTCTGGGGTGATTCCCCTGGACCTCCGTGCTCGTATCAAACACGACTTCGAGGCCCTCACGAGAAGGGGCGAGAGCGTTGACAGACCAAATCTTTGGCCAGAAATGGTGGAAGTTTGGAAGTACCGGCCCCAACGACATTATCCGGTTCGAATACCTTGGACGCCGAAACTCAGCCGGAAGTCTCCGTATACTTACTATATAGACGGTTCCAAGCTGGTGGACGAGAGGGTTGGCTGTGCCTATCACCTCGCCACTAGGGATGGAGTTGTTGCGGAGGGAAGGTTTCGCCTCTCTGATGGGTCGACCGTCTTCGTGGCCGAGGTCCATGCGATCAAGGAAGCGATTGCGGACGCCCTTCGGAGGGGTCTCGGTGAGCTCGATATCTACTCGGATTCGAGATCGGCGCTTCAAGCGCTTTACTCTTTGGTGCCTCGGCACAAAGCAGTAGCCGAGATTAGAAACCTGGTTGCAAATACAAGAATCAGGGGGGGGTCCATATGCACTGGATCAAGGCTTATGTCGGGTACGCTTTTAACGAGCATGCCAATGCGCTGGCGAAGGAGGCTGCGTGTCGACAGACAGTCGACATACTGGTTCCTCTCTCAGGACGTCAAGTCAAGAGGAAGCTCCTTGGCAGGGCGCTTTTAGATTGGCAGCAATGGTGGGACTGATCTGAGGACGGCCGGTTGACGTATGCGATCTTCCCGAAAGTCTCCACTCGGAGAATTCAGGGTGATTTCTTTCTCAACCAGGTCCCAACTGGACATGGTGCCGCCTTTGGCGACCATCAGGCCCGCTTTTTCAAAGGCAACCCTGCGTGCTTTTGCGGGAACGGGGTTAGTACGATTAGACATTGTGTCTATGAGTGCCCCCTGTGGAAGTCCATTAGGAAAAAGTGTTTCCCACCTAACTTCCGCACTCGAACGCTTTCCGATCTGGTCTTTGATCATTATAGCAGGAAAGGTATCGTCGACATTGTTGGCGAACTCTTAACAAAGACTTTGGATCGGGTTGGTTGCCGGGCCAATTGAGCTCTCGACTGTCTCGTCCGAAGATTTCTCGAACGCACGATGATTTTTCAGATCATTCGAACGCAACACTCGATTAGAGGAGTCCGAGGCCTCTTGTAGGCGTGATTCGGACGAAGCGACTCTACAAGGTTTTCCGGGTTTCTCTTGTACGTAACGAGAATTCGAGTCGTTTTCCTGTAAGTCCTCCCGGAAGGCTGAGTCCGCGGATCAGCGGGTGTTCAGGCAGCTTTTGCTACGGTGCCTGCTTGGGTGTTCCTTTCGGTGTGTGGGGCGCGGCGGTGCCGTGTCGGTGGCTGCGGATGGTGAGTAGTCGGGCCGCGACGCTCTGGTCGTGTGCCTGGTGTCCCTGCCTGTTTTTCCTGGCCGGCAGCAGGCGCTGTCGTGGGGCCGGGCGTCATTTGGTTCCTTCTCATTGGAGGTCTCGTGACCTCCCTGCATGGATCGCATGGATCCACTCGGCTCTGGATCGGGAAACTCACAGTTTTACCATGTTTTGGGAGGCAAAAGAGACAGGGAGATTTTTAAACTCAGGGAGCAACGAAAATTTAAATTTTTTTAAATAGGCAAGTGAAGTAATCTTTATTATGTATTTTTAAATGTCGAATCGAACGACACCATCCGTAAGTGGATATGGCAACCTGTTCTAAAGTTACATCATGTTTTATCTTATTTATGAATATTGAGTGGAAAATTATCCTTTAGTGTAGGTAAAAAAAAAAAATAATAATAATAATTTTTTACAGGAGCAACTGATGACCATACGAAAATTTGTGAAAAACATTGTCGTGGCACTAGAAGTACTAATTTGATAAAATCTCAAAAAAAAAAAAAAAAAAAAAAAAAAAAAAAAAAAAAAAAAGCTGTTTTACTATGATTTGGGTGAGTAAAAATGTTAACTCGAAGGAAAATAATTCAAATTTTCTTTTAATATAAGTCAAGTAGGGTGCCTTTTATTGCATATTTTTTAATTCTAAATCGAATGGCAGCATCTGCCAGTTAAAAGGATCATTCGTTACAAAGTTAGGAAGCTTTTATGAGACAGTTGAAAATTATATTTTACTATTAACACACCTTTATCTCATTTACTTTTTCTTTCAAAACGTATTTTTTATATAATCTACTAGGGGGGCCCCGCCCCCCTGCTCTCTCTGCTCGCCAACCCCCCGCGTAATCGCTTCGCGATTCCAAATTATTGGCTACCCCTGCTTGCTGAGCTCGCCAATACCCCATGGTATGAATAAGCAGTTGCAGACCTTTCAAATGATGTGTCACACGACTGGTGTTGTAAAGAAATTAAAAATGTGCCCCCCTGGGGGGCAGAGTGGGAGGCGACACAAAAGACATCCATAATATGAATAAGCAGCTGCAAACCTCTCAAATGATATATCACATGACTGGTGTTGTAAAGAAATTAAAAATGTGCCCCCCTGTGGGGGGCAGAGTGGGGGGACACACAAGACATCCATAAAATGAATAAACAGTTGCAGACCTTTCAAATGATGTGTCACACAATTGGTGTTGTAAAGAAATAAAAAATGTGCCCCCCAGGGGGGCAGAGTGGGAGATGACACACAACACATCCATAATATGAATAAGCAGTTGCAGACTTCTCAAATGATGTGTCACACAATTGGTGTTGTAAAGAAATTAAAAATGTGCCGCCCAGGGGGGCAGAGTGGGAGATGACACACAACACATCCATAATATGAATAAGCAGTTGCAGACCTTTCAAATGATGTGTCACACAACTGGTGTTGTAAAGAAATTAAAAATGTGACCCCCCCCCTGGGGAGAGCAGAGTATGGAGGTGACACACAAGACACCCATAATATGAATAAGCAGTTGCAGACCTTTCAAATATTGTGTAACACGACTGGTGTTGTAAAGAAATTAAAAATGTGTCCCCCCTGGGGAGCAGAATGGGGGATAACACACAAGACATTCATTATATGAATAAGCAGTTGCAAACCTCTCAAATGATGCATCAAACGACTGGTGTTGTAAAGAAATTAAAAATTTGGCGAAATATTACAGTTATCGCCAAGTTGGCGTCACTTTTGACAACTAATTTTGGTCGCCAAATTTGGCGATATAACGCCAAGTTGGCGACAAACTTGGCGATTGTTGGCGATAGTAACCTTTCCTCTCTTTATGGTAACCCATACGGCGATGCATAGACGGAGTCCTTTCCTGATTGGTCTATTCGACTCATGAAAGGAGTGGACAAACCGGATTCGTTAGTTCCGGAAATCTTCCACATCAGCATCATTCCAGGAGTCATTCCTTTTAAGGATAGTTTTTTTTTACTATAGAAGGATAATAATAAGGAAATAAATTTGCGTCTTGTGTGTGATAGACCGCAGCACCCAGAATTATAAAATTCGAGGTGAAGTATGTATGAAATTTTGTACCTTGAAGCTCTATTTTAGGTATAATTCCTAAGAAGTGATACCTATTAAGATAAAGCCGAAAAAAATTGTTTATTTATTTATTTATCGATGAAGGGTAGTACGGAAAAGTTAGTACTAGTGGCACCAAATTCACACACACACATACAAAAAAAAAAAAAAAAAAAAAAAAAAAAAAATTGAGATTTTTGGACAATTTTTATGCTTGCCTCAAATGGCTTAAAGTTTTACAAAAATGTGATTTTTGAACTCTTTTAACAAAAAATTTAAAAGGGTAAATTAAATTTATTTTGGTTGCATTTACTTGAAAAGGCATATTTAATGTGCCAAATGTTTAAATAAGTTTTGATAATGCATTATTTAATTGCTATGTGCATTTCAAATTAGTCAATTTTTATAGCTTTTTCGCGTGTAATTGGCAAAAGTTGTATTTGTTTGAATCGTTCAACAGTTAATCTTTTATTTGCGTCCCTTGATCTTCCTTTCTGTTTTTTTTTTCTTTTTGATGCGTCAGAGGTCATATATTTGAGTAACGGACGGCAGTATGCACACGGATATCACAGCTACAAATGATCAAGTCTCTACACCATAGGTTCCCAACCTGTTATGGACCACCGCCTCTCTCAGAAGATAAAAATAGTCCAACGCCCCCCTCTTCCATAATTAATAATGCCAATTAAAAATATTGTTGCATGTTACCTATACCTATTTTTTGTTAATTTATTAATAAGCACAAAGTAAAAATTATAACTAGGACTTCCCTCGGAGGGATTAGTCTGAGCGATATTGCTGAGAATACACACTTAATAACTTGCGATAAGCAAAGAAAATAAAATGTTACCTTTAATTGGTCATTCATTGCGATAAAATATAATGAAAATAAGCATATTGAATCACAGAATTACAAAATCTTATATATAAAGTTGCATATACTATTTTTATAAAAGAAAAGCAAACCATGCATGGATATAAAATTGGAAATATGCAAAATGTTAAAAGTAATACAGAAAATAAAACACCAAATTTTCCTATATTGGAAATATAACTCTTTGAAATGATGTCATGAGCATAAACAGAAGCTTCGCACCGATTTGAGAAACTATAAATAACATAAACTATTATGTTTGAAGAGAATGGAATGTATATTATATGGTGTGAAATCCGTCCGAATAGTTTATAATGTTGAATATCTGTTTGCCACGGATGCAATGAGGTTGTCGATAAGAGTTAATCCTTTTTTAAAAATTTGTCCTAAACGAGCACTTACATCTTATAAGTTACTGTGATGCCAAAGTTATAGTTTCTGACCCCAACAGTATCCTAGAAATTGCAATATTCTCAATAAATTAGGTTTAAAGCTTTTTATAGAAAGGAAAATGTTTAATTTGTGAAATTAAATTGCCGAATGTTTTAGAAATCGTACATAACGAGAATATTATATCTTAAAAAATGCCACAAAAAAAAAAAAAAAAAAAAAAGATTTTAAATTTTTAGTCATATTAACATCAAAGAATTCTCAATTTTAGAACTTTTTTTACTCGTGCATTGATGGTGATTATTGTTCCGACGCAAAATATAGTATATTTTGCAGCAAAGATGGTTACCAACATTTTTTGCCCACATTATTTTTTAAATCGGCTAAGTAATCCCAATGATAACGAAAAACACACAAACGTTAATGCTTTATAGCATAGAAATACAGAATCAAAAGCTATTTATCTCCTATTATATATACAAAAATTATCTAATTAGTGCTAGCAGATGCATTTTTAAATATACATAGATCAATATAATGCTTCATTTTTCTTTTATTAGTATTTCTTAGTATTCATTTTTCATTTATTTGTATTATTCAGTAAAAAACTCACTTTCTTAAGCCCGAATTACGTCAAACTTTTTATAAAACCGCCTAAGTCCATATAAAGCGAAGTATTGTGAAGAGTATTAAATACAAGGTAGTAAGACAGTTAGTGAAACGCAGGTAATAAATCGACAAATATTGTTCTTTTCGCCCTCTCTCGAAATGCATTTTTTCCGTACATTTAAAAAACACGATTTTGAGTCATCTTATTTAAAATTAAAATAAATAAATAAGAGGAAGCAATAATAGCATAAGTCAAAACATTTTATTTCAGCATCAAGGAATTGTATCGTAGTTACACATGTGGAAAAAAGCTGCTTTTGACCAAAAAACGTTGCCTTCACTAAATTTGAATCCGATTAAAATAAGTACCGTGATTAATTAAAATGTTATAGGCAGAGCTGCCAAGTCTCCGTCATTTTGGATACCGGTATTTTAATACAGAAAATGTTTTATTAAATTGGAACATTCTGCGGATTTAAAAATTAACTTTGCCTATAAGAAAATTTTGCTGTGCAATAAGCGGGGGCTTGGCATCTCTGTATAGAAATATTTCGTAATCTACTTTTTAACCTTAAAAAAAGCAACGGCCATTTTTTGGGTACAAAAAGTATTGCTAATTGTTCCATTTTGTATACAAGGTACTGATTGCAATATTGTTACATTTATGGTGATAAATTTCCAATAATTTTTCAAATCCCATTTATTTAATTAAAAACATAAATCTTTTATTCATTTAGTTTAAAATAAATGGTTTTTAACTAATTTCATAATACTTTTGAAATATCACTTTTCATTGGCCATTTTTTAAAGCATTTAGAAAATGGTTGTTGTTTTCAGCCAAATATAGACTTTGATCTGTCCGCATTTTATTTTATTATTATTATTATTATTTATAAATGGTGGAGAAATATTCATACTTAATCCATAACGTACATAATATATGACTCTGTTATTACATAAGTCACCTTTTTATTATCATAAAAATTATGTTTTTACTGATTTTTATTAACTCAATAGGAAAAATTTTGTGCTTTGAGCAATAGATGTCCGCATTTCATTTATTTATTTATTTTAACAAAATTCTTTGTATTTAGAAGAATTTTTATTTATACAGGAAATCCAAATGTCGCTGTTAATAAAGAAGAAAGTTACAAAGAAAAGTTACAAAACGAGTAGACGCATACTATCAAATATGGAAAAACGACGAATCCAAAAAAGACGTCGTATGAAATATCATCTTTTAAAGCAAAAAAAACGAGGTCTGATTATCGAGCCTACTGATTACAAAATGTGCATTACATAAAAAAAAAAAAAAATACTGCAAATATTGATTTTTTTTTTCTTTGTGCAGTTTTGGCTTTGAAAGGTGCGCTATGTTGCAAAAAGATATAAGCGACTATGAAAACACACTTGGTAAACTTTCATGCTCAGTTTTACAAATAAATGTGGCACATATATGCCCTATACACACCGACGTACCTAATTGGTGCCAAAATGGCGTTCAGTTGCTTAACATGCTGGTTATCATATAAATGTTATAATAAATTGTTTGTTCTAAAAATATTATCATTTATTGATTGTTATTTCTTTTTTTAATAACAGAAAATGTTTCGTTTATACCTTTTTTTTCATTTTGAAATAAATAAATAACGTGTTGTTATAGCACGCTATATGTATCTGGTAATCAAAACGATGTTTTCGCCTAATTGGCATAAAAAATCTCGCCAAACCCGGTGCTTATATCTTTAGTATATTATCTCAAGTGTTTTATTTATGTATACTATAATTGTTTTTACATACCACTTACTTCTTCTTGTATATAAAAATAGGTAAGTGGCTCCTTTATGCAGTGTATAAATTGTATAAATCTTTAAAAAATAGCCCCCGTTGCCCCTTTTTGGATCGAATTAAAAAAAATCAATGTCTAATTCCAGTATTGCTCCCAGGTATGCATACATATTCCAAATTTCAAAGTTGTATGCCAACAAGAAATGGATGAAAAATGGGAAAAGATGTTACATATTCACCAGGGTACATAGTTGGCGTCAAATTGGCATTATTTTACCTGAGATGGTAACCCGGCTTTATTTATTTATTATTTGTTTATTTACTCATAAAATGTTTATTTACTTTCATTTCCTTTTTTTAATTATATATAAAATATTTCTTTTTATAGTTATTAATTATTATTATTATTTTATTTACTGTAAGTTCTTTTTGAAAATAGAAAATAATTAAAAAAATGTGTATGTAAGCGTTATTTGAAAACGGGGTTTTCGCCAAATGGGCTTTGAAAAAAATTGCGCCAAATCTGATGCGCTTGTGGTATCCGTGCCGAAAGATTAGTGACCAGAATTGACTTCCACACACAAACAAAATATAAGTTAAAAGAAAACATGCAATAAAAATAAATATAAAGAGAAAATGATGTCATAAAAGAAATTTATTTTTAAAAACGTAATTGTTTCTTATTTTCACACGCGAAATATATAAAACATTCTTTTAGCGATCAAAAAATGCTACTCAGAGATTATCACAAAATCAACATTTTTATGACATTTTTTTAATATAAAAAAATAACAGTTTTATTTTCCTGCATGATTAAATTTTAAAATGTTTTATTGCATTCAATATTTCTGAGTGCGTAAATGATTACTATTTACTCCATGTACTGATTCGGTTATCTACGAAAAAATCACGCACACCAAATTTCTGTGACGTATGCAAATAAATTGTGCTTTTTTATCAGTTTTTTTGACATAACTTTTAAACTATTTGGAATTAATTTTTTACAGTAGGTGCATTCACCAGATTACCTTCATAGGTACCTTCTGGTACAAACAGAATCGAAATCCGACAAGTACTTTTTGAGATTTGCTTGACGAAAGAATTTTTTTGAATTTTAATATCGTTACGTATCTCTGAGTATAAAGACTTCGCTTCGCTCAGACAATTAAAACGACTATCAAACGTAATAAAAAGTTATTCAGCAAAAATTTAAAAATAAATACCAAGTAAAATAAAACAAACTTGAAAAATAGTTTCGAAAATAGTTTCGCTGGCTTTTCTTGAAAAATAGTTACGTTCAAGATGCCATATATCTAAAATATGTTATCATATATAAAAACACAGTTTTAAAACTTCAAATGTTGTACGCGGAGCACTTCCGACCAGAATTTCATCATCATCAGGGCAGCTTTGTTTGTGTACAGATAATCCTTTTTTGTATTCTAGCGTAACTCGAATATAAATAAAGCTGTTCCCCAAGATGATCAAGATTTGATCGTAAGCACTTTGATCGGCGCATAATATTTGAAGTTACGTTTTTAAAACTGTGCTTTTATGTGTAACATCTTTTACATATGTGACATCTTTAACGCATTACTTATTTTGTTACTACTTGGTTAATTCGTCGCCCAAAAAACTATCGCCAAAGTATAAGATTACATGCCAATAATGGATGATGAAAATGTCACATTCACTTGACATTAACTACGATACACGTATTTGTTACGTTATCAAGTGATTTTTAACTAAACTTTTAATTTGTATTTTTAATTATATTTTAAACAATTATTTGTTCTCCCGTTATTTAAAATAAAAATTATGTCAATTTATATAATTTGGCGAACAATTTGCTGATTTGTATAATTTGGCGAAATTGGTCGGCGGGATAACCAAGTAGTACCTTTATTTTTGCCTAGGATTTATATAAGGATTTTTCAAAAAAGATATTTATTTCGCACATGTTAAGATCTCTATTTCGGACATGTGGAATATCAGAGCAAGGATACTTACCTTCATTGACAGGAAGACCACGAGAGCCGGAACAGATGCCATAAACACAAACCATCTCCAGTCGCCCCACAGCGTCATTATTAACCAGGCTATTCCGACAACGCCAATAGCTCCTATTGCCCAGTAATACTAAAAAAGAGAGATAAATTTTACACTTAACAGATAGAATGATAAATTTTATCACGCAAGTAATATTAACCGTTTGAGTCCCAGAGGGTTTTGAAAAAACACTGTCAAAAAATCCCAAGCAGCACGATTGCGTTTCTTTCATTTTTTGCAGAAAAGACCCGAGCAGCGTGATAAACCCTTCTATTTTTTTTTTTTTTTTTTTTTTCTGCCGAAACGATCTAAGCAGAACAACAGGATTTCTTTTATTTTATGCCGTAAAGACTCAAGCGGCACGATAGCGCTTTATGTCAATAAGTCACAATATGTGCACCATCAGCGGTCCACAATGAACTCGAAGTTTTGCTGGCTTTTCTCGACATAAAAACTAAACAGCGCGGCCGCACTACTTGGTACTCAAAAGGTTAAAAATTTTTAACTGAGCTAAAATTTTATAAATAGCCTTATTTCCCACTAATGAAAACATCAGTATTGAAATTTGTATAACACATCCATAGTAATCACTTGTACTCAAAGTTATAAAGCCCCCCCCCCCCCCAAAAAAAAAAAAAAATTGTCTTTAACAGAAATTTGTTACATAGTTATATATTTTCTACAATTCGTCACCTGGGAATAAGATGGTTCTATCTGGCCAAAAATCAATTTCGAGTTAGAACACTTTGAAAATCAGCATGTGCAGCTATTAAATTTTGCAAAAAAAAAAAATAAAAAATAAAAAAAAAACTTTTGGCATTAATAGGTTCGTATGTATATAAACAGTAATTCTACAAAATCAAAGTTTGTAAATAATATTTTCATGGATTTTTTACTTTTAAAAAATTTGATAGAACCATATTATTCTCAAAAGTCGCGTTTTCCTTAGAATAAGATGGTTCTATCAAGAAAAAAAAAACGTAATTTTGTTAATTTCTGTTATTTTTTATAGTTTAACAAAGTGAAAATTCGTTGATTAATTCGAATAAACATCAGTGGATAGTAAAATATTTATTACTAATTATATTGTAGCACAAAAACAGCAAATTGCCGCTTCCACTTATTCATACTAATTAAATCATCTTCACAAAACTACTGAATATACATAAATTAAATATATTATTTAACTGAACATAAAATAGTTTAAATATTTAATTACATTAAATATGAATCCAACAGCTTTCCCTTTTTAGCATGCTATTTCAGCTGGGGAGTATGAAAATCAAGACAAAAAAATTGTGATTATATTGAAGTTAAATGAAATTTTTCGTATTACAGTCTGGTATACTCTTGATCAAAAGAAAAAACTTTATACCCTTGTGGAAAAAAAATAAAACATCAAAATAAGTTTTATACTCTTTTGTTAACGAAATTTTAGAATGTTTCATAAACCATGCTTTATTTATATTACCAGTTAGGCTAAATTCTCTAAAACATATGTTAAAAATACAAGAAAAAAAAAAAAAACTAGTCGTTGGAGGCCACCGTAATTTTTACCCATCATACATATGCATAACATAAAATATGAAAATAAAACATGTGTAACTTATTTATAAAATGCACTGCAATTCCAAAATAAAATTTTATCGCATATTTAAATAGTTTTAATATACATAGTAATGATTTATTAATGAATTGCTGATGAGCCAATTTCGACAAATTATATAAAACGCCAAAATACTCAAGTAAATACCGGATTGCGTAAAAGAAACATCCTTATAATTCCAAAAATAATAATCATATTAACTAGCAATTTACTGCGTCGGATGAAGCGTCTCATTTCCAATTAAAATATATCTTTGAATTCAAATTTGAATGAAATACAGGGTCATGAAAAATCAAAGAATGTGAAAAACAAGATTGCACGTATCTTAGCAACTTATAATGCGATTGACTTCGTTTTTTATACAAAATTTGTGTTATTTTATTGCCTTTTATATCCACTCCTTAAAATAAAAAAAAGCGAAAATTTTTATATACGTTTCATCAGAATGAATTTTTCGAGAGTCCGAAAAAAATAGTTCCGGATAATCGAGGTTACTGATATTAAATAGGCTTTGTCCCATTCTTACATACTAAGTACATACAAAATTTCAAGTCTCTATCTCAATTTGTTCGGGAGATAGAGCGGTTACAGACAGACACACAGACACACAGACGGACGGATGGCAAAATTTTTTTTCTAAAAATATGTTTTTCGGAATCTCCACTATCTGAAACGTGTAAATCCGTCAAAATTTTTTTTTCGATTTTCAAAACGATTTCAAGACTTACCCTATACTACGTATGATGGGTAAGTAACACTTTAGCATGTTCTGCAGGTCTTTTATTTTATCTTTGCTAATGCAATCCCTCTTTCTCTGTACTACTTACACTGTAAAAATATTTTCCGTTAAAAAAAACGGAAATTGTACTGGTAAGCTAGACGCCAGTACTACTTCCGTTTTTTAACGGAAAAAAAAATTTCCTTAAATTCCAGAAATAGTTCCTTTTTTTCACAAAATATTTCCGTTTTTTTTTTTTTTTTTTTTTTTTTTTTTTTTTTTTTTAATTTCCTTATGTAAAAATTTTCGTTTGAAAAGTTAAAAGAATTTTTCAAGGACAAAGTAACATCTTTGTTTTTTTTTATTTTTTACTTTTCAAAGACACGTTAACATCAGGGACACATTATATACATTTAATTTAAACAATAGTGAAGAAATGTCACATATCTTCCATGGCGTTTGAACCCGGGACCTCTTCTGTCGTAGCTGGCAATGTAATACCATTAGACCAGGATTACACAAACCACCCTTTCAAATATCTTTAGTTATTTCGGATGCATTTCATAAAGTAAAAAATTAGATTTTGTAGAGGTAATATTTTTGTAGAGATAACATTTTTCTATTGAATAGATAATTCTAAATGTTTTACAGCTTTTCTTTCCATAATTTCGAATATTTAGCTTATTAATTTTAGCTTTATATATATATATATATATACAGGGTTGTTATAATTAAAGTTCGCCTATTCAGAAGGCTCTAGAGCCGGTTCTATGGCTCCAAACGAAGCAAAATTTCACTAGTACGTAGTTAAAGAGATGCGCTCTACGAAAATCGAAAAAAAATAGTTAACATTTTTGTCAATAGATGGCACTGCACCACTATTTAAGCCGATATTTGCAGATTTCTTTATTTTGTAAAAAACAAAATACAGGAAATTTTATTTAAAAGTTTATAAAAGTAAACTTTTTGAGATTCGTTATATCAATTCGGCCAATCCAGATGAAACAGACAAAATTACAAAATTTCACCCAACGCTTAAAAAAGATAACATTTTATTCAAATTTTCGACGAACGACGTCAAAGTGACGTCGCAACTTCGAAAACTTGAAAAACTCTTCTAACCAACTGAAGTTTTAAAACTTGCTGATAAAGTGTGTCTGTGATTTCTTTGACACTGGTACAGTTGATTGTTTCTGAAAAGCATTTGAATCTACGCTTTGTGGAGAATGGTAACTTTGAAAGAAAAGGTACTTCTTATAAAGTTATTCTATCAAAATAACAGCAATGCAGCTGCAGCTCTTCGAGAATTCCGGAAATTAAAAGATATTAGACGTAAAGACAGATGTCAGACACAGACAATCTCTGGTCTGAAAGACAGTATTAGACTTCACATTCGCTCAATCTCACAGAACAATTTACGCAATGTTGTAGAAAACACAATTCTGAGAATGGAATGCGTTATTGATAATGGTGGAGGATTCATTGAGCATTCGTAATGTTATTTTCGTTACTTCCTCGCTGCCGAGCGACATGTTTTATTTTTGCTGATGCAGATTACATCACATGAAATGATATTCATTTTTCTGTATTGTTTGTAGTCATAGGTCAGGCAGTAGAGCTATCTGATTAGGTGAACTTTAATGATAACAATTCGCAGTTCGTCGAAGTTTGTCGAAATTTTTAAATTTGTGTGCTCCGTCTGGATTCACTGAAATTGATACATTGAATCTGCAAACATCGTCTTAAATATTGGACAGCGCCAGATATTGACAAAAATTTTAACAAATTTTTTTTTCGATTTCCGCAGAGCGCATCTCTTTAACTATGTACTAGTGAAGTTTTGTTTCGTTTGGAGCCATAGAACCAGCTCTAGAGCCTTCTGAATAGGCGAACTTTAATTATAACAACCCTGTATATTATAAAAATAAAATGTCATTCATGTCATCTACCTTAATACATTATTTTTTGTTTTTTGTTTTGTTTTCTTTTTAGAAGCTGTCTTTATAACATTTTTCTAGTTTCAAAACATGTTTATCTGTCATGTCATGTCATGTTTATCTATCATGTCAGTCATTGGTGACTGACACTGAATTTTCCGTTTAGGCCTCGTCAGTCACCGGTGATTGACGGCCTAAAATATTATATAAAACAGAAAATCTTATATTGTTTTAATTAATTACTGAAATTTTATTTAAAATTTACTTAGCTTGTATTTAATAGAGGATTATATTTTCTTAATAATTAAAACAGTATATTTTTTTTAGGTATATATCATATTTTACGTTATATGATATACATCTGACGTTACGTTATATGATATATATCCTTAACACATTCGCTGCCGATGACACGCCAACGCGTGATATGGCGCCAACGTTAAGGAGCCACTCACGTGCCAGAGTGTGATGTGGGGTTGTGCGCTCCCGAAGTTTGATTAAGAGATCAGCGCCACCTAGCTGATAAAATGATGTAACGCTCAGTTGAGCTTTGGTTGTCCTTCGAACAACACGTCTGTATCGAGCGCCCTCGCTCTCAAATCAAAAGCTCATATAAATGTTTGCCCCCTGGCAATAATCAATAAAAACCTATGGTGAAATAAAAACAGTCCACTTTTCTCTAACGCTGTCGACATATGATCCTAGGCGACCGGAGAACAGCTAATTAAAAAATGACTACTTTAATTACTTTAAATCGCCAACGCGGCGTATTGAAAACTAAAGTAAATAAAATTACGAAATTCATTAATGAATTTGAATGCATTCATCTAAAAGGATCGCAAGAAGAGCAGCAACAAGACCGACTCGTCTTAGAAAGCAAAAGGGCTTCTATTTTGGAAATTAAAACGTCATTACGGAATTTGATAGTATCGTATACAACTCTTCCGGAAGATGTCGACATAACAGATTCTTTGGAAATAGCAACTGAGTTAGAGGATGAACTGGAAGATTCAGAGGTAAAACTTAACATTATTCTTTCTAAATATGAATGTGTTAATATGAATAATGAAAATCCTACTGCTAGTAATAGCTTTAAAATTCCAGACTTACCTCTACCCAATTTTTATGGAAAATATGATGAATTTCAAAATTTTAAAACACAATTTATGTCTATTATCGGTAATAATAAAAATCTGAATTCAACTCAGCAGTTATGCTACTTAAAGGGTTGTTTAAAAGGTGAAGCCAAAAGGCTTGAGTCAGCTCAAGATACTTACGAATCGCTTTGGAAATCTTTAGAAGAAAGATATGAAAATAAAAGAGCTGTCATTGATTGTTATATTATTAAACTACTTAATTTTTCAAAAGTACCCGATTCTCCTAATCATTTAATGCAATTAATTGACAATACAAAATGTAATTTGCGTGCATTAAAATTACTTGAATTTGAATCGAATGAGCTGTCAGATGCTTTAATAATGCACATCTTATTTCAAAGATTAGATTCTGAAATAAAAAAATCGTTCGAAATGAAATTAAATAAAAACGAAATTCCTAAGTTAGCTAGCTTTTTAAGCTTTTTGGAAGAAAGAAGTCGTATTCTTCAAAATACTGTTATTTCAAAGGAACAAAAAAAATCTTATAATAACTGGAAATCTGGCACTAAGCCAAACATGGAAAAATCCCTTTTAACAAAATCAAAACAGCGAAAAGGTTGCATTCTAGGATGTATAGATTCGCATTCTTTATATAGATGTGAGAAATTTAAACAAATGAACGTGATAAAGAGATCAGAAGTTAAAAATAACAATTTATGTCAATCTTGCTTAAACAGCCATTTACCTAACCCTTGTTTATCTAAAAATAAATGCCTTTCTTGTAACAGCAAAGAGCATAATTCATTACTTCATCCATTAAATGAAAATAATATCAGTAAGCAATTCATTGTTGAAGATCAGACAGAGAGGTGCCAGGTGGATTCACCCCCCTCCCTTTCTCCTGATAATCAAACATTTTTCGCGAAGGAAAATGAAATAAATCTTGTGTAATTTTAAACACAGCTGTGATATATTTGAAAGACGGTTCTGGGGAATTTCAACCTTTAATTGCTGCATTAGACAGTTGTTCCTCCTCGCATTTATTGTCTTCTTATGCCGCAAATCTATTAGGATTACGTAAACAAAAAACTCATATTTCCATTTCCGGACTTAATGATTTATGTTTAAATGCTAAATCATTTGTTAGTACAGAATTAACTAATGAAAACAAAACTAAATCTTATCAATTAGATATGTTAGTTGTTCCTAAAATCGCTAATCTACCACCCAAATATATAAATATGTCAAAATTAAAATTGCCGTCGAACATAGAATTAGCGGATAATAATTGGAATAAGCCGAAACGCGTAGATGCACTGATTGGAGCGCAGTTATTCTATGAATTAATTGGGTCTAATAAAATTAAAATTGATGATTCCCAATTAATGTTAGTAGAAACTTTTTTCGGTCATGTTATATCAGGAACTGTATGCAATTCTATCTCAAATTTAAGGGAATATTCTGATTCTTGTTTTTTAGTAACAGATTATAAAAATTTGGAAAAAGAAATAAGTTCCTTTTGGGAAATGGAGCAAGTAAGTGAATTAAAACCCTTAGTTAGTGAGGAATTAAATTACTGTAATGAACATTTTTTAAAGACTCACTATCGGAAACCGGACGGCAGATATGTAGTTGAATTACCCTTTAAGATTCAAATGTTAGATAATTCTCTGGGAGATTCAAAACAAATTGCCGCTAAAAGATTAAATCAGTTATGGAACCGTTTAGAGCGGGATCCCAAATTAAAGGAATTATACTCAGAATTTCTAAAAGAATACACTACTTTAGGACACATGGAAGAAAATTCCGATGACATAAATCCTGATAAAGGATATTTTTTCCCTCATCACGGTGTTTTGCGACCATCAAGTACTACAACTAAACTGAGGGTTGTTTTTGATGGGAGTTGTAAAACTACTAATGGGAAGTCTTTAAACGACTTATTGTTTAAAAGAGGGATAATACAGGATGATCTTTTTTCAAATATGATTCGTTTTAGAAAACATATTTTCGCATTTACAGTTGATGTAAATAAAATGTTTCAACAAATAGAAGTAAATCCGTCGCATACTAGATACCAAAAAATATTGTGGAGAGAAGGGAGGGAGGAACCTGACAAAATCTACACTCTGAAAACGGTCACCTACGGTTGTGCAAGCAGTCCATACCTTGCCACTAGAGTGCTCCAACAGTTAGCGGTAGATGAAGCCAACAATTTCCCATTAGCTGTCGAAGTTGTAAAGAACGATATGTACATGGACGATTGCCTGTCAGGTGCATCAGACATTTCCGAATTTTTTGAAATTAAAAAACAATTAACAGACATCTTCAAAAAAGGTCAGATGGCCTTGCATAAATGACGTTCTAATGTTATTGAAGAAATAAATCCTGATTATCAAACATTTCCCTTTAATCAAAATGCCGAAGAAACTTCAACAAAAACTCTCGGAATAATGTGGGACTGCACTAGTGATACATTTAACTTTAAAGTTATTGTCAACAAAGGTTCGGACTATACAAAACGCGAAATTCTAAGTCAAATTGCAAGACTCTTTGACCCCCTTGGCTTGCTCGGCCCTGTAATTTGCCGTGCAAAAATCTTCATGCAACAACTATGGTTGCTAAAGTGCGACTGGAATGATAAAATTCCACTTCATGTTGCTCAAGAGTGGGACAATTTCCTCAATTCACTAGTTCTTATAGAAACCATCAAAATTCCCAGATGTATTCTTATTAAAGACGCATCAACTATCTTCTTACATGGGTTTGCTGACGCGAGTGAGAAAGCATTCGGAGCTTCCCTTTATCTTCAAACGAACACTGACTCAAATTCGCCTGTTTGCCACCTCATTTGCAGCAAAAGTAAAGTTGCCCCTATCAAAACTGTCAGCATACCGAGGCTTGAACTTTCAGCATGTCTATTGTTGTGCCAACTTGCTCAAAAGGTAATTAGAGCTATGAAACTTCAAATCGACAAAGTCATACTTTGGTCGGACTCTACGATTTCCCTAGCATGGATAAACATGTCCCCACATCTTCTAAAAACTTTCGTGGCGAACCGAGTGGCTAAGATTCAACAACTTACCAAAAACTACGAGTGGAGATATGTGCCGTCAAAACTAAATCCAGCGGATGTGTTATCCCGAGGTCAAGATGCAAAATCGCTTGCTACAAATAAACTGTGGTTTGAAGGACTCGATTTCCTGAAACAAGACATTGTAAATTTTTGTCCACAAAAGGACTCTCATAACAAAGACGAACATTTTTTAAAGGAACTAAAGTCAGTTCCGGTTCTCACTTCTATTATAAACTATGAATTTTTGAACTCTTTTCTTACCATTTCAAATAGTTATATTAAATTAATGAGAGTGTTAGCATTTATTTTCAGGTTTGTCCACAACTGTAAAAATCAGAGTAAACTTAAGGGTTCCTTAAGTCTAGATGAACTAAGAGTTTCTAGAAATTTCTTAATTAAGAGAGCTCAAGGTGAGTATTTTTCATCAGAAATTTCGTCATTGAAAAAGGGCATGTCTGTCCCTGTAAAAAGTAAGTTGAGATTTTTAGATCCCTTCTTAGACAAAGATGATCTGTTAAGAGTGGGTGGTCGTTTGACCAACTCAAATTTAAGCTATGACCGATCTCGCCAAATCATTTTACCCCCAAGCAGTAAATTAACTAAAATTATCTTTCTTTATAATAATAAAAGAGACTTGCATGTTGGTCCTCAAGGGCTATTAAATAGTATAAGACAATTATTTTGGCCCATTAATGGAAGAAACATTGCTCGTCAGGTTGTACACGAGTGTGTTCAATGTTTCAAAATAAAACCTTCAATTGTAAGTCAAATAATGGGTAATTTACCCCCTGAGAGAGTAATACAAGGGCCACCGTTTTCAAATGCAGGTCTTGACCTATGCGGTCCATTTTTTATTAAATATCGCAACCAGAGAAAAGGGATATTTAATAAAGTTTATGTGGCCATTTTCATATGCATGGTTACTAAAGCAGTTCATTTAGAACTACTTTCTGACTTAACTTCTGCTGCATTAATTGCTACACTTAAAAGATTTTTTGCTCGCAGAGGCAAAAGTAATACTATCTTTTGTGACAATGCATCCAACTTTGTTGGAGCATGTGCGGAACTAAAGAGATTATTAAATTCTATAAATAAAAACAATGATGATGTATCAAATTTTCTGTCATCCGAGCAAGTTCTCTGGAAATTTCTTCCCCCTCGTTCCCCAAATTTTGGAGGACTCTGGGAGAGAGGCGTCGGACAGTTCAAATACCACTTAAAAAGAACTATTGGTGTTACGAAATTAACCATTGAAGAATTTTTAACTATTACTACTCAAATCGAAGGTATTCTAAATTCGCGCCCTCTTTCCCCATTATCTTCTGAATTAGAAGACTATGAAGTTTTGACTCCAGGACATTTCTTGATTGGTAGACCAATTAATGCTCTTCCTGAGCCAAATTTGATTAATGTAAGAGAAAACTTGCTCGACAGATGGCAGAAAACTCAAAAAATCGTGCAACTAATTTGGAAAAATTGGTCCAATTCTTATTTAAGCCATTTGCAGCAGAGATCCAAATGGCTCTTTAAAAAACAAAATGTTGCACCAGGTATGATGGTTCTGGTAAAGGATGGAGACCTACCAGTTTGTAAATGGATAATAGGTCGTATTTCAGAAATCATCAAGGGAAATGATGACAATGTTAGGGTTGTAATAGTCCGGACTCCATCCGGAACTTACAAAAGAAGTATCTCTAATATTTGTGTTCTATCAATTGTAAATAACGAAAATATTAATTAAGCTTAACCTATTTCTATTGAATTTATTATTTCTTATTATTGTATGTATATTAAGTGCTTTATGTGTAACCATTAATTTGTAAAAGTATCTGTATGTTATTGTATATTTAATTGTTGTGTATCATTGAACTATCAGAATACTTCAATGGGGGCCGGTATGTGCGCTCCCGAAGTTTGAGATCAGCGCCACCTAGCTGATAAAATGATGTAACGCTCAGTTGAGCTTTGGTTGTCCTTCGAACAACACGTCTGTATCGAGCGCCCTCGCTATCAAATCAAAAGCTCATATAAATGTTTGCCCCCTGGCAATAATCAATAAAAACCTATGGTGAAATAAAAACAGTCCACTTTTCTCTAACGCTGTCGACAGGGGTGATGTCCAATAACCACTCACGCGTTGGCGCGGGAAATTTTTCACTGATTCTTTGTTATAAAAAGTAAATCGGTTTCTGGGCAAAACCCACTTCTACTCGTAAGCGGCAGCCAATGTGTTAACGGAAAATTCAGCGTCAGTCACCGTGGGACTCAACCTGCTACCCTTTAGACAAATAGGCAGATATCCTCTTGTTTTAAGGCAGCATGTACAGAGTGTTTGAAACAATTTGTTCTAATTGTCTGTTAAATATCTCCAATATTTTTGCGTGTGTGAAAATTGCTATCTAGTGGTTTCTGATGTTAAATCATGAAGAGGACATTTTGAAATTTGTGAGGAACAAGATTGTTATTCATCTAATAAATTTACGTTGTTGAATGTTTTAAATTTGAACTAAATATTTCAACAGTGTACGTTATAAATGCAATAAACAGGATTCATACTCACACTGAGATAAAATCCAGCTCGTCCTCGCAAATTGGCAGGATAATACTCACAGCATAACGTGACACTGGAATGAAAATAAAATAACAGTATAGTTCTCCCTTGAGCTACGACGGAAAGTGGCGTCGGTGCATAAAAAATAAGTGTCTCAAAAACAGGGCTGCGGAATCGGAATCTGACTCATTTTTGAGTAAAAGAGTCAGAGTCCATAAAAAACAATCAGACTCTGAATTCAATTTTTTTTTTTTTTTTTTTTTTTTTTTTTTTTTTGTTGTTGTTGTTAGACAGTTTTAAAGGGAAATTAAACCAATTATATTCAATTTTAAATCTATAAAAGGAATTATTATTGTTATTTGGATTATATGAGGCTGTCTAAGTTAAAGATGGTCAAATTATTGTCCTATGTAAAAAGTTGGTGAAAATTTTTTTTAATTTAAAACTCTAGTAGATCCCGATTTCTTTCCAAAGTAGTAAAATTTTCATCTTTATTTTTTTTCCTTTGCTTCGAAATTTTTCTGTTCTCAAAGATGCGAAATAAAATCAAAATTGTAACGATTTCGCCTTTTCGAGTCCACAGATCCGAAATAAAGTATCCTGGGGTAATAACGCCACGTTAAGGTTCTACCAATTTTCACGGTTTAGTTTTAGATTGTATTTTTCAAACAAATATAAGATTGGATACAGCAACTCATTTACTATCTATATAAAAAAAAAAAAAAATTTAACGGACATGTATTCATAAAATGTAATGGCGTGATTTCTTGACCTATGCTATTTGGCGTTATTACCCACTTATGTGGGTAATAACGCCATGCAAACAAAACTATAAAATATGATGGAATATTGTCATGTAGATTGCCTTATTCTAAAAGTACAAACTCTATATCCCTAGAAATTGACAAAATGTATTCTAAGCGATAGAAACTATTACATTTTTGGTAAAAGTGTAAGAAAAAAGAAACGTGGGGGGGGGGGGGAGTCAAAAGAATTAAGACCTTGAGCTTATTTTTGCTTAAACATAATTATTAAAACATTGCACTTTTTAACTAAGTTTTTCTAAATCAATATTTATGTTTTCATGTATACATTGACATTCTATGCAAGAGAAAATATTCATTTTTTTGTGAAAGTGAAAGGAAAAGGAGGGAGAGGGAGCTTCATCAGAATATAACACCCTGAGCTTATCTTTGCTTAAAATGTCCCGCTTAAATATAATTATAAGAAACATTTTACGTTTTCAACAAATTGAATGTAGTATTTTTATTATGTGAAATTTTATAAAAACTATAGTTATATGTAATAAATATTTTTGTTAACATTGTTATAGAAGTCTTCTAAATACTTTTTAACTCGAACTTCACAGTAATGCGGATTCGCGCAAACCTAACGTTAAAATTTCGGGGTTATATAAAAATTCTTTAATAAATTTGTATTTTTAATTGATTGAATAAAATTTTTGATACAAATTAATGTCCGTGTGAGATCCCTTATTAAATTTTGTGCATGATTCATGTGGTTATAAATATTAAATCTATATTAGCAACAAAATTAATCCGTAACTGCTGTTAACGATCTCACTAAATGCTGTTTTTTTTTTCCAAATTTTAGAGTTTGACTTGTATTTTCCAGCTAAGCTATAGCTACAACTGAAATTCGATTTCGTTTAAGTCCTCGTACTATTGTTAGAAATATTTGTATAGATTAAATTTGGTTAGAATTAATCTTGTACAAAAAGTTAAGTGCAGAAACAGTACTCTGTGAGTTTTAATCATTGATCGCCTTTTAACCTTTAACTAATGTTATCGGTCTCTCAGACCACTGCGTTTTTCAATTTTTACAGTTTAACTTGTAATTTTCAGTTTAATTACAAACACTATCAAAATTCGTTTCACTTGGAGCATTAATACTATCAACAGATACTTTTAAAAAAGTGAAAGTGAATTTATAATAGTCTTGTACAAAAAGTTTTAGTACAAAAACACCATCCTATGATTTCGTTACGCCTTTTATAATTCTTTCAATCTTATAGTCTCATAGATCGCTTCATACTAGTTACATTACAATTTCTATCATATTAGTTCAAAGTTAAATTTGTAAAATTTTGAAAAACAGAAAGCTGAGAAAGCGCGCAATTAAAATTTGGAATTCAATCGAATAATCAAGTTGAAATTTTATAGAAACCTGATTTTAAAAATGTTAGAATTGGAATATCAAAAATATTTTGATGTCGTTTTATTTATAAGAGTTTAAAATTGTTTTTACATTAATATATATATAATAAAAAAAAGATTAGTTTTGGGTATTAGACTCCCTTTAATCTAACCATTTCAACAATAGCAATAATGCTGTCTAATACATAAAGTAAAAAGTAAACACCCTTCGGATGTAGTTCCGCAAGAGTAAGGAATCAATCTGGGTATACGGCCATTCCTTGGCGTTATTACCCCGGTATACTTATTGCGCAGTACATTTTAAACTACAAACTATCTCGCGAAAATATCCAAAATTTTCTGCAACATTTTGAAAATACATGAAATGCACTACAAATTTATTTAATAAACAAACTATTTCCTGATAAATATATAGTCTTCACATCACATAACTTATCTCGCAAATTTTAGATCAAGCGTTAATTTTAGTTACTTCTAAAAGCGATAAGGTCTATATATGGAACAAATTAATTTTAAACTGTTATTTCTGTTTCATATGACTCAGAAACCTTTTGCGTAGAGCCCATAGGTGACATTTACAGGATTATTATTTAATTATGCGTAATATTAGCACTTGGCGTTATTAACCCACCTGGCGTTATTACACCAGAACACCTTAGTAAAATTTCGGTTTTGTTTTCTTGGTTTAGATTTCGATAGTTGGACTTTTCTGGCTTATTGGATGTAAAATTGAAAAATTAGCAAAAACGAAAAATATTTAATTCTTTCGAAGCTCAAAGAACTTAATTAATACTAAAATGTTGAAAAAATAGTATATTAACAAGCCGAAGTCAATAAAATTTCCGGAGTCGAAGTCGACTGATTTTCTCACTGACTCCGAAGCCCTGCTCAAAACGAAATTTGTAATTCAATGTTAATCCAAGAGCCGACCGCACAAATCCCTAAGTCACCGAGCGCAAGAAAAAATCTTTTATTTTATGAAAGAGTAGTAATAGAGGAATCTAATGATTTTGTTTGCCGGAAGTGAAGTGATGCATAAGCCAAAAATCAATACCACTAGTGGTTGACTCGTAGGTTTAGCACTGTGTTTGTCGTACAATCAAAAGTATGAAAACATGGAAAACAGGGTGCAGGAAAACATAATGCTAAGCCTACGGGTCAACTACAAGTGGTATTAATTTTTGGCTTATGCACCACTTCGCTTCCGACAGACAAGGACCATTAGATTCCTCTATTATTCCTCTTCCATAAAACGAAGGATTTTTTTCTTGTGCTCGATGACTTAGGGTTTTGTGCGGTCTTCTCTTGGACTATATCATTTACACTGTTAAAAATTTGAAACTTTTGCTGCGTCGTCACTCTACTGATTTTATAAAATATATCTATTTTGATCAATGAGAATGCTCTATAGTACAGTAAAAGAATCATTTTCTATAAAAGTAGTGAAATGACGATGCAGCAAAAGTTTCAAAATTTTAACAATGTACTATGTAGAATAACGATTCAAGAAAAAAAAATCTTACCCCTGAGCAATTCCTCCAAGTGCGAATCCCATTAATCCTCGAAGAGAAGTCATCGATTCGTAATTGGGTGCAAATGCACTTCCCGCTCCAAATATAAAGAGCAACAGCATGGAGATGGCCAAAGCCTGTGAAAAAAAAAAATATTTCTATATAAGAGATAATATTCAGTTAATTATTAACTTTCAAAGCTCACTAAAAAATGCAAACACACCAAAAGTCAAGGAATCAACATTACCATCATGAGATACATTTATCAAGGCATATATAAGATAACTAAACAAAGAAATGATAAGCAGTGGCGTAGCTAAGGGGGGGCGGGGGGGGCGGTCCGCCCCGGGTGTCACCCTCGAAGGGGTGACACCCGAGCGGCCTTTATTTGCAAAAAAATATGCATAATCTTACAAGATTTCGGAAAAAATTCTGACGTAAAATGAATTTTCTAGGGCAAAACTATAGGCGCAACAGACTTAGTTTTCTTTTCTTGGAGAAAGTGAAACGGTTAAACAATAAGGTGTATAAATTAGATGTGCAACAGTGATGAAAAACCCATTTACGCAAAGTGCGTGTAACCAAAACAAACTTTAAAAAGAAAGAATTTTTTTCTACTTATACACGCAGCGCGATGCTAAATGAGGGACGAAGGGGGCAGGCCCCAGGCGCTGAAATTTAGAAGGCGCCAAATTTATACTACCATCGTCATTTTTGGTCTGTCACAAGAAAAAGGTGGGAGGGGGGGGCGCCCCAGGTGTCAACTTCGAAGGGGTGACACCCGATCTTTATTTGTAAAAAAATATGCATAATCTTACAAGATTTTGGAAAAAATTCTGACGTAAAATGAATTTTCTAGAGCAAAACAAGGCGCAACAGACTTACTTTGTTTTCTTGGAGAAAGTGAAATGGTACACCAAATGCGGCGTCTAAATTAGGTTTGCAACAGTGAGCAAAAACCCATTTACACAATGTGTGGGTAACTAAGACAAACTTTAAAAGAAAGAATTTTTTTCTAGATGTAGCGCCGTGCGAAATGGAAGAAGAGAGCGAAGGGGGGGGGGGGAGCGCGGTCCCGGGCGCTGAAATTTAGGGGCGCCAAATTTATACTAACCATCGTCATTTTTTATCTTTCATAAGAAAAAGTTGGGATTGGAGATGGAGTGCCAATTTCTAACTTTGCCCCGGACGCAATTTTCTCTTTGCATGTCCCTGTACATATGCGCTGCATTGACTTATGCAGAATTCGCGATGAGTGATGAGTCATTGTTGTCAGGGGTGTAGTCATAAAAATAACAGAGGATATACGCTCTAAGCAGAGGGTATATTCTGAAGACAGAGGGTATACCCTAGAGTGTGTATACTACAAGCTTTCTTGGGTAACAGAGGGTATAAGACGTATCTTTAAAAATTACAGAAGGTATACGGCGTATACCCCCATATACCCTTCACTACATCTCTGATTGTTGTGATCTTCTTATTTTGGAGATCCTGTTCGCTTTCGTCAACGTGAAACTAACAGAAAAAAATTATGAAGTACTAGAATAGCTAGAACATGATTAAAAATATTATCTGTATACATTTAAAAATAATATTAATTTTGTAAGCCTTAAAAAGCAAATGAGTTTTTTTTTTTCATAAAAAAAGGAACTAGTTTGTTCTTGAATGTTTCTTTGTTTCAATTATCCAATCAAAATCTTTTAAATATGTTCGATATGTATCCAATGACGGGACCTTCATCGCGAATAATACATAGACTGTCTGGCACCGAAGAGCGTCACTTCTGTTTCATTTTTTATCCTTTCTTAGTATTTAGTTCATTATAAAATCATGTATGATAAGTATTCATTTGAAAGGTGTTATACATTTTGTATTATTATAATTTGAAATGTTATAATTGTTAGAATATAGGGTTTTATCAATTAAATTTTTTGTTCTAAGATTGAAAGATCCAAGTCCAAGCAGTTAATAGGTAATTAAAACTTTCTTTTTTATTTAAAAATTAAATTTTAATTTGAAAACAAAAGTGTTTGAATGTTCTCTATAAATGTAAATATTCGAAAGTCATGTCATTCGTGAATTTTGTACATACGTTAGAGCAGGTCTGCCCAATACCGCACTCCAGGGTGTCCTTTGAATGTTCTTTTTGTGTTCCTTTCATGTTCCACTGCATCCTGCTTCTATGTTTTTTATTTCTGTATAAGATTGAAGGGAATCTGTCTAAAGTTAAAAGATATTTAGCTTTCTTACGATTTTCAATCCAATAAATTTTACGGCAGAAAACTGTCAACAATGGAGTGTTTTTCGGTCTGGATCGATTTCACCCGAGACAGATTTTTTACGTATAAAAAGCTGTTTAAAATATACTCTGCTTTAAAATCATTGTTTATACGCTTTTGTTATTACAAGCAGTAATAAGATTTTTGGTTTCTTTCCTTAAAAAATTTTTTTAAGAAAGGGGATCATTAGAGAGATGAAATATTATATTTACCATGTTTCATATTTTTCCGACAATTTTTTTTTTTTTACATAGGTCCCTACATATAGAACAGCTCTACATATAAATCATAGAGAGCTTTATTAGCCTCCGATGCTATTTCTTTCAGACAAGCTAAAAATGTCGTGTCATCATCTCTGAATTTTCTACTCAACCGATTTTGATAATTATTTTTTTAAATGAAAGCTATTTATTTGTAGTTGTGCCCATTTTAGCTATTTTTTAATTTATTTCCATTTTTATATTTTATTTTTTATTTTAAATGCTTTTTTACGATATTTCTTCAAATGGTGGCAACTCAGTTTAGCTTTTCTCTGGATAATAAAAATTTATTTCCCGTTATCAGAAGCTTCATCTCATCAGTGAACATGTCCTTGCATTTAAAAGAAAAAAAGTCAATTGTTTTCGTAAAATTTAACCACAATAAAAGGATTGCGTATAATTATGCACTAATTGAGGTAAAAAAAAATATATTTACTAAGAAATAATATTAATAATGTAAATAAAATAATCGAAAATAATTTATGATAAAAATTAATGTCTAAAGCAAAATAAGAAAATTTTCAAATGAGGAAAATGATGCCATTCAGCAACCAGATAAATGGGATTTGCAATATTATTACGGACGCCTTTTTCATATTACTAATAACAGTAACTTTTAAAAAACACTTGAAGAGAAAATGACGTCACTATTTAAAACATCGCACTTCTACTCATAACGATATTACATTTCAATATTTCTTTTCATTATGGACACTGAAATTGAGATTTTACTTTCGGATGACTTCAGTTAGTGAAAATAATGTCATAGTAAAAATGAAATTAGTTTTTTTTTAATAAAACTAGGGGGGCCCCGCCCCCCTGCTCGCTATGCTCGCCAACCCCCCGCGTAATCGCCTCGCGATTCCAAATTATTGTCTACCCCTGCTTGCTGCGCTCGCCAATAACCCATGGTATGAATAAGCAGTTGCAGACCTTTCAAATGATGTGTCACACGACTGGTGTTGTAAAGAAATTAAAAATGTGCCCCCTTGGAGGGCAGAGTGGGAGGCGACACAAAAGACATCCATAATATGAATAAGCAGCTGCAGACCTCTCAAATGATGTCACACGACTGGTGTTGTAAAGAAATTAAAAATGTGCCCCCCTGGGGAGCAGAGTGGGGGATGACACACAACACATCCATAATATGAATAAGCAGTTGCAGACCTTTCAAATGATGTGTCACTCAACTGGTGTTGTAAAGAAATTAAAAATGTGACCGCCCCCCCCCCTGGGGAGAGCAGAGTGTGGGGGTGACACACAAGACATCCATAATATGAATAAGCAGTTGCAGACCTTTCAAATTTTGTGTAACACGACTGGTGTTGTAAAGAAAATAAAAATGTGCCCCCCCTGGGGAGCAGAATGGGGGATAACACACAAGACATCCATTATATGAATAAGCAGTTGCAAACCTCTCAAATGATGTATCAAACGACTGGTGGTGTAAATAAATTAAAAACTTGGCGAAATATTACAGTTATCGCCAAGTTGGCGTCACTTTGGACAACTAATTTTGGTCGCCAAATTTGGCGATATATCGCCAAGTTGGCGACAAACTTGGCGATTGTTGGCGATGGTAACCTTTCCTCTCTTTATGGTAACCCATATGGCGATGCATAGACGGAGCCCTTTCCTGATTGGTCTATTCGACTCATGGAAGGAGTGGACAACCCGGATTCGTTAGTTCCGGAAATCTTCCACATCAGCATCATTCCAGGAGTCATTCCTTTTAAGGCTAGTTTTTTTTACTATAGAAGGACTATTTTTCTGTGAGTGCATATAAAATAAAATTTCTGGATTTCGCCGGCACACAGATTACAATTTTAACTGAAGATGTGCGAATATTTGTATGCAAAATTGTAACTGGCAAACTTGACATTAAGTTTGGAAATATATTTATTATATATTGATTCAATAATGTAATTACTTTTGCTCTTTTTTTAAATCAAATCGATCGGGTCTTTTAAACATTTCATTCGTCGAATTCGACGGGATTCCACTCGTTTTATTGCTAAAATGCATTTCCTTTTTCTCAGAGTCTATAAAAAAGCGTTTAAACTAAAGAAAAAATCCGTTTTTAATGAATCTAGTCAATGAAGAAGTAGCACGTCAAATTGTATCTCTTTATTATTCCGCAATTACAATGTCTCAGAGAGATTCAATTGGGTATTTCACGCCGTTCTGTTTGCTATTATATTGATAAACACAAGAAAAATGAAGTAGTTCATTGCATTCTAAACGGGGTCGCCCTTCTAAAAGACCTCTATCGATTTTTTTTTTTTTCTAATCGGAGGCGAAACTGAATTCTTCAATGGCAGAATCTACATTCAACTTGTGTTATCACCTTCCCTTAGGAGCGGTATTTTTATGTACGTGTATCGCCAACATTACTATAGCTAGTTAAGAGCCTACACTAGTTATGTGAGAACTCGAACGCTAATGTTAAACCTGTTGGCGTGTTTTTTACAATTTCCTCTCTTTATTGTTTTAAATGATTTTTTTTAATGGGATACCTGAAATCTATATCTATTGTCCATTTCTACTTTTTGAGTTTGGTTATAGTTTTTTTACTTAAGGATAGTAGTATCACTTTTAGAACCGGGTATAAATAAGGTTACTGATCTCATGTCTAAATTTGTATTTTGTTTGTGATCTTTTTTTAAAATACGAGTTTTTATGCAGTCCTTTGTCGAAATAATAGTTTTTTATGCAGTCCTTTGTCGATATGCATGTTTTTTACGCGATTCTTTGTTGAAATTCGCAATTTTTACGAAGTCTTTCGGAGAAATGCGCATTTTTCTCACGATCTTTTGGCGAATATTTTTTCCCTGTCTTTTGATGAAATTTACATTTTTTCGTTTTCCTATTTTGCTCTTTATCCACAGAACTTTGAATAAGTTCGTGTTTTTTCCTTGATAATTTGACGAAATCGGAGGGTTTTTCCTGAAAACGATTGACAAAATTGATTTTTTACGACAACTGCGATGTATGAAATTCACGATTTTTGGTGTTCGATATACCGGATTGAGGAATTTTAAAGTTTTCAGCATGAAATGACTTAAATTTTCGACTTTGCTGTTAATTGGACGCTAATAGCAAATAAATCGTAGTACATAAAATTGGCAGAATATTTTTAATTTTTTGACGCTAAAAATTTAAAAAATAAAAATTGTTTCGTTCCTAAAATTTTCTGCAAAGTTCATAATTTTTTTCTGCACATGGCGTGCACGCGTGCGTCTATATTTGTATTATAGAACTCTGGATATTGGTATTGGTATAATTAACATTTTGATGCTCCCTGAATCCATTTCCCCCATCTATATGAATGTATGTTGATTTCTTCTTTTTTTTTAAAGATTCCAAACCAAGTGGTCCCAAACTTTGTTTTTGATGTTTTTTCGATAATGTCTCAATGTAATTTGTGTGTATGTGTGTGTGAGAGAGCTAATACAATATTGCCAAAGTTTTGAAACTCTAATCACGCACATATATATGCAATAAGTTTTAAATAGCAAAAACGGATTCATGGATCCTCAAATGTAAAAATATATCAATTTTGTCGTAATCTGGTTTTAAACATGAATACTATCAGGGTATGCTAATGTATAGCAGATAAATTTTTACTATACTATCTGAAATATAAAAATAATTCTCTTCTTCCTGCTCTCGTTTATGTTGGTGGTGGTGGTGTGTGTGTGTGTGGGGGGGGTGACACCATTTACGTCCGCCCCGGGTGTCACCCACCCTAGCTACGCCACTGATGATAAGTTCTAAGATTTATATATTATTTCAACTATTTCCCACCTATTAGAAGCCAAAACCTGTGTAAAGAGAGGTTATAATAAATAATATTCAGTTAATTATTAAACTGCAAATGTCACTAAAAAATGCAAACACATCAAAAGTCCAGAAAACAAATTACCATTCTGAGATACATTTGTCAAGACATATATAAGATAAATAAACAAAGAAATTATATGTTCTAAGATTTATATATTATTTCGACTATTTTACACCTATGAGAATCAAAAGCATGTGAAAAGAGAGGTAATAAGAGATAATTTCAGTTAATTACTAAATTGCCAAGCTCACTAAAATATGTAAACATATCAAACGTCAAGGAACCAACATAAGCATCATGAGATACGTTTATCAAGACAAATATAGGATAACTAAACAAAGAAATTATATATTCTAAAATTTATATATTAGTTCAACTATTTTTCACCTATGAGAAGAGGCGTAATTTAAAAATTTTCCAAAAAATGAAGCCAATACAGATGAATTTTTAAACTCTAAAAAATCCCTCTGAGATCCCTTCTTTTAAATAAAATAATAGAGTGTATAAAATTTTTAGAAATTAGTGAATTTTACTTTAGGAAGTCTCTTCCTTTCTGAGTCATTTTATCCAATGTGATATGGTTTGATCCTGGTTTGATCCTCAGTTTGGATTCTGGTTTTCAGCTTTGTAACTTGCTGTTTTTTGTAATTATGTAAATAAATTTAGTTTTCAGTTTTTGCATTAAACTAATAATACTTTTATTTTAAGAACTCTCTTTCATTCTGAGTCACTTTGACCGTTGTGCCATGGTTTGTTCCAGCATGATCCTTAGTTTTGATTCTGGAACTCGTGCATTTACTGCATCAACATTGACATTATGGTATTATTAGCACCTATATTAGTATAGATTTGAGAATCAAACTAGTAGAGTATGTGTACTATATAATTATATTTACGTAATTTTTGCAGTGTCAAACATACATAATGACACAGTGTATAAGTCTGTTGATTTTTGTTTTAAACTGATATTGTGTTTTCTTTAAATTAAAATTTGCTTTAAAGCTCACTATCCAGTTGCAAATTTGTATATTTATTGTATTGCTGCATTCGTATTTATATTGATACTAGTATTTAACAAGTAAGAAAAATCATGCGTTAAGCATAGATTATGAAACACTTTTCAACGCTTTCTGAAATCTTTCGCAAAACTTCGTTGTCCAGGGAAATGTTACGTTGTCCAGGTTATTGTCCATAACCAAATATGTATTCCAATACTTTTGAACAGCCCTGTATTTGATTTGCCGGCTGACATATATACTGCATAAGGGAAAAATGTAGATTAGCAAAAAAAAAAAAAAAAAAAAAAAAGCCTAGTTGGTTGAAATTTTTCTTTTTGCAATTTATACTAATAGATGGAAACTTATTTCAATACTTTCCTTCAGTGCTGTAGTTTGCCTAGTACCTTTATTACACGAAAGTATTTTCCTAAATATTAATTCAAACAAAAATACTCTTTAAATTACTTAAATCACATTTCCAGAAATTATCATCCATAGGCGACCATGTATCCAGTTCTTTGCATGGCTTTGTATATCATTTTATCTATATTCTACAAAAATTGCACACTAAACATTGTAAACTAAATGCATTTGAACGCAAAAATACAAACTTTATTTAAAAACCACCTTTAAGCAAATTACGCTCATATTCAGTAACCTTTCCGAACTCTTTTATGTAACCCTGTAGGGGCAACTGGGGTACATTGATACATGGGGCACATTGATACACCCCCTCTACCGCTCACAGGGTCATTACAGGAAGTTTCACAACAGCTCCAAAAGGTGATGCTAGTGTATTCAACTACATACAGAAAATCTTGGAATGACTCAGTAGTTTGATGAAATGGGACGGGTGATTTATTGTTTTTGTTGTTCAAAAGTAAATTTGAGTTGTACAATTGAAATGCTATTATACAACTGTTCCAGTATTTTCAACCAAAATGAATACTCTCCCTGGCAAGTACAGCTGCTCTTTATCAGTTCCTCATTCTTTATTTTTAGATATATTGTGAAGTGTTGGATTTGAGACTCATTTTAATCAAAATCGCTGTATGGGGCACATTGATACAGTCTATGACGGGGCACATTGATACAGCCTAAATCCTTTAATAGTTCTTTTTTTCATTACCTTTTATTATTTTTTTTACCATACACTCCTTAATCCAACTTTTTTTTCGCAAAAAATTTCTAATATTAGTTTTTATTGAAGTGAAATAGCTCTAATTTCTTTATATTAGAACATTTTATAGTATTTTTGAAAACAGAAGACGTAGGAACTTACCCAGCATCTAGTGCTAGTAGAACTAATAAAAGAAAAGGACGGCATTTTGGCAAATCTCGAATTTATATCGATTCTCCAGAGAAAAAAGTATTTTCGACATGAGAAATGTTAAGTAAGAGAAACAAACTGCAGAACAGAAAATGATACTTATATTATAAACAGAATTTTTAATATAATTATCCTTTTTTTCTGTTTATAAACCTATTTATAAACAGAAAAACTGGTAATTTTTTCATCTTTCATAAGAAAGAAGATAATGCTGGGGTTGAAGTGCTAAATATGACAAAGTTACCTCAGCCAACAATCAGACAAGAAACAGCCAGAACATCAGGTCATATTATATTTAATTTTGATTGCTTTAATATTGCTTAAAAATAAATTGTGGGTGATTTGAATTTTTATAAATAAATATAAAATGGTTTTCTAACTCATTTTATATGAAAAATATGCATTGGTATTATTTTGTCGTCATTTTTCTCAAACGTATCAATCTGCCCCGGGGATGGGGCACATTGATACAAATGACTTTTTTTGATTTTTTTAAAATTACATGCAAAAATACTATATAAAACAACGATTGTACATTTTTATAACATACTACACAAGTTTTGCTGTCACCTCATGGAAAAAAAACCTTGAATTTTCTACTTTCTTCACACCAAAAAAAATCTTAGAAAAAACTGTATCAATGTACCCCAGTTCCCCCTATATGAAAATTGCTTAACTATTGGCATTTATACACACCATATAGTATGCATACATTCAGGGAAATAGTAATTAAAAATGCATTTCATCCATCGAAATGTCATCATCCATAAATACAGTACTTCCGATAGAAAATACTATTTGAAATCTTTTGTGTGTCCCTGTAAATGCTAATGCACTTCGTACTATGCGCGAAATAACTCATATTAAGTCTCAATGACGTATATCAATTTGACTGCATATGAAACCGTTTACCATAATTAAAATATGTCGCGAACAAATTCCTTCTTTATTATTATGTATGTATTAGAATTATTTTGTGTGGCCCTGTAAATGAATAGAAACTATCTTTTTAACTGCATATTTTACAAAATGCATATTTTACTGCCCTTCGTTGAGGCAAATAAATTTGAATATGTTTTACCGAGTGTAATATCTTTAAAATTCATTTGAAACGATATTTCCCAATAGGCCCTGATATAACGGAGAACTTTTGATTGTCCCTGTAAATAAACTAATCAGGGTAGAAACTTCATTTTCAATAGGGTTCGTGCTAAGGTAAACGTCAATTACGTCTAAAAATTTCATGGCAATATTCACGAGAGTTCGAGAGTGGACAGACGGACAAACAAACCGAATGCATAAACACTTTTCAACTTTGCTGAAAAGTGTTTAAAAAGCTCTGACGAGGATCAAAAAAGGTAAATATGTTTCTAAGTGTGAAAAAGTGTTCAACAAGTTCTTCTAATTGAGCATGAGAAAGGACAAGGGGTCCATTCTTGGCTGCAGCACACTGTCAGTACCAAATCTGAAAAAATCATATTTGCGTTTTTTCCATATAAAAGAAATCAGTCACAGTTACGATAAAAATGTGTACTATAAAGACGCAACCTGATTGAATATGAATGTAAGTCGACATATTGTCAGAAACCTTAGGTGCTGCAGCGTATCACACTCATGTAGGTTTACTAACCACGCCCGCAGTGTAGAGCTGCACAAAGCTGATTTTTGCAAGAACCTCTTATTCTTTTATGCAATGTCGGAAAGCTATGCTGTTTCCGGCTGAATTTCATTGATTTCTAGATGCTACGTGTCTGTTTTCCAAAAGCAAGCAAGCGAAAGAACATAATCAAGAAGTACTTCTTAAATCAAAGTGGCCAATGACAACAATATTAACAGACTACAATAATAAAACAGCAAGATGTATTGAAGATGATCACGCGTCTTTGCTTCAGGCTGGATTTTTCTCAGCTATTGAATGAAGAATTGTTTCATACCAATATCTGGATGGAGTGAGCATTTGAAATTGTGCACTGAGTACAATAAAAGATATTGCCTTTTACCCAAGCTTTCAACTTTCCAGCTTACCACTGGCTATAACGGTTCATTTTGATAATGTCATGGTTCAATTTCTAACTGAAAAAGATTTCCTTGTCACATGTATTTGGAAAAAAGAAAAGAATAAACTCAGGAACTCTGTTCTCTTTAACAGTTGTATACTTTGCCACCATACAAATCTCATAGTACAACTTTGTCAAAAATTGCTATGGAGTTTAGCTAAAGGAGTTGTCACATAAAACAACTTATGTCTCTTTTAGTATAGTTTTTCTTTTAAAGAAAATTCTTATTGGCATCACAGGGAAGAGTTTTTTCGCTAAAGATGGGCTTGACCAAATTAGAAGTATGGGGCTGTGCAAAGATAAGTTATCATTTTTTTAGTAATTTTGGACCTCCTCCCCCCGCTTCCGATATCATACATTATTATCCCTCTACCCCCCTTCCGCCCCTGTAATGATATCGTTATCAAGGTATAAAACTTTATTCTTTGCATACTTTGTTGATTCAAATGAAGATAAGTCAATAAAATATCGCTTTGAATCAAATAACACTTAAAAGAAATAGTTACTATTTAAAGGTATTTTATTATAGTTTTTGATACATAATGCATGCTAGAGTAATAAATTCTTCTTGCACTTACCCCGAACCGAAGTGTGGTGGGGAGTAGATAGAAATTCTTATCAACAAAACAGGTGGACAACATTCTTTTGTTTTTTTTATTTATTAGTAAACACAAGCTTCATTTCAAATATACTTTACATGTGGTTTTTTGAATCGTGATTATATATGCAAACACATATGAAGAAGAACAGGAATGTCAAATGTTGGGGTATTCCAAATTTTGGAATTAAATAATTTTATAATAATTTTGTGATTTTAATAATAACTTGGTATTTTTATAAAAAATAGATAACCGACTAAAAAAAGATAACATACCAACTATTTTAAACATAAGACCATGTTACAAACAAAAAGAGAAAATTCTTGATTGGATCAAAAAGGATATAGGAATCAGAAGACAAATCTTCCTTTCCACCAGAGATATCTTACGATATCGTTTGCCAGATCCCTTTTCCCCTTAAACTGATAACTTTATATTTGAACAGCTCCTATGGGAGAACTTGATGACAAATTAGGATTTGAGTATTACCTAAGGCAGCTGATGACTGAATTAAATATCCGAAAATGATGATTCATCGGCTGTTATTTCAAACTTAATTTTTTACCATTAAACAGTAATCATGATTTTTTTAAATGTTTCGTTTTAAGTTTATGCGACTTTATGCTCCGACATTTCGGCCTGATGGATATTGATATTTTCACCCTTAAATCCGATTAACGACACTCGAACATTATAGCTATAAGGTAAATACGCATATAGTAATAAAAAATAAGTGTATTTTTTAATCAAAATGTACGTAAAGTTAATTGTATGGCAAAATCCGCGAATTTCATTACTTTTTAATTGCGATACGAAATTTAAACATAACTTTTTTTGCATATTATTTGTGTGTTTGAGTTCTGTCGATCATATACAGGATTCCACAAAAAATATCGAGTACATTTCTATTTGTTAACGGAAATAGTCGGAGAATTTCAACAGTGCTGTGCATTTCGTAACGGAACTAAATTTTAGCATATTACGGAGTATGTAAACAAATCTATTGGATATATACAGGGATGCACAAAGCAAGATATTTCCTTGATTATTGATGGTAATCATTAAGATAGGTTTACAAATGTGTTATTTCTTTTCCAAATTATTTACTTAGACATAATTCTTTACCATACTAATTTTTGAAGTTTTGTTACAGAATTCTCAATCTGTTTGTCAGATGTTTCATAATGTATATTTCACGCAGGATTTTTCATTCTTATTTATTCCATTATAACAATTTGTCTTTTGTTGCTCTGTTCCTCTGAGATAATAATATTCATTTTATATCAATACATATTTTATAATTAATCAAAATATATCTGTTCGTGCTTACATAATTCTTACATTCACAACTTCACGTATTCTAATATGTCTATTTTTTAATAAAGTTCTCCGAAACGTTTTTGTTTGCTAAAAAATAATGGAAAAGATAACTCACCGTTCTACGACCAAATCGATCGGCGAAAATACCAAATATTGGCGCACCAAAAGACATTCCGAGAAACACAACCTGCAAATATAAAAGTGTAAAGTACAATTAAATAAATATAACAATGATAATCTGTATAATGAAAAATGTTAAAATATTATTCCAAGAGCCGATAACACAAAAAGGATAAATATCGAGCGCAAGAAAATAAAAAACCATTATTTTATGGAAGAGTAGTACTAGGAAAACCTAATGATCTATCTCTTTGGAAGTTAAACGGCGCATAAGCCAAAAATTAATACCACAAGTGGTTTACTCATACACTGTAAAAAATATCCGTTAATATACACAAACTTTTCCCTAAAATTTTACGGAATAGTTTGATTTTTCCAAGAAAACAGCAGTATTTCCGTTTTTTGCTATTTTGAGATTAAAAATACAGTAACTGTTCCGTAAATCTCACTGCAAACAGAACATTTTCTGTTTTAAACAGCACAAGTTATCAATATTTTTAACTGATAAGTGTCGTGGCGCCATCTGTATGAGAAATAGAAAAACATAGCAACATTTCTCTTATTTTTTTCTGTTTTAATTATAGCCCCACCAGTGGCCGAGAGGTTCTGACCTCAAACTGGTAGACGGTAGGTGCTGGGTTCGAACCCAATCGCGACCGTCGGCCTAACCGTTCGAAGTTTTCCGTGGTTTTCTTCGAACCTTGCGTAAATACGGGTTAGGTTCCCTTAGAAAGACCCCCACGGAGGGCATCCCACCTCTTAGGGCCTATATCCCATTGTGTAGATAATCGGCCGACATACATACAACAACAACTGTTTTAATTATAAAACGATGGCATATTTTTACAATATTAAAATAATAATAATTATTATTATTATTATTAATTCTTTTTAAGTATCAGATAGTTAAGGAAAGTTTTTTGTTTTTTTCAGTTTGATTTTGTTTAATTTATTTATATTATAATATAAAAAGTGCGTATGTTATTTAAAGTGGAAAAAAATCTACTTTTAAATTTAATATATATATATTTTAATCTATTCAAATTAAGAAATTCGCACATAAAATTTAAAGTATATTAAAAAGATAGCATATTTTTACAAATTAAAAAATAATAATAATAAGATTTATTAATTCTTTTTAAGTTTGAGATAGCTAAGGAAAGTTTTTTTTTTTCAGTATAATTTTAAATATGTTTAATTTATTTATATCATGATATAAAAAGTGCGAAAGATATTTTAAGTGGAAAAAAAATCTACTTTTAATTTTAATATATACATATTTTAATATATTCAAATTAAGAAATTCGCTCTTAAAATTTAAAATATATCGAAATATATTACCGAAATTATCATTTTGGCGATTACCTAAGTTATAAAAATCAATAAATGCAATTAATTTTAATAACCCATAACCCATAGTAATTATCTTTATTGAGTTTACAATAGATCGTCATACAAAATATTTTTTAAAATACATGTTTTTTTTTTTTTTTTTTTTTTTTTAAGTGTGTTAGTATCCTTTTATAAAATAAATAAATAAATATGAATAAAATAGCTTTAAAACTCTTCCAAAAAAGTAGGAAACAAAAAATTTTTAATACTTTCATTTATGCATGCAATATTTTAAAGGTTAAACTTTTTTTTTTTTTATAAAGCTAAAATTAAAAAGCTAACTATTAGAAATTATAGAAAGAAAATCTGTAAAATTTGATTTAGAACTGTCCGTTCAATAAAAAAAAAATATTATCTCTACAAAAATAAACCTGCGTTCAAAAATCTTGTCTTTACTTCATGAAATGCATCCGAAATAAGTAAAGGTATTTGAAATGGTGCTATATGAAATCATAGCGTAATGGTATTACACTACCGGCTACGACAGACAAGGTCGTGAGTTCAAACCCCATGGAAGGTTAGTAACATTTCTTCTCTGTTGTTTAAATTAAATGTATATAATGTGTCCCTGATATTAACGTGCCTTTGTAAAGTAAAGAATAAAAATCACAAAGATGTTAGTTTGTCCTTGAAAAATTCTTTTAACTTTTCAAACGAAAATTTTTACATAAGGATATATTAAAAAACGGAACTATTCCTGGAAATTTTTTTCCGTTAAAAAACGGAAGTAGGACTGGCGTCTAGATTACCAGTACTATTTCCGTTTTTTAACGGCAAAATTTTTTACAGTGAACATTATGTTTGCGTAAAATTTTCTTCCAACTAGTTTTCAAGTTATGTTAAAAACTTCAAAATGCTGGTTTAATGCTAGTTTATGGTGGCTGGTTTCTATGATGTGCAGAAAAGCATAATTTGAAAATCTATATGTACATATATATTACAAATTTATTTTTTTTCCGCCAAAATTAACCTTATTCTATATTAATTTCCTTTTAACAATATTCCGTACTTATTTCAACTTATTAAATTAAAATCCTGTTACTAGATCCAATCTATTAAAATTTATCGAAACTATATAAATTCTTAATTCGCCTTAAAAAATTTATTCCAATATGCGTAAATTTAAAAAAAGGCTCTAAATTAAAAATATTCTTAACTAAACTTTATTTCTTAATATTCCAAATAAAACTCATTTTTTCCCTGTTTTTATCAACCCTTTTTTAAGAGAGTCTTGTTAAATTTTTTCGAAAACCATACCTTTCAAAAAAATCATTCTTTTTATTTATTTTTTTTCTTCTTATCAACGTTTGATGTTTGTGCGTATCAATAAATTCATTTATTTTCTTTTTTTGTTTTAAAATATCGTCTGCAGGATATTCGAATTCTGACAAGGAAGGTCTCCACACTGGGCATACTCAGAAATTAAAAAAAAAATAAATAAAAATAAAAAATTAAAAAAAATACTGATTAAACTACTCATGTTTGTAATAAAGGATCAGTCAAATTTAGCGGCGGAATTACAAAATAAACTTAGAAAAAAAAAAAAAAAAAAAAAAAAAACAAGTTGAATGTAGATTCTACCATTGTAGAATTCAGTTTCGCCTCCGATTAAAAAAAAAAAAAAATCGATACAGGTTTTTTAGAAAGGCGACCACGTTTAGAATGCAATGAACTAACTTTTTCTTGTGTTTATCAATATAATAGCAAACAGAACGACGTGAAATACCCAATTGATTAGCAATTTCTCTCTGAGACATTGGAATTGCGGAATAATAAAGAGATACAATTTGACGTGCTACTTCTTCATTGACTAGATTCAGCAAAAACGAATTTTTTCTTTAGTTTAAACGCTTTTTTATAGACTCTGAGAAAAAGGAAATGCATTTTAACAATAAAATTGAATAAATGTCTCGTTTTAACGGCTAGATTACGAAACTAGTCGTTGGGAGCCACCGTAATACTTACCCATCATGGATATGCATTGTATAATATGTGAAAACTATTTATAAAATGCATTGCAATTCCAAGACAAAATTTAAACGTATATTTAAATATTCTTAATATACATAGTAATGCTCCATTAATGAATTGCTGATGAACCCATTTCGACAAATTATGTAAAATACCAAACTACACAAGTAGTACCGGATTGCGTAAAAGAAACATCCTTATAACTCTAAAAACAATAATCATATTAACTAACAGTTTACTGCGTCAGCTTAAGCGTCTCATTTCCAATTAAAACATACCTTTGAATTGAAATTTGAAGAAAATACAGGGTCATGAAAAATCGAAGAATGTGGAAAACAGAATTACAGATATCTCGGCAACTATTTATTCGACCGACTTCGTTCTTGATGCAAAATTTGTGTTATTTTATTGCCTTTTACGTCCTTTTGTTAAAATAAAAAAATTCGAAAATTTTTATATAGATTTCATCAGAACGAATTTTTCGAGAGTCCGAAAAAGATAGTTCCGGATAATCGAGGTTACTGATATAGGCTTCGTCCTATTCTTACTTACTAAGTACATTCAAAATTTTAAGTCTCTATCCCATTTGTTTGTGAGATAGAGCGTTTACAGACCGATAGACAGACAGATGGACGGCAATTTTTTTTCTAAAAATATGTTTTTCGGAGTTTCCAGTATCTAAAACGTGTAAATCCGTCAAAAAAATTTTTCGATTTTCAAAACGATTGCAAGATTTACCCTATACTGCGTATGATAGGTAAGTAAAAGTGGGCCACAATTTTTGACACGACACTTTTTAGCTTGTGTGAAAGAAATAGCATCGGAGACTAAAAAAAAACTAATCTCATTTTTACTATGACATTATTTTCACTAAATGAAGTCATCTGAAAGTAAAATCTCAATCTCAGTGTCCATAATGAAGAGAAATATTGAAATGTAATATCGTTATGAGTAAAAATGCGATGTTTTAAATAATGACGTCATTTTCTCTTCAATGTTTTTTAAAAGTTACTGTTATTAGTTATGAAAAATGCGTCCGTAATAATATTGTAAATCCCATTTATCTGGTTGCTGAATCGCTGAATGACATCATTTTCCTCATTTGAAAATTTTCTTATTCTGCTTTAGACATTAATTTTTATCATAAATTATTTTCTGTTATTTTATTTACATTATTAATATTATTTCTTAGAAAATATATTTTTTTTACCTCAGTTAGTGCATAATTATACGCAATCCTTTTATTGTGGTTAAATTTTACGAAAACAATTAACTTTTTTTTTTTTTTTTTTTTTTTTTTTTAATGCGAGGACATATTCACTGATGAGATCAAGCTTCTGATAATGGAAAATAAATTTTTATTATCGAGAGAAAAGCTAAACTGAGTTGCCACCATTTGAAGAAATATCGTAAGAAAGCATTTAAAATTAAAAATAAAATATAAAAATGGAAATAAATTAAAAAATAGCTAAAATGGGCACAACTACAAATAAATAGCTTTCATTTAAAAAAATAATTATCAAAATCGGTTGAGTAGAAAATTCAGGGATGATGACACGACATTTTTAGCTTGTCTGAGAGAAATCGGAGGCTAATACTTTCGAGTATTTAACGTGAAAGGACGTAAGCGTCACGCGATTTGGCGAGCAGCATTTTCCCTCGCCAAAAGCAAACGATTTTAATGCACCTGAAAATTTCTTGTCAATGAAATTTTAGAATACGTGTAAATGGTATTTAATGAATTTAAATTTGAACAATGAGAGAGTTTGACACATAGATGTATTTTATATTACATATTTCTGTTGCTTTTGCAGTAGTTATTTAATTTTATCACTTTAAAACTTTTTTTTTTTTTACTTTTATCACTTATGTAAAAAATACTTTCATATTGAAAAGTATTTTTTCATATATTTAAGCGTATGACAAAATAAAGGCCAGGTGAAGAATTCTGCAGTAATGCATTTCACTATCGGAGAAGTTTTTGTTTCCATAGCAACAAAATTGAATCGACAGAGTTCAATTAGATTGGAATTAATTTTGAGATTGAAACAATTTTAATTAATTTAAATTTTGTTTTAATTCATAAAATTTCACAGTTAATTTTCATTTCAAATACATTATGACAAAAATATACTTAAAACAAACTAAATATGTCAAAACTAACGTCATATCAATAAAATTTCTTTAAACGAGTTCAAGATGAAACATATTTACCTTAAAAAGAATTTGAGATAAAAAAAGTATTTTTTGAAATTTTATTTTGTCGCCAACCGATGATAAATCGCCAAATAAAAGAAATGTTCATTATTTTTTTACGAGCGTTCTATCAGGATTCCGCCAAAAATTGTTTTACAAACATATATATCCACATGAGAAGAACATTCTGTAATTTTTTCAGAATTTTCTGCGTATGCCCGTATGGAGACCTTCCTGTGAGATCGATTATAAATTAGTTAAATAATATTTTTTTTTAAATAAAAATTATCGTCTGGATGAAATGTTTAATCTCGACGCTGGACATTAATACATACTGTTTACATGGAAAAATGATGGTTAGAGACTATAGAATATTCTGGAAGTTTTTGGTTTTAGATTTAAGAAGGAAACTGAGAGGTGATGAGGGATTTTCTTTCCTTTTCTTTCCTGATTCTGTTAAGACGAATTGCGGAATAATGTTTTTATGATGGAATTTTCTTATTTGAAGAGAGCACCTCCCGCTCTATATGTCTGCCTTTTAATAAACTTTTTTGGAGCAGCCAATGTGTAGTTCAATGAAGCGTCTACATTTAATTTATTTTTTCTCCCTCGCTTGCCATGACTCTATGCTTAAAAAAGGGGAACCAAGTGATGATACTTCTAGCTCTTATCTTAAAAATGTCACATATATATAAAAAAAGAGATGTCTGCCTTGTTAGTAACATTAATCTCTTTCAGAAAATCATTTACAATAAATAAACTTAATATCTTTCAGAAAATAATTTACAATAAATCAACTTAATATACTTCAGGAAAATAATCACCATAAATCACGTTGATTATTTGTTATGATGACTGTCAATCTTTTTCTAAAGTACTCTTACATTATTTACTCGTCATAAATCTATTTGATGAACTGATTTGTAATTAAGTGTCAAAAGAAGCAATAGTTTTATCATCTATTCATCAGAAACAAAGAACTAGTTTTATAAATTTATTCATTTTAAACAAAAATAATAAGAACTTAATGATAATGTTTGAATAACTTTTATTTCTTTTATTTTTATGTAATCATTTTTCTTTGCTATTATTTTCACTTCTCTCTGTGTGTTTAAGCAGTAAGGAGCTAAAAATGTATGCTCCAGTTTGTAATTTTTATCTTTAAGATTTATATATAAATTAATTAATTTAAAACTTGCTCAGATGATTTCCCAGTGAACACACATACACATTAATAAAATTTACCAAGCTTTTCCAGGATTATTAATCTCAATGGATATTTAAAAAAAAAGTGAATTAGAAAAGACGTGGACGATCGTGGACAAAGAAGGTAAGCTACATTATCTTACCTTTTATTATTTAACTTTGATTAAATTTTACACATTCTCTAAAATTTTACAAAATGCCTGACCGCAGATAACGCCGAAATTATAATACCCAGGTCTCTGAAATTTTTGTCACGTGTGGATGCTAACACCAAAAAGTGCACTTCGCAGCTGTATTTTTAAATTTCAATTTAGATTTTTTAAATTAAAACTTATTGGGTAAGAGGATATCTGCAGCTTTCCACCAATCCACGGCAACGAAGCAGACAGATTGGCGGGTATTTGCAGCTAGCCACCAATCCGCGGCAACGAAGCACACACCCAATGAGGGCAGGCGGTAAATATGAGATTTAACGACTGCATTTCACGGCTGAATGCTAGCAACAATTTCCCCACGCATTTGTTTATTTTTCCTGTTTTGATGATTTTGTTTTTCCTGATTGGTTTAAAATAGATCTTCAAAATCCCTCCATGGTACCATCTAAAAAAGTAGTAAATTGCGTAATTACTCCTTTTATGTTTTCTTAGGGTTTATCCAGATGTGCAGCACACGTTGCGCGCGTGCTTAGAAAATTTTGCATGTAATAAGGTTTCATTGAAGAAAAGAATTTTATAATAAATCAATTCTTGCATTTTTTTTTGGTTCAAAACAGCGAAAATCAACGACTATATTTCTTTATTCTTCCAAAACATGGTTTCCGTGACAAAAATATACACCTGTGTTCACTCAAATAAAATTTTAAATATTCTCCAGAAAAAATTTTAATTCTTTTTTCTATTTTATTATGAATGGAGATTTTAAATATTCGCAATTTGTTTGAAAACACCTATGGTCCCGGTCAACACCGAGCGGATCAGCTAATATATATATTTATTACTCATATTAGTGAAGCATTTTTGCTGGGATTATGGTGCCTCGCTTAAGATCGACTTACAGCATAAGTCCGTCTTACGATGTAAATAAAGCTTAAAATTTATTTCAATATCTGACGATCTTATGCTAACATGAATTTTTTCAACATTCATATGCAATGCAAATTATTAAAAGAGATCCTGATATTGCTAATAGTCTCATACAATCAATGACATAGAGATTACAAGAAACTCGTGATTAAAATAGTTTCTATACATTATATCAATAGACCCTCTCTTTTAAATTAAAGCAAACCATGTGACTTTTATGGGGAGAGGTGGGAGGGGGGGGGGATTTTCATCTTCTCATTTTTTGTGCACAAATCTAGCCCTTTTTTTTTTTTTTTTTTTTTTTTTTCTTTTTGTTGTTCCAATTATTTCATTAATAACACTTACAAAATTCCAATCACATTCACATATTCAAAAACTGTTATAATTACAGATATCTTGTATACTGTTTTAATCGAATAATTCAACATTTGTAAGCAGGGTTCATTAATATCATATTTTCGAAAATATCAAAAATACTGCATATTTTTATTTTCAAAATAATCAACTTATTGATAGTTATAAGTATTATAAAAATTTAATGTAAATAGGAAACTAAAACATGTTGCATTTAGCATGAAAATTTAATCAAACAATATTCTAAATACATTTTTTTTTTCATTTATATATCCAACTTGAAGATAAACTAATTGAAAACAGACACAATTTGCTTTGTGCACACACAAAAAACAAAATTAAAGGATTAATTACCAAGTTTCCAAAATATTTTGTGTTTTACACAACAAAATTATACACAAAATACTTTGTTTTTATTGAAAAATTTGAACATCTGCAACCTGCTGTATTGTTTAAACTAAGGAAATCCAAAACCATAAAAAATTCTAATGAAGCAGAAAAAACTTTTCTTAATTACACAATTTATCTTTTTAAAGCTGTTTTGAATAAATATTTACTGCTTCTACATTTTACTTTTGAAAATTCAGCTTCAAATGTAAAACTTGGAAAATAATTTCTTAAGGGGGGGGGGGCGTACAAGAAGCTAAACATGGCCAGCAGAACAAAAATTCTTATCTACAAAACGATGCATTCAACAACAATTAAAAAAATTATTTACACTTGCTTAGACTGGAAATGTCGAAATATCAAAGACAATACGTATTTTGAAAACTGGTATCAAATATATCAAAATATCAAAACTATAAAACTTCATGATATTTTGAAAATTAATCAGATGTATATCATTGTATCAAGATATACATCCATTGATATATATCACTAAACCCTGCGTGTAAGCTTTATAAAATAAATATTGAAGAGGATTTTAAAGTATACAATAATAGCAGAAGCATACCGGCTGAGTGAAATGGTCACATTGTCAAGAAATAAAACATTAATAGGAGTGACTCAGCCAATCTAGTTTTTCAACAACCATTAATTGCCAAACTTCAGTAAGGATACAACAATTAAACTAATTTGGTTTTTAAATAATCATTTCCTCGGTAAATTGATCGTCCGAATTTCATACAAATTTATATTTAAACTAATTGAAAGGTGTGGATTTTTTTTTTTTTTTTTTTTTTTTTTTTTTTTTTTTATGGAGTCAAAATTGGATGTTGCTGTTGAAAAAAAAAACAAATTTTTGTTTTTTATGTGTGGATCGTCCTCTAAGCAAATTTTGTGTACATCATTTAAAAGTAGACTTAATTTCCACCTTTGGTACCAGTAACTTTATTGTACGAAAAATTTTTGGTAAGTTAATAGGGGATGTTTACTTTTTTTTCCACGAATGTATTTTCCCTTCCTTAGTAATAAATAAGCTCTTCTCCTTTTTTTTAGTTAAGGCTGCTGGTCACTCACTTTCCAAATTTCCCTCAGTAATGTTAAGTCTATGGGCGTTTGATGTATTCTTATATTCAAAATATCTCCTCAGAAAATTAATATTTTTAACTTCTTCTTTCGGTGTTCTCTTCTTAAAGGATGTCACCTTTTTTTTTCTTAGTTTTCAAAATATTTCTAAAATCTATGCTCAGTTTAATGTTTTACGCGTTAAAAACTAACGAACTGGAAGTAAAATTTTAACACTTCATATAAAATTAAACGTAGATTTTAGAAATATTTAGAAAACTAAGAAAAAAAGTGACATCTTTTAGAAGAGATCATCGAATGAAGAAGTTAAAAATATTAATTTCCTGAGGAGATATTTTATATATAAGAATGCATCAATCGCACATAGATTTTACATTACGAAGAGGAATTCAGAAAGGGAGTAATCAGCAGCCTCAAGTATAAAGTGGAGAGAAAGAAGCTGGTTACCAGGATTGGCGACATGCAGTACAGCTTATCGTATATGGTACTTTGGCGCAAAATTGCGACTAGCATCCTGACATTAAAAAAAGATTGTTTTCCAGTTTTATAAATGTAATTTTATAAATGTAATTTCCAATTTTATAAATGTAATGTATATGTATGATACGCATCAGATATGTAAAGTAAATATTTTTATTTAACATATCTCAAAAAATAATCGAACATTATTAATTCAAAAACGCTTACCGAAGTCATAACAGCGTTCTGCCATCTTTTCATTGTCCATTTACATGCGAGAAAATCACCAATAAGGGACAGAATGATTACTTCGAAAGAATCAGCAAACTGTAATTAAAAAAAAAAAAAAGAAGCAGTTAAAATCCTCTTATACCTCTAGATAATATAGCAACTAGGATTAAAAAAATTGTTTTAGTGCCAGATTCAAATTTCCTCTTTAAAGTTTGTTCATACAAATCTAAGACTGTTTTATTTGTTAGAGCACGCGGAAATTTTTTTAAGCATCATTTACAGGATTCCGAAACCATATAAAAGTTTTTAGTTCGTAACTTTTGGAAAAATAACTTTTTGGACCTAAATGGCTGACATCATTTGAAAGATTTTTACAAATATCAACACTCATGGTTTAGTAATTAGTTATTGGACAACGATAAAAGCAAACAAGAACACTCTATATAAATATTTGAACCTCCAAGTAATAATTGTAAAAAATGCAAATTTAATATCACAGTTAACAAGCTAACTACAGTGTCTCACCAAAGTGATGGGACACTTATGCTTTATAAAAAGAAACTGCAATAAAATAAATAAACAAACATGTGCAAAAATTTTTTGGGTGTGTTTCATATTTAAAGTTAGTAACAACTATTAAATAACATACATTTTGTCAAAATATTAATATATTAATTTAGTAAAAATACAATTGTTCAGAACGGAGCAAAAAATGGCTCACATAAGTGATGGGACACTTACTTTTCCATCAAATATTTATCCAAAAATTTTACTTTTTAAAAGGTTTTAATATTTTGTTGGATTTCCTTTTACTTTTAAAACATGACTTAATCTTTTTGGGATGGATTCGACTAATTTTTTTGTGATTTCTGGAGTGATTTTACTCCATTCTTCTTGAAGCATCGATTTTAGTTGTTGTTTTGAAGAAATGGTGTGTTTGCGAATTCTTGATTCCAATTCTTGCCAAATATTCTCTATGGGATTTAAGTCTGGAGATTGTGGTGGTGTTTTTATTATTTCAGGACAGTTATATAGCAGCCAGAGTCTAACGTTCAGAGCAGTGTGCTTGGGGTCATTGTCCTGGTAGAATTTAAAATAGTTATGAAGGTTCAATTTTCGTGCTGAAGATTTCAAATTCTGCTTTAAAATATCAATATACTTGTACTGATACATTATACTGTCAATAAAAACAAGATTACCAACTCCAGCGGACTACATACACCCCCATACCATAACTCCTCCTCCGCCATGTTTTACTGTTGGTACCAAGTTCTGTTTGCGAAATTCTTCCCTGGGTTTTCTCCACTCCAAGATTCTACCGTCAGAACCAAATATATTAAATTTACTCTCATCAGCAAATATAACTTTATTCTAGTAATCAGAATTCTTATTTATGTTGGATTTTGCGAAAACTAGTCTGAGTTTTCTATTCTTTTCATTTACGAAGAATTTTTTCCTGGCTACTCTACCGTGATATCCAGCAGATCGAATTACCCTTCTAATAGTCTCAGGATTAACAATTATTCCATATAATGTTTGTAAATCAGCAGCAACTTTTGAAGCACTATTTCTTGGATTTTTTTTAATATTTCGAACGATAATTTGCTTTATTCTATTGGATAGCTTTGATGGTCGGCCAGGTCTTCTTTTACCCTGAATCATATGATTCTTTTTATATCGTTTAATGATATTGAAAACTGTTGAACGACTCAAGTTAACTGTTTCAGCAGTTTTTCTAATAGATTTTCCACGTTCAATATGCAAATTAATAACTAATTTTCGAATTTCAGGCGAAGTTTCTTTTCGTTTAGCATTCATGGCTACACAGAGCTAAAAAAAACAAAAATTCCAAAAAAAACTGGAGAGAAATGCTGCAGACGATTTTATAAATTATTGCCAATTGCTTTTAAGTAAAAATAAAACCCCAAAAAATATTTTTATTGCTTATTTCAGACGATTTTTGTTGCATATATAATGGTATCCCATCACTTATGTGAGCTATTTTTTGCTCCGTTCTAAACATTTGTATTTTTATTAAATTAATATTTTAATATTTTGATAAAATGTATGTTATGTAATAATCTTTACTAAATTTAAGTATGAAACACACCCACAAAAAAAATGTGTACATGTTTTTTCAATTTATTTGATTAGTTTCCTTTTGTAAAGCATAAGTGTCCCATCACTTATGTGAGACGCTGTAAATATAGTTAACTACATACCAATTTAAAGTAAAATAATATATGAAATGTTTTTGAAATGTATAATAATCTTTATTAAAATGAACATACAATGTTCATCAGCTATTTCTATTAGATGTATCAAATACCTTTTTTATATGTTACTTCTTGTGACAGAGTTCATAGATATATACTTTTAAAAAGTTGTTCGCTAAAAAAAATTTTGAATTCAGTAGATATTAAAAATTTAGCATAGAACACCTATGACCAAAATGACATTTTGAATCATACGTCATGTGTGCGGGACATACATACGAATGATAATTATTTGAAAATGCTTTATCATTCAAAAGACTTAAAAGGGTTCAAATTTAATGCATGAATTTTTAACTCGTTTGTTGTCAATTTCGAGAAAAAATCGAGCATTAGAGCCCAAAATTTTTATTCTTTTTCAGGAGGACGAATGTTACTAACTTTCATAGAATGCATTTGTAATATTAAGTGACATAAGTATTTTACATGCTGACACCATATGCGCGACTCTAGACTATAAAACTAAACTCCTTCCGTAGCCCATGCATAAGCATGCAAAACATGTTTAAACCCTTAACCCTTTCCGGCATGGGAGAAATCTGTTAAAGTGAGAAATTATCGTCTGGCACCGGAATTCATAAACGAATTTTTTAGATATTTTGAAATCCCTAATTTAAGCTTTTATAGTAAAAGCAAAATTCTACAAAAACATTATTGGTTTCGTTTGCAAGTTTGGAATTAAAATTAGGTATCCTAGACAAGGCACAGTGTGACGGAAAGGGTTAAAAGTTTTGTCCGAACACCCCTCGGCCAATAAAAGTTTTCTTACTTCGTTACTAAAAGCATTTGGACACCACTAATTCTTAACTGTAATTTTTGCCTTATTAATTGGTTGACATTTTTTATTATAAAAATCAGATATATTAGTACGGAAAAAGAGTTTTTTTTGTCCTTATTTTTAATTTATTGAGTCAAAAAAATGAAACTGTTAAAGGATTAATTTTTGACTGATGTTACTGTTCTCACAGACCACTGCTTATTTCATTTTTTATAGTTTTACTTGTAATTTTCGGTTTAACTACAAACACTACCGAAATTTTGTTTCCTTTGGAACTTTACTACTATCACCAGAGACGTTTAAATAGATGAATTTCAATTATAACAGTCTTGTACAAAAGGTTTAGTATAAAACATTATCCTATGAGTTAATCATGCGTTTTACTCATCTTTCGATTTTGCAGTCTCAAAGACAACTTCACACTAGTTATGTTACATTTTCTGCCACATAAACAAAAGGTTAATATGACACATTAGCTATAATGTGTGCAAAATTTTGCATGAAATTGAATAAATTGCTTTTCATTGTATTTGATTGAGATACACTATCAAATTGATCAGTTCATCTTAGTGTAATTAGTTATCACTAACTAATAAGGAATACATGTCGTTTATTTGTGATATGAGAATCCATATTATTTTCGCTCGAAAAACAACAAAGTAGTAAAGAATACTTACCCAACCTAGACCTGCTAAAAAGGTCAGAAATTTTTGAAATTTTCCGTATCCTGCCATATTGACTGCATCATCGATGGTATAAGTTTCTGCAAAGAAATTTGTTTTTATTCAACGATAGGTTTTACTCTGGACTGCATTTGTATATCGAATACTAACAAAGTTAAAAATGCAAATCAATTTAGCTATTCATCAAGAACACTAACTTAATTATTAAAATAAAAATTGGTAAATATCGTACGACACAGGAGACACACATGTGACACATGAGATGGGCAATATTACACATGTGATGGGCAACACAGAATTGTGAAACTACTCTCAAAGCAATTTCAAAGGCTCTTTCTGACTTGCTGCTGCATTTTATTCACGAGTTGCTGCAAATGAATCTCTGGCACGATTGTAAACTTCGACTCATATAAGCCTAAATAGTTCAATCAACGAAAGGAGTGGACATTGAGCAGGCTATATAATTGTTGTAATGTGTAGGATTTGTGACATTTTTCTTTGCATATGGCCGAGAGCTGTCTTGTTGATGAGTGCCTCTTAACCTCTTCAGACCGAAGAATAGAGTACACAAATGTATACCTCTATTCTTTTCTTCATAAAAACTAAACTGTTCGAATTTTTTGCATTTTTGCTTTTTTTCTATACAGCTGAATGTTTTTTAGCTTTAAAACAAAACCAATAAATGTCAGCACTGATGAATATTACCTCATAAAAGAAATATTTTCATCCGAGTTTCGAAAATACCTTCAAGACATTGTGGCCAAGAAAGTAAGAAATATACATGATTATTTAAATTAAATACTTTACTATAAAAAATTTTGAGGATTTGCTGGTCATTTACTTGTTTAAAGACCTTAATTTTGTTATTGCACAAATTTATATTACTGGTAGCTAAACTGATGTTTTAAGGGGATTAGTACTTTTATATCCATATTTGTAAACTTAAATTACCAGTCCCCTAAAGTACTGATTTCATAAAAATGACTTTTTCTGTCATCAATGGTGTTATTTCGATTATGCAAAAGCAACAAATATATATTTGTAGAGTTATTTTATACTCAGGTCTGAAGAGGTTAAGCAGGGCTGTGGAGTCGGGGTCAGACTCATTTCTGAGCAGTCGCGCTAAAAAAAATAAGCCGACTCCGATTCAGACTGCAGATTTTTTGTTAAATATTTTAAAGTGAAATTAAACTAATTATGCATAGCTTTAAATTTATAAAAATAATTATTGTTGTTATTTATGGATTATATCAGGCTACTCAAGTTAAAAATGACTGATTTATTGCGATGTACAAAGTAGATATAGTGATAGAATCAGGGTAAATACAGGTTACTACCCGTGTACAGAATACATAAAAACTGTTTCAATTCATAATTGATTCATTCAGAGAGATTTTTACATTTAGTATTTAAGTACTTTTCCTCGTATTTTTGGCGTTTGCAGATAGAACCCGAGATGCAAGGGTCTACAAGGACTCAAGGTCCGGAAAATGAAGACAATATTTCAAACAGGTCGTGTAAGTAGAATTAAGACAATTTATATTAATGGGCGGGATCAGACTCATAAAAAATTGAGTAGGATGGCAAGAAATTTGAAAGAATCAAACTACGCCGATAAAATAGGAACAATTTACAATGGCATCTTTTTTTCTCACACGTTATACTATATTTTTAACTTAGCTACATTTTAATCAACCAAGAAATCTTCTATTATTTAAAAAGAGTAAATTTTAATGTTTAGTTGCAGAATAATGACGATTTTAAAATGCTAACATTTTTTGCAAAAAATTTTGTGCCAAGCCAAATTTTACTGACGTTTGAACTCACCAGACCTCGCCAAGACACCGATTTTCATATGGGCGGGTCGAAACCGAGAGTAAAAATTTTGGCCCTTAAAGACTGAAAAATGAAACAACCGATTCAATACAAAAAGAAAAAAAAAAAGATTAGACATGGCATAACCTTATACTCCAGAAAAAATGTAAGGGCCAAACCCAGCCTGACTCGGACAGTATAGTGACTAGGCCCGGCCAGCTTGAGTGGCGTGAATAAAAATAGGCTCGAGCTCGGCCTGTGCAAATCTCTACACGTGACATAAAAGAGGTTAAGAACAATGGTTAATTAGCTAATTTCAATTTCTGGTACTACTAGGTTATCCCGTCGACCAAAAAATTATCACCAAACTATAAGATAAATGCCAATAATGGATGATCGTGAATGTCACATTCAATGACATTAAATACGATTCACGTGTTTAAAATGTCATTAAGGGATTTTTATTTCGACTTTTTATTTGTATGTTTATTAATATTCTACTAATTATTTGTTTTTTTTTTTTCGTTATTTAAAATAAAAATTATGTCAGTATGTATAATTTGGCTATTAGTTTGGCGATTTGTATAATTTGGCGAAATTGGTCGACGGGATAACAGAGTAGTACCCAGTTTCATTATGCAACAGATAAAATATATTGAAAATCCAAAAATAACTTCTATCGGCTTTTCTCCGAAAAAAAAAAAATAAATAAATAAAAGGTTCATTGTCTCCTCCCCTCACCTTTAGGATAATTTTTTAACATATGAACATTAAAAGAAAAGAGAAACGAAAAATTGCCTTCAACGGAGAATTCTCGAGGACAGGGCTCCTTCCCTGACAAACATCCTTAGATCATTTTTCGAATAGTGCTTAATTTACTTTATGTAATTTGTAAAAAAAAAAAAAAAAAAAAAAAAAAAAGATTATATTATTTTCTTTCAAAATGAGGTAAAAAAAAAAAAATACAGTTAATTAAATGTGAAAATCCAGGGGAAGCGGATTCCTCACCCTTGAATGTTTGAGAGTCTGATAATTGGGAATGTAATACATTCGGCTCTCGTTAATTCGAAATCGGATAAATCAAATCTTCCCTTAATTCGAACTAAACATGACGTCCCGAAAGTTTCAGTAGCAGGATAACGTTAAAAATTTTTATTTATTCGGACTCATTTTCTCTTGATTTCTTTTAATTCGAACTAATGAAATTTCCATTTTTCATTTTTCCTTGCTTCCTCCCGGACTTGAGATCCTTCAAACGGCTTTCTTTCTTTCATTTTTGTGAAAATTGTTCTGAACAAGTATACCATATAGTCTCATGCATTTGATACCCGCTTTTTTACTGCCCCGTTTGTTCATCAATGATACCTCCATCCCATCTTCATTTATGCTTCTTCCTAATCCCTTAATTAGTTTATGTATTTATATCTTTTAATTTAATAAGGTAGAACCCGTCGAGTTTCGACGAAAAGAAATGTTTAAGAAGGAACTGTTCCATTGCTTTATAATAAACCTACAAAATTAGCTACAATAAAAAATGCAGCTTACAATAATAAGTCTAACTCTTAAATAAATGATATTTCATTTAAAGTTAGCAAAATACTACTTTTATAAAGCTCAGTTGTAGAAACTGTTAAAATTAAACTTTAATCATAGATGTAAGCAGTAAAAATATTAAAAGATCTGTTATTATGATAGAGTTATCAATTAAGGGCCTTATGCTAGTATTCTAAAATGAAAAAAGCAAAATTTATTACACTTTTGAGTCCATCATAAAATATTTCCTCCGTAAAATGTAAGCCCGACATCATTTACACCATATAAAAATTTACATTTTATATCTGTATTCACCTGTTAAAAAAAATTGTTAGTTTAATTTGATCATTTTGAAATCAATTTAATTCAAAATTTGAACTCTGGATGTTATTAGCTGAACCGGGTTTTATAACAAAATATATTTAAATTTCTATTTTTTTTTCTTTTTTAATGAGAAAATGGCAACATAAAGATACAGCACTCATTTTTTTTCCTTTTTTCCTTTGCTTTAAATAGAAACGGAGTGCTCCTGTTGCCACGATTAGAAAAGAGGTATTAAAAGCTACAAAAAAATTAATATTTCAAAAACAAATTAAGATACAGTTTTCAAACAAATTTATTTTAAAAGTACATTTTTTTCCCTACACGATGGTGTAAAAATTGAAAATATGCGACATTAAGAAGTTTAAAAACTTTTAATAGCAAAAATTGCAATACTGAAATTCATTTAAAATTTGAAAGTGTTGCCATGCGCAAAAATGACGTATGCGTTACGCACAGATACCTTTGGCCTTTATAATATAGATAGATATTAAGTCATATTCTAATGATAACAGCCAAAATATATTAAAAAAAAATACTTTAACATTAATTTCTTTGTAATAGTACCGCTTTAACCCTTTCCGACACGGGCAAATTCTCTTGTAAAATAAGAAATTAGCGACTGTCACTGGAATTTAAAAATGATTTTTTTTTAGAAATTGAGAATTCCTTAATTTAAGCATTCATTGTAAATTCAAAATTTTGTTAAAATATTATTGGTGCCATTTCCAAGTTTGAAATTAAAATTAGGTATCCCTGATTGGGCACAGTGTGCCGGAAAGGGTTAAGTATGTTTTTCTGACCTTCTTTCCATAAATCGAACTCTGGATAATTCCAAACATTTCTTGTGGTCCCGATGAGTTTAAATTAAGGAGACTAGATTGTTATACATTATTTTACCTCCTCCTCTGCCTTCCTCGCCCGGGGCTCCACTCTCTTCAGGAGTTCCTCCGCTTTGGTCATCCTGAGATTGCGCCTCTACATCCACACCACTTTCAGCCGGAGAATCTTGAGAAGTCTGCTCGTTTTTGCTCATCTGTAGGATTCAAAGAGGATACAAAGATTTCTTCTGGCCTCTTTTTTTATATCTCAGTGCTGATCCTGAATTTTCTAAGCTATGGAAAATAAAAATAACAATAGAATTAGCGCGGTGCAAGCTGTTAAGAATTCAGTGCAAAAAAGGGTGAACCTTTTGAGTTGTGCTGTCATCCCCGTTTAAACGAATATCGACGGTTCGAAAAATAATATTCGATTAATAATTATTCGATTCGGTGAAGTAACGATTGGTATTATATTTAATTAACAGCATAACAAAATCGTTAATAAAGTAACATAAAGTAACATAAATACTGATATAAAATAAATACGTATTTATATGTCAGTGCATACATTTTTATGGTTTACATCACTCCTAATGCAGCTCTTTTGAATATGGTCAAAACTAAGCTTTTTGTAATTTACGTTATTTATACAGATTTAAATAAATCGTTCAAAATGGTTTGTTTATGTGGAACTTTAGATTAACAAATATCGAGTTATTTTTCGAATGATTAGAATATATATTAAATACCCCCCCCCCCCCGAACCTCGAAGGGACAGCATATTACCATTGTGGAGGGAGGTTCAGCAGTCTCATAATCACTTTTTTCTTTTTCATCTTTCTTTGATGTCGGCTGGGCATATTTAGGTTCTGTCTCCTTGTTCTCGTCTACATATTTAAACTCCTTGCTCTCTGATTTCGTAGAAGTGCAACAATCTAAAATCCTCATTATGAAAATCTTCAAAGTCCTAAATTATTTCATCGCCCGATATATTAGAGTTCGGGCTGTCGTTTTTTCATTTCACAAATTGTGCATTCTTGAAACAATTTTGGATGACTTTTTTTGGTCACATTTCATATTTTCCTTGATCTATTTGCAAATGCAATACGATCAAAAAGCTATTTTTTTAATAAATCTCAGAGAGAGAACGATTTTATGCCACTGATTTTATCCAAAAAGCAATGGAGCTCTTTATGATTTGTTTCCTGTGATGAGTTTTAAAAGATCGAATAATTGCTTGATCTGAAAAGTTTAAATTTCACTCGTGGTATTGGCAGGAAGAAACTGAAGCTTGATGTTTGTTAGGTATATTGATTCACCATCAATTTTGTGATTGGATACATCATCAAGAAAAAGTCGGTTTCGTTTTGCAAACAGACATTTATTTTTATTCACCATTTTTTAAAATATTCTCATGGTCACCATCTATACATTTTGCAAGTGCTCTGTATAAACAATTTGATATACCTTAGACATTGTGATCGCTAACTTTTACTCTCAAAAATACCCTCACCATCTGTGAATCAACAACTGATAGCGATGTCCATTTTTTAAAATGTAATTGTTTCTCTGTTGGCAGCGATAGATCAATCATTCGATGTATAAAAAATTTTTGCCTTCTTCAAAGTGTTTTGTGCCGCTCATTCGCTTTTTTCAGAGCTATGACGCCCTTTATTAACGAACGATTCGCTCTTTAAACTAAAAAACTCCGGTTCACATTGATGAATATTATGAAAGTTGGATGTACATTTCATCTTTCGATACAAAGTCTTTACATAGTCAAATTGGGGATTTTTTCTGCATTGCTTTTTATATTAGAAACTTGAGCTTGTGATATTTTGAAATATTTTGCAACCTGAACTTATGTTTCCTTACTTAACGCTTCCGAAACTTTAAGTTTATCAGAAAAGTTCAAATCTTTTCATTTAGAATTCGACGCCATTTTCCGGACGAACAAAATATAAAGATGACTATATTGACTAATTTATTTCACACATTTCTCAATAATTAGTTTGAATAAAAAGAAGGGGAGGTCATTTGACCTATCCATTATACACATGCAGCCCGAAATCATTGCTTCTAATGTAAATGATAAAAAAAAATGACAAAAGGAGACTGAAAATACAGTTAAAACGTGTTTTCCGCGCCTATTTTCAAGCTTCGGTCACACAGTTATTATTCAACTAAGCGAGGATAGTCGCGAAAAATGTTCGGTTTAAACGGGGTAAAATAACATAGAACTAATGGGAATAAATTCGATTCCGGGGGATTCTATTCGAATAAGCTGTTAATTCGATAATCCGTTACCCGATTAAGTGGGGAGGATTGTACGTGCTAAAAATTCTCAAACAACACCTAACAACACTGTAAACTGCTAATCTTTCACACCATATACTATTTATATGTAACAAACTTTATAATGAGTGCCAAATCATATGTGCACATTATGCTGCTAATGTGAAGCACTTGGCAAAAGAATCAAACTTCATGCTTTAAATAACGAAGAACGAAAATCAAAATGTGGTTTTTCTATGTATGGGAATCAGACTTAATTTTATGAAATTTTGTTGGAGAAATGCAAGTTATTTAAGTAGAACGTAGCAAAATAAGGAAAAAAAATATCAATTTTAATTTTAACAATTTTTTTACTTATTACTTATGCAATATCTAGATTATGACAATCCGAATTATGTAAAAACTAGCAGGCTAAGTCCGCTGCGCAGGTCTATTTTCAAAACAAAACATGAATCAAACAAAATATTGAATATGATTGTGTTTTTTAAAGCAACTTCACCTCGAATGCTCTTTCACATTTCTGAAAATCATTGTATTTAAAAATAGAAAACCAACGATTATAAATGCATTAAAAGTTAGCAAACAGCTGTTTCGAATCTACTGTCGAGATTCTTCATCAGTGCAAAACTCAGCAAGCTAGAAAAAACAAAACTGAGCCAAAAATAAAAACAACAACAATGGAATCAAGGCCCGTTGACGCCAAAATATATTAAAATAATAGTAAAATATTATGTTGTTGTATCAGCTTATGCATTCGATGAAATTCGGGCTTTTAAGAAAAAAATATTTCAGTTGACCATTTATTGTAGAGTTTGATAGATAAACGAGGCAATTATTAAAAAAGCAATTTAAATATTGTCCATTCACCATATTTCTAAAATAGCGAGCATTATGATCGCAGAGATTGACCATTGAATTTAAACAATTTTCAAGTGATTCATTTTCATTTGATAGTTTTTGAACTCTAAACCTCTCAACTTGAGGATATGGGTATCTGTGGAAACCTTAATACATCCTCTATCAATATTATATTATATTTCGCAACGTACATCTGCTCTTGACAAATCTATTACAGTGTTCCGTTTTTGGAATACAGCAGAATAAATAAAGTTAAATAAAGTTTTCCTTAGAAAAAGGTGAATGTTTTTTGTATGTGTGAAATTCATTTTTTGATACAGATGTCATATACGCATCACGTTGGCGAGACTGAAACAAAATGAACATTTTATGCCTCTTATGGTAATCCAGCTTTGTTTTTAATTTATTAATGAACTATTTATTTACTTTCATTTGTATTTTAAATTGATACAAATTGTTATGCTCTATACATAGAAAAATAAAATAGAAAATAGAAATGTATCTGTCATTTAAAAACGAAGTTTCCGTTAAAGTGGCGCCAGAAATGTATCACCCCAACGTGGTGCATATATGACATTTGTGTCTCTTCCTTACAACATGGGTGTGTGCATTTGCATCTAAATTTAGTTATTTAGCTCTATTTTTGTAATATTAACTGGAGTTTGTACAATGTACGGTACTTCTTGATTATTCTGTCGAGAAAAAAAAAATTAATAGCAGATTATAGGAATAAATGTCAATAATCGATGATCGTAAGTATGATAGCAATTGATATTACACGTGATACACGTATTTTTTTACGTCATCAGTGCTTTTTAATTCAACTTTTAATTTGTATTTTTTATTTATGTTTATTGTTCTTTCGTTATTTAAAATAAATTTATGTAAATTTGAATAGTTTGGCGAAACTGGCCGACGTCTTAATCAATTAGCACTCAATTTACATTTGAAAATATCATATTTTACAAAAAAACTCCGGCACAAACCCGGATTTACAAGATTTCCTTCCAATATCAATGCGGCAAAATCCTCGTTTTAGAATAGCGAAGAAATGGGCATTTTTAAAAATTATTTTCGTTATTTTAAAATGAAAATATTAATAAATAAAAAAAGGTTACTATAGCACAAAACAATTTATAAAATTTCTAAAAAGAAATTGAAAGTAAATAAACAATTTATTAATACAGAAACAACTATTGCTGGGCTACCATATCAGGCAAAATAACATCGTTTTGGCGATAGTCAGATACCTCAGTGTGTATATAATATCTGTGCCAAACATGTTTGGAAAAAACAATAAACAATATTTATACAGCATGGTTAAATACTGTAGTATAGTGAAAAAAAATGTATACATGACATATGCACCACATTGGCGCGTTTTTATTTTTTCTTCTGATGGCGATTCGGAGAAAATTTTGTTTTCAAATACCAGTTACATATATAGTTTACAATTATTTTCTGTTATTTTAAATAGAAAATAACAATAAATTTTAAAAAGTTTAGTTAATAATTATAAAACAAAACTATTTATATCCTTTAAAAAATAAAATAAAATAAAATAAAAATTTATTAATAAATAAACAATAGCCAGGTTACCAAGTGAGGCATAAAATCGCCATTTTATTGCAGTCGCGCAAATGTGGCGCATGTATGACAAATGTGCCTAGATTAAAATAGTTTATATAACTGGAAAAAAAGAAAAAAATTGTAAATAGACAATTTATTAATAAATAGACAATAACATCCGGGTTGCCATATCAAGCAAAATAATGACACTTTGGCGTCAGTAAATTACCCAGATGTATATATGGTATTGGCGTAAGAGACAAATCGCACCAATCTAGTGCGTATGAGATATCTGTGCCAAAAAAAAAAAAATTAAAGTTGCAGTAAATTATTTTACAATATCTATGTATGTGGAAAGACATTTACCCTAAAATTTAAATACAGTAAAAACTCTAAATAACGGACACCTCAGGAGCGCGGAAACTGTCCGCTATTCGGAGGTGTCCGTTATTGGGAAAACCTCAGAGCTTCAAAAACTATTAAGGGATGCTCAAAGTTTCATTAATTGACTTTATATGTCCTAAAATATCTATTATATGATTAATCAAATTAAAATTATTTTTTAAGCAACAAAATTCAATTAAAATTTTGTACATCTTTATCCACTGTTTATTACATTCTTACGAAAAGAAAATCGAAGTTACATTACGCGAATTCGAAACGAAAGAGAAAGTGGTGTATGTATTATGGAATTCTGCAGAGAAAAAATTTGTACTTCAAGAGATTAAAGAGCAAAAAATCCTAAATTTTATTCGGATGTGTGCAATGTTGAATTAAGATATTTTTCTGCAGGAGAAATTTCGGTGGCTCCGGGTGGAGGGGACATGTTAGAGTTCCAGGGAGAAAATGCACTTTTTGACCATTAAGGCCCCTGCCCTCGCTCGAGGAAACGCTAGCGAGCTAATGCTATTCCTATGGGGAAGCATTTTTCTAATAATTCTTTCGCATTTTGACATTTTTGAATAATTTTTTTTGCATTGGGCAGCTGAGGTGTATGCCGACAGCGCACCTTTTTTACTTTTTCGATTTTGGTTGCAGATATATTTTTTAAAAAGCACTTTCAGTTTAGAAACCGGTTTTGAAAGTGAAACTAACTTTGTAAAAAATATCTGCAACCAAAATCGAAAAAGTAAAAAGGGTGCGCTGTCGGCATGCACCGCAATTATCCAATGCAAAAAAAAAATTATTCAAAAATATCAAAATGCGAAAGAGTTATTAGAAAAATGCTTCCCCATAGGAATAGCATTAGCTCGCTAGCGTTTCCTCGAGCGAGGACAGGGGCCTTAAAAGCATAAAATCTCAAATCTTCAGGGGGAGAATTTTCAAAGCTCTTCAGAAATGTCTCTCCCGAGCTACCTCCTGAAATCTGGAGTTAGGGGGGATTTCCCCCAGTTTATCCCCTACATTTATCTATGATCACAAAATCTGCGACATATTGCTCTGAAGAATTTCGAAGTTTTTTATTTTTTTCCCTTCGGTTTTTTTTTCTTTTGTTAAAAACTTATTTTTCATCATTTATCGCTAAAATTACTGTCCGTTATTTGGAATGTCCGTTATTCAGAGGTTAAACATGCAAAAATTTAGATTTTGGGAATGAGGATTGGAAAACTGTCCGTTAAATGGAGTTGTCCGCTATTCGGGAGTGTCCGTTATGGAGGTTTTACTGTATTATTCATTTTTGTGGTATTAACTGCTATATATGTATTGAAGTTAAATGTAATTTTTTTTTCTAAAAATGCTCTCAATCGTTAAAAGAGAGAAAGAGAAAAAATAGTTCTTGCGAACAACACTCCGTCTTGTTTTTTTTTTTTTTTTTTTTAGAATTGCATTGATTGGCGACAAAAGTAGATTGAAACACCCAATTGAACAAACAACATACAAATAACAATTAGAGCCTTAAAAAAAAAAAAAAAAAAAAAAAAAAAAAAAAAAAAAAAATTAATTATGCGAGTTTCTTCTGTAAAACACATTACGGGAAAATTAGATTAAAAAATATTTTTAAAAAAAGAAAGAAAAAAAAATACTTATGTTTTACCTAATGAAATTTTTGAGATGTTGTTTTCTTTTAATCTGGCTCGAAAGAAATAAATAGCCAAATATTGTGTCACTTCAAAACTTTCTTTCACATTGAGTTACTTTTTAAATATTATAAATATTCTTTTTTTTTTCGTTAAGGATAAATATTTTCCTTTCATAATATTATTTTGCATGAAACGGGGTTTTTTCTTTTTATCATTATTTATTTTAAATCAATGAATTAACAGGCTTTTTTTTCGAAATGTTTATATTATTTTCCATTAGAGAAAGCATTTCATTTCTTTTTTTAAATATAATTATCGCCAAAAGATTAGTTGTTGCAACCCTTCCGTCAAAAATAACCGAAAAATACGAAATTTAGTACGAAAAATCAGAGTTATCCCTGTATATTTGTATCATAAACCTCCGCAAAAATATTTCCTATCGAATGATATAATCTGCAAAAAGATCCATCGGGTAGTTTTTGAAAACACTCGTTTGGAAGTTTCAGAACTTCTGCTTTATAATATACTAGCAGGCTATGCCCGCTGCGCTGGTCAATATTTCAAAATCAACCGTGGATGAAACGAACTGGTGAATTTAAATTGGTATTTTAAATAATTTGGACCTCCAGCAGCACCTTGCTCATTTCTGAAAACGATTTAGACACCATTGTGATATTAAATTATCTTAAACGTTGCGCAAAAACCAGCTATTTAGAAGTAACTATTTTAGTTTATTACTAACAGTGCACATTTGGAAGCGAAATGAGTCCATTATATGGCAACAGGATTTAAAATTTTCCCTTATCTGAAGAAATATTAATTATTACAGTCATTACGATGGTACAACTTCTGAAAAATTTCTTCGCAACTTTTCATTGTGTGAAGCCAGGGACCCAAAACTACTCCCACCTAAAAAGTTTATATATATATATTAAATTTTGTCTTCGCGATAAAAGGCACAATTTTGCAAGAATCATCTTCAAACTCGTCAAGTACATTGAGATGGTTAATATCTCAGTGGGAATTGCAAATGAGCAAAATCGGCCCAAGGAGGTGGTAATTGGGAAGGGTTCAAAAAGTTGAATACCATCTTAACATGGCTTTCACCATAGCCTACTATTATACTACCAGCCAAGCCATTTCGCGAAAAACCGCCGAAAAAGTGAAACTGGCAACAGCTTCAAACCCTGAACCATTTCATTGAATCACGTGTAACTCCACGTGACACAAACCCTGCCCAAATTAGCATTGAATAAGCTGCTTTCTGTTCTGTGCACATGTTTGCACACGTGTCATTGTTTTGGTTCAGGGTTTACATGATTGGTCTGATTAACTTGGGCAAAGTATCAGCGTCCTCTGGCGGGAGACTTCATACATTAATCTCAAATAAACAGGCCTTTACTTAGATCTAGTGGGCCATGCTTTCACAAAACCAGCTCTTACAAAACAATATCAGGAAAAAAAACAAACATTTTTCGTTACAGCAAGTTGCCAACGATAAAAAAAAACCACATTAAAATTCTCACTACAACAATTACTTTATTATTGCAAAATTTCCTCCTGAAAAATGAAAACAAAATTATTTGCTCTTTCGTATTTAAGTATTTTCTCTTTAGTTATTTAAGATAAAATTATGTAAATTTCTATAATTTGGCGAAATTGGTTGACGTGATAATCAAGTAGTAGCCAATTTACACTTTTCATATTTCACAAAAGATTCCTACACAGACATCATATACGCAATAGGTTTAGCACGATTTTCTTGCAACTACAATGTGGCAAAATCCTCGTTTTAGAATACCAAAAAGATTTATCTATACTTTATTATTTTCTATCATTTTAAACAGCAATTAACAATAAATAAAAAGTAACTGTAGAACAAAACAACAAATATCATTTCAAAAAAGAAAAGAATGAAAGTAAATAAACAACTTATCATCAGATAAGCAACTACAACTGGGTTACCATATGAGGCAAATAATGCCATTTTGGCGCCAGTGAGATACCTCGATGAGTATATGGCCAAATCCGTGACAAAATTTCCATTTGGAAAAAACTTTAATCGGTATTTATACTGCATTTTCCCTACTTATGTATAAGAAAAAACTTTGACACAGATGTCATGTATGCACCACATTGGCGCAATTTTTTTCTGGCGCTAGTTTGGAGAACCTGGTTTTTAATTACCAATTTCATAAATATATTTTAATTATTTTGTATTATTTGAATAAAAATATAAATAAAAAAGTTTAATTAATAGCTATAGAACAAAATGATTTATACTATCTTAAAAAACAAAATGAAACTTAATAAATAGTTTATTAATAAATAAACAACCATAGTCGGTTTACCATGTGTGGCATAAAATCGCCATTTTGTTGCAATCGTGCGAATGTGGTGCGTATATGACATCTGCGCCAAAACTTTAAAAAGTTGCAATTAAATTATTTTACAGTTTGGATGAGGAAGACATTTATACTAAAACTAGCTGACCCGCCCGGCGTTGCCCGGGTCCGTATTAACAATATTAAACGAACTTGAAATTTGTATGATTTTATCATTAACTGGAAGCATGCAGAAATACATTGTCTGAAATACGTCGCAGCTGACTTTGTGAAAAATCGGTTTTAAAAAGAACAACTAATATTGAGCTCTAAAAATACTTAAAATGAGCAATGAGAAACACGGGAGGGAACATGTATCCAACGATTGCGTTAGTTTCGTGTTAAAGTGTTGATATTTACCCGTAAAAATCACTGTTAAATCACGTAACTAATTATTTTTTTCGCATAGAAATCCCAAGTGAAATATTTTGAATTTCAAACTAATTATATCACTCTTAATTCCGTCTATACCGTGAATGAAATCGATACGCGATGATAAAAGATTGGTATATAGTATTATAATTTCAGAACCATTTAACAAAAGTGTATATTTTTAATCAAAGCATGCGTAATGTATACACTGTGGACAAATTCCTAACCGTAAACTTTTGTACCATAACCATAATCTGTCTGTAACCTAACTGCGACTTAACATTACCCTACCGTAACTTAAATATAACATAAATGTAACCTAGCCGTCACTTTGAAATACCAATATAGAAGCATCATTTAAGATTTTGCTTGAAAAGTTAACATTCTTTCGTTAATGTCTTAAAATCGTCTGCACTCTGAAATCTAGATTTTAGATTAATATTTGTTATTTAAGTTTTCGCGCATGATTTTAAAAGATTGTTTTCATAAATATATTTTATATATTGACATAGAGTTATTAATATGTTGCTAAATTAAAAACATTTTTTCATCTACGTTATAAAGTATTAAAAAGTTCTGAAAAAAAAAGAAAACTTTTAGTAATACAATTTTTAGTTCAAATCAAATGTTTTCAATATTCTTTTTTATTTTATTTTGATATTTAATTATTTCGAATTTATCAATTCCAATTATTTTAAAAGCAAACATTTTTTTAAAAATTAATAATATAATGGAAAAAAGACCATTTTAAAAAATTACTATTTCTTCGCAAAATACGCTTCAGCTGTAATTCATTTCTTTCAATTCGTCTTATTAATACAAAATCTCTTCTACATGCTTTTGTTTGGGACATTAAAATTTGAGCGATAAATGGTTTAATATTGCAACCCTTTTTTCGGTTTACTTCACCACCACCTATCTTTTTCCTCCATGGTTTACAACCGCTGTGATAAAAAATCATCTTTTAAACTGACAGCTTGCCAGTCTATAAATTTTAAAGGTCGGTTCCAGCTTTTTTAATTATTTATGCCAAAATTTTATGCAACCAACCAACCATAACTAAATGAAGGGAAAAAAAGAAGAAAAAAGGCGATTTTTTATGAGAGTGATCTTTGGAATTTAATTAATTACTCAGTTAATAAATAGAATTTCGAAATTCTGAAGCTCAGGTGCATCAGGAGAGATATTGGGCTACTCTCATAAAAATTTTGAGCTTCGTACGTCCCATAGATTTTGCTAGCCATCGCAGACACACACACACACACACACACACACGCAGACAGAGCGATTTGTTATTTTATTAGTATAGATTTAAACATTATACGCTTTTTTTTTTTTTTTTTTTTTTTTTTTTTTTTTGCTATAACTGCTATTTATATATTTATCTATAATTGAATTTATCTATAGTAATAACGCATAATTGCATAAATTTACTTTGAATTGCAAAATTTTTCCTTCAGTACTACTTGGTTATACTGTCGACCAATTTCGCCAAATTATACAAATCGCCAAACTATTAGCCAGATTATATAGATTAGCATAAATTTTCATTTAAATAACGAAAAACAAATTAGCAGAACATATATAAAAGTAGAAATAAAATATCGAATTAAAAATCACTTGATGACATAATTAGTATTTATATTATGCTTAATGTCAAGTGAATGTGACATTTACAATCATCCATTATTGACATTTAATCTTGGAATTTGGGGGTAGATTTTTAATCGATGGGGTAATCTTTCCTTCTTCAGTTTTTAAATTTTAAAACTGAAATTTTTCCTGTAAGTGAAATTGACGAAATGGCGCACGGAAAATTAAATTAACAATGAAAACATTTGCAAAAAGAAATAAAAGAGTTATACTCATACCTATATAATTTACGATTGAATATTAAAATATACTCTAAAAATTGTCTTCACTTGAAAAAAAACAACAACATTATTGCGACCATTAAGAACCTAAGTCAGGCATTAAGTCAGTAGTGCATTTTCGGCTTAAAAACACATTCTTTGGCGACAAAAGCAAGATGAAAATGGTATAGAAACGAATAGTAACTCGCAACTTACAATGTCTTTTGCAATCAGATCTGCTTTTTTCTGCTGTAAGTTATACTATACGGAAATTCGATAAAAAAGAGAAAGAAAATAATAAAAAGGGAAATAACTATCATTCAAAATTCATTTAATCAATTTCTGAAATTCATGTTTTTATTCTAACACCAAGGGATAAGTCGCCAAAAGTTGAACCAATTGTTATATTTCGCGTTAATTTATTTTTTAAGCATTACAAATATTTTTTTCATTTTCAAGATAAATATATTTTTATAATATTACGCCTCATTTAAACGGTCTTTCTTTATTATTATTAATATTATCAGTAGTTATTTTCTGCTATTATTTGCAAGATATTTGTAATATTTCTAATAGATATAGCCATTTTAATTCTTTTAGCAATTATAATTTTCGCCAAAAACAGCTACTGGCAACCCTTTTGTCAAAAATAACAGAAAAATACGAAATTTACTACGAAAAATCAGAGTTATCCCTGTAAATTTGAATCATAAACCTTCGGAAAAAGTATTTCCTATGGAATGATACAATCGGCAAAAAAATCCATCGGGTAGTTTTTGAAAACACTCGTTTGGAAGTTTCAGAACTTCTGCTTTATAATATATATGATATGATGATGATATAATAAAATTGCATTAATGCAATTCGTGCTGCAACAGCAAATTTTGTGCCTTTTTCAATATAGTAACGCCGAAAAGTGTATGAAATTATGTACAGAATTAAACCAATTTTTTGTGTAAAAGTTTGGTTATAGCTAGTAGGTCATCCCTGATTTTGAAAATAATCTGCCGGAAGGGAGCGCTGTAATAGCGATTTTTGTGGCATTGTCAATATTGTACCATCGAAAAATGCATGAAGTTATGCGCAGAATTGAACGAAATTTTCTATGCTAGTATATTTGCCTGTGACTAGTAGGTCCTCCCTGAATTTGAAAAAAATCTGCCGGAAGGGGGCACTGCAATATTGTACCGCCGGAAGTTAAAAATATACGCTATTATTAATATTGTACCACCTAAATTCTATAAAGTTATCCATAGAATTGAACCAAATTTTTTGTATAAATGTCTGACTATGTTCAGCAGGCCTTTCCCTAAATTTGAAAAAAATCCGACGGAAGGGAGCTCTGTAAACGCGATGTCTGTGTCATTTTCATTATTGTACCATAAAAAAAATTATGAAGTTATGCATAGAAGTGAACTAATTTTTTTGTGTATGATTATTTTTGGGTATGGCAAGCAAGCCCTCCTTAAATTTGAAAAAAAAAATCTGCCTATCGTTCTATTGTGCATTGGCTCGTACAGAGAAGGGACCTTGCGTCCTTCTAAGTCAGCAACTTGTAAACAGCTTATGATAGCAGGATAAGTGAAAATTATTGAATTTAATAAATATCATGATCCACATTAACTCGTTTTTACTCAGATTAATTGACAGAAGCAGAAGTTTAAGATGAAAATCAAAGTAGCTTATTGTATCGAATTAATAATATTGAAGTATTAAGGTGCGTAACTAATTTTTGAAATATTAAAATGTACGTATGAGGTAGAAGAAAATTTGGTACTTCTAAGTTATCCCGTTGACCAATTTCGCCAAATTATACAAATCGCCAAACTATTAGCCAAATTATACATATCGACATATTTTTTCTTTTAAATAATAAGAAAACAAATAATTAGTAGAATATTGATAAAAAATATGAATAAAAAGTCGAAATAAAAAGCACTTAATGATGTTTTAAATACGTGTATCGTATTTAATATCATCGAATGTTACATTCACGATCCTCCATTATTGGCATTTAATCTTATTTTTTGGCGATTGTTTTTTGGACAACGGGATAACCTAGTAGTACCGAAAATTTTGAGATTGGCACATCCAACTAATTTTATTTGGTACTACTAGGTTATCCCGTCGACCAAAAAAATATCGCCAAACTGTAAGATAAAATGCCAATAATTTATGATCGTGAATGTCACATCCAACGACATTATGTACGATTCACGTGTTTAAAAGGTCATTAAGTGATTTTTATTTCGACTTTTTATTTGTATTTTTATTAATATTCTATTAATTATTTGTTTTTTCGTTATTTAAAATAAAAATTATGTCAATGTGTATAATTTGGCTATTAGTTTGGCGATTTGTATAATTTGGCGAAATTGGTCGACGGGATAACAGAGAAGTACCTTTTATTTATATATTATTGTTCACTTATTATATTTTATTTATTTAACATTATTTGTAATATTTTTAATAAAGTTACGATTAAATAATGTTTAATTGTTGTTTTTAACATGATTGGCAACGATAAACAAGATGGGCAATTGGCAACAATTTTTGGCAATCTATCTCATGAGTCGGATAATACGTAAGTATCAAACTGAATGTTAACTCTCCAAATGAATATCTCGAATGAATTATAAAATGTCACTTTCATTTTTTTTTTTATTAATAAATAAAAAAAAGTTTAGTAGGTACTACTTGGTTAACCCGTCGACCAAAAAACTTTCGCCAAACTAAAAAATTATTTGGGTACTACTTTGGTCCCATCGACCAAAATACTATCGCCAAATAATAAGATTAAATGCCAATAATGGATAATCATGAATGTCAAAAAATCATGATCCAAAATACTATCGCCAAATAATAAGATTAAATGCCAATAATGGATAATCATGAATGTCAATTCAATGACATTAAATACGGTACACGTGTTTAAAACGTCGTTAAGTGATTTTTATTTCGACTTTTTATTTGTATTTTTATTAATATTCTACTAATTATTATTATTATTTTTTTTTTTTTATTTAAAATAAAAATTACGTCAATACATATAATTTGGCTATTAGTTTGGCAATTTGTATAATTTGGCGAAAACGATCGACGGGATAACAGAGTAGTGCCTTAATTGTCAATAATTGATGATCTAAAATGTTACACTCACGTAACATTAGACTGGTATCACGTGTTTCCTACGTCATCAAGTGATCTTTAATGTGTAGCTTTATTCATATTCTTATTAATATTTTGTTAATTTATAGAACAAAGCAATTTATATCATTTAAAAAATGAAAGTAAAAGTGAATGAACAATTTATTAGTAAATTAGCCGGGTTGCCATGTGAGGCATAAAATCGCCATTTTGTTGAAATCGCGCCAATCTGGTGCGTACATGACATGAAGAGAACATTTCATATGGCTGACGAAAAAAGCATTCCATGTGTCTCTGAAGTTCACCAGTTTTTAAGGGTTTAAAAAATAGTTCTAAAACTTTAGTCATTCGCAATGTACAAGAAGGTTTAAAATAATGGCACATATGTCATATACGTACCACATTAGCGCGATTGCACAAAAAGGCGATTTTATGCCTCACATGGCAACCCGGCTGTTGTTTATTTATTATTTTATTGCTGTTTATTTACTTTTATTTTCTTTTTCTAAATGATATAAATTATTTTGTTCTATAACTATTAACTAAACTATTTTTATTTATTATCATTTGCTTTTTAAAATAATAGAAAATAATAAAAAAAAATATACAGATACCTGTTCTTTGAATTACTGTCATAGATAATTTGTTTTCGCTAACTATGCGTCACTAAAGAGTCGCGCCAATGTGGTGCTTATATGACATCTCTACCTATTTTTTTTTTAATTTACACATAAATAAGATAGATAATAGTGTAATACAAAACAAATGACGGTACTACTTGTTTATCTCGTCGACCGATTTCGCCAAGATATATAAATCGCCAAACTAATAGCGAAATTATACATATTGACGTAATTTTTATTTTAAATAGTAGAATAGTATTATAATTAATAGAATATTAATAAAAATACGGTACTTACGTATTAACGCCACCGCAGCAGAAGTTGAGCTAATGCAGTAATGCTAATAAAGTGCAATCTTGTTGTTCGCACGCACAGAAAAAAAACTAGTCGTTGGGGGCCACCGTAATACTTACTCATCATGGATATGTATATGAAAATAAAACATGTGAAAACTATTTATACAAAGCATTGCAATTCATAAACAAAATTTAAATGTTGTTAATATACATATTAATGCTTTATTAAAGAACTGCTGATGTACCAATTTCGACAAATTATACAAAACGCCAAACTACTCAAGTAGTACCGAACTGCGTAAAAGAAACATCCTTATAACTCCAAAAATAATAATTCTATTAACTAACAATTAACTGTGTCGTATTAAGTGTCTCATTTCCAATTAAAATATACATCTGAATTGAAATTTGAATGAAATACAGGGTCATGAAAAATTGAAGAATGTGGAAAACATGATTACAAATATCTCGGCAACTAATAATCCGATCGACTTCGTTCTGTATGCAAAATGTGTGCTATTTTATTGCCTTTTACGTCCATTCCTTAAAACAAAAAAATTCGAAAATTTTTATATACCTTTCATCAGAACGAATTTTTCGAGGGTCCGAAAAAAATAGTTCCGGATAATCGAGGTTGCTGATATTAAATAGGGTTCGTCCCATTCTTACATACTAACTACATACAAAATTCCAAGTCTCTATCTCAATTTCTTCGGGAGATAGAGCGTTTACAGACAGACAGACAGACAGACAGACGGACGGCAAATTTTTTTTTCTAAAAATATATTTTTCGGAATCTTCACTATCTAAAACGTGTAAATCCGTCAAAAAAAAATTTCGATTTTCAAAACGATTGCAAGACTTACCCTATACTACGTATGATGGGTAAGTAAAATGGTGTTAAAAATCAGGGAAAAAACGTACTAAAAGGAACTAAAACGCTAAAAAAGCACAAAAAATGGCATAAAAACTTGTTAAACAACAAGGCAACAAGGAATCCAGAAGATAACTGCATGTGCTGCTTTCTGCTGCGGTGGCGTTAATACGTAAGTACCAAAAAATAAAAATGAAAAATCGAAATAAAAATAACTTAATGACGTTTTAAACACACGTATCGTATTTAATGCAATTGAATATGATATTCACGATCATCCATTATTGCCATTTAATCTTAGAATTTGGCGATAGTTTTTTGGTCAACAGGATAACCAAGTAGTACCCAAGTGACATAAAAAGGCCATTTAAAATTAGACCCTTTTTATTTCCTTGAAAATGTTAGAAAAACTGTAAAATGCATGGGAGAAAACGTTAAGACTAAAAGAACTATAACACATACCGATTATACATTGAATAAAAAAATAAATAAAATGCGTAAACACGTAGTTTTAAAAAACTGTGTCATCGAAAATTAAGTTTAAAATTCAATCATGGCAAGAAATTAATTCTTGTTTTAAAAACAATAAATAAGTACTAAATAGTTTACTGGTCGTTTCGTTTTATTTTTTTAACAAAAAATAATTAATTTCATCATTCTTACCCTTAAAACAAATCTCTTTAAAAATGCCCTTTCATAAACATTAAATTGTTTAAATTAAATTAACAAGACAATTTCACAAGAATAAAAATCTTCAATTAATTTAAATCCTTGAAAAAGTACAATAAAAAGTTCTTGTTAACAACATTATGATTGCCAAAAAATATATCGAAACTAAAAAGAAAAAATAAAATTTTTTGATGCCATTTGTAAATAACAGTGTGAAAATAACATTTGTTAAGAAAAATATATTATTTTAATATAATTTTTCTGGCTTCGTCTTCATTTCATACACGCAATCTGAAAATGCAAAATTGTCGATTTAATTTTGTTAAGTAAAAAAAGGAAAATTAATTTAACTCAATTAATTTTAATTATTTCAATTTTTATATTTTTAATCTTTGAAAGACTTTTTTTTTACATGTTATGAATGAAAAATAGGATTATTGGTAAATTGACGTCATTATATCCGGCGAAAACTTTACAAATCTACTTGCTCATACCGACACTATATCATATCTATAGAAGACTGGGAAGCGGTATCACAGACAATCACCTCATGGAGTTTACGACTAAAATTTCAGAATTGGTTAAAACTCGATTCGCATATTTAACCGCAATCGATCTGCCAAGCGATACCTAGGATGAAAACAGCAGAAAACACAATTTTAGAAGTTTACGCGTAATTATACATTGTGTTTTCCTGCACCCAGCGGTATAAAAACATGGAGGACTGGGAGCAGAGCAGGAAAACATAATGGTAAACCTACAAGTCAATCACTAAAATCGGGTTTTCAGGTACTTTACACCAAGATATGCCTTATCACACCGATTGCGTTTTAATATGCGAATCACGTTTGAACTAATTCTTAAAATTTCAGCCGCGAACTCGACGAAGTTTTTGTCAGCGTTGCCGCCTCCCGGTCTATAGAATATTGTTGCGCATATTAGGCAAAAATCTTTGTTAGAAAACCTACAAGGGGCTTATCTCAGAAGTTAGAAGTACTTTTGACATAACCTCATGAATATATTTTTGAATATTTTAATGATATTTTGGTGATAAAATGACAGATTTTTAATGAATACCCATTTTTCCATGGTTCAAGTTTCAAAATAACTAAAGATTTTTTTTATGGTGTTCTTCTGCGGCAAATATTTCTTTGACAAATAGTTTACTCTATTTTGTACAAGATTTCTATACAACTTCAATGCCTTGTGGAAAGATTTCGCTGATAAAAGTTTTATCTTTTTAAACTGTATTATTTTCATCGGTATTATCAAAATTATATACATATTTCTTTCCGTATGTACCGAGATTTCAAAAAGAAAAAAATAACTCGGACCTTAAACTGAATAAAGACAACAAGTAATTTTTTCACGAAGCAACGACAGTCTTTATTTATCCATTTTAGAGGAGGTGAGCTTCAAATATGTAATTGATCTTACTTTAATCAATCACGAAAACAGCCGTCAACTATCGCGACAGCAGTGTATGCAGTATGAGAGGGGGTAACATCTAAAATTCAAAGAGGAATTAATGGCAATCCAATTATAGAAAATTTCCTCAACACTAGCGATCTTCCGTAAGCTGGCTGCCCTTTGACTAACAAGGAAGGTCTCCATACGGGCATACTCAGAAAAATCTGAAAAAATTACAGAATGTTCTTCTCATATAGTTACATATGTTTATAAAAAAAATTTCGGCGGAACCTCCTTATAACGTCCGTAAAAAAATAATAAAAACTTCGTTTATTTGGCGATTTATCACCGGTTGGCGAAAAAACGAAATTTTGAAAAATACGCTTTCACGCTTCGAATACTTTTTAAAGAAAAAACTTTCTATGTTCAATTTATTTAAAAAAGTTTAGTTTAAGTAATTTTAGTTTTGCATTTTTACTTTACTTTAAGTGTAATTTTGTCATATACGTTTACATGTACTTATAACAAAATGAAATTAATATATTTTATCATTTAAAACACAATTAAAATTGATTAAAATTGTTCCAAATTGAAAAATACACTGTTAAAAATCTGCTGCATTTTGTTGCAACGCACTCCTTTGCTTGTATAGAAAACGGTTACTTGGTCGTGAAATGGAGCTTTCTCATTGGTTGGAATAGATATATTATATACAAGAGGTGGAGTGCGTTGCAGCAAAATGCAGCAGATTTTTAACAGTGTTGTACAAGTTACAACACTGCTAAAACTCTGTACCATTTTCTGCAGCGTCACTTCACCGCTTTTATAGAAAACGGTCAATTCACCGTGCTATGGAGCATTCTCATTGGTCAGAAGAGAGATATTCTATAAAAGTAGTGGAGTGATGTTGCAGTAAATGCTGCAAATTTTTAACAGTGAAGTCAATTAAAATCAATTTTCAGATTCGTTAAAATCGTCTGTTTTTGGCGAGGAAATGCACTGCTTGCCAAATCCCGCGTCGCTTTCAGCTTTTCACGCCAATTATTCCAAACTATTTTATTTTTTTACATATCTAATAATGTAATTCCGCCGCTAATTTTCACTGATCCTTTATTACCTACATGAGTAGTTTAATTCGTATTTTTTTCAAAAAATTCTGAGTATGCCCCCAATGGAGACCTTCCTTGTAAGATGGTATGCGGCCTTCGATGCCTACCGCTGTCGTTATAGTTCATGGCTGTTTTCGAATGTATTTCGTGAGTGATCGCTCGAAAATAAAATAAACGTACAAAGAAAGCTACTAACGTACAAACATACTAACAAATAAACGTACAAGCACAAAAACGTACAAAGAAATAATCATTGAAACGCACAAATAAACGTAAAAAACACATACTAACAGACTTATAAACAGAAATGCAAAAACAAACATACAAACGAATGTACAGACAAACAAACAACACACAAACAAAAAAGTACAAACTGATATACGTACAAACATACGTACAAAGAAAAACCTTACGTACAAGCAAACACACAAACAAAAAAGTACAAATAAACATATGTACATACAAATGAACAAATATGCAAACGTACAAATAAACAAAAGTAGAAATAAGTAGAAGTAAACAAACTATTAAATGAAAAGGAGGTAAAAACTTACAAACATACGTATAAACATGCAAACAAATCTACAAACAAATACCTAAAAACTAATGTATAACAACCGTACAAATAACATACTTACAAACACACGTTCAAACAGATGCATAAACAAACAAATGTACAAATGAATGTATAAATGAGCACATGTGCAAACAACCAAACATAAGTACAAATAAATGTATACAAACAAACGAAAAATGTAAAACAATACAAACGTACCTACAAACATACAAACATACGTACAAACATACAAAGAAACAGACCTACAAACAGATGCACTAACAAATGTGCAAAAAACTTAATAATAAACATATTAACGAACACACATACAAACATACACGCAAACAAACAAACAATGAAACAAAAGCATAAAAATGCAAACTAACAAACAAACAAAGCAAGGTAAAATGTATAAAAACATGCATACAATGCAACTAAAAACATGCAAACAAACCAATAAACGTACAAACATATAAACATACCAACAAATCTATCAACATTTTCAGATTTAAAAAATGATTTTCATCTATATCCAGTATCTGTTGTAACCTGGAAATCCCGACCCGGATTCCCTAATTTTAGTAAAATAAGAAACAAAAGAGCTCGAATGCATCATACGTCTATAAGCAAAGCAGTAAATGATGAAAGTAGGTTTTCAATGTTATGTTATGGGTTTTCTAAATCATTTAATTTTCGAAAGAGCTCGGCTTGATCTTTCATAAAACATTCAAGATAATCCAAAATTTTTATCTTACAAAGAAATTTTTTTTACAAAAATTATCATACTCAGATATCTCATTGAATTTTAATGTATAGTAAAGTAAAAAGCAAAATTTAATATTCTTTTCATTGGAAGGTATAAGAAATTGATTTGCTGATTTTGGGCTCTGGGGATACTTTTTTTTTCCGCAATAATCAATAATTTAAAACTGATATACTATATTCCTTCATGACAGTGTTAGTAAATAAATTAAAATTGGGATTATATTCCTCTCATGTATTTCTTCAAGAGCATAATTTTAATGTGAAATTTAACTATAATAAGTATGCCGTGAGCTAAAGAAAAAAAAATGAAAAACACTTCGCACAGAAGAAAACAATGAAAGACGCGGCTAAAGACCTTATAAAGGAATATTTCATAAAACTGTTCGTCAGCAAACTTAAAAGAAAAGAATAGGAAGACGTGGCTTGGCACATCCCTACAATAAGAGATAGTTAGTTCATAAAAGCTTCTAATCAGCAGTTTGATTCGCTTAAAGCTCTATTACACGAAACTTTTAATCAAGGTCAATCTTGTTTTGAATTACCAATACAATATTGATTGCTTTGTTGTTGTTAGAAAATATAATTTTTAGTTAATTTATCATTTTATTTCATTTTTACTTTCCTCTATGTATACATAAGAAAACAACACTAGAAAGCTGGAAATTTAGACTCTCGTATTTTAACCCTTCATGCACCGACTTTAAAGTACCATTTAAGAAAACTTTATATAAAACTTATTTATTATGTCTATCAATAAAAGTTTTTTTTTTTCTTTCCACACAAAACACTCTTCTCGATCAAATTTAGATAGAATAGAGAAACAGTCGAAGCTAAATATTTTCAAAAAGTGGTAGTTTTATTGTTCATTTTTGTAAGTATTTCTTTTCTTTCTGTACTAAAATTATATGAAACATATTCAACTGCAAAAGCGTTTCCATTTATAGAGAGGGTCATGATGTATTTAAACACATTGCTTTTTAAAGAATTATGATATTTTCAAAAGAGTAATTTTGGTTTATTAATCTGATTATTTTTGCAAATATTTCACAAAAAAATTAGAACTACCGATATATTTAATCAGTTTTAATGAAAAAAAAAATGTCTAAGTTCCAAACTAGTATTATCTAAAAATTCCAGTATACCTTCAGATATTAAAGAACATAATTATTGAGGTGGATCGATTTCTTGATAAATAATTCGGTAGATAAAGCGTTAATGGATTTGATCGTTTTGAATGTACAGGAATAAGATTTAACTATTTTTGGAGAAAAAAAATTATTTGTTTATCTGTGTGCATGGGATTTTATCAAACTTCATTTTGTGTTAGACTTTGACATAAACTAATTTTGATGATGTTTCGACGTACATCTCCAGATAGTTCGAGCTGCAGTGTTTTATCATTCGCGATTTCTATTTACGATTTTCATCATCTACGATGTTTGCCTGATAATTTTGGTTAGAGACGTACTACAAGAATTGTTATCATAATGATTCTTACAAAACTCTTTTTTAGCTTCTTTAGTAGTTATATAAATACGTAAGCAGCTATAGTCGTCATCTGATCCGGCGGTCTGACTGTCTGTCCGTCTCTCCGCACATAGCAGCGAAAAAGCTATTCAACCGAACGGTTTGAAATTTAATATGTACAATCATTGCAGGATTTTGTCGAGCTATTTCAAATTTTATGATAATCTAATCTAAACTTTAATAGATATTAATAAAAGTTTTCTTCATTCTATTAAATCCTATCATACATAATTTATTCAATGATATCCCATGATATGTAGTGATGCTAGGTTGCCATGGTGACGATGTTCTATTTAAGATGAAGCCCTGTTATTTCTATATTACTGAATTTAATGTTAAGGCCCCTGTCCTCGCTCGAGGAAACGTTAGCGTGTTAATGCTATTCCTATGGGGAAGCATTTTTCTAATAACACTTTAGCATTTTGACATTTTTGAATTTTTTTTTTTTTTTTTTTTTTTTTTTTTTTTTTTGCATTGGATAGCTGAAGTGGATGACGACAGCGCACCTTTTTTACTTTTCGATTTTGGTTGCAGATTTTTTTTTTTTTTTTTTTTTTTTTTTAAAGCACTTTCAGTTTCGAAACCGGTTTTAAGAGTGAAACTAACTTTGTAAAAAATATCTGCAACCAAAATCGAAAAAGTAAAAAAGGTGCGCTGTCGGCATCCACCTCAGCTATCCAATGCAAAAAAAAAAAAAAAAAAAAAAAAAAAAATTATTCAAAAATGTCAAAATGCGAAAGTGTTATTAGAAAAATGCTTCCCCATAGGAATAGCATTAGCTCGCTAGCGTTTCCTCGAGCGAGGACGGGGGTCTTAAGAATCGTAATAACTTTTGTATTCCTGCATTTTTGCATTAGAGTGCAACAGCTATTGCACCAAGATCTGAATATTCATTAAACTACAGATAAAGTACGAATGCACCTTATTCAAGATGTTTGGCTTACGATTTCTGACTTGCTAATCAGTATTTTAAAATATAATAACCTTCGTTTTATTTAATTGTAAAATTCTGAAAGTTAACAAGGCGGAGATTACTGAGCTGAAATACTGGCAACAGAAGGTACATATTTATAACGTGAATTATCACATTGCTAACTAAGCGTAGAAACAACAGAGTAAAAAATGTCCAAGCCGGGAATCGAACCCGGAACCTTTAGAATAGCGCTCTACTATTTAACCCTTTATCTATCGATGATACTTATAAGTACCATTAAAATAACTTATTATAAAATTCTTTTAATACGTCAGTTAGTTGTAATACTGTTTAGAATGAGTTATAGATACATTACTTTATCTTGTTCCAAAAGCATTATTGGTTACACAAAACAAAAATAATTTTAAAAGGATGATTTATTTTGCCTTTGTATCTTTTTCAGCTTTCTTGGCGCTGAGGGAAGGGGATGGGGATTATTCAATTCGGAAATATTTCTATATTTATGTTGTAAGAACATTATATTTGTACATTTTGTAATTTTACAAAATACTAAGAAAATAATTTAAAATAAAAGATTTGAGTGGGGCTATAAATATTGCACAAAATCCCTGTAAATTCAAATTTAATTAATCCATCTAAATCCTTCAAAAATTTATCAAACGATTATGTAAATCTTTTAATTTAGTTTAAACTATTCACGAGAATACTTTAGAATATAACATTTTCGTGAATTCATAATTCGGTAGATAAAGGGTTAAGCTACGCGGACATTACCCAGCTTAGAATTTCCCACTGCGTATGTTAGTAAGACTGCAACTACAGCACAAGATGAAATAGCCTTCATGAGCACACAATATTGAGGCGTAACATGAGGCACAACAAACATACATAATTTTAATTATTTTCTCAATTAATTTTCAGCAATGAGATTACGCTTGAAAATCTTGAATATTTAATACGTGAAGTATCACACTGCTAACTAAGCGTAGAACCAACAAAGCGAAAAATGTCCCAAGCTGGGAATCGAACCCGAAACCTTTGGAATAGCGCTCTACCATTTAAGCGACGAAGACGATGCTCAGCTCAGCATTTCCCATTAGCATTTCTCGCGGCCGTCGGCCTAACCGTTTGGAGATTTCGTGGTTTTCTTCGAACCTTGCGTAAACACTGGTTGGGTCCCTTAGAAAGACCCCCCCCCCACGAAGAACAATTCCCCCAGGGCCTATATCCCTAGAGTAGATAATCCGCCGACACAAAACTGACCAAACCAAACCCATTCGCATTTCCAAGAATTTCAAGCATTATCTAACTGCTGAAAATTAATTGAAAAATTAATTAATATTATAAAAGGTACATATTTTACGTGTACTGACTACCTTCCCGATATTAGGTATGCGCCTTTTATAAAACGTTTCATGACAAATTATCTTAAAATATAGTCGAGTTCCCTTATGGTGTAATATGATAGATGGGAATATTTAATGCAACCAAATATTTTACGACCCTCAGCAAATTCATTGCTTATTAATTTATTTTTAGGTGCGCTCGTAATTATGTAAATACGAAGCAATCGTTCAGTCCTTCCATCCATCTGTCTGTCCATCCGCATATAACAGAGCAGAAACTACCCAGCCGAATCGTTTGAAATTTAAAATATAAAATTTTTGCATAATTTTGCCGTGTCATTTCAAATTTTTATGAAAATCGGATGAATAGTTTAATCACAGGGACAATTAAAAGCATTCCGTCACATGACGACCAATGGCAAAAATCAGTTTCAAGTGCATTTTAATGATGTAGTACTTTTTCGAATATAATACAATTGGCATGCATCTATGAAGTATATACTAAAATATACATTCTCTACAATCTGTAGTGCAAAGAATATGTGTTATTCATTTAAAGGTCTATACAAAAGCATTCCATTACATAACAGTATAGGAGAAAATATTATTTAGGGCACGTTTTAATTGTATTAAACTATTTTACATTTTATGAATGTGATATGTGTCATTGGAGTTTACTGCAAGTTACTCCCTGTATAATAGGAAACAAACAGTATTTACAGGGACACACAAAATATTTCAAATACTATACTGATCCGAAGTACTGTATACTATTACACCAAGATCTGAATATTTGTAAAACTTCGTTATAGCACGAACGCACCACATTCGCTACGCTTGGCGTGCAATTTCAGACTTGTGTATCATTAATACTGCATAAGCTTAAGTTTTTAATAGATCTAAGCTTTCTGTATTGTTAGAAATATTTTCTAAATGTCAGTGGCGCACCCAAGATTAAGTTTTGGAAGGGGCTAGCTCATTTGATAGGACTATATTTTCCTGATCTAGCCCAGAATGTTAGACGTGCTCGGTCCGATTTTTTTTTAACTATTTGGAAAAAATAGGTTCTCGGTAGAAAATTGGGAAATCTAAAGTATATCTGAATCTTTTTATTGGTTGAATTCCGCAACTTATTTAATTTTATTCGTTTTTTGATTGGTCCAAGTTTAATGTTCAAAATTGGAATACTTTTGTTGCCACAATGATAAAAAGAGCAATAAAAACTTACAAAAAATTAATAATTTAAAAACAAATTGTGATAGAGATTTCAAACAAATTTCATTAAAAAGTGCATTTTTTTCTCTACGCAACGGTGTAAAAATTTTAAATGTGCGATGTTAAGAAGTTGAAATATTTGCATTTCTAAAAATTGTAAAGGTGAAATTTCATTTAAAAATTTGACCTCTCAACTGGTAGACGGCAGGTGCTGGATTCGAACTCAATCGCGGCTGTCGGCCAAAACGTTCGGAGTTTTTCGTGGTTTTTTTCGAGCCTTGCGTAAATACGGGTTATGTTCCCTTAGAAAGACCCCCACGAAGGGCACTCCCCCCTCCCAAGGTCCTATATCCCTAGTGTAGATAATCAGACGACAAAAATAAACAAAACAAAACAAAACCATTTAAAAATGTGTTTGTGATGAGTCCAGGGATATTAGTGTTTGATCCATGTCGTACGTAATATGAGATATTCAGAAGTCAGTCTGATTAACTCCATCAAATTAAAATGCACATTTTAAACAGTTAAAATTGTTTCTCTTTAATCTACTGGTTTTTTATCATTAGCCTAGGAATATTAATGTTTAATGCACGGCGTACGTAATGTATGACTTGTTATAATCATCCTAAAAATGATGTTTATTATTATTATTAATTTAAATAGAGAATTTATTTATAAGCCTTTAAAACTTGAGTCTTTTGAAATATCATTATCAAAAAAGTCGTTGTAACTTGTTATATTACATTTTTTTTTTTTTTTTTTTTTTTTAATAGAAAATAATGTGTTGTTATTTTAAAACAAATGAATATAGAGAAAAATTACGTTGAAGGTTTTCTTTAATAGGAATTTTCTTTCATAGATGACGCCACTTCTAGTAGAAAATATGCTAGAAGTGACGTAAATAATAAAATATCTGTAATTTTTTGCGCATGCATAATTGACAATTACTTCATAATTAAAATAAATATAAAAATAATTTACTTTGTAATTTTGAAAGAAAATAAAGTGTTTTGATTTTAAAACAAATGATTGTAGAGAATAATTATTTGCGACATTCCTTTTAATAGGCCTTTTCTTTCATAGATGTCGCCACTGCAGTTAATAAATTTTGTTACGAAGAGTGCATAAATCTATTTTTATCTAATCTATTTTATCTAATTTCTAATAAATAACCATTAACAAACCAATTTTAAATGCATATAGATATATATTCTAGATGGTCTTTTATGGTGGTGAATTTTGCAGAGCTGATTTAAAATATGCATTGCAGTTTTTATTTGTGGCCAATTGGAAAATTTTTCAAAAATCAAAGTAATCAAAACTCATTTACAGGATTCTTGACATTGCCTTTATTGGCTACAAACAACAAAACAACAATCTCCCTGGCATATTTCTATAGCAAATCTAGCAAAAATTTACCGTGATGATTACAGTTTTTGGGACCGAGTTAGTTAAAGCTTATACTGAAGCAGTTAGAGCAAAAAGCTCTAACTGTTATCACCACAAAAGCCCAAAATTAGAAAAAATGAAATAAAAATTTGTAAAAAAAAAAAAAAAAAAAAAAAAAAATACGCATAAAATATTTGTTTTTAAATTTAACATATATTATGATTGGACATTAATATGGTTAAGAATATAAGAAAAAAAAATTAAAAACATTATAATTTTTCAAGCTGTATAATAATAAGTAGATTTATGGAAATATTTCTATATATTTTTTAAAAAGATTTTCTCAAAAACAAAGGAGCTGCATTCTGATACATTTCTGAATTCATTTCTTTTAGGAAACTTATAAGATTAGCAGGTGTTTTTATTCAGAAACTATTAATCGATTGGCGTTATCCATTTTTTTATACAAACAATTTAAGACATTACTGTCAAAGTTAGCGTTTTAAATCGAATTTCAGGAAGCGACAGCATGGGAAAGGAGAAAATCTGCAACCACCGGACAAGAATGTCTTATAGCTCAAAAAATATATACAATTATCTTATTCACCAAAAATAGAAAACGCTATTCGATTCCGAATCATTTTCAATAGTCAGGCTTTTCAATTTTATGCATTTAAAGTTAAAAATTAGTCGGAAAATGTGTCAAACTTTCGCGTTGTTGAGAAATGAATTTAAGAACCGCCAAGAAGATTGTTTCCAAAGATTACATTAACGTAAGTTCTTAAACGCTATTAATATTTTTACAAATCATGTTTCATGACCTACACATCTTGAGAACAATTAAGTCTAATTCCAGTCCGGCTCGACTGTATGTAGAAAAACAATGCCAGCCTAATCTCGACCCGTCATGAATCTGCTAAAAAAATATTAATCCTAGATTAGACATAAAATAATATCCGATGACGATCTCTATAGTGTACAAAATACATTTCTATATTGATGTTGTCAAACTAGTATCAGCTCGTGACGCACATTTTTACTTTTTCTTTTTAAAGCCATAATCCTTAATTTTTAGCTGATATTTTATTGTTTTTTCTTAAATCTTTATAATGGGCTAATAGTCCCGCTATTTTTTTTTTCACCGCCCGGCCCCTATGGTCCGTTTAAATTTTTTGCCGGACTGATCTGCGGGCCCAGCTGGGTACGGGCCTCGTGCCAGTTCCGGACCCGTGCAGATCTCTAATTGTAACAGACATTTTTGGGAAAAAGACATGGATTGCAATGAAAAAGTTAGGCGTGATTTTTAATATTGCAGGAATGTATTTAAAAAAAACTGTTTTTACTTCTATACTTATTATACGTTTGTAAAGAAATTAGGTACTTACTAAGCTTTAAGGTAATATAATATAATAATACAGAGTCCTACTCGCACTGGTCTTGTTTTAATATAGATATTCACTCCAGACAGTTTTTCACAATCCATCGCCATTGTTTATCAGTTTGTAGATAAAAGTCTCCTATCGTGCCTATTAATTCGCGATTTAATGGCATGATGCCGTAATCTTGAAATAACTTCACGCATGTTATTCCGAGACAGGAAATCTTTATTACTTTTTAAGCCTTTCCAACAAAGTTAAAAAGTGTTTATGAATTCAGTATGTGTCTCTTTCTAAGCCATCTATCTATTTATTTACTTTTTTTTTCACCCACTAACTAACTAAACGTAAATACAGGGTAATTAAGAAAAATCCCTGTCGACTGGGCCTATAGGCGGAGGTAGATTTCGAAAAATGCTCATTTCAACAAAAAAAAAAAAAAAAAAAAAAAATGATTAGAGATAAACCCAGTTTAATAACTTCATTTGGCCGTTTATGAAAATTTTTTAGTTTCATTTTTCTGCAAAAACTGATTTTATCAGAATCATCTTAAGAAAAATTCAGCTCAAATTCCCATTTTGACAATGCCCCACCAGTGGCCGAGAGGTTCTGACCTCAAACTGGTAGACGGTAGGTGCTGGGTTCGAACCCAATCGCGACCGTCGGCCTAACCGTTCGGAGTTTTCCGTGGTTTTCTTCGAGCCTTGCGTAAATACGGGTTAGGTTCCCTTAGAAAGACCCCCACGGAGGGCATCCCACCCCATAGGGCCTATATCCCAAAGCGTAGATAATCGGCCGACATACATACAAACATACAAACCCATTTTGACAACATATTTTGAAATAAATTCTGAATTTATTAAAAAAATCGACCAAAACAGTACATTATATAGTTCCTAAATAACAAAAAACTGTCAGTCGAATGCATTTGAGAAAAAAATTGAATTTAAAAATGAGTCATAAAATAACCGATTTGTTGTTTGAATACATCCTTAATTCTTTAATAATGATGAAAATTTTTTGCCAAATACTCACTTTGACAGCATTTTTAAAAGTATACTCTATCTTTATCAAAAACTGGCCAATGCGTCACAGTATATAGTTCCTAAATAAGAGGATCTGTAAATTGGATGCGTTTGAGAGCGATAATGGATTTTAAAACGAGTCATAAAAAACGCAATTTGCTATGTGAATACTTCCTTAAATTTTCAAATCACGATGACTTCGGGAAATTCTGTTCAAAATACCCTTTTTGGTAGCCTTTTTCGAAATATATTCTGTCTTTATCAAAAAACCGATCAATGCATCACATTATATAGTTCCTAAATAAGAGGATTTGTAAATTGGATGTGTTTGAGAGCAAAAATGGATTTAAAAACGAGTTAGAAAAAAAAACGCAATTTCTTATTTGAACACATCTTTAAATTTACAGTCATGATGACTTCGGGAAATTCTGTTCAAAATACCCTTTTTGGTAGCCTTTTTTGAAATATATTCTGTCTTTATCAAAAAACTGACCAATGCATCACATTATATAGTTCCTAAATAAGAGGATCTCTAAATTGGATGCGTTTGAGAACAAAAATGGATTTAAAAACGAGTCAGAAAAAAACGCAATTTCTTATTTGAACACACCTTTAAATTTAGTCATGATGACTTCGGGAAATTCTGTACAAAATACCCTTTTTGGTAGCCTTTTTTGAAATATATTCTGTCTTTATCAAAAAACTGACCAATGCATCACATTATATAGTTCCTAAATAAGAGGATCTCTAAATTGGATGCGTTTGAGAACAAAAATGGATTTAAAAACGAGTCAGAAAAAAACGCAATTTCTTATTTGAATACTTCCTTAAATTTTCAGTCCCGATGACTTTGGGAAATTCTGTTCAAAATACCCTTTTTGGTAGCCTTTTTTGAAATACATTCTATCTTTATCAGAAAATTGACCAATGCGTCACTTTATACAGTTTCTAAATAAGAGGATCTACCATTTGGATGCGTTTAAAATCAAAAATGAATTTAAAAATAGAGTCAGAATATAAGCAGTTTGGATTTGGGTTTTTTTCTCCAACTCCTATTTTTGATTAAATTTTTTTTGCTATACGAATTGGTCCCATGAAAAACTTGTCAATATAAAAGTTGTAGATATTTTTGAGAAGATGTAAAATAAATTTAATCAGATTTGATAGCTTAAAAATTGACGGAGTTATGGATTTTTTTCTTTTTTCACCGCCCTTTTTCTTTTCGTTTTTAATTTTTTTCATCGGTAAAAGTTGGTCCTATCAAAAACTTGTAAATACAAAAGTTTTAGATAATTTTAAGAACATTTACAAAAAATTTAGTTAGACTTGATATCTTGAAAATTGACGAAGTTATGAATTTTTTTCTTTCAAAACCCCTGTTTTTTTCGCCCCTTGAGCCCACTTCTAAATTTATCAAAAATCTGTCATGCATAAACTTTTGGCCCATTTTTAAGAAGTAATATAAACTTTAAACCGATTCGATATCTACTTTAATTAAGAAGTTATGGCGTTTTTTCGGTTTTCACAAAAACGCCCCCTATTCCGACCCCCCCCCCTTGGTCCGATTTTGTCCATTAACGAACTTAGCCGAGATTTTATCCCCTTTGATTTTATGTACCAGTTTGGTGGAGATTGGTGAAGAATTATAGAAGTTATCGTGTCCATAAAAAAGTGATATATATATATATAGATAGATAGATAGATAGATAGATAGATAGATAGATAAATAGATAGATAGATAAACTAGTGCGATTGCAATAGGTAGTATTTCATACGAAATCTACCTAAAACGTGGACAAACTGATATGACAAATCAGGCATACGACAAGGGCAAAAAATCACATAGGAACATAGGGCCGCAAACCACTTATTGAATCACAAATATTGGGTGTTTCATCCTAACTCAATTTGGGTTGACGGTAATAAATTTCAGAAAACTGAAGTATATTATAATAAAACATTTAACAGACATTCTCACCTTTGTTTTTAATCTGATAACATCAAACAAAAGTGGTGGAAATTTGCATTAAGCGCACCAGCAATATGCACTTGGCACCTCACATTTTGGAGTTTATCAATTTATAAGTTCAATATCAATCATTATTATTCATATATCAATCAGTTTATAAGGTATCACCGATTGCTTGAGCAATGTTTTTCCAGATATTTTCGTAACGTTATCACATTTCACACAAAATAAGGTACATTGTTGCATTTTCATTACAATATTTTTATTTTCCTCGAAATTATTACTTCCGAACCGGGTGTAGTTAGAATGAAACACCCTGTAATTGTGACTCAATAAATAGTTTGCTACCCTATGTTCCTATGTGATTTTTTTTATCGTTCTTGTATGTTTGATTCGTCATATCATTTTGTCCACTTTTTTTTAACCATCCTATATTCTTCGATTGCAGTGAAGATATGTGTTAATGAGGTTTTTCCATAACAAGTTCGGTATTTAAAATAAAGTGCGTAACATTGATAGTTTTTTTACAGGACACTCAAAAGAATTCCGTTACATACAGCCATACGGGATATAAGTAAAAATAATTTGCAGTGCATTTTAATGAGATTACACTGTTCCAAATATATTGAAATTGATATACATCACTGAGGTGCACTAAATGATGTTTATTATATGTTATGGTGGGCATAGCCTTTATTGTTCCTTTACAGGAACACACAAAATAATTCGGTTATAGTACTGTCTATGAAAAATAATTAGTGAACGTGCGTTTTCAGCTACAGTGTACAAGTTTTCAACTTGAACTTTTTTTTAAATTACTTTTTTTGTTTGATTTCTACTGATTATATCTATTATACAGTATTTTTTTTTTAAATATTTTATGCGTCCCTGTAAATGAACGATGAATGCAATGCAGATCATATTATACTCCCGTGGCGCCAACTTATATGGGCCCATGGAGCGCGAGCCCACCCATTATTAATCGAGCCCACCCAATATTTATGTATTTGCTCAAAATGTCTTTGAGCCCACCCAATATATTTACAAAGTTGGCGCCACTGTTCCAGATATCTAGTAGGATACCTCAGAAATGTATATGAACTTCATCATGTATGAAACAGTGCAATTTAATTGAAATACACTGCGAACAGTTTATCCTCTAAGACCATTTTATAGTCGAACACTTTTGTGCGACCCTGTACCTGAACGATAAATGCTTTGTATCCCATATTCTACAGAAAGCATGTATTAGTGCGCATCAAAAATTCATATGAATTTCGGAACGTTTTGTAACAGAATAACATCATTAGAATAAGCCGCAAATGTACTCAGTTCAAGTACGTATATTTATACGAGTTAGAGCACAGGCAGACAAATCTAATTCATAAGCACTTTTCAACTATGTTGGAAACAGGTATGTAGTGGAGGGTATACGGGGGTACAGGCCGTGTACCTTCTGGATTTTTTTAAGAAACTCCCTATACCCTCTGTTTCTCAAATTAAGCACTAACGTATACTCTACATTATGTCAGCGTATACCCCCTGCCTGTACCGTATACTCTCTGTTTTTTTTACGACTGCAACACTAATTAGAAACAAGCGCGTGCGAAGATAAAACTGCGCCCAAGGCAAATTTCAATTTGGTGCCCCCCACCCACCTTTTTTTTTTTTTTTTTTTTTTTTTTTTTTTTTTTTTGTAAGAAGCCAAAAATGACGTTGGTAGTATAAATTTGGTGCCCCTAAATTTCCGCGCCTGGTAGAACCGTTCCCTTCGCCTGGTTGGAAAGTATTTAAAAAGTTTGCTACTTACCTACAGATCACATGCCATCTTTTACTGTATTTCCAATGATGTCACCGCAAATAATACACCTTACTACACATACTTTGTGCAAAATTTTTAAAAGAATCTAAGTTCCTATTATGAAATTTTCCGATTGCTCAACTTTTCTTTATACGCTAATATAAAACTACTTCATTTCACCAAACAAAAGAACGTGTAAAATGAAATCTAGAATGTCATGTACTTTAACAAAACTTGATAGTTTATATAAAAATAACAAAAATTAATTTAATTTAACTTTGAATTGCATCATTTTATTCTTATTCTTTTATAAAACTGTGATTTACGAAGAATAGAACAAATAACTATAAATTTCGCAATCTTGTATGATTTCATATTATACAAAATCATTGATAAATTAGATGTGGCAGTAAAAGCTGCCAAAACTCTCTATTGTAGAAAAAAAAAAAAAAAAAAAAACTCATCGCCGTTCTAAATGTAAATGAATTTTTTGTCATTTGTGATCTTTCTTGCTTAATATTAAAAGAAAAATATTGCATATGAAAAAATTAAAAATGGGTGATGAAATAGAGAAATATTTAATAAACACGCTGAATCAGACAATTTTTAAATCGAAAAATTATTTTAAGCGATATTTAATGTTAAAGTTGGTCAAACTCACTCCATTAAAAAAGTTTTATAGCAGAAAAAACTATACATAGGAATTAAATCATTTTTTTTTTTTTCTAAAGATATACATTGGAAGCTCCCGGTGTACCGACGGCATTTATTTATTTATTTTTTGGCTAATTTTTTGAAGGTTTATTGCCATTTTAGATTCAAATTTTCAGAATTTTCGGAGATATTTTTTTAAATATTTCAGAAAAGGTTATCCTTTAAAATTGCTGTCAATTGTGAAAATTTTGCAAAGAAAAATATTTCCATTAAATTAAAAATTTACACACGACTATTATAAACGAGAAAATCCCATGAAATAATCATAGCAAACGCGGTAGCGTTTGGTATAATATGTTTAAGAAATGGAAAATGCAAACGTCTTTTTGAAGTTTCTGGCGAACTAGTTGACGTACGACAGTGATTTTCTTTCAACAAATAGAACTCGACGAGACGAATAAAATGATAACATAAAAATATTATCGCAGTTTACTGTAGTTTTTACTTTATTTTTAACGAAAAAATGAAGACCTAAAATTCAACAAGCGATAGCTAACGATCCCATGGATGGATTAACTTCATTTTTGGTTTATTTTAATCCTTTTGGTAAAACCTAAAAACAATTTTTTTTTTCATGTTTGAATGTTTGACGATTGCTGAGAAAATCGAATTTGTGTCTTAAAGCTCCAGTTGAACATTGTTTCTTGTTGTAGCTGTTATAGTTTTTTTAGTTCGTTGCCACCAAGTTTAAAAAGGTATAATTTTTTTATGTATGTAATATAATTCATTCAAATGAAATAAATCACGTGAAAAACATAATTATTTGTTTTATTGCGAAGCATTTAGTCTTTGAATAAAATTGTGAGCGCACTGTAATTATTTTCGTTCGACTCCTTGGTTTATTTTGCAGACATCATGCATTTTATATGACAATGCAATAACTTTTTTCATTATTCTAATACAACAATAAAATTTTGGCAGCAAATATTTTGCTTTTCAAGATATAACAAAATCTACAGTTTTTATCAAAAAATTTCAATGACAAGTATTAAAAAATGCTCTGATGAGCAACAAAAAAGGTTAATATGTTTTTAAGTATGGAAAAGTGTTTGACAAGTGCTTCTGATTGAGCATGAGAGAGGACAAGAAGTCTCTTCTTGGCTGCAGCTCACTGTCAATGCCAAATTTGAAAAAATCATAATTGCGCTTTTTCCATATAAAAGAAATTTGTGTAAAACTTTCTGTCTTTCTTTTTAGTAAAATTTTCAATCCTGCTTTACATGTGAACTGCGCTGTTGATTCTGCATTGCAAACTGCACTGTTGACTCTGCATTGCAAACTGCAATGTTGACTCTGCATGGCAACTGCATTACAAACCTGTTTTCTGTGCAGTTCTACGCTGCGGACATGCTTGATGGCACTGCATAAGTATGATATGCTACAGGAACTAAGGCTCCTGGTACTATATCGCCTTACATTCATGTTTAATTACACTGCGTTTTTTTCTGGATCTGTCTTTGCGGTACACATTTTTATCGTAAAAGTGACTGATTTATTTTATATGGAAAAAGTGAAAATATGATTTTTTCAAATTCGGCATCGACAGTGAGCTGCAGCCAAGAAGGGACTCCTTGTCCTCATGCTCAATTAGATGCACTTGTCACACTTTTCCATACTTAAAAACATATTAACCTTTTTTGTTGCTCATCAGAGCATTTTTTAATACTTGTAATTAAATGATAGTGTTAAAGGGAAAAAATAGTGAAAATTACCTCATAAAAATTGTTTTTAAACGGGAATATTTGAAAAGGAAGAAAGCTATAAAATAATGAATTATTTAATGTATGTTAAAAGCAGTAAATGCGGTAAAATTACGTTCTATTTCAAATGCTCAAGTAACATTGCCAAACGTTTAAATTAAAATATATATGTACATGTACACAAGAGATTTATTTCATAATTCGAAATAATCTTATAAACTATTGTTGCCAATTCTAAGACAGAACAAATAATGTATTTCCTTTCTAACAAAAAAATTTTCAGGTGAATGTTACAAAGAGAAAGTTTGGTGAAAATTATGTCAGATTTAAGGCCTTACATTGAAAATCATTTTCCTGTAGCGTTATTAAAAATTACCGGGAACCAAAGATTCTTGTTGACTTAGTTTATTTTATATTAGTTCATTTTTATATGTTTAAATAATCTTATTTATTCAAACTCGAAAACAGCATTTAACAACAACTGATTTGGTCTTAATATCCCTCAGTAAAAGAGAAATGAATGGAAAGTCATTTCCAGGGAAATCGCCACTGTTTTTAACACTTTCCAACAAAGTTTAAAAGTGTTTATGCATTCGGTTTGTCTGTCCGTCTGTCCGCGCTCTAGTAAATATACTAGGATTGTAATGAAATTTTTGGAACCTATTGACGTTTACCATAGCACGAATCCTTTTGAAAATGAAGTTTCTAACATGATTACTTTAATTACTGGGAAAGTCGAAAGTTTCCCGTTACATTACGGTCTATGGAAAAAAATCGTTTCAAATGAATTTAAAACGTGTTACACCTTGTTAAACATGTTCAAATTTGTATGTATTTACGAAGTGCATTAAAATAAGCATTCTGTAAAAAATACTATGTAAAGAACAGTTATTAAATATTTAAAGGGCAACACAAAAGAATTTCATTACATAAAGGTAATGGAGGAATGGCTTGCGAATATTTTAACTATATTAAACTATTGTATGTGTAATAAAATTGATATACGTCGCTGTGGCTTAATATGAGTTATTTTACGCATAATACGAAGTGCATAGCATTTACAGAGACACTCAAAAGATTTCAAATAGTACGTTCTATCCGAAGTACTGTATATTATCGATGATGGTTGATGGATGGATTAAATGCATTGTTTAAATTATGGTATAATGCATTGTTAAAATTATGATATATGATTTTAAGTTTCACTAAGTGTATGTGTATTATAAGGTGCGCATAAATGCTATAGTTGATATGCAAGGCATACAAAAGAGCTCGTAAAGGTTAGTGAATATGAGCGTAATTTACTTAAAGGTGAATTTTAAACAAGTTATGCATTTTTACGCTGAATTGCATTCAGTTTACAAAGAAATGTTTGTAGAATACAGATAAAGTGATATACAGGGCCACGCAAAGAATTGAACACATGGTCGATAATTTCTGGAAATCTGATTTAAGTAGTTTTAAGAGTGTTTTAGATTGAACTAAATTTTAGCTAAATGCCAGCATGTAATAAAGGCACTAGGTAAACTACAGCACTTAACAAAAGTACTCAAGTATGTTTCCATATATTAGTATAAATTGTTGAAAGAGAAATTTCAACATATTAAGCGTTTTCTTGCTAAATTAAACTTCCGTATTATAGAGTATATATATAAACCGACAGATCAAATACAGATCTATTCAAAAGTATTAGAATACATATTTGGCTATGGACAGTAACACTTTATTTCTCTGGATAACGAAGATTTTTTTTGAAGATTTCAGTAAGTGTTGGGAAATATTTCATAATCTATGCTTAAAACATGATTTTTCTTACTTATTTAGTTACTATTCAATCTTCCGTAATCTTTTTAAAGTCGACCATATTAACGGATTTTTAGAGTCTGGATGAGGTTTGGGAAGCTCAGGGGGCAGAGCCCCTAGTTACATAACTGTTTTTATAAAACAATGAGAGAATATATATTATTTGAATGAACTTAAAGTTTTTCAAACTATCAACTATCTTTATCATTTAAGTACATAATAAAATAAAATTTTATAAAAAGATGTTTCTAGAACATTAATTTTATTAATATTTTCTAGCATAGTTAAAAGTTAAAACTATTTGACTTGGATTTGACTATATCTTTTATAGATAATGCGAAATTATCATTGTGTGATTTATTTTTATTTTTCAATTAAAAAGAAAAAAAAATCCAGCAATTATATTACCAAATTACGTTGGTTTTTTTCTTAGAGGTCAAAAAATTAAAAAATCAAACGTCAAATTATTTAGATTTTTAATATCATTTTCTGTCAAGCATATTCTTAAATCCATATTTGCATATCCATATTGCTTTGACCTATTCACAAAAGTGGAGGAGGGGTGAAAAAACTCTGTAAAAATACAGAAATTGGACAGACAGTTAACGGAATTTTTATTTATAAGTGAATAAATAAATGAAACAAAGGCAAAAAACCTATTGAAAATCAACCGGAATTTTATTGAAACAAAAATTACATCAACGATTAATCATATTCATGATAACTAAGGTTCATAAGAATAGCTTATTATTCATACTTGTAACAGTTGTACATTTTATTAATCTTGTAGATATCACTTCTTGATAAAGTTTCTTTCTCGTACGCGTCGCGAAGCCTAATTCCGTTGTAAGTCTTCATGGTCATCGAGCGTCCATCTTTAGAGAAAGCGGTGTTGCCGTACATCATGATGGAGTTGTAATCGAAATCAGTATACAAGATGTTCATGTGAGGGGGAAGAAGTGTGAATTGATTCCAGTGTTCTGCAAAAAAAAATAATTACATATTTCAATTTAAATGTAATACATTTGAAAATCAAAAGACAACGAAAAAGTTATTTGAACAAAATCTAACGAAATCTCTAATATAAGATCTCATATGTTTAATTTATAAGTAGAATTCCTAACATGAAATTACAAAAGCTAACTAATTGGATGTGCCAATCTCAAAACTTTCTTCTGTCTCATACATTTTAATATTTCAAAAAAGTAGTAATGTATGTTAATAGTAGTTTGATACTATACCAACGTTGATTTTCATCTTAAATTTCTAGACCGGGAAACGGCAACACAGACAATCACTTCATCGAGTTCACGGATGAAATTTTAGGATTAGTTAAATCTCAATTCGCATATTAAAACGCAATTGATCTTCCAAGTCATATCTTGGTGGAAAACACTAAAAAGTCCAATTTTAACAAGTGACTCGTAAATTTAGAATCGTATTCTCTTGCTGTCATTTCCCGATGTTTTTATACCTTCCAGTGCAGGAAAATACAATTGTAAACCTACGAGTCAACTGTTTGGTGTTTTAGGGGGTTTTAGGTGTTTTCCCACCAAGATATGATTTGGAAGACCAATTGCGTCTTAATATGCTAATCAAGATTTGAAAAATCGTAAAATTTCACCGATGAACTCGATAAAGTGATTGTCTGTGCTGCCGCCTCCCGGTCATTTCTGTTTCAGTCAATTAATCGGAGTGAAAACGGGTTAATGTAAATCATGATATTTTTTAAAATAAAAAGTTTTTCCTTATTATATTGTCATCAGCTGTTTGCGAACAGCCGGCTTAGCAGGATGCGTGTTCCCATCCCTGCGTGAGTCGCCAAAATACAACAGAACTACGAAAAACCCCGAAAAATATATAAAACTCGTTATCACAACGCTCTTTTTTCGAGAAATATTTCCAAATTCAAGGAGGACCGGCTAGCAATAGCCAAAAACATGCACAAAAATTCTCTTCAATTATATGCGTAATTTTATATCTTTTTGAATAGTACAATACTGAAAATGGCACAAAAATAGATATTACAGTTATTCTTTCCTGACGGAATATTTCCAAATTCAAAAGGAAACTGCTGCCTAAAACATACATAGCAAGTAAGAAAAATCATGCGTTAAGCATAGATTATGAAACACTTTCCGACACTTCCTGAAATCTTTAACAAAACTTTGTTATTTAGTTAAATAAGCTGTTGCTGTCCATAGCCAAATATGTATTTCGATACATTTGAAGAGACCTGATTTGACCTGACGGTTGATATATATACTATATAATGCGGAAGTTTAGTTTAGCAAGAAAACGCCTAACAGGTCCAAATTTCTCTTTCAGCAATTTATACTAATATCTGGAAAAATACTTCAATACATTTGCTCAGCCCTGTAGTTTACCTAGTACCTTTATTACACGCCAGTATTTTGTTGAAATTTAATTCAAACAAAAACACTTTTAAATCTACTTAAATCAAATTTCTAGAAATTATCACCCATATCATCCATCCATCTAAAAATTATTATCCAATATCAGAAATTATCATCATGGGTGACCATGTAGATAATTCTTTGAGTGACCCTGTTTATTATTTTATTTATATTCTACAAACATTTCTTAGTAAATTGAAAGCAGTTCAAAAATACATCACTTATTTAAAAAACACTTTTTAGTAAATTACCCTCATATTCAGTAAGGTTTGCGAGCACTTTTGTATAATTCTGTATGTCAACTATAGCATTTATACACACCATATAATATCCAGACATTTAGTAAAACTTAAAAGCGAATATCATAACTGTAAATGCATTTCATCCATCCATCAGCTATCATCTATAATTTACAGTACTTCGGATAGAATATACGATTTGAAATATTTTGAGTGTCCCTGTAAATGCTATGCATTTCATATTATGCGTAAAATATTGAGTCTCACCGGCGTATATTAATTTTATGATACTTGAAATCGTTTAACATAGTTAAAATACATCGGAAACAATTCCCTTCTTTATTATTGTGTAATGAGTGGCCCTGTAAAATAATAATAGCTATTATTTTCACTGCATATTTTACAGAAAGCATATTTTAGTGCACTTGGCGAATCTAAATTTTAATAGGTTTGACTGGGTATAACACCTTTAAATTCATTTGAAACGATTTTTTCCCATAGGCCGTAATGCATCGGAAAACTTTTGACTATCCCTGTAAATAAACTAATCAAGGTAAAAACTTCATTTTCAATAGCGTTTGTGCTTGGGTAAACATCAATAACATATAAAAATTTCATAGCAATCAGAATATATTTACGAGAGTTAGAGCGCGGACAGACGGCCATACGGACAGACGGACAGCCAAACCGAATGCATAAACACTTTTCAACTTTGTTGGAATACGTTAAAAACATGCCCATAGCCAAAAACATACATAAGAAATTGGTTCTATTCTATGTATAACTTTTTACAGTTTTCGATGATACACTAATGAAAATGATACAGACATCGCTATTACGATGTCCCCTTCCGGTGAAATATTCCCAAATTGAAGAAAGACCTGCTGGCCATACCCACATACAGGAAAAATTTGGTTCAATTCTATGCATAACTTTATACACTTTTCGATAGTACACTTTCGATGGTACACGTTCGATGGTATACTTTAGATTTGGTAATGAAAATCGCACAAACATCGCAAATGAGACACCTTTTATGTATTGCTATAAACTTCACTGCTTATCCGTCATCACTGACTCAAGACGTGAGTGGAAATTATAAAACAAGTAATGCACATAGAACGGAACTTTGAAGACGTTTTTCACGGTCTCTTTAAAAGCTGCAGACTTAATAGCAATAGAAAATTTTTAGTTTGAAACCACAGACGTGCTCGCATGCTTTTTTAGAAAATACTAGTGTAACAAGTGACCATTTACAAAAATCGAGGCATGTATGCAAAAAACCTTTTAAAAAAAAAAAAAATTAAATAACATTCGTATAATTAGAAAATCAGTCTATGCCTTAGATGAATCAATTAGATTTTATTTCACATGAAAATAAAAAGTTTTGATCAGAGGCCCAGAGAGCTAACTTGAGCTTACATGTATTATTGATAAATAGTAATGTAGGTTTAATAAACACGCATAATTAATTAATAATATACATATTTTTATACATATTGTATTTTGTACATTTTTGTTGTGATTTTCGGTCGAAAATAGGAATATTACCGAAGTTTGGTTTAGATTTCGGCCTTAAAAACCTGTTTCGATCGATCTTTAATTACAATATTCTGTATTTAAATAAAAAAGTATTTTCTCAGAATTTTTGTTGTTGTGGCTGTTTATGTCGGGATTTATAGAACAGAATCAATGCAAGCGATTTCACGTTACTTTTGTCAATGTTCTTCCAGAATATCATGATGTACTTGTCGCGGTCAGATCGATTTTGTTCGTGGAAAAGACCTAGCGCATGTCCCAGTTCGTGGAGAATGGTGCCCTTGTATTCGCAGCCATCGCCCAGAGAGAGCAACTGTTGTCCACCTTGCATGCCGACGAATGAGAAGCAACTGCAATAGAAACAACTCTTAAATATGTACTACAAGTCAAACAAAATTTTACAATAATAAGAATACAATAAGCTTCCGATTATCCACGAAATTGAGTATCGCAAATAATCCACAAAATTATGAAAAAAATGAACAAATGAACATAAATATGCATTTGAACAGTTTATACTCACAATAGATAACATAAACAGACATTTGAACAATTTATATGCGCAATGCTTAGCATAAACATAATAATTATTTAAGTAATAATAAAATTATTCTCTTCTTACAAATTTGTAGATGTGTTTCCTTCAGAAATCAGTCAAAAGTTTCTTTTTTTTTTCCTTTTTCTTTCTATCTTTTCTTTTTTTTCTTCTTTTTGCATTGAAACACTTCCTTTTTATTTGGGATTAAAGTCTTTTAGAACTATTTTATCACAAAGTGGCTCATCATCTTCATCCTCTAAATACTGTATAAGTCCTTCAACGTAAGCTAAAGCTGCATCGTGGCTCACATTCTTTTGTTTCTTATACATTCTTTATCGCTCCCTTGAAAATTCATACCTGTCGCTTCTCTTACAGTTTTTTCATCAATTACATGCTCGAATCCTCTATCTAATCCTTTATAAATCAATTTTAATTTACCCAAAATTGTTAATACAACTCTTTTCCTTTTTTTTCGACATTTTTCAAAAATTGAATTTTAGACTTGCAGATAATCCGCTCCCGAATAATCGGGAGTTTACTGTATTACATATTCACTTGTTATAATAGAAATTAGATAAATGTTAAGCTTGAATTTAGCTTTTAAATTCGTCCTGTTTAATTTTTTTTATTTCTTTCTCCAGACCTCTCAAATGTCGAAAAGACTGTATAGAGACCTTCGACGAGCCTTCTTCGCTAATTCTCGGCTGTTCTACCTGAACTAACTCTACACTTTTTTTAATTTTTTGCAGAATTTCTCCAAAATATGGAGCTAAAAAAGCTTCCACCGTAACGTGGAACTATAAGATGGTTCCAACATATCTGATAGACCAAGTGAACCATAACTTTATATAGGTTGCACAATGAATTGATAAAACATGGTATGATAAAGTACTGAATTATCAAAAAATATTGAACCATGCCAAACCAAAATATTGAACCGAGTACTGAAAAAAAAACTGAATAAACTTACTATAGTTATCCTTTTCAAAAAAAGAAATGTTAAACAGACTAAGACCTCGATTTAAAATGGGATCAACACATTACGAATATCTCAGCCTGAAACAGGATTCGAAAATGAAATCTTTTGATCCGCAGTAAGTATATTCTGACCACTGGACAAGGACGTGGGTATTAGTGAGTATTAAAGCAGCATACTGAGAGTCTAAAGAACTAGAAGTTATGATTGACTGTTATAATATTGAAATAGGATGATGAAAATTTGATTGTTGAAGTTTCATTAAAATCAGAAGTTTTAAAAAATCAAGTGGTTTGTGGGTTTTATTAGTTTTAATTGTTGCTGTTATTGTATAGCTTTTAACCTTTTCACTGACAAAGCACTTCCATTGCTAAAATCCTGAAATGAATGAATGATATAGTAATTTACATACTTTCTTTCTTTTTTCTTTTCTTTTCTTTCTTTTTTTAACTATTTGAAAAATAGTTGTTGTCCTCGGTAGAGAACTGAGAAATCTGATGTGTATCTGAATTTTTTTATTGGTTGAATCCCGCAACTTATTCGTTTTCTGATTTGTCCATGCTTAATGTCTAGAAATGGAATACTTCTGTTGCCACAATGACAAAAAAGTATTAAAAACTACAAAAATAATTAATAACTCAAAAACAAATTTAGACACAGATTTCAAACAAGTTGCATTTAAAAGTACATTTTTTCTTTATACGACGGTGTAAAAAATTGAAAATGGGCGATGTTTAGAAGTTTTAAAATTTAAAAATTTACACTACCGAAAATTGTTAAGCTGAAATTTCATTTAATATTTGTTTATGATTGATCCAGGAATATTAACGAGACTCTAAATGTCCAGGCATATTAATATGACTCTGTTATTACGTAAGCTACGTTTTGATCATCATGAAAATGATGTTATTATTGTTTTTTTTTTTTTTTTAATATATAAATCATTTATAAGTCTAAAATTATAGTCTTTGAAAATATTATTTTCCAAATAATCGTTGTAATTTGTAAAATTACATTTTTTTAAGGTTTTGCGTATTACTTAGTTTTATTGTTTTATCAAGACGATTTTTTTTAATCAAAAAAAAAAGTCTGTTCCGTTTGTTTTGCTTTTATATATCAGCACATATGTTGTTACTGAAGTATTCTTAATATAATTAGTTTTTGGGTTAAGGATAATAATTGAAAATAAATGTGCATATACAATGGAAAACATGGTTTCAATAGTTGTTATTTTAGCGTCCACTTACCCTTTTCCTTTATACATACGTATATAATTCGGTACCTCTGGCTCAGACTCAGTCAGGAAACCGAAACGTACACAAGTGTGATTCTGGATTTCACGCATGGCAGAGACGATCAAGTCAAAGATTGGATCTGAAATGAAAAGTTAATAAACATAATAATTAAGGTACCCTGGGGTAATAACGCCACGTTAAGGTTCTACCAATTTTCACGGCTCAGTTTTAGATTGTATTTTTCAAACAAATATATGATCTGATACATCAACTCATTGACTATCTATATAAAAAAAAATAATTTAACAGATATGTATTCATAAAATGTAATGGCGCGATTTCTTGACCAATGCTATTTGGCGTTATTATCCACCTATATGGGTAATAACGCCATGCAAGCAAAACTAAGAAACAAGATGGAATAATTGCATGTAGATTGCCCAATTCTAAAAATACAAACTCTACAAACTTAGAAATTGAAAAATTGCATTCTAAGCTATTGAAAATGTTCAATTTTTTGTGAAAGTGTAAGAAAAATAAAAGTGTGGTGAGGGGGGAGGGGAGGATGAGGCAAAAGAATATCAGACCGTGAGCTTCTTTTTGCTTAAAAAGGACCGCTTAAATAAAATTATTAGAAACATTGCACAGTTTTAACTGTGTTTATTTGAATCAGTATTTAGGATGTAGCTCGGCCACTTTAGGGAATCAACCGGGGTATTAATGCCAAGGATTGGCGTTATTATTCCGTTATAGTTATTGCGCTGTACATTTTAAATTACAAATTATCTCGAGAAGATAGCCAAAATCTTCAACAACATTTTGAAAGTCCATGAAATGTACAACAAATTTATGTAATTAACAAAGTATTTCCGGATAAAAAAAAATAGTCTTCACATCACAAAACGTATCTCGCAAATTTTAGATCAAGCTTTAATTTTAGTTGCTTGTAAAAACAATAAGACCTAAAAATGAAACAAATTAACTTAAAGCTGTTTTTTGCGATTTATATGACTCAAAACCCTTTTGCGCAGAGCACATGGGTGTCATTTACCAGATTATTTCACAATTATGCATAATATTAGCACTTGGCGTTATTACCCGCTTGGCGTTATTACACCAGACCACCTTATGTTGTATTTCAGATATCTTAGATATATCAGGTACTTCACTGAACAATGATAATTTAGATAAAAAAAAAGCAGTATTAATTTTTAATTTCCAGATGTCCAACAGGCGTTTATTGGCAATTCATGACGTATTCTTTACTACGGATACCTATTATTATTTCTTGTGTCTTTCTGGAACTACAGAATTTAAGACTGAACCCACTTTCTTAAAAGCTCGGCCACAAGATAACTCATAAGTTGAACCAAAATCCACTCATTTCACAATTTGAAAATCAGCTTCGCATAAAGAGTCAAAACAACTCGAGTGAGCGAGTTGTTTTTAAGCAATTTAAATCAAGATGAGTAGTTTAAGTAAGTAATTTAAATCAAGTTGAGTAAAATGATTAAAAATCAAATCATTCACGATCCAATAAATCACAGCTCTTTCCCAACAAGTCAAATCCACTCGTTCGTTTTATGAGTGCATGAAGCGATTTTAGTTTGCAGAAAATTTGCAGCAAATTTCCTTTGCAAACATGCTAAGTTGCAACAAGTTTGGCATGACAAGACTAGAAGTTTACAACATGATTGCAGCAGGATAACGTAAACGCCGAAGGCAGCACTTTGAACTTGCAGAGTTGCAAGTTCAGTGCAGAGTGCAATTCTCGAGTTCAACAAGAGAGTCCAGCAAGACATCAATTTGCCATGCAAATTGATCTCTTGCTGTATTAAATTTATTGCAAATTAACGGCAAACAAGTAGAAAATTTAGTTCTGCCATGACTAAAACAGTGCAAATTATTTGCAAAAGCTAGTAAAAAAATTAGCTTTGTCTTGCAAAATTACTACAAACTTATTGCAAAGATGTAATCTTTGTAATAATAGATGTAATCACTGTAATCATGCCACACTATCTGGTTACAACTTTCACACTGTAAGCTTAACTGCTTCTTGTCTATTGTTTCATACGTACCGTCAGAAAGAGTTTATCATCTTTTTATCACCTCTATTAACACGTGCGGACTCATTTACAAAGGAACAGCTTTCATTTTAAAATTTTAATAAAATAATAAATAAAACAGGTTTGGTAGAAAGTTCAAGACAAATAATTAAAAATAACAACCTTTTTTCTTTTAATACACGAGGTTAAATCCGTCAAATTTCGACGCAAGAAAATTTTTAAGAAGGAACTTTTTCATTGATTTTATAATAAACCAACAAAACTGCTTTCAATAAAAAATGCATCCTTTATTGGTTGGTCTAACTCTCAGACTAATATCATTTTAAAACTAAAGTTAGCAAAATTTTCGAGAAAATTCAGTTGTCCAAATTATTGAAAAATTAAACTTTAATAGTGTGCGTTATCAGTTAAGTATAATAAAGATTATTTATCATGATGGGTTTTTCAGTTGAGGCTCTTATGCTTGGTATTCTAGAATAAACTAGTTGGATGTGCCAATCCCAAAACTTTCTTCTATCTCATATGTACATTTTAGTATTTAAAAAAAATAGTTACTCATTTTAATGCTTTAATAATTTTAATTCAATACCATGCCAACTTGGATTTTCATCTTAATTTTCCACTTCAATCAATTAATCGGAGTAAAAACGAATTTCCGTCTCTGCACGAGCCGATGGACAAAAGAATGATAGGCAGATTTTTTTTTCAAATTCAAGGAGGACCTACTTGCCTTACCAAAAAGAATCATATACAAAAAATTTAGTTCAGTTCTAGAACTAACTTCATGCACTTTTATGCGGTGCAATAATGGAAATGGCGCAAAAATCACGATTGCAGCGCCCCCTTCCGACGGATTTTTTTTTTTAATTCAGGGAGGAGCAACTAGCCATATTTATACACATACACAAAAAATTTGGTTCAATTCGATGCATAACTTCATATACTTTTGACCGGTACAATATTGAAAATGGCACAAAAATCGCGATTGCAGCGCCCCCTACCGGCGGAATATTTTTAAATTCAGGGAGGACCAACTAGCCATAGTCATACATTTACACAAAAAATTTGGTTAAATTCGATGTGTAACTTCATATACTTTTGGTCGGTACAATATTGAAAATGGCATACAAATCGCGATTGCAGCGCCCCCTTCCGGCGGAAGATTTCAAAACTGAAGGAGGACCTGCTTGCCACAGCCAAAAACATTCACAAAAAATTTGGTTCAATTCTATGCATAACTTCATACACTTTTTGATGGTAGAATGACGACATACACACAGACACACACACACACAGACACACTGACACACGGACAGACAGCCATTTTCTAAAAACATGTTTTTTGGAATCCCCGACCCCTAAAACATGTAAATCCGTCGAAAACCGGAAGTCGAAAAAAATTTCGATTACAATACTTTCTTCTATTGAAGATAGAAGAAAGTAAAAACAGCAAAATTTATTTCACTTTGACATGATCATAGATTTTTTTCCCCCATAAATCTAAACTTGAAATCATTTTCACGTCTTCAAATTTTACATTCGCAATTCTCATATCCGCATTTACCATTTAAAAAATTTGACACATTAATTTAATCATTTAAAAATGATTTTAACTCCAAACTTGAAGCATGGGCTAAACGGGACTTTGCCCAAGGGCCCCGGAGCTGTAATATAACTAATTACTAAAGTTATATAAAAAAAGTTTTGTTCTGTACTAAGATTTAAAAAAAAAAAAAGTACTTATATTAGTTAAGGTTTAGAATTGACGGAACTAAGAATTTTCCTCTATTCATATCCAAGATGCGGAAATATGTTTATGCACTACACATACATATATGAGTGACCATCAGTTCTATTTGAATAAAGTTGCAATGATTCGAAAAAAGGCTCCTAATTTATCTTTGCCCAGGGCCCAATCGGGCCCTGACTTGAAGGCGAATTTGTCAGCTACATCTTTGCATGGGAACAATAGCACTCGGCTTACGATTCTAATATCAGTACCCGAAAGTAAAAATTGCATTAATTTATGTCTTTTAGACTCATTTATGTTAAAATATTTAGTTTTTATCTAATAAATGATCGTTGTCTTTTAAATATCACGCCATGTTTAGTTAAGCATTTCGCCTCGTGTCTCAAACTCAGTAACAATAGAATGAAAAAATATATGGAATCGTAACAACTTTATGAAGAAAAAGGTGTGTTTTCAAAAGCAGTACGTCATTTTCCCTTCAAAACATTTTCAGGCAGCATGAAAAAAGAATTTATTAATTATTTAATTTGAAATGTTTCCCTTGCTAAATTATCATTTGAAAATTTTAGATTTTGTCGCCAAACATATCTCCAAATTAGAATAATATGAAACATCTCACGAAGTATTAGACTTAAAAGAATTTGATTAGTACCATTCGATTTAGCTTACAAAAATATACTAGAATATAATATTAACTGAAAAATAACTATAAAATCAGGTTTTTAAGGGATTTTGTTAAAGTTCGATCCTTTTTTTTACATTCCTTAGGAGTGAAATTTTAGAAGATTCTTATTTAGTGGTACTTTATGTCATAAGAAACAGTTTCACCCCACTTTTCAAGATTTTAGGTACAGTAGTTTGGACTAGGGGTCTGCACGGAGCGAAATTTCCAGGCCCCGAGTCCGGCCCGATCCATAGAAAAAAAAATTCGGCCCGGCCCGAAAAAAAGAAATTGGCCCGACCCATTTTTTTTCATGTGTTTAACTCTATTTTAATAAGCCTAATAATCTACAATTCTTTAAAAAAAAATAAAATCTAATGTTTAATTGTAGAATAATGACAACTTAAAAGTGTATGAATTTTTTGCAAAAATTTTTGGACCAAGCAAAATTTTACTGATTTATGAACAAACTTGGCCACGTCAGGAAAAGGGTTTTTATACGGAATGATTTAAAAAGAACTGATTATTTCAGTCTGTGAAGAATAGGAAGAATGAAACCAGTCTCGGCTTCGTACGGAAAAAATTCGCTAGACCCGGCCCGATACTCCAGGATAAAAATTAAAGCCCGAGCCCGGCCCGAAAAGATTAGTGACTATGCCCGGCCCCGCCCAAGTCTTCAGAAGTAAGGCCCGAGCCTGGCCCGACCCGAATGCCGTTAATGGAAATCGGGTCGTACCCGGTCAATGCAGATCTCTAGTTTGGACTGTGCATTAATTAATTCCCAGTTCAGACTTTCTTTTGCATATATAGATATAGATTAACCGATTGTACGTTAAAATATTTACAGAGGGATGAATCCAGGTCGATGAACACATCTGCATTTGGCCATCTCATTTGTTGGAATGGAATGACATTTCGGTCCTGTAAAAGAAAGAAAAAAACAGAATAAAAACAGTTAATATTACTTTAATATCTTTAAAAACCGTTTTAAAAGATTTTTAATATCATGATCATGGCACACATTTTACTGCTAAACATTTCATATTAACTCTCATTTTTTATAAACCAATATATATTGTATTGATTTTATTGGCGCAAATATTGAATTCGTCAGAAATTTCAATTGGAATATCATTATTGTTTAAATATCGGTTTTTATATAGGAATTTTTCGTAATGAAATTCCAGTATCGATTAAATTTTGAGTTTGCAATTAGACCGGGAGGCGCGGCAGCACAAACAATCACCTCATCGAGTTCACGGATAAAATTACAGAATTAATTAAAAGTCAATTCGCCTATTAAAACGCAATCAGGCTGCCAAGTCATATCTTGGTGAAAAACACCTGTAAACTCGATTTTAATGGTTGACTCGTAGGTTTACCATTGTGCTTTCTTGCACTCAAAAATATGAAAACATGGAGGATTGAGAGAAGGAAAATATAATGGTAAACCTATGAGTCAACTTCTAAAATCGGATTTTTAGATGTTTTTTCACCAAGATATAACTTAGCAGACTGATTACGTTTTAATATGTGAAAAGAGATTTAACTAATCCTAGATTTTCATCCGCGAACTTGATGAGATGATTATCTGTGCTACCACCTCCCGGTCTAAAAGGAAATATTTGGAATAAAACACTATTAGAGAAATAATGGGTGAAGCTTTCGCATTGCAAACTTTGAGGTCATTTGTTGATACGTTTTTTATTAATTTTTAATTAACTGGGCATTTTTAATCAAACAACATAGTATTTCAATGAAATGCGAGTTTGCTATATTAAAAGGCTGGTCTAAAAAATTTCTAAACTACATCACTCGTTGTTGTGCATTTTGCATTGCATAAAAAAGTAATGTCGACATCAAAAATAATATATGTTATGATTCACTTTACATTAGAAATATTGACAATAGAAAAATAGTTCTTGCTAATATTGGTGCAATTTCGGCAAAATGTAACCCCTAATGTTCAGGCAATATTTCATGCATTTCCAATATTGCTAAAATTGTTGAAGACATAGCAAATGCAAATATTACTGACCCAATATTCTTTCTCTGCTAGAGCTAAATTGATTTCGAAATTTTTAAAATGTGTAAGACGAGTTCTCTTAACTATTAATCATGTACAATCGCGAAAATAAAGTTTAAAAAAAAACTTACTAATTTCTTAACAAATTATCGTAGAAAAAAATTACTGGTACCTATCGACTAGAAATTAAGCCTACTTTTAAATGATGTATATAAAATTTGCTTAGAGGCCTATCTACTTATCAAAACTAACATAAGCTTTGTTTTTTGTTTGTTTGTTTTTTCTTATATCCAATTTTGACACCATGAATAAATTTTGTACCATTTAATTAGCCTACATCCAGATTTACATAAAATTTGTACGATTAGTTTCTGAAAAATTTATTATTTTGAAATTAGCCTAATTTAGTGGTTGTATCCAAATTGAAGTTTGATTCTCGATTATTGAAATCCTACAGAATGACTATCCGATTATGTTCGGAGACATTTTTTTAAAAACTCTACATTTGACACACTTTTTGGTACTTTTCAGTGTAATCTAACACAAAATAAAGTAAATTATAAAATATATATATATAAAAATCTATGCAACTTTTAAAAATTTTGAAAAATTTTGCTCATTTTTAACCATTTTTTTTAATGAAAACTGGTCCGGCTCTAACAAAACAAAATTAATCGTTGGAAACCAGCGTAATACTTACCCATCATGGCTATGCATAATATAATATATGAAAATAAAACATGTGTAAACTATTTATAAAATGCATTGAAATTCCAAAACAAAACTTAAAAGTATTTTTAAATACTTTTAATATACATAGTAATGCTCTATCAATGAATTGCTGACGAACCAATTTCGACAAAATATATAAAACGCCAAACTACTCAAGTAGTACCGAATTGCGTAAAAGAAACACACTTATAACTCCGAAAATAATAATCACATTAACTAACAATTTGCTGTGTCTTTTCCAATTAAAATATATCTTTCAATAGAAATTTGAATGAAATACAGGTCATAAAAAAATCGAAGAATGTGGAAAACAGGGTTACAAATATTTTGTCAACTAACAATACAATCGACTTCGTTTTTTTCATGCAAAATTTGTGTTATTTTATTGTCTTTTACGTCCACTCCTTTAAATAAAAAAAAATCGAAAATTTTTATATACCTTTCAACAGAACAAATTTTTCGAGAGTCCGAAAAATTTAGTTCTGGATAATCAAGGTTGCTGATATTCAATAGGCTTCGTCCCATTCTTAATATACTAAGTACATAAAAATTTTCAAATCCCTGTCTCAAGTCTATTGTTCGGGAGATAGATCATTTATAGACACACAGACAGACGAACGGCAAGATTTTTTTTTTTCTTAAAATATGTTTTTACGAATCTCCAGCGTCTGAAACGAGTAATTCCTTCCAAAAAAAAAAAAAAAAAAAAAAAAAAAAATCGATTTTCAAAACGATTGCAAGACTTACCCTATACTTCGTATGATGGGTAAATAAAATGCACAAAATACAAATCTTTTTTATCAACAAATGCATATTAGACAGTCTAGAGTGCAAAGAACTAAAAATTAGTCAATACACGGAAATCTAAAAGTGATACAGCTGATTATATGTACAATTACATGGAAGATTTCAGTCATTTTACGCGTAATTCTTCATAAAAATATCTACTATATATCAACAAATAAATCACTTGGGGCCAATTCTCTAGTTCTGCGGCTCCCAAACTTTCTTGTTACGGAACCCACCTTTCAGTGAAAAATCCCGACCCACCTTTCATTAAAAAAAAAAAAAAAAAAAAAAAAAAAAAAAGATCCACCCAAGATAAAGTTGTATATAAATTTTTGTACAAACTCTGTACGCGTTTGGCTATCCTATCCTACCAAAAGCGCAAATTTTCTTACCGAAGATACATTATTAACAAAAACAAGAATCGGTAATCTGAACATAACTGAATAGTAATTGAAAAATACGTTGAAAATACGTTCAATTATTATGAAAACATAGCTTTATAATCAATGAGATATCTAATACTGGTGTTTGCCAACGTAAGAGCATATATTAACACGCAATTAGTCTCAGTCAGTGTTCTGGCTGACATTTGACTAACATTAGTAATTTGGCTAATTAAAAATAAAAAACATTCGTCAAATGAAAAAATATTAGCTAGATTCGACGTGTAGCACCAAAAAATTATCTTTAATCCTTTAATGTACCCCCTTTTTTTCAATATGTTCTAAAATAGCCAAAGTTTTTATAACTGCGACAGGGATTGTTATTAATCTAATTTCAATTATCCGCTACAAATATATTAAAAACATGTATATATTAAAAATATGTATACATGCACAGGTATGAAAAACGAAAAAAAAAGAAAGAAAAAGCAAAAATTGATCACTAGCAATTTAGCGAATCTAATCGCTTGTTTACTCGCCAAATGAAGAATTTAGTCGCAATTTGGCGCAATGGCGAGCGACAGCGAGAACCCTGGTCTCAGTACTTGTCTTTCAAAAACAGCAAAGTGAAAAAAGCATGTTCTCACAAGTACGAAATGTTGAATTTCATCAAGGACCTCAAAGCTGATTTAAGTATTTTTGGATATGTTTTTATTATATTAATCTAGAAGGCAATGAAGAATTTTTCCTTGAAATGTTTTCTGTTGAAATTGCCATATCTTTTTAAACAGATGACGTAAAAGATATATTTTGATGACAAAGCTCGACTATTCCGCGACCCACCAAAACAACTGCCGCGGCCCATCAGTGGGTCGCGATCCATTGATTGGGAACCGCTGCTCTACTTTATTACACTCTAGACGTTATCGAACAGTTACACAAAAAAAAATGTCATGATTATAAGGTAATAAAAGTTTGAGTTAGAGAAATAGTCGTTTATCTTTTCCGATGAAAATCTAATTTTTCAGAAAACGTATTTAAAGTTTTCAACTTCGGTTTAAATTAACGTCGTCTTCTTTTTTTGGTGCGTTCGTAATTATGTAAATACGTTACATCTATAGTTGTCATTCATTCCGTCTGTCTGTCCGTCCGCATATAACAATGCAAAATCTACCCAACCGAATCATTTGAAATTTAAAATATATAATTATTACATAATTTTGTCGAGTCATTTCAAATTTTATGAAAATCAGATGCATAGATCAGTTACAGGACAATCAAAAGTATTCCATTACATTACGGTCAATGGGGAAAAAAGTTTCAAATGCATTTTAATCGTTTGAAATTTAAAACACATAACTATTACATAATTTTGTCGAGTTATTTCAAATTTTATCAAAATCGGATTTATAGTTCAATCACAGGGACAATCAAAAGTATTCCCTTACATTATGGTCAATGGGGAAAAATGTTTCAAATGCATTTTAATGGTGTTACACTCATTCGAATATATTAAAATTGGTTTGCATCTATAAGGTACATATTATAATATACATTTTTCATAATTTGTGGTGCAAAGACCATTTGTTATTGATTTACAGGGCTACAAAAAAGCATTCCATTACATAATGGTATAGGAAAAACATTGTTTGGTGCGCAATTTAATTGTAATTAACTATAATTTTATGAGATTGATATATGAGTATGATATCTTTAAAACTTCGTTATCGTACGAACGCACTTCATTTGCCACGCTTCACGTGCAATTTCCAACTTGTTTTTTGTTTGTTTGTTTGTTTTTTAAGAGTTCTAATTTCCTTTCTAATAGACGTACTTGAAAAATAAAAACAGATTTAGAAACATAAATGTTCATTCCCTAAAAAAATCAAATAAGAAAAAAAATTTGAATTTTAATCGAAATTGTTGTTTCAAACGTAAGCGAATATTTTATTTTTTTTGTAAATATGACCATTTCAGACGTTTAATATGTTCCGATTATTGCTAACCCAAATGTTTCAATAAAATGAGAAAATAAATATGGTTTAAATTACGCTTTTTTTTTTTTTTTTTTTGTCACTGTATATTTAAGGAGTATAAATATTTAAGGAGTTACTTCACTCACGCGAAGACACCCGCTCACTAATGTTAATTCTATGAAAGAAATTTTTTAAGATATTTTATTTGCGTTTCAATACTTAAAATATATACATATTGGTTAGCTCAGGTCGATCTTTAAAAATACCGTTTTTAAAACGTCCAGTACAGTTGAAAAGTGTTTATGAATAGGATTATAGACAGGAAGGCGGATTGATTTGAGGCTCAATCAATCACCTCATCGAGTTCATAGATTAAAATATAGCATTAGTTAAAACTTGCTTCGCATATTACAACGCAATCGGTCTGTCAAGTCATATCTTATTAGAAAATGCCTAAAAACCCAATTTTAGCAATTGATCCATAGGTTTATCATTATGTTTTTCTACTCCCAATCCTCCATACTTTTTGATGCAGGAAAGCACAGTGGTAAACAGGGGCGTAATGGAGGGTATAAGAGGGTATACGCTGAATATCTTCTGGATTTTTTGAAGGTACATCGTATACCCCCTGTTTCTCTAGAAAGCTATAGTATATACACTCTGGGGGTATACTCTCTGCTTTGAGCGTATACTCTCTGCTTAGAACGTATACTCTCTTACTTTTTTAGGACTATACAACTGATGGTAAACTTACGAGTCAGCCGCTGAAATCAAATTTCTAAAATAAATAAGGTATAAAAATGAGTGAACTTTATATTTGATACTTCTACTAGTATTAGGAGATTATCGTGGGCGGGGTATTTAAACAAAAAAATAATACTAGTTTTGAATGAAAACAGTTAGCTTATTTACCTCTGGATCGACACCTAAGATATCTCCCTGATATAGGTCTGGGTTTTCTAAAGCTGTTCTTCGTATATCTGTAAAAATAAATAAATAAAATATAATTACATTTTGTGTGTTTTACATTAATACATTAATAGGCGTTTTACTCTCAAAATAGACGTTAAAATTAAGATGGTTTTCAAATAAAAGAAAAAAAGTTCCCTGCTTAACATCACTAAATTTCTGGCACGTTTACGGACTGATTTTAAAGCAAAATAGCATGGCATTTACACACTTGATTATTGAATTTATTTGATAAGCGATTGTTGTCCCGTGACGACTGATTTTTCTTCTATCCGCTTTGTCATGTCAGAAAATTCGGATCAAAATGCCAATTTCTGTCTTTACCGATAATTGAACAACATCATTTGATTATATATTTTCTAATTATATAGTAATACTTACCAATTCCATACATTTCTAAAGCAATGAATTTAGAAATGTGTCAGAAAATAGTTTCTTTGGATTTCGCAAAAACTTTAAGGTTAAACGTAAACATTGCCGATATTAAATCTAAACAAGTCTTTTACTTAAACAAAAATAAATAAAAAAATAAATAAATGAAAATAAAAATGCTTTTTTTTAATTTTTAAAAATTTCTCTTTTGTTTAAATGATTTTGAAAAGAAACTCCGATATTAAAATGATTTATCATCATACTAAAATTTTCTCAGATTTCCAATGAGTTAAAATACTTTTTCTTTGAGTTATAACTTTAGAATATTAAGTAATATTTTGTAGAAACTGCAAATCTTATAAAAGAAAATTATCAAGAACAAAACTTATCGAAAATTTATTTAAATTAAATTGAAAGTAATACATGAAAAATGGCTGCTTCAAAATGATACGTTCATCAAATTAAATATAGTTATAAAATTCATAAGTTATTTTTTTTCCCTGCTAGACTGGGAGGTGACAGCACAGATAAACACGATCATCGAGTTCATGGTTGAAATTCTAGGATTTGTTAAATCTCGATTCGTATATTAAAAAGGAATCGGTCTGCCAAGTCATATCTTGATGGAAAACAGAAACCCAACCCGATTTTTGCTATTGACTCGTAGGTTTACCATGGTGTTTTCCTGCTGCCAATTCTCCATATTTTCATACTTTGGGGTTCAGGAAAACACTATGGTAAACTTATGAGTCAACCTCTAAAATTGGGTTTTAAGGTGTTTTCTACCAAGACATAGCTTGGTAGACCGATTGCATTTTAATACGCGAATAGAGATTTAATTCATTCTGGAATTTTATCAGTGAACTCTTTGAGTTCACTGATAAAATTCTCTCTCTGTGCTGCCGCCTCCCTTCTGAATCACCTCTATCATTTCTGTTCTTTCCTCTATCATTTCCTCTATCATCTTCTTCTGAATCACCTCTATCATTTTTCCCCTTTTACGTTGAATTAATGAATTTCTGCAACTGATGCAAGCCCATAATATGCCGTTTGAAATAAATCTACTTGTTTAGTTTACTTTTTTATTTTTTTCTTTCTTTTGGGGTCTTTTCTAATAACAGAAGATGCCCATTAAACCGGGAGAACTCGCTAGCGAGAATTTCCCCCACGGTGCCCAATTGCTTTTCTTTTACTTTACATTCACTTGATATAAACTTTTTTGCTTGGCTTAGTAGTTTTATTCACAAAAGAAGTAAAGTAATCGAAATCTCATTTTGAAATTTAATTAAAATGAAAAATGTTTTAAATAAGATTTTTTAAAAAGGTACGACGGAGAAAGAAAATCTCATGCAGCGAGTTATCCCGGGTTAAGATTATATTTGATAAAAGTGGTGCCGAATGGATTTCAAAGCATAGAAGTTCAACACCTTGATCTATGTGAAAAACAAACTTTGAACACATTAACAGCTTAATTTTCAGCTACAAGAGTAGAGAATTTGATAATTTCATGCGCATAGCTATAAAACTTTAAATTTTAATGTTAAAGGAAAATATTTAAGCACAAAACAATCTTCGCTACTATTATGTTAGTTATTTTGAAGGCAATTTTTACACTGCAAAAGTTCAACTTACCAAAATCTGCCGCAGCCAAAACTGCTGTAGCAAGAAGAACAGCGGCTAAAAGAGACTTCATCGTGGACAGTTACAGTTAATTCCCTAAGGAATTGTGACAGTAATTTTGACCGTGTAGAACTATTCAAAGGAATCTGACAAGTCTTGATAATTTTTATCAGTTAATTATATAAATAAATAAATAAATATACATTGTTTTTATTTATTTTTTTCATTTGGTTTTGGTTTTGTGTGTGTTGGTAGTCCCAAATTCGCATTGTTTTGCTTTTTAATGGCAAATACGAAGATGAAACCACACACTTCATTTGTTGTTCCAAAGTATTTGGGACCTGAAGATTCTGTTTTTGTTCTACTAATTCCATTTTGTTTTCATTTTAATTATTTATTTTTTCCCTCCATGTTCAAAGTGCTATAAGTTATTAAATTCAATAGTTCATATATTATAATACGATTAACGGTTTTATACGTATGTATACATATATATATATATATATATATATTATACATTCCGGAAATGATTAAGAAAGTGAAAGTATCTTCATTAAAAAAAATAATAAAATAAAAACCTGTAAACATAATCGAAAAGTAAAAAACGGCATTTGTACAAATTAACTTCAGCTATCCAATGCAAGAAAAATCGTTTAAAAACATTGAAATGCAAACGAGATATCTTTAAAAATTTCTTCCATGGGATTAACATTAGCCAGTGGGTCTTTTCGAGTAACCGAAGATGCCCCTTAAAATCACACTTGATACTAGTCGTTGGGGGCCATCGTAACACTTACCCATCATAGATATGCATAATATAAAATATGAAAATAAAACATGCGTAAACTATTTATAAAATGCATTGCAATTCCAAAACAAAACTTAAACATGCATTTTAATACTTTTAATATACATAGCTCGTATATGCTCTATAATGAATTGCTGATGAACCCATTTCGACAAATTATACAAAACGCCAAAATACTCAAGTAAGTACCAGATTGCGTAAAAGAAACATCCTTATAACTCCAAAAATAATAATCATATTAACTAAAAATTTACTGCGTCGAATTAAGCGTCTCATTTCCAATTAAAATATATCTTTGTATTGAAATTTGAATGAAATACAGGGTCAAGAAAAATCGAAGAATGTGAAAAACAGGATTACAGATATCTCGGCAACTAATAATCCGATCGACTTCGTTCTTTATACAAAATTTGTGTTATTTTATTGCCTTTTATGTCCACTCCTTAAAATAAAAAAATTCGAAAATTTTTATGTACCTTTCATCAGAACGAATTTTTCGAGAGTCCGAAAAAAATAGTTCCGGATAATCAAGGTTACTGATATTAAATAGGCTTCGTCCCATTCTTACATACTAAGTACATAAAAAATTTCAAGTCTCTATCTCAATTTGTTCGGGAGATAGAGCGGTTACAGACAGACAGACAGACACACAGACGGACGGACAGCAATTTTTTTTTCTTTCTAAAAATATGTTTTTCGGAATCTTCAGTATCTGAAACGTGTAAATCCGTCAAAAAAAATTTTTCGATTTTCAAAACGATTGCAAGACTTACCCTATACTACGTATGATGGGTAAGTAAAAAGTGATAATGAATGGCTTTCAGACATAGACGTTGAACAATCTGATCTATGTGAAAGATATACCTTTAAGCGCATTATTAGTTTTATTATTATTATTATTATTATTCAACTATAACAGGACAGAATTTAATTAATTAAATTTCATGGGCATGGCTATAAAACTTAAAGTTTCAGTGTTAAAGAAAAATAACTTTCTCCACAGTTATCTTATTTATTTTGATGCCGATTTTTAGAGATGCAAAAGTTTAACTTACCAAAGTCTGCGACAGCCAAGACTGCTGTAGCAAAAAGAATAGTGGCTAAGAGAGACTTCATCGTGAACAGCTAACAGTTATTTCACTGAGGAAATGTGACTGTAATTTTGACTGTGTAGGACTATTTAAAGGAATCTGACGAGCCTCGATAATTTTTATCAGTTAATTAAAACAAGATCTTTGTGAGAATTAAAGCATCTGCAAGCTAAATAAATCAGTGAGGCATGCAGTTTTTTTGTGTAATTATCTTCTTTGACAATAATCATAACGAAAATTTGTGTCCTAATTTGTGATACACGTGTTTTCTTCGAGATTAAGGCGAATCGTACATTTGGTAAAATTTGTTTAATATGATAAATGCCGGATATGTTAAGATTATTCATTACAATCGATACACAGAAACAGTTGATATTTCGAAAAGCTTCCATTATGAAGTGTCTTAGGTTATATAAATAAAAAATTTCAGATTAAGGGTGCTGGTCACTCAGTTTCGGAATTCTGCTCCGTAATGTTAAGTCGATGGACTTTTGATGCATTCGTTCATTTAAAATATCTTCTCAGCAAATTCATGTCTTTAAAATCTTTTTTCAGTGCATTGTTCTTAAAGGATGTCTTTTTTTTTTTTTTTCTTAGTTCTCAAAATATTTTTTTAATCTATGCTGAATTTAATTTTATTCGTTAAAAGCGGGTGAACATTGAGTAAGATTTTACCACTTCATATAAAATTAAGTCTTTACTTTAGAAATTTTTGAAAACTAAGAATCAAGAGACGTCTTTCAGGAAGTGAACATTGATTTTTGGGTTATTTCGAATAACCGAGGATGCCCCTTAAGATCATCTATCTATCTGTATTATAAAGCCAAACGTATCTGAGTGTAACGCATACGTCATTTTGCAAATGGCAACACTCTCAAATTTTAAATAAAATTTCTGTTTTGCATTTTTTGGTATCGCAAATTTTTTAACTTTTAAACACCGTACATTTTCAAATTTTACACCGCTGTATAGAGAAAAATATGTACTTTTAAATGCAATTTACTTGAAAAATGTATCTTTATTTGTTTTTGAAATATTAACTTTTTTATAGTTTTTAAAACCGTTTTGTTAATCGTGGCAACAGGAGTACTCCATTTCTATTAAAAGTAAAGAAAAAAAGGTAAAAAAAAATTATTACTGTCTCTTTATGTTGCCATTTTTTAATTAAAAGGGGGAAAATTGAAATTTAAATACGCGCTGTGTCAAGTTTTCAATCAAAATGATCAAATTAAATTTTTTTGAAAAGTTGATTACATATATGAAATGTGCATACGTAAATTTTGATGTGGTTCTACCTCGTATATTTAAAAGACCAGGCTGATTTTTTAGTCATCAGCCCTGAGCTTTCTACTGGCCCCATTTTGATAATTCTTTTTTTAAAATGAAAGCTTTTTATGTGTAGATCTGCTCATTCTGACTAATTTTTATCTATCTATCTATATTATAAAAATCAAACGTATCTGTGCGTAACGCATACGTCATTTTGCGAATGGCAACACTTTCCCCTGCAATTTCGGTTTTGCAATTTTCGCAACTGCAATTTTTATATATCTAAACATTGCACATTCTCAATTTTTACTTTGGCGTATAGAGAAAAAAATGTACTTTTAAATGCATTTTGTTTGAAAGCTGTATCTCAATTTATTTTTGAGATAGTATTTTTTTATATAGTTTTTCCGAAAATTTTGTAATCGTGGCAACAGAAATGCGACACTTTCTCTTAAAATTGAGGAATAAAATAAAATAAAATAAAATTTCGTATATAAATTTTCGGACATATAATTTTGAAAAGATGAAAATGATGACGGGTTTAGATTTCACGTGAAATTTTATGATCGTGTCAATTTGATTTTTTTTTTTTTTTTTTTTTTCACCAAACCTTGATATGAACTCTCATTAAACCATGAGCCTCAATTGATAACTTTATTTTAATAACTTATCTTTATCATGTTTTATTTATTACATATGCGATTAAAGTTTAATTTTAATAATTTGGACAACTGTCTTTTATAGAAATGGTATTTTGTTAATTTTAGCTTAAAATAAATTTCTTTTAGAGTTAAACTGACCAATATAAGATGCATTTTTTACTGTAGCTGATTTTGTACGTTGTTATAAATCAATGAAACAGTTCCTTTTAAAATATCTTTTTTCGTCGAAGTTCGACGGGTTCCACCTCGTATATTTAAAAGACCAGGCTGTTTTTTTAGTCATCAGCCCTGAGGTTTCTACTGGCTCGATTTTGATAATTCTTTTTTTAAATGAAAGCTGTTTATCTGTAGATGCGCCCGTTCTGGCTAATTTTTAAATAATTTCCATTTTTATATTTTATTTTTAATTTTAAAAGCTTTTTCGTGACATTTCTTCAAAACAATGGCAACAAGTTAAGCTTTTCTCACTATGATAAAAATTTATTTTGCTTTATTACTTTCCACCAATTAGGAGCTTGATCACATCGGTAAATATATAATCGCATTTCAAAAATAATAATAATAATAATAATAATGGTTTTCGTAAAATTTAATCCTAATAAAATGATTGCACATAATTATTCACTAATCTCGGTACAATACGTACAGATTATTTACTGAGTAATATTATTAAGTATTATATAAATAAAATAACAGAAAATAAACTTTAATAAAATATAATATCTAAATCGATATTTTGTCGATGGAGAAAATGTCGTTATTCGGATACCTGATAAATTTGTTCCATGAATATAATATACATTGTTATAGCTGTGTCAGTGATGATGTCATATTCATTGACTTTTATTTCTGCATCTAAATAAACTGAACTTCTATTTATTTAAAGGTCCGTGGTGTGCACAAAGGAAAATATTTCTGTAAATTTCGCCATTTCTATTTAATTATAACAAATATTTTATGAAACTAAAGAATTTTAAATAACTGCATAAATCACGCTTTTATTTCGGAAAAGATTAGTGTCTCTGAAGGTGTAAATGATGTCATATTTAAAAAAAAAAAAAAAAAAAAAAAAAAAAAAAGAATAAAATTTGTGATATGTCAGTACTATGATATTTCTATTTCACATAGTATCAAAAATTAATTAAAATCATTTTGTTCTATTAAGTTAGTATTTCAAATAAAGATAAATAAAATGTTTTCTGCATATCAGCAACAAACACAAAAATTTTATTTTTTTTAATAACAAAGATAGGGGGACGGTCGTTGCAGCAACTGACAAGGAAGGTCTCCATACTGGGCATACTCAGATTTTTTTGAAAAAAATACTAATTAAGCTACTCATGTATGTAATAAAGGATCAGTGAAAATTAACGGCGGAATTGCAGAAGAAAACATGAAAAAAATTAAAATACTTTCGAATATTTGACGTGAAAAGACAAAAGTGTCACACGATATGGCGAGCAGCGATTGTCCCCGCCAAAATCAAAGGATTTTAATGCAACTGAAAAACTTTTGGATTTTTAGAATCCGCGTAAATGGTGTTTGATGAATTTAAACATAAACAATGAGAGAGTTTAATATATTTTATGCATATACAGGGTGTCCCCTCTCAACGGTGGCCAATGGCTAATTTCTAAACCGTTAGTCATAGACATATAGTTCCAATTGCAAAAATGCTTTTAAAAAGGTAAAGAATTGTTTTTCAAGCGATTTAGCTCAAAATAAAATTTTATTAAAAAATTACGAAAATTAACTTTTTATACGGTCCCCCGGTCCTATAAGTGATATTTAGTAAATTTTTCCCACTACTCTAACAAGTAAGAGAAAAAAGGTCCCATTCACATAACATTAAAATTGACAGAGTTATAAAACTGTAAATTTCATGACTTAAATCACTTTTCTGCAGCTAAATACGGATGAATTGGACTGGGCTTTAAGGGAACGTTCACTAAGTGCTTAAAGTATTATAAAGGGCGTCTATTTTCAACGCTGTCTAATAGCTAATTCCTAAACCATTTGCCACAGACATATAGTTCCAATTTCTAAAAGGTTTTAAATGAGATAAAGAAATATTTTAAAAGCAATTTAACTGAAGGTGCTACCACCGTATAAGTTTTACGGTAATGTTAATTTTTATCATTTAACTTCTAGATTGGTTAAAGTAGTTGAAGACGTGAATTTTAAAATTCTCTTTATCGTGAAAATCAAATTTTGGAAAATCGCAATTTTATTTTAAAAGGTGTGGTATTTTGATAAGCCTTTATTTTGCTTAAAACGTTCGTACTTATTTTTCCCTTGCTCAAAATTTCTATTCAAATTTTAACTCACTTCCAAATATTCGATCGAGGTTCAATTTGCACACTTATTAATATCCAATGACAGTATAATATTAATACAATTTTAAGTGCGTACCATTTATTTATTTTATAGGATTACATCAAATTCTGTTAGGTTAAGTAACCTAATAGAATAGTAAATATATGTCATTTTGTAACGATTTGTGACTGTTGCTTTTCTTAAATTAAATGAACAAACTTTCTGTTATTTTTTTACTTATAATTTTAGTACAAATTTTGCTTTAATATGTAATCATCAACATAAATTTAAAAATAATATTGTAAATATTAATTTACTCTCAATGTTTAATGTGAAATTTTATATCTTGCGTTTATTTTTATTTCCAGTAAATTTGTGACTGACCCCTAATTTGCAGCAAAAAAAGATGCTTCAACTTTAAACAGCTATTACTCGGTCAGTTTTAATCGCAGAGGAATGGGACTTTTTTTGTATTATTTGTTACAGTAGTGGGAAAAATTTACTAAATATCACTTATAGGACCGGGGGACCATATAAAAAGTTAATTTTCGTAATTTTTTAATAAAATTTTATTTCGAGCTAAATCGCTTGAAAAACAATTCTTTACCTTTTTTAAAGCATTTTTGCAATTGGAACAATATGTCTATGTCTAACGGCTTAGAAATTAGCCATTGGCCACCGTTGAGAGGGGACACCCTGTATATTAAATTGCATAAGTATATATTATTTTTGGAGTAGTTATTTAATTTACCTCTGGAAAAAATATTTTCATATATAAGAAATTCTTATTCAGTAAAATTATTTTCATACATTTAAGTGAATTCAAAAATAAAAGCTAGGTGTTTCCATAGCAACAAAATCGAATTGACAATGCTCAACTGGACTTTGAACTTGAAACAATTTTAATTAATTTAAATTTCAATTTCGTTTCAAATTTCAAATTTTGATGGTTAAGTTTGAATTAAATACATATTAATATCAATATAACGAAATTATACTTAAAACAAACTAAAACTGACAAAAACAAAGATATTTAATTTATCTTAACACGTTGAAAATGAAACTTTTTTCCTTTGAAATGCATTTGACATAAAAAAGAACAAACATTTTTTTTTTTTTAATTACTTTTCATCGCCAACCGATGATAATTCGCCAAATAACGAAATTTTCATTATTTTTTTACGGAGAGGGAATCTAGGTTCCACCGAATTTTTTTTTTTATAAATGTATATATCCTCATGAGTAGAATATTGTGTAATTTTTTCAGATTTTTCGGAGTATGCCCGTATGGAGACCTTCCTTTTGAGATCCAGATAAGTTCCGCATGCGCAGCAGGTAATCGCTTTTCGCCCACGTGAAAAGCGAGATCGAAAATAAACAGCGCGTTATAGAAATTTTCATTGTAATATATTCTTTCGTAATAATTAAGAAATAATTCTGTGTCATTTTGTTTTTATTATTTGTTCTAGCTATTTATATAGATCTAGTTATACATATAAATTTTAAATGGGTGCCATTTCCTTAATACTAGATATTTTTTGACAGGACTTCCGAAAGGGACAAATTTAAATTAAAAGCTTTCGAACAAGCTATTACACATCGCTGAATATTTCCTGGTTCGGGTTCAAATTGAGTTGTTTGTCTTTTTTTCTTGTTTCATGAGAAAAAAAGTGACAAAACAGAGGTTCAGGATCTCCATAACTAATCGGTGGATCTTGCTGATTTTTTGTAAACTTTGATGTCTAGAGTAGGACACTTCGTCTTTTCCGTTTCGCCGCGATCCGATGATTGTGTCCAAAGTGATTAAGAGGCAAACTTTGGACTTTAAGAGTGTATTCCGATCAAAACCGCCTTTTTTCCGATTTATTTTTTAATTCATTTTGGCTCTCAAATGCACCAAACTTTCAAAATCCCTTATTTAGAAACTACATTAAGTATTATGATTGTCGATTATTTGGTAACTGTAGAAAATGTTGCAAAAAATGCTGTCAAATTTGCCCATTTGGACAGATATTTCGCAACCTGGAGACCTTGGAAAGAAAAAATGATCGAACTGAGAAAATACAGTCGAACCTCTATATAACGAAACTCCATACATCGAATTTATCCATATAACGAATTTTTAGTAAGAACGGTCCCCTTTTCGCATGATTACATTAAAAACAGACTCTATATAGCGAAATATCTATCTCCATATAACGAATTTTTTCATAAATTGATCTTAATTTATTCAGTTTTAAAAAAGCTTCGAAATCATATGGAATCAATTTTCCATCACTTATTTTTGATTTATCGTTCAGTGGAGAGGTTTTTTTTTTTATATAAATATTACTTCGCTCCTTATTCTTTAAATCTAACAAGTTCATCCCACCTCCCACACACCTTTCAACATCCTTCTCAAAACACAGTCAATTGAATTGTTACACATATAAGAGAGGAATCAATGAGAGCACATAAGAGAGACCTTCAAATGGAAGAAAATATCAACTACAATTTTTCATTCCTTGCTAAAATTTGAGAATTTTTTTTTGAGAGCGTAACAATTGTAATTTTAAAATCAAAGCAACAAAAAATTACAGATTTCTTCCTCTGAAATTTATGTAAGTCTTCCTTATTTGATTTTCATTAAGCTTTCAAATAAATGTCTTTTCTCTTTTTTGAAACTGCTTAAATAAGTAAGAAATAAAATGTTAGGTTAATATATACTTTTAAACATTTCAAATTCTTAATTAAAAAGATCAAAGATAATATTTGTTCAAAATTTACACATTAAATACTATTTTTAACATCATACTCTATACATCGAATTTCTCTATATAACGAATTTTTTACTGGAACGATGGATTTCGTTATATAGAGGCTCGACTGTAATTGTTTATAAAACCAATTCTAATAAATGGAACGTAAAATGACATCACACGGCACCTTATACGTCTCTTCCAAAATCATCTCAGGCAGTTTCCTTTTTTCTACTTTCAAAAATGTGTTTGAAATTGTATCGAAAAATTTCGAGCTGCTGAAGGTGGAAAAGTGTTTTTTCGAATACATCCTTAACATTAAAGATGCAGCTGAACTCTACTATACAGCACTATCGTGCTGTATGATACAGTTCCTTAATAAGAGGATCTGCCTTTCGGATGCGTGCAAGGGCGGCGCCAGAGGGGGGTCCGTGGGGGCATATGCCCCCCCCCCCCATCGGGGTCAAAATTCAATTTCGTCGGGGAAAATATTTTGACTTTTGAATTTCAGCCCACTCAAGTTGGGTCGAAATATGGAGCTTTTTTTTTTTTTTTTTTTTGAAAGTCGGATTGACTTAACTAATTCTTTTTTGTACATCGGTTTCTGACTGAAGTTTGATTCTTGCAATTTGAGTTTAGATAAACCCGAATTGTCGAAAAAAATCTGAATTTTTAAAATAAAAATCTACATGGATGACAGCATAGGATGATGCATGAATGACTCTATACATGTTTATTTTTCAACAAAAAGATAAAATTTATACTAAAAATTAATTTTATACTTTTTTTTTAACTACATTAAATTTGTGGATCAGTTTTCGCTTATTTTGGATTTACGATCGGCTTGGTATTGAAGAATTTTTAGTTCAGTTAAAATACGAAAATGAAAATTATTTTGCCGGGGTTGTCTTGGATAACAAGTAGAATGCTTCATCGTGTCGGGCAAACTGCACCTGACATGACTCGCAGTCTGGATCGGATCGGGTTGAGCCTAAATTTTTGTCGTTGAGTGTCGGATTAAAGTCGGGTTAACTTTGCTTCAGGTTCGTATTGGATGTTGATACTTATTGTTCTTGATTCGAGATGAATCGATCTCTCAAAAGAATTTACAAAACTTATTTTAAGATGAAACACTGTATTTGAATGTCAATAAATTTATGTATACTGATTTTTTTTATTTTTTTTTTTACTTAAAATCTAAAATTGTTACTGAATATATAATTGTAAACATATTCTTACATAACTGCATTACAGCATGGATATATTTTTTCATCAGTTACAATTAGGGTTTGGTTGGGTTGAAATATTTCGGGTTCAGGTCGAAATGTAGAGATGTCGAGCTCAAATCGGGTTTCGGGTAGAAACCCTATCCTGCATCTCCTCGGAAAATTAAACTCAACTCGACTGGTGGCTTTAGTCGTACCTGGCTAAAGTTAATTTTTTTTGAAGTCATGTTTAGGATTGACTTCTATTTTTCGAGTCGCGTAATTTTAATCGTTTTAGCGTATGGGCTCGATTCTATCAAACTGCTCAAAAGTATCCCCAAAATATATTTTAAAATGAAAAATTATATTATTTGAATGTCAATGAGTCAATATCGATTTTTATCGATATATCGATTTTTCTACATAAAAAATATAATTGATACTAGACTACTTTTCCATTATTGCTTTACAAGATAGAATTTTGGTTTTTCATACTGAGTTGGGATTAGGTTCGGAATGAATACTATTGATTTTTAACCGACTTCCAAAAAGGAGAGGAGGTTATCAATTCGACGCGTATGTATTTTTTTTTTTTTTTTATGCATGTTCACCGATTACTCCGAAACTATGCATCCGATTAATTTGGTTTTGGTGTTAAATGAAAGAGCTTGCTCTCGAATTGATACCACTTCCTTATCATCGAAACTGGTTCAATACTTTTTTAGTAATTAGGTAAAAACTAATATAATTAGTGGTTTTTCGCTAAATAAAAGTGTTGAATAAGTTCTCTGATTATTGTGTCGACAAAATGGCCGAGTGGTCTAAGGCTCCAGATTTAAGCTCTGGTTCTCGAAATAGAGAGAGCGGGTTCGAACCCCACTCCTGACAGACATGTGTACGATAACCGTTTCCGTGTTGTAATTTTTACTTATATATTTTATAAATTAAATATTAATTTTGCTATTAAGAATATTTTGTATTTAACCGTTAGCACAGAGTATCAGAGAATTTTTATCAACTCAGTACTTTATCAGTGAAAGAGTACTAAAATAATAGACTTGCGAAAAGTAACATGACCTTGAATAAGCTGGCCGAATAGATGGCAGTCAGGATAGCCTAGCGGTCAAAGGCGGATGATTAAAGCTTTGGTTCTCTGAAGAGAGCATGAGTTCGAACCCCACTCCTGACATACTGTGTTTTTTTTTTTTTTTTTTTTTTTTCGTATTATAATTTTTTTAACCGACTTAAAAAAAAGGAGAGAAGGTTATGATCAATTCGACGCGTATTTATTTTTCGTTATGCTTGTTCACCGATTACACCAAAACTATCCAACCAATTAAACTAGTATTTGTGTTAAATGAAAGAGGTTACTCTCGAATTGGTACCACTTCCATTTCATCGAAATTGGTTAAGTACTTTGTACTTTTTTAGTAATTAGGCAAAAACGAATAAAATTAGTGATTTCTCGCAAATGAAAAGTAACATGGACGTTGAATAGGTTCACAAACCGGAATACAGTAAGGAAGGCCGAGAGGTCTAAGGCGCCTGATTTACACTCTGGTTCTCGAATGAAATCGTGGGTTCGAACCCCACCCCTGACATACGTATGCACAACAATCTTTTCCGTGTTATAATTTTAAACCGACTTCAAAAAAGGAGGAGGAGGTAATCAATTCGACGCGTATGTATTTTTTTTTCTATGTATGTTCACCGATTACTGCGAAACTAACCAACCGATTAATTGGGTTTTTATGTTAAATGAAAGAAGTTACTCTCGAATTGGTACTACTTCCATTTCATCGAAATTGGCACAGTAATTTTTCAGTAATTAGACCAAAACTAATAAAATTAGTGATTTCTCACAAATTAAAAGTAACACAGGCGTTGAATAAGCTCGCCGAGTGGAGTACAGTCAGGAAGGCCGAGCGTTTTGAAGTCGCAGGCCCCACCAGTGGCCGCGAGGTTCTGACCTCCAAACTGATAGACGGTAGCTGGGTTCGAACCCCCTGCGACCGTCGGCCTAACCGTTCGGTGTTTTCTGTGGTTTTCTTCGAATCTTGCGTAAATACGGGTTAGGTTTCCTTAGAAAGACCCCCCACGGAGGGCATCCCACCCCTTAGGGCCTATATCCCACAGTGTAGATAATTGTTCGACATATATACAAAAGACTAAAGTGCCAGATGTAAGCTTTGGATCTCAAAAAGGGGCGTGAGTTCGAACCCCATTCCTGATATAATTTACATCTATGTACAATATTTTTTTCCGTATTATAATTTTTATTAATTAACTTCAAAAAAGAAGGAAAAGGCTATCAATTCGACGCGTATGTATATATATATTTTTTTATGTATGTTCTCTGATTACTCCGAAATTATCCAACCGATTAATTTGATTTTTGTGTTGAATTAGAGGTTACTCGAATTGGAACCACTTCCATTTCGTCGAAATTTATTCAGTATTTTTCTAGTAATCAAGCAAAAACGAATAAAATTAAGAATTTCTTTCAAATTAAAAGTAACATGGACGTTGACTAAGCTCGCCAAGTGGAGTGCAGTCAGGAAAATATACGTGCAGTCAAATCGCCATGTGGTCTAAGGCGCAAGATTTAAACTCTGGTTTTCGAAAGAGAGCGTCGGTTCGAACCCCCTCCTGACATACGTGTATAATTTACAATTTTTTTTTTCCGTATTATAATTTTTATTAACCGACTTCAAAAAATTATTAACTTTTAACTAAAAAGAGAAAAATAAACTTTTCTACCAAAAATTGAACCGACTTCAAAAACAACTGCAAAGTGAAAAATAATTTTTTTAGATAATAGTAATAAGAAATTAAATTAAGAGCGTAGTATTTACCATGCGTATTATTATATTTATGTACACTAATTTGATTTTTTGGAGTCGGTGCCAGCCAAGTCAGTTTCAAAGTTAAAATTAAGTATCCAATGCAAATCTTAAAAGAATAAATTTAATTTTTTAACTAAATATTAAATCGTAAAAAAACTCGTAGATACTTGGATGTGTGGCTATTGAAAATTATATGTAACTTGGCTTGGCTGGCACCGACTCCAAAAAATCAAATTAGTGTACATAAATATAATAATACGCATGGTAAATACTACGCTCTTAATTTAATTTCTTATTACTATTATCTAAAAAAAATATTTTTCACTTTGCAGTTGTTTTTGAAGTCGGTTCAATTTTTGGTAGAAAAGTTTATAGACAGAAGTTTTGGCAAGTTCGGGTTATCTATTTTTTAAAAACTGGTTCAGGTTGAATTGATATATAATTAATTAGCTCAGGTCAGGTAGAACCCATTCCGCGGAGGATTCCGTGCTCGGTAAACAATCCGTGAATTGAACTATCCCCCCCCCCCCCCATTGATTAGATTCCGTAAAAACAGAAAAAATTGCACTTTAATTTTGCCATTTCTACTCCACCTCCCTCAAAAAATACAGAAAAAACACTAAATACCTGAAATACTCACACCTAAAGCAGCATGTTCGTCAAATTACATAGATATTCTGGCATCTGTGTTGCTTAGTACTATTCGTGTTAGAAACGGAATTTAAATTCCTTTTATCTATAAATATGTAAAAATGAGAAATCTAAGATAAAAAAAAAAAAAAAAATCTTATGTCAGAAGGCAGAAATTAATTAAAATAATAGAAAAGATGAAAATCAAAGGAATGCTTCGGCAATGTTGAGCGGGAAATTTTGGCCTCGCAGACCTCTAACCCGCAGCTAGATCTCATGCATAACCCGCAGTTCGAATCAGCGATATATTTATAATTGCAGATCGCTTTTCGCTGATATTAAAATAATTCACTTTTAGATTCCCAACTATTTTACAATTTTTCACTTCATTTACATTTCTCTTGGAAATTTTGTGTTAAAGTTTTTCTTTCAGATTTAAATTTTGATCTTATCAAAATTTGGAACATCACACTTTGTGCATTTGATCAATATACACTCTAAAACAAAATGGAAATTGAAGATATTTTCCCCCATTGTTTTTATTATTATTTCTATAGCTAAAAAAGTCTGCTTTAATTTAAACATTTTTTCGAAAATAAAGAAAATTATTCAATTTAATGCTAAAACTACCTGAAATCCTCCAATACCTACAGATGCATTTTTTAAATTAAAGGACTGTTTAATTAACTGTGCAACAACGCTGTGTACTAGGATTTTCTATTATAAACTGATTTTTTACTTATCTCTATTTTCTCTCAAAATATGAAAAATTCATGAATCAAATCTCAATTTTAAAAAAAAATTCTACAATCAAAAGACAGAAAATTCTTCAAGTAATAGAAAAATCCGTTCCAACCATACGTGTGTTCCAGCAACTTACTGCCTGTATGTTTTATTTTTTGCGAAATGTTTTTTGAGAGTTTATAAAATAATTACATTTTCTCCAAAATGACTAAATTAGAAAATGATGAAAAAAGTAAAACGCGGTACTTATAAACTCTTAAAATTTACATATTTCAAAAATTCTAGTTCGATTAATTACTTTCACATTCATTTCAAGGAAATTAGTATTTAGTACAGCAACGTGTTCAGATTTAACGAAAAAGGATATGAAAGAAATTTCAATTTTATACAGGTTTTGTTCTAGCCAAGTATGTTGTTTCTTTATACTCGTATTCTTATTTAGATTTCAATCTAACGATGTTTAAACTGCAAAGAACAGCTGCGATTCACCAAAAGGAAATGCATGCCTATCTGTTTGGAGTAGTTTTCAAATTCTGTTCTGCAAGTTATAAACTTTTCGACTGCTGGAATGATAAAGAGATCGATGAATATGTTGTTTAGCTTCAGCAAACGTATTCTTGCTGATTGGTTGTAAAAAGAACCTTTATACATCTCAATGTTGCTGTGGGAATTACTAGAAAAACATCTGCTCTGATAGGCTTGAAGGATATTTCAAGAGTTACATAAGGTGCAGTACCCTATTATCGACATTTGTCCATTGACCACAGATATAAGGAGTTAATTTTTTTTCCTAATCTAGTCAGTGCTGTAATTGGGCGGGAACGCGTGGGAGCGCCGTTCCCAGAAATATTGGATTTTTCACTTAAAAAAAAAAAAAATCGCTGGCGAGAGCAATTTTTTTTTTTCTTGAAACAAAACGTTAATTTTTGCTAGTTTTAAAATCGCGTGCGAGCGCAATCTATTTTTTTTTTTATTTAAGTAAAACATTAATTTCTGCAAGTTTTAAGAAGATCTGTTTCTAGTTAACAAGAAAGCAGATAGTTCGACCAAGCTTTGAAGCCGTCGTGCTGCCACCGTTCCTTGAATATTAGGCCTGAGCACTAACACAAAAATGGCGGCGGCCGAAAACGGATGTTTTAAATGTGTGCACGGTTCCCTAAGTTTTGACCCAAGTAGTTTTATAAACGATTTCTTAGACTTCTTTAATCTCTGATAAAAAAGCGAAAAAACTTTAAAAAAAGAAATATTTGTACCAAAGTTGAAAGAAAAAAAAAAAAAAAAAAAAAACATACACACGCGAAAAAAAATTCGCTATAACAACCGCCATTTCTTTTTCTTTTTTTTTTTTTTTTTTTTTTTTTTCAAAAGCTGAGGTTTAGTATTCATGTGGCGAAGGTTCTGAACTGACGTTAGTTGCCTTATTCTTATTGAATAAAAGCAAATCACAATACTATAAAAGCTCCAATACAATAATTATAACTGTTAATAAAATTAAAAAAAAAAAAAAAAAAAAAACGGCTTTTGGTTAAATGTTTTAAATCGTCTTTTAGCAAAAATTCGGTAACATCATAATCTATGAAAAATTGAGTTCCCATAAATATTTTTTTCCAATTACAGCACTGAATCTAGTATTTTTATTTAAAAATATCGAAATCGTCTATTTAATGCTTTTTTTTACAAAAATTATATAATTAATCATACAGTAACCGTAAGAACAATGCTACAATGACCTTTTAAAGAACGAATCTGACTATAAAACAATGAAATTTATAACTTTGCAAATTTTGCATTTGAATTATTATTTCTACTAATTATAAATACTTTATGAGTTCAATCTTTTTACGAGTGTGTGTACTATAATATTTTTCTGCAGTACATAAAAAGTTTCAAGTCTTTCATACGAGTAAGTTCAAATGATTTCTTATTTCTTTGCGTTTGTATGTAATTTGATATTTTTACCCGAGTGCTTTAATTGTCTGAGCGAAGCGAAGTCTTTATACTCAGAGATACGTAACGATATTAAAATTCAAAAAAATTCTTTCGTCAAGCAAATCTCAAAAAGTACTTGTCGGATTTTGATTCTGTTTGTACAAATAGGTACCTATGAAGGTAATCTGGTGAATGCACCTACTTTTAAAAATTAATTCCAAATAGTTTAAAAGTTATATTAAAAAAACTGATAAAAAGCACAATTTATGTGCATACGTCACAGAAATTTGGTGAGCGTGATTTTCACCGGCTGGACATTTTCGTAGATAACCGAATCAGTACATGGAGTAAATAGTAATAATTTTCGCACTCAGAAATATTGAATGCAATAAAACATTTTAAAATTTAATCATGCAGGAAAATAAAACTGTTATTTTTTTATATTAAAAAATGTCATAAAAACATTGATTTTGAGATTTTGTGATAATCTCTTAACAGCACTTTTTGATCGCTAAAAGAATGTTTTACATATTTCGCGTGTGGAAATTAGAAACAATTACGTTTTTAAATAAAAAGTTTCTTTTATGACATCATTTTCCCTTTATATTTATTTTCATTGCATGTTTTCTTTTAACTTATATTTTGTTTGTGTATGGAAGTCAATTCTGGTCACTAATTTTTCGGCACGGATACCACAAGCGCATCAGATTTGGCGCAATTTTTTTCAAAGCCCATTTGACGAAAACTCCCTTTTCAAATAACGCTTACATACACATTTTTATATTATTTTCTATTTTCAAAAAGAACTTACAGTAAATAAAATAATAATAATAATTAATAACTATAAAAAGAAATATTTTATATAATTAAAAGAAGGAAGTGAAAGTAAATAAACATTTTATGAGTAAATAAACAAATATTAAATAAATAAAACCGGGTTACCATCTCAGGTAAAATAATGCCATTTTGACGCCAATTATGTACCCTGGTGCATATGTGACATTTTTTTTCCATTTTTCATCCGTTTCCTGTTGGCATACAACTTTGAAATATGGAGTATGTATGCATACCTGGAAGCAATACTGGAATTAGACATTGATTTTTTTTAATTCGATCCAAAAAGGGGCAACGGGGCTATTTTTTAAAGTTTTATACAATTTATACTGCATAAAGGAGCCACTTACCTATTTCTATATACCAGAAGAAGTAAGTGGTATGTAAAAACAATTATAGTATACATAAATAAAATACTTGAGATAATATACTAGAGCAGTGGTTCCCAAACTTTTTGGCTCGCGGAGCCCTTTTTGGACAGAATTTCTGAGGCGGAGCCCCTAATCACAAGATACTCTATGGTTTATAAATTAATGTTTTTTTTAAATACCTATGAAGCATATAAAGATCTGCTAAGAGACTGAACTAGTAGTTTCCAACATGGGGTCAAGGTTCTCAGTTTGTTTAGTTCAGAAATTCTGAAATCATACCGGAAATATTGAAAATCAAATTTTCGATTATTTAATCTCTTAACAGTTTTATTTAATATTACTATTATTGGATAGAATAAATTAAAAATAGTATCTAAAAACCACTTTTTGTATTAAAATATCTGCGTTTTATAAGCGAGATGTGTTCACCAAATACAGCAAAAATTATAGTTCAAAAATTGTGGCTTATGAAAGCTTTTAATAACGAAGAAAACAAACTATTCTTTCCCGAACAACGTTCGAGAAATACTATTAAAGCGTTAGTGACATCAAGTTTTAAAATAAAAAATATTGTTTTGGGATATCAAGTATGAACACGGTACACATTATTAAAGATCGAAATGATAAGCTCATCTATTTCATGCATTGCGTTGGCGCTTAAGTGAAACTATTGTTATTTATGGTGAAAACCACACATACATGAAAAAAAAAGTTGTACAGTTTTCGTTTACAGAGAGAGACTTTTGTATAATTCCAAAGGCTACTCGCGAAAATAAAGAAAATGCAAGGGCCCAGTCGCCCAGTTGAATAATTGTATGACACGTTTTCGTTAGTTCTGCCCACGTAATAGAATCATGTGAATTCAGATTCTTTTTTTGTTTTCCTTAAAATTTCTAGTATTTCTAAACTTGTGACGAAAACGAATCGCTTCTGAGCTTCTTCTTTTTAACCCTTTCGTAAAAATACATTTAGAAACAGATCATTTTCATAGTGTTTAAGTGGTTGGGGCAAAATCTATAATCTATATTGTTAGGTTCAGCATCGCTCATTTTTTTATGTTCCATTTGAAATATTAGCTATTAATTATATTTTTAAAGAAAATTTCACGCACCATTATTTTTGCCTCAAAAAATATTTACGGTTAAAAACTGCACATGTTATAAGAGCTATAATTAATAGAAAAACTTTACTAACAAAACAGAATATATGGATTGTGTTAAATTTATATCAAGACGGGTAGTCATTGACAAAAAGTCTAAGTAAGGGGTACAGATGAGTAAAAGTTTTGATTGTTAATGTGATGATTAATATAAAGAACCAAAATATATTTTTAGTCCACTGGCTATCAAAGCCTGAGAGCTTATGTGCTCGCCCGTTCTGTATGTATGCATGTACGTGCGTACATAACGCGATAACTCATGATAAAAAAAAATATCGGATTCACGTGAAAATTTGGATATAGGTATTTTCTGATAAGGCGCTTTCCGGATTAATTCAGGAAGTTCATTCGATAAATATAAGAGGGAGAACAGGCTAATGCCCCTCTCCTTATTTTATATAAATGGGTTTTTCATGCAGAATTTGGTTTAGTTATGTCGGCCAATTTTCTACACGTCGCATATAGACCTAAGGGGGGAGGGGTATGCCCTCCATGAGGATTATTCTTAGGGAACCTAACCCGTATTTAAGTAAAAAGTGAGTATTTCTGTAAGTTTTTGTTTAATATATTTCGTTTAATAATTATTTACCTTAGTAGTTTTTCTTAAATAAAAATGTATCTTAATACAAGCGTGTTACTCATACACGTGCTGAGCTAGATCTTTATGTATGTAACCAAAATTCTTCATCTGAGCTCATTAATAGCAAAACAAAATTGAATATATTCGGTAATGTTTTGCGTTAGATGTTTACAAGTAAAGTTTAAATCGTTGAAATTTTTAAAATCTTAATATAAACAAATTTCTAGGCAGTTATTTTTTATGCATCACTTTCCTTTTGCTGCTATTGTTTTGATTTACAAGTGAATTTTTGTATAAATTAGAAATAACAAAATGAAAGCTGCAAAAGTTTATTTATGAAATAAAGCTGTTTTACATCTTGAAAAATATTTTTCCTTTTCTATTCATGCTAGACATTTCCAAGAATCATACTAGAAAAGTTTCAATAAGTTCATTATCGAATTTTTTGGAATATAGGGTAGATGTGTCAGTAATAGACACCTTTCAAGATTTTTTAGTTTATAAAATATAAATAAAATTTTAGCTTTTCATGCAACTCCACCTTGCATATTTTATAATATTGTAGTATTATTGTTGACATTCGTAATCGATCCAATCACGAAGCAGAAAATGTTTCAAAGTTTTACTGTCAAATTGAAAATCTAAACATACTGGCTTCATTTAACATATTTCTTAATTTCTTGCATAATTTACTAACAATAATAAATTTTGGCAATAATAAAAAAAATATATAATAGGTATTTATTATTATTTTTTTTAATTTTACATGATGGTTCAACAATTATTGTGCCTGTTAATATAAAATATTTATACTGCAATGGTTGATGTGGAATATCTAAGCCTAATGTCTTGGATGCCTATATGCTGAATTTCAGAACTGTAGTTGCTATATCAACATATTTTTAGAGAAACAAGTTGAAATGTTTGTTTAGAGCTTATATATTTTTGGTAGATGATGAGGCGTGGGTATCATAGTGATGTAGCTACATCTTTTATCTACTGTTACAATATAGCCCTATAAGCTCCAAACCTAATGAGAACAGTTTAATTTTTATGAAGTGAAGAACAATACTAGCAAATATTTTTTAGAATAAAATGCTTTAAAAAGTAAAATTTGCATATAAATTTAAAAAAAGTTATATTTTTACTTCTTAAGTACACAAGAATTATGCATACTTTATTTTGATTTTAGACCAATGAGTTCATTATTCTGCAGTTAAACAAGACTTATATTCTACTATAGCTAAGCTGAGTAATTAGTATTATTCAAGTATTCCGCTGAATCCTTATTCGTTGCATCACTATTTTGCAGGTTAATCCAGCTTAAAAGGAAAGGCTAAGCTTTTAAAAAAAGACTGAAATATACTTTGTTTCTACATTTATGCTATTTATTTCGTAATTTTATTTTATTTATAAAGGCAATTTTTTTTATTCTATAGGATATTGCTTTAGTAAGCTTAGTCTAGCATTGTCAGATTACAGATAATGATCAGTAGCTGCATATTGACATAAAAAATTCTGCTTCTGAGAACTACTTTATTAGATAATAGAACTTTAACCATGTAATGTATGTTTATGTAAAAATACGTTAGTTACTTGATTTGAGAAAAATATTTTGCAATAACAGGGCTTGAATTTCAGGGGGGGATTCGCGCCTGAAGTTTTGAAATCCCGCCCAATAAAAATCACGAATTTTCAGAAATATTTTGCATTTTGAAACTACGATACTCTCACAACCTTTTTTTGAATTTTGCAATATTTTCGTGTACCTGAATATTTTTGTAAGTTTTTTATTTTTACAATGAAAAATCGTTAAAATTCATGATTTTTTTCTGCACCCGATTGGCAAATTTCACAATTTTTTTTTCCTGTGATCGCGATTGACAAGTTTCATGCTATTTTCCACCACGAGAACAGAGTTATTCCGTTCAAAATATCCCAAAAATTAATGCATTAGATTTCAAAAGTTATGAGACATCGATTATCAGCCCAGAAATTCGGATAGACATGTTCGATTGTAAGTTCATGGTATTTGAAGCGAGCTGAGTCTCCTTTTTTCACAATCAATTTCATCAATCATTCGCGTGTTTCGTCAAATGCAAATGCAGGAAATTTTGTTAGAGGATCACAATAGAAACAGCAATTTTGTCAAAGCATTGAGGAAAAAACTAATTTTTTCAAAGAATTTTTTTTAAAAAGGTGAGTTTTTTCAAAAGATTGCGATAACAGAAAAATTTTGTGAAATACTTGCAGAATAAACGTATATTTCATGAAATTTTTGCAAAATAAATGTGAATTTCATAAAAGCATTGCAAAAAGATTGTGAATTTAGTGAAAGTATCTCAAAGTTAACATGGATTTTATTAAAAGACCATAAAAAGTACCCCTCCTCCCATTTTGTTGAAGAAGCTCGAAAAAAAAAAAAAAACCCAAATTATGTCAAAGAAAAAAAAAGCTAATTTCTTATAAGGATCGCTGGAAAACTCCAAATTTGTTAAAGGCTTCTTCAGGGATGATTGTTAATAAAAAAAATATTTGAGATTCACAGCAAATTTTCTGAAAGATTACAGCAGCGTGTGCGAAGGGGGGGGGGGGCACTGTGTTTTTTCCCCGGCCCTTTGAAAAAACTTGTGGATTTTTCGAGATCTTTTGAAAAAATCATAACTTTTTTGATGAAGTTTGCTTATTTTTCATGAACCGTAGGTGAAATTTGGGGATTTTTCACTGTCCTTTGACAAGATTTGTAGATTTTTGGAGATTCTTTCATACAATTTGTGAGCTTTTAACAAAGTTTGTGATTTTTTTTTTTTCCGATATGCATTTTTCACAATTTTTTTAACAATATATTCTTTTTTTTTTTTCCTGCAATTTCTGTCCAAACTTTATTTATTTTTTCGAATCTGATGAAAATTGCATTTTTCTCTCACTATTCTTTGACAAATCTCATGTTTTTTTTACGATCTTCTGTCATGATTATCTGATGAAATTTACGTTTTCCCATGCACCTTTGGCAATATTCACGATTTAAGAATTTTTTCTTTTTTTTTTAGCCAACAATTTGTCAAAATACATAGTACGTTTTTTGTCTGAATTTCCGGATTGATGATGTTTTTTTTTTTTTTAATTTTCGGAACCGAATACCTTAAATTTGTTAAAAATACAGAACATAATCACCTTTGTTATTTTTACCCATGACAGACTGAATTTTGAGTTTTTTCATGTGACACTGACAAATTTTGCAACATTTTCCCACAACCAAAACATGCAGATAAATTATCGGGACAAAATGGTTATTTTATTACAATTCTTAGATGAAATTTTCCATTGCCTTTTGCAATTTTTTGACAATTAGCCTTTTATTTTTGCAGTCCTTTTGTAATTTTTTTAGATGCAAATTGTTTTGTGGTTTTTTGACTTTTTTGGGGGGAGGGGGCGAAATTTAAATTTATATTGTAATTTTTTGATGAAATTTGAATTTTTTTTCCCCTGAAATTTGCATTTTATTACCTTTTAATGAAAGTTATTTTTTGTGATTCTTTGATGCAATTTGAATATTTCCCATGATCCTTTGATGAGCTCAAAATGTTATTTTTTTAGTGTTGGACAGACTACAAAAGTGAGACAAAAAAGAAGTATAACTTTAATAAAGTTGAAAGATCAAAGACAGGTGGTGGTAAAGCGGAGTTAAAAGAATTAACTCCGCTAGAAGAAAGAATTTTGGCCCTTATTGGGCTAGATGCAATTAATGGCCTTTCCGTCCCCGAGAGCTGCAGTTTCTCTGATGATCAGTCTGCCAGCCAGGAGTACTTATGTTCAGATATGCCGCATTCCAGCCGGGATATACCACATGCCAGCCAAGAAAGAATGTCGGAATATGTCGTGGTGAGTATAAGATTTCCTTCAACTTCTTTTTTATTACTATCAATTTTTACACAGTCTGTGTTTATAAAAGAATGGAAACTAGAGATTCTTATTACATAGTATTGCAGGTGTTAGGCAGTTTGCGAATGTTTGGTTATAACACATTTGTTATGTATTCAAAAATTTTTTTAAAACATGAAAATCGTGAAAAGTTGCTAAAATTATTTTTTATTGCATTTTGTTTCATGTTCTCTCACCATATTTAAATCGTAATGAAATTTTTTTTTTTACACCAAACATTTACAAAAAGAAAATTTTAATCATTCAAATATGTATGCAATTCAAAAATGGACAGTGAAAGTTGTAATTTCTATATTTATTAAAACTGATATTTTAAGATAAGGATGTACAACCTGTGACCTGCCAGCCATAAATGGCCTATGATGAAATAACATGTGGCCGGCAAATATTGTGAATTTATAACTGTGAAAAAATGCACTTTTTGTGCTTATGTTGCTAAAAAATCGTGAATTTTAGGCAGTTTGCTTGGGTAAATAAATTCCAAAAACTACTTAACAATCGCAAATTTTGTTGTTTAGCCACAAAAAATTTGGGTTTTGTAGATCACACTGGGAAAAACCACAAATTTTGTCATATTCAAAAAATTGCACCTTTGTTTGATCTAGCCAGATAAAATCATGAGTATTGTTGATGATGTGTTAAAAAATTGCTGATTTTGTTCATCAGATGCAGGGGAAAATGTCTGATTATCGTTCAAATTATACATAAACTTTGTTGATCAGGAGGATTATCCGTGATCTTCAGACGAAATCGCCGCTTTCTTCTGTTTTTCAGACTAAATCAGCTATTTATCTGCGATATTTTAGCAAAATTGGCAATTTATAGTGATCTTTTGTCGAAGTCGGCAGTTTTTCTGTGAACTTTTGATGAAATTGGCATTTTCCTGTTTTTTTAAAAAAGAAATCTGCATTTTTTCGACGATTTTTAGACAAAATTTGCTTTTTTACACAATCTTTTCTCAAACGGTGTTTTGTACCCGCGTTTTATTTCTTTTGACTGACGACGACTGTTTACGACAGGTGCGGTGATTATGCTGATTTTTTTTTTTTCAAAACTATTTTAATATTTGAGGCTGTGGCGATTACACCGGGTGCGGCGTGTCTTCCCTAAATTACGGTAGTTACTTGTTTTATTACTTAACTAAAATTAACAGTCATTAAAATGTTATGTTTTATTCCCTATAAACATTTAAAATCATATTCAAATAAAAAGGAAAGAAAACCATATGCTGAAGTGAAGCAGATTTCGTCAGAAGTCTGTGAGGCCCCATGAAAGTTCAGCTTTTCATTTGCTGAGATGTAGTATGTTTGTTGATTGGACATTGAAATATTCCTAGTTTTGTTGACTGACTGGACTGTGAAAAAGTCACGAATTTTGTCGATCAGGAGGGGAAAATGCAGATTTTGTCAATGATGCATGAAAAAATTGGATTTTTGTTGATCTATTGCAGAACATCCATGAGTTTATCACAAATTTTAATTAAGCGAGAAAAATGCAAATTTCGTCAATCGGATAAATAGTCACTAGTTTTGTTGATCATGTTCTGAAAAATAGAAAATTTTGTCGGTTGGATGCAGAAATATCATGCATTTTATCGATCAAGCTCTGAAAACGCAAAAATTTAGTTGATTGGGTTTGTTGGATTACATCAAATATTCGGCATTCGCCCTATTCAGCCTAAAAGCCAAATATTCGGCTGGAATGAATATTTGGCTAGAGTATAAGAGTATTCGGCTTTATAAAAGTTATTTTTTAAATTTTTGAAAAAATTGTAATATGAGCTTCAAATTCGGAAATTTTTGGAGTAGGATCTATATTGAACCTGGAGTTATACAGCGAAAATTACCATACAAATTATAAATAAATAACAAAATAGAATTAAATTGTTATTTTAATTGCAATGTTTAGCTTTTTCAAGATTCCTGATCCATTGAGATTGCACTCACTAAAATATGCAGAATTTTAAGCTTAAAATATTGCAACAAAAATACAATTTTTTAGATTGATATACCTATAAGATCTATTTAAACAGTTAAAATTTTAAAATAAAATGCAGTAGTTTTAAATAATGAACGAAATAAATTCATAAGTCATTAATAAAAATACAAATAAAACAAATTAAAGACTTGATGTAACAAACACATATAACATATTTAATGTCTTGTGAATGTGACATATACTACCATCCAATTTTGCTGTTTAATATTACAATTGGGCGACAAAATAATCAAGAAGTACTGAATTTTCTTAAAGTGCAATACATGAAGAATAATATTTAAACATCTCAAGTAAATTTATTTAAATTAATTAGAATTTTAAATATGAGCTGTAAAAAGTATGCATAAATAATAAATATTAAAGAAATTTAAATATTTTATTCATATTCAATTTATTCAATTAAAAGATAATTAAGCTAAGTATAAATAAGTACACTGATTGAACTGTCTATTACATACATAAGTATATATATTTTTTATTCATGAAGTTTTATTTTATTTTTTAGCCTAATGCAACAGAATTCGACGACACGTCTGATTTAGATGTAACAAATGTAGAAGTTGAAGTGCATCCTGGCAGCATTGTGGATATCCCAATTACTCCTTCAGCGAATGCAACTCCATCGGCTGGCAGACTCAACAGCCTGAAGAAAGGCACAATGAAAAGAACAAGAAACAGGGGGATTGTCTTGGGGGCGGAAAATTCAAGTAAACTAATACAGGCCCAACAGTCAACTGCCAATGGTTTGATGGCAGTTGCTGCTGCAATTGAAAAAAACATTGAGCAGCAAAAAACAATTATAGAATTACAAACGCAGCAGTTAGAGCTGGAAAAACGCAAGACTGCTGCGTTTGAAAACCTTGTCGTCCATATAATGGAAAATTTTCCTGAAAAATAAAAAATTTCAGTAATAAATACCTTGTTATTTTTTTAGTGATGTTGACACTAATGTTCCAATTAAATCTTTATAATAGAGTTCCTATGGGTCAGGAAAAAACATGGGAAACAGGAAATTGGCAAAGAATTTTTTAAATATTTGAAAAAGTTGGTGAATTTTTGATCTACTAAACCCTTTAGAATCTCAATCATCTTAAAAAATTTTGAATTACTTATTCAGTCAATCTAAAATTTTTATAAAAATTATGCAAATTGTAAAATATGAAAAATTGCAAATTTATACCGCACTAAAGTTACTCTTTGTAGATAGTTTTGCAATAATATACAAGCTGAATTTTTATTGAGAAACATTGTTAATTTTTTTTTTTTTTTTTTTTCCTGCAGTAGGAGCTCTGTTATAGTTTGAATATATTTAATGCATAGTTTGAATTATCCAAACGTGGAATCATAAAACATTAACTATTAGTGATATTTTAAATTTCAGGCCAAATTTTTTTTACAATAGAGTATACAAGTGTATGAAGTTGTATAAAATTAATTATTGGAATTTAATTAATCAATCTACACGTGAAAGTTGAGCATGCTTTTAAGTAAAATTATATTATTACTGGTACTAAATATGCTTTATTTACGCAACACATAATTATTTATGGTAAAACATAATAAATATCTTATACATTTCAGGGCATCGGATCATCTTTGAAAATAAATTTACGGGGAAAAAATCTGCGTTTAGATCGTTACACAATTTGGACATTTGCTGATATATCATTTATATTTTGACATTGTTTTTTTATTTTTGTATTGGATGGCTGAAGTCCATCTCTACATTGGATTTTTAAAATTTTGGCTGTAGATATTTTTTAAAGTTACTTTCACTTTCAAAACCAGTTTTGAAAATTGATGTCATTATAAAAAGATATCTGCAAAATATTTAACCATAAGCTTACAGAATCTTTCCTGATGGGCACAAGGAGTCTTCAAAGGCCTCTTGAATAGTAGGTTTGAGTAGAATAATATAATTGGCTTTTTGGCTATGACCAACAGAGCTTTCTTCAATTAGGAAATAATTCAGCAAATGATGATACTGTTATAGTAATTTTTGTGAAATTTTCTTGGTTTTTCATAATTTTTTTTTTAAACAAAAATTTATCTGTCATCAAACGATAAATAATGAATGTAGGTTATTAATTTTTTGGAGCATATATAAATTTATATCTATCAAAAAACATTAGAATGCACAATCATATTTTCAAAATTGAAGTGCATTCAATATGCAAACTAAAGGAAACAGTTTTAATTTTTTCCTTCTGTTTCTTTTAAGATTTGCTGGTGGTCTGAAAATTTTACATTTAAACTCATTTGACACACGACAAAAGTAATTACATTTCGATAGCTTTATACCTTGTTAAGGGGCCGCTTCACTCGAATGAAAAGACCTGTTCGCTAATGCTAATCCTATGGAAGAAATTTATAAAGATATCTCGGTTGCATTTTAATAGTTTTAAATGATTATGCTCTGTGTAAGACGTGCTTGTTCATTGTGTTGGTTCTTAACTGAGAACAAGAAAACAAAAGAACAAAAGATCAGTTTAATGTTTGGTTTTAAGTTTTGCAAAACACCGAAAGAAATTCATGTGGGGTTGTGCAAATTGAACATTCACAATACTCGCCAGATCTCAATCCTCCAGACTTCTATTTCCATGACTCCATTCTCTTTCAAAGAGATTTGATTTTATTATTATTGGTATTTACTTTTTTGTTTTTATTTTTTACTTTATAACAAAAATAATCAAATTTCATTAAGGATTCACATTCATTTCATTTAAAGTCCCCTTTTCCGAAACTCTACATTTTCTTTTCCCATAAAATTCAGTCTTTCAAACAACTTATTTTATTATTTTATTTTACCCACTTCGCATTACAATGTTAAATTAGCATTTGTTTCCAGGTCGATAAAAGTTTGCAATAACAAAAACAATGTAAAAACAGAAGCAAAAAAAAAAAAAAAAAGCTTGCTAAATGTAACAAAACTGCTTCTGCTTGTGTTTACACTGGAAGTTCAATCTAGATATCTATATTATAAAGGACAAAAGTATCTGTGTAACGCATACGTCATTTTGAGAATGGAAACACTTTCAAATTTTAAATGAAATTTCGATATTGCAATTTTTGCTATTACAATTGTTTAAATTTCTGAACATTTCTTTTTTTTTTCTTTATAATTTACGCGTTTCAGATTTTTGGACATAAATAATTTCTACTTTTAACACCTCATTTCAGTAATAAGTATTATATATAGTGGGTTTAGGTCTTTTTTAATGCATACAATTAAAACAATTGTTTTTTTTTTCTTTCTAAAAAAAAAAAAAGCGCAAATAGTTTTTTAGAAGAAATTTAATGACATTTTCTTTTTTTGTTTATAATTTATCAGTTTCAGATTATGAAATATAAATAATTTCTATTGTTTTTTAGAAGAAATCTAATGACATTTTCTTTCTTTATAATTTACAAGTTTCATATTATTGAATATAAATAATTTCTACTTTTAACACTTTATTTCAGCAACAAGCATTAGATATATTAGGTTTAAGTCATTTTTTTTATGCATAGGCTTAAAATCAATATGCATTGGTGAACATATCTATTGCTCTAAAGAAAAAACTTTAAACATGTGAATTGATCAAAGATAAAATAGATTCAATATTTAATATAAAATATTTTAATTCTTTTAATATTGCAGATTATTTAATGCAATTAATAATGTAACACAATGATCTTTTAAGTTTTTGCACAAGCTGTAAAAGAAATTTTTCTTTTGGGAGATTATCTTGAAAAATTAAAAACAAAGACTGGTTGCTAGTTATAGCATTTTAGTAAGAATTTTTTCTCTCTATCTACTGAATCTAACGACTAAAATGTTAACTTCAATTTGTCACTCAGAAAGAAAAAATCCTAAGAAGTATTTGTAATTTATTATTTGAATAATTGTGGAAAAGAATATTTACCAAACTACATCTAAATGTTTATTATTAGTAATCAAAAGATTGTTTATAAAGATTTACAGGGCATCAATAGTTCACTGTGATGAACAATCAAAACTTTCAACATAAGGCTGTTTACTAAAACTGTTTAAATTGAAAAATGAATTTTTTTAATTTTCAGCATAAATTCAGTTTAATTATTAAATTTAAATTATTTTCAATGAAGCTACACTGCTTATAAACCAATAATGTCTGTTTTTATCAGTAAATATGCATGTATACATAATAAGAACGGATGTTTTAAAAAAAACCCGGTTTAAACCAAAAAAACCGTTTTTTTGGGGGGGGGTTTTTTCAAAAAAACCTGGGTTTTTTCCAACCCTGCTTTTTGGTGTAAATCGCTCAACAGATGATGCTGCATTATTCATGATTATCGCAATACCTCTATCTCAAGAACTAAAGGACAATTTTTTATCAAACTACAGCTTCAGACAGTTCCTGATATATATTAATGTTGTTTAGTTTTTGGTGTAAATTGCCCTATAGGTGGCACTACTATGCGGCATTTTTCAAGATTTTGTTACAGCTGACTAATTGAATGTTTTTTCAAGGTGTTGAATCTAAAATTGACCTCCCATTTTACCTCTATAATGTACAGTAATGTTGCAAAAACAGGGCAGTTTGCATTAAAAAAGTACAAATGAGTAAAAATCTAACAGTCAATAAATCCTATGCCATTTTTTAGTTGCAGACCTGAGTAAGCCAAACTAAAACAGGGTGGCTACAGAATCTGGAAATCAGGGAAATTTTTCTCTGCAAAAATATTTTTGTTTTCACCTTACCAACAACATTGATTTAGTACCAAACAGGCTACATTTAAACCAATAATAAGATGTGATAAAGAAACAAAGCCATATTGCTGCCAAGCGGTATCTGTCTGCATCAAAGCTAAATTGTCTCAAACTTAGTTCATTCTCAAACTTTTGACGAAATTCATCAGTCTTAGCAATTTTTTGATGAAATTTGCACGTTTTTCACGATTTCTTGTCAAAATGTACCACTTTTTCGAGAGTTCTTGACAAAATTTGCAAGTTTTTCACAATTTTTTTGACGAAATCTGCATTTTAAGCTATTGCATAGCTTTTATCGCGGCCTTTGAGCGCAGCGACCGAATCCAAAAATTCCGTAACGAGAAAAATCCTAACACATCCGTAACGAAAAAAACCTAACACTCGGCTAACCACGTTTCAGTTCGGCAGACTTCAGCGTGGTATCTTTCAGTAGACTTCGGCAGACATTGACGCGGTATTTTTCAGATACTTAGAGGATATCAAATCTCAAACATATTTCTTTTTTCAGTTACAATAAATCTATAGTTTCAATGATAAAAATTCCTGATATAATGTGTATAGAAAAGAATCGTCTTAAGATAAAAAAGGTAGGATAATGTAGCTTTTGGTGATTGGAGACCCGCCCAATGGTGAGGATCGAAAAATTTAAAATGCTTATAACTCGCGATCTAATTTTCGTAGCGCGGCCAAATTTTGTTTGGTGATTTATTATGAGACCAAAGTAGACTGTTGTGTAATGAACTTCAGCTGATAAAAAAGTTCTAACGAAACATTAAATTGAAATACTTTTCAACGTACATCACATTTTTTTTTTTTTAAAGGATATTCTGCTTTAGGGGAATAGTGTGGAAATTAGATATCCAAATAATAATGAAAGAACGAAAAATTTTAAAACATTCAATGTTCAGCAATATTCAAATTTAGAATCGATCAATACAAAATGTTTTCTTAACCTGCAAGATGATCGCTAGTCCATAATTAATGACATACAATGCAAGATCGTGGTATACATAATTAAGTGTAGACCACCATTTTTTTGGCGGGGGGCAATTGCCGTACAAAGATGATTCATTCCATGTGATGTTTTAAAAGTTTTTAACTGACCTCTTATGGCATAGATTGCAGGTAGACATTTGCTTGAAATTATCTCGCTAAAGCTAAATTGGCTATTGGGTTTTAAGTATCTTTGGACATTTAGGGAATTAAATTTTTTAGCACTGTTCAGATATCGAGTTTCCACACTTTATTCTAGACTAGTATAAAACTGCTGTCAAAAATAGCAGAATTTTTATCTGCGATTCATTTTCCCAAAACTTCATACAAACAGAATGAATATTTTATTAACGAGTTATTAAGAGTAATAGACTAAGTAAAAATCATCATAAGATAAAAATCAAAGCAGGACTTGTTTCGAGCTAAACCAAAGCAGCTCGTCATCAACTAAAATAGACAGGTGTACATAAGAGACTAAGTCAAAGATGAACAGTTCATGTTTGACTTCATGCCGTGAAGGACATGTCTCCTTCAGGTGATGACAAGCTGCATTGTTTTAGCTCAAAATGCATCCTGCTATTTATGTTATAGTGATTTATATTAAGTCTTTACATTAAGTCTGTTATTATTATTAATTATCACCAGTATATTTGGTGTTTTTTTTTGCTGAATTATTACAAATTAAATATCAACAAATAAAGTGTTATTCAAATGTAATAAGATCTTTTTATCCATGAATAATTCATAACACATTTTTAAAATTAAAAACTTTATTCTATAACAGTAAAAGGTAATAAATTAATCAGCAGGTGTATTAAAAGGTAGATCTTCATCATCTATGTCAACCTCAATTGTTAATTGATTGTTGACACAGATGTTATGAAGGATTGCACAGGCATTAACAATTAGTCCAGCCACCTCTGGTTCATAATGCAAGACTCTGTGGCGTAACAGACATCTGAATCTGGACTTCAAAACGCCATTCACTCGCTCAATAACGCACCGTCCTCTGGCATGTGCCGCATTGTAATTCCTCTCTTGAGGACTTCGGGGATTGGAAAATGGTGTGTGTAACCACTGCTCCCAAGGATAACCACTATCTCCTGAAAGAGAAGGGAAAACAATTTGTAAGTTCCATGAAATTAAAAATTAATAATGCTATAAAAATAAAGACTAAATCAAAACCCATATGAAATCATTAATTTTGAACTTGCTACCAGTTAGAAAGTATTTGTTACTCATTACTGTTCAGAAATCTGATATTAACAGTCATTGTACATACTACAAAACTATATATACTGTACAGAAGAGTCTTTGGAAGAATTTGCATCTGTTATGTGCTGCCGACTATATGTAAAACATACATTTAATGAAATTTCTAAGTTTAATTTTAAAAGAATGCAAACAAAATATTAAAATGCAACGTATGATTGACATATACGATTAAGGAGTCTTATTTCTAAGTAACGATTCAATACTTTGTATCTTACAGAATATACCCATTTACTTAGTAACAAATAGGTGCAATTTGCAACAGTTCTAAAAATTAACATAATCTCAAAAATGTATAAAAGAAATATTTTTCGCAGAATATGAAGTTGAAAACTCTTGACAAAGTAGCTGACACTACATTATTACTGGAACCATTTCTCTAGATGAGCCAAATTATTACATGAGCTGCACAAATAAAATAAATTTGGCCTTATTTGGCTAGTGTATTTATTCTTAAATCTTTTGTCCAAGTTTTAGAAAAACAATATAATTTACACAATAAATCACACAGATAATTTTGGATAAACAAAAGCTTTCCACAAACTATATTTAAAATCAATACAAACTATATATACAAAACAAATTATATTTACCTAATAACCAGCCATTCCCATGGATATAATTTTTTGACACGAAACATTTTCTGAGATTGCAAGATTTCCATATGTATGCATCATGGCTGCATCCAGGGAAGCGGGGTACTACATCCAATATTCTTTGATGCATATCACAAACCTAAACAACAATTTTTATTGTAAGACTTTTTTTTATAAAATGTTATTACAGCTTCCATATATTACTTTTTGCTTTAAAAAAGAAAAATTCTTGTTTTTAAAACTTTTAGAAAATTTTATTGGTCTGTGTTCTAAATATATTTTTGCGGCTCATATGCAAATCTTTATGGGGGAAAAAAATAAAAATTTTAGATAAAAGGTTTAAAGAAGTTAATTTTTAGTGAATGTTTAGTTTTAATTTGTGTTACATAATTTTACTACTAGAGATGCACCGGATGTGGATTTTTGCAGGATACCAGATAACAGATATCCGGTACAAAATTTTACCGAATTTCCGGTATCCGGCCGAATAATTTCTCATTAAGTTTTAATAATATTATAATGTTTTAATAATATTTCAATTTTATGCTTGTTTAAAGAAAAAAAAATTGTTATTTTATATTATGCAAGTATTAATAGATTTTAATTCACTTACTAAGTCAAAGTTACTTAAAAACAAATGCATAGTAATAATTAAATATTGAAATGTAATATTATTTTGCCTTTTCAATTTTACTTATAAAACTTCTAACTTTACATACATAGTTTTTTCTACCTTTTCTCTTGTCTCTATAACCTCTATAACCAGATTTAGGTAGTGTCTTGATGTTTTTTAGATGCATTGAATCAATCAACTTTTTTACATTGGTAAATGACATCTTTGGTTTCATTTTGATCAAAATTTAAGTAAAAAGTTAGGGGGTCAATTTATACACAGATTTTCTTTTTTTGCAAATTTTGCATTGGAAAGTTTGGAGCTTGACTTAAACACAAGCATATATGGTACATAATTTAATTTTACTTACTATTTGAATGTTCAGTGAATGCCAACCTTTTCTATTCACATAATTCTTTTCATTATGAAACCCATCATCCGACGGAGCAAGAATGGATACATGTGTGCAGTCTACTGCCCCAAGCACACCAGAAATACCACAATAGTCAAAAAACTCTCGTTTAACACAATCTTGTTCTCTGAAATTGAAAAATCAACAAAATATTTTTAAGTTTCTGTTTTGAGATAAGCAAGAATATCTCTAAATATAACAAACAAGTTCAATAATTGGAAAACAAATTTCACATTACTTATAACAGATATAAACAATAGCTTAAATTTAAACAAAATAGCTATTTGCTTCTATATAGTGCTTTTTTAGCAAGATACATAGTTTAATTTCACTTCAAACTGTCTAAGAGAAAAAAAAAAGGTGGAATCTGAGTGTCTGTTCTTTAATGACCTACTCTTTTGTTCAAAAATGGGACAGACTGACTCTGCAGCCCTGTTTAAGATACCATTTGTACAGTCCAAAATAATAAAAAATTAAATACATTTATTTTATGTTTTGCAATGCAAAAAAGTAAAAGAAAAAAATCCCAAGATATTATAAAAAAAAAAAAAAAAAAAAAAAAACTGAGTATTCATGTATTATCAAAATTTATATAAAAAGATTTTTTTTTCTGTGTTATCTTTTTTTTAATTTATCAGTTTGTTAATATTAATCCATAACTGAAACTAAAAAAAGTACATAAATAAACCTTTGAGTCTGAAAAGATTAAAATATTGTTGCAAATAAAGGCACTATGGATGAGGCAGACAATCATTAACCTGTTTGAGTCTGATAAAAAAGATTTTATTAAAGTTGGGATAAAAGGTAGAACAAATATTAATCCTGTATTACATTACAAAAATTATGAGGGATTAGTAGTCTAGGTAAAAATTAAGCTTTTTTTTTTTTTTTTTTTAATGACATGATCAGTGGTGGGTAAATACACCATTTTACTCGCCACTGGCAAGTGAATTTCTGTCAAAGCGAGTGAATTTTTAAGTAGTCTTGAAAGATTTTAAACTATACAGATGTACCAAAAACTTTACTACTTAGCTTTAGTTTGCAACTTTTCAAAGTATTATAATGTAAATACGGATGGAAGTTCTATCCTTACTTTTTGTATGTGTAATTGTATATTATACTCTTTGTATATTGTATGAGTAATAAGATGTACATATTTCATAATTTTATAGGAGAAAGAAAACTTATTAAAATGCATTGTAGTAATAGTGAGTAATCATTTTTACAATCGTTTAAATTTTTTCATAACGATTTTCAATCGCATGTTATATTTTTCTGAAGAGTAAAATAAATCCTTGGCTGGTAAGATTGTCCGAAAATTCCTCACCCCTGGACATGATATAATGATAATATTCAAAATCATTCCCTTTAGCAAATAAAAGCTCAAGTCAGTTATTCTAAACTAATAATTCTCTTCATACAATTCGCAGGAGATGAGTTTGTGACAGGTTATTTTAACAAACTGGAATTCAGGGCTAAGTTAATATTTTCAACTTTGTGACAATGGAAGTAATTTTTTTGAAGAAAGTAAAGATTAAGTATTTTTCCATTGGGCATATCAGTCAATATGCTAGCAGAAAATTAACAAAACAAATCATTGGATACAGGGTTGCTTTTGCAGCAATTACATTAAAGCAGCAGAAAACACATCTATAAACATTGCATGCGAATAAAAAAGAAAAAAGACACTGAATGCAGATAATTTGCTGTATACCAATCTGTTATTAAAAACCATCATTGAATGCAGAAATCTTTAAAATAAATGGCAATTTCATGCCGCTTGCTTACATTTAAGTTTTTGTATGTTGTCTTAATAAAATATTCATAATATTTTTATTTTGTTTAATATTCTTATTCTTGGTTACATTTGACACTACTTTAATGGCTTGAAAGGTTCTGTGCTAATAAAAAAGTGCAGAAAATTAAATTTAAAAAAGAAAAATTATTTTAGCATGAAAACAACAATTTGAAATAAGTATTTTAGGTACTTCTAGGTTATCCCGTCGACCAATTTCTCCAAATTATACAAATCTGCAAACTAATAGCCAAATTATACATGTTGACATAATTTTTATTTTAAATAGCGAACAAACAATTAGTAGAATATTAATAAAAATATTAATAAAAAGTCGAAATAAAAATCAATGACATTTTAAAAACGCGAATCGCATTTAATGTCATTGAATGTGACATTCACGATCAACCATTATTGGCATTTAATCTTCTAGTTTGGTGATAATTTCTTGGTCGACAGGATAACCTAGAAGTACCGTATTTTATAGTGGTGTACCGAGTAGTACTTTGGCCGAGTAGCCGAGTAGTTGTGTAATAAGAAAATAAAACACTGATGTGCGCATAATATTAGCTTAGGCATACATATATCTATACCTGTGTGTATGTGTACATATATATAATATACATATATAGTATAAATAAATTAACTCATTTAATTTGAAATTTATTTGGGCACCTTTTAAAGACAATCTTTGGCAGTTCAAAACCAATAAAAAAGGGGAATTGATACATAAAAAGTACAATTATTAACCAATATAAAACTAAAATATTCTTTAACTATCCAATGTATTCCGACCATAGAAATCTGTCTATCAAAAATGAAAATGTTTATTGGTTACTGTAACAATTCAATTCACTAAATAATGCAAAACATTTCATATTTATTTTGCAACTGTCTGTACTTTATTTTCTTTGATTAAAAAAAAAAAAAAAAAAAAAAAAAAATTGACTTTGCTGTTTCTTTTTATTTGAAAAGATTAAATTATATTATTTTAAATTTATTATTTTTTAAATATCTCAGTAAAAAACTAACCTTTTTCAATGAAAATTATAAATGTGTGAATTAAGAATGCCTTAAAAAGAAAGCTCTAGAATTGATGAGTTAGATAATCCAATACTTGAAAATTCACCAAAGAAACAAAAAATACATCATGAGAATGCTAATGTAGACAAACCAGAAGAGAATGCCAGCAAAAAGTTCATTTATTTTCTGGGAATGTTTTGAGGAAATTGCGAATGAGCAAAAAAATTGTGGCACTAGTACTTGTTTAAAATCTCCGCATGAAGAATTGGTACAAAAAATGATACAGGCTTTCTTAACAGAAGACTTATGTAAAACTGACACTCCATTTGCATAGTGGGGGGGGGGGGGAGAACTTTTCCGAATATGTGCAAATTTTGCAAAATACTCTGATGTGGATCTTTAACAACTGTTTATTCTGAATGTATATTTTCCGAGACAGGCCAAATTTATAGTAGTAAAACAAATGCCCTGTCTACTGATAATGTAGAATGTTTGGTGTTTTTGCTCCATAATTTGGAATATAATAAATTTAATAGTTATTTTTTTATTGCATTTATCACATTTTCAGTTTCTTTATCCAAAATAAGTCTTTTCTGTTTTCCTATATACCAAAAAATTATTTTTATTTGTATAAATGTGAAAATTTATGAGGATTTTTGTTCTTAACTTTTTCTATATTTTGCAGACATTGTTAAATACAGATTAAAATAGTTTTATGAATTACTAAATATATTATACATTGATATTCGAATAACTTTTTGCAGATCAGTTATAAATTTATATGCTTAAAAAATGAAATTCTTACAACTACTCGGCCAAAATTTGGCCGAATACCGAGTACTCGGCAAATTGGCCGAGTATTTACCGAGTACTCGGTACAGCTGTAGTATTTTATTATTAGTCATAAAATAAGAGAACATGCTTAATCAAACCTTCTTTCAGTAGGAAATTTTATATATTTTCTCAACAAATATTTGTTCATAGCTTGAACAACCTGCCTGATGCAGTTGCTGGCACTCTGCTGCGATATCGAAATAAAATATTCATTGCCAACACCCAGCTGGTATGACCCACTTGCAAAAAAATTCAAGGAACACAAAACCTGTAATGATATGTCATAACAGAAAGTTTATATTAACATTATAGCATGAATTTTCATTTCATAATGAATAAAAAATTAAAGTAAATATTTAAAGTAAAATTACTAGAACAAGATAAATTGTCGAGTTGAATTCAATTGTAGATTTTTGTATCAAATTTTGAAATTTTTTTATGCACTACTTTTGTAGCACTGGCCAAAAAAGAAAAAATATGTATGATTTGTATAATATAGGATTAAACTAAGTGATATAGGAATATAGTGGTGACTCTAGACCGATTTTGGAGAATGCAGTGCTGAGCGGCCCTTTTTAATTACTTTATGTGCCTGATAGCCCCTTACTACTTTATGTATCCAAACAAATACTGTGATTTTTTTCCACTTCATTTCTTTTTCTGTTATCAGGAGGATAAAGACTCACAAAATATGTCCATTGAGGTAGGAAATAAGTCATATATTTCATCATATGTTACTACAGTAGAACCTCGATCCATCGTTTTTTAAGGGGTGCAAGAAAAAAACAATACGGGAAAACAATCAATGCGGATTAACTTCAAAACATAAAAAAACACAGTGATTATGCATTACTAAGGCATGCAATGTATACAGTATTCTAATAAATGATAATTTGTTGCTTACAAAACTGTAAAAAGAAAATTGATGTTTATTTTAAGAAATGAATTATTTTGTTTGATTTTTATTTATTATTTTTAAATCAAAAAATTATTTTTTAATATATACGGCATTTTTCTTATTTTGTTATTTTATATTTTTATTATATTTTTTGTTATTTCATATGCATGTATGAAAGTTCATAGTTTCAAATCCCGTAATTGAGTCAAGCAGAGCTGGCACTGATATCTCAGCTCCATGGGCATGAACGTTATTTTCTGCTTTTTCGCCATATTTTCATTTTTTTGCATTATCACACATTTCTCCTATGTTTAGGGTAGGGGTGCACAACCTTTTCAAGAGAAGTGCCACTTACAAATATTTCTTTGTAGTCGAGGGCCATGTCAATAACATGGAGAGAATTCAATTATGAAGGTGATCTGTGGCCTATAATCAGATAAAAAATACCTTTTCAGAAGGAAGTGGGGGAGATACCCCTTTAGGTTTGCTTAACCAGTGAAAATATCCAATTTAGTTGGTAAGGATATATCAGCAGTTTTTACGTTTGTATGTATAACAGATGTAGCAAGGATTATTCTTAAGATGTAAAAGTACCCCTTGACTTTATTCAAGAGAGTACATTTTGTTTTATTAAAAGTACTAAAACACAAAGATAAGGGCTAGTGCTGAAAAAAGTGTAAACTTTATCTCCTTCAGGGAAGGAGCCGATCAGCAAGATTTTTCCATGACTCATGACCACTGAAATTTCTGATTTTGCAACCCCAGTCAACAAAATTTGCAGCTTTCCATTCCTGATCAACCAAATTTGTGCTTTTTACAAAAGTAATCGATAAAATTCGCAATTTTTAAGAAACTAATCGAGAAAACTCAATCTCGTGCCTGATCACCAAAATTTGTGATCCTTACAAAACCGATCGAGAAAATTCGTGATTTTTACGAAATTGATCGACAAAATTTACAATATCAATGGACGAAATTTGCGATTTTTACAAAGCTTATCGATGAAATTCGTGTTTTTTATGAAGGCGATCGACAAAATTCGCGATTTTCACGAAACTGACGAAATTCGCGACATTTCTTCACATGATCAATAAAGTTCACAAATTTTCTGTGGATGATCGACAAAATATCGATTTTTATGAAGCCGATTGACGAAATTTGTGATTTTTACTAAACCAATTGATGAAATTTGCGATATTTTTAAAACTGATCTGCGAAATTCGCAATTTTTATGCAGTGATCCACAAAATTATCAATTTTCGAAGCCGATGGACAAAATTTGGGATATTTACAATGATGATTGGCGAAATTTGCAATTTTTTTTCTCATGATCAACGAAATTTGCGATTTTTACGAGTCGATTGAGAAAACCCACAAATTTTCAGCACGTGGTCAGCAAAATTAGCAATTTTTTACGAAGTTAATCGGCAAATTCTAAAGTTTTCAAGGCTGTTCGATGAAATTCGCGATTTTTTTTTACCTGTTCGACAAAATTTGTCATTTTTTCGAACATGATCAATCAAATTTGCGAATTTTACGAAGCAGATCGCCAAAATTCTCTATTTCTACGAAGCTGATCGATGAAATTTTCATTTTTTTCTTGCATGATTGATAAAATTCGTAATTTTTAAAACTTTATTGACGAACGTAATTTTCTTTGCCTGATTGACTAAATTTCTTATTTTCCGCGTGAGACAGACAAAATTTGCGATAGTTCAATGTTCAACCAGTGAAATTTGCAATTTTTCCCAATTAATTCGGAACCCAATTAATAAAACTTGCTATTTTTCCATGTCCGATTGACTAAATTTGTGCTTTTCCCATCTTTAACTGACGAAATCTGCATTTTTTGACTCCCAATCAACAAAATTCGCAATTTTTAATTAAATTTGACAAAATTGCATTATTTTGCACGGCAAGATGAAATTCGCGATTTGTCATATGGATTTGCATGACTGTCAATTTCATTTCGGTGAGGTGAAAAATGTTGATGAATGCAGGAAAACGAATTTTTGAAGAACTATGCTTGCGGATTTCGTTAACATTATTTAAATATAATTTGTGCAGGGACCATAAAAATAAAACGATCAATGTGGGAAAATGATGGATGCGAGAACGATAGATCAGGGTTTCAATGTATTGTTTTTCCCACGATTTCAAGACGTTATGGTAGAAAAAAGCAGTCAAGAAAATGGATCACTTATGAGCAGGGGCAAAACTAAGGGGGAGAGGGTGAAGATTTTGTTTGTCTATTTTTTCTGTTTTCAAGGTTTTTATGAATTCAAATGCGACAAAGCTCATTAGTCAGTATTTGAAATGTAATAAAATTATTTTTACAAATTTAATTTGCATAGGGAAGGGAGGTGCCAAAATCCATGTTTGTACTGAATGATGAAAGACTAGTTATGGAGCTGCTCATAAGTTTTCTGGTTGACATAATTAAAAATGTGTGTGTGTGTGAGGTTGTAGGTGCATGCTAGAAAAACTGCCTATATGGTAAAATTCTCATAAAATTCCTTCACTTTAAATAAAGATTTTGAAGTAGTGTAATTCAATTAAAAAATGTAAAAAAAACTATAGAAATTAATCAGATTAACTTCGGTAAATTTCATTATTTAAACCAATGTGTCATACTGTGTTGCAGTTATTGGAAGCATGGTGATGCAACTGTTTAATATACTAACAACTTTGGATATTACAGAATGCTTACTTGTTACATATATATGTTGAAACATTAATAATTTCTCATATTAAGCTATTTCATTAATTTGCAGTATGTACTATTGTATTGCAGTTTCTGGTAATAAAAAGTATAGATGGTAAAATATCTACCATGTGATTATCGAGGTGACCAAAATACTATCGCCAAACTATGAGATTAAATGCCAATAATGAATGATCATAATAGTTGCATTCATCTTGACATTAAACATGAAAGTTTTTGTTATGTCATAATTGATTTAAATTACTTTTTATTTGTATTTTTATCAATGTTTTACCAATTTGTTTTTTCATTATTTATAATAAAAAGTACATAAATTTGCATAATTTGGAGAAATCAGTCGAAAGGATAATCAAGTAGTACCTAAAATATGTGCATTTTCTAAAAGCAATTGTGATACTTTTCTGATAGCCAGGTGTTAGTATTATATATACACTGCTAGAAATAAACAATAAAACTAGTTTATTGCAAATTGCATTTTTTCCCCCCTCGATGAAAGTTTGATTTTTAAATTTTTGGATAAGGCAAGTTTTGAAACTTATGCTGTCATGTTTGAAATTTCTATAGCATGTTTCTTATTGAAAACAAAGTATGTAGTACTTAGGGGCTGTGCACATATAATGTTAACATTTTAGGGAGGAGGGGGAAGTCTGGCACATGATATCGAAAGGTATCTCTAGGGGGAGGGGGGTTGCCTTATGATATAGATATTTTTGACCCAATCAGAATTGTCTCTTTTTATTTGTAACATGGTCTTTTCTTCTAAATAGTATGTCTTTTTTTTTTTATTATTCTGTTATCTATTTTTATGAAAATACAAAATTATTATTAAAATCGCTAAATTATTATAAAATTTTAAAATATGGTGTACTCCATTGTTGACATTCCTATTCATCTTCATATATGTGCATGCATATAAAATCGAGAAAACATATGTGAAGTATATTTGTAATGAAGCTTGTGTTTACAAATAAAAAAGAATGTTGTCTACTTGTTTTGTTGATAAAAGTTTCTATCTACCCCCATTTCCACACCCTTTCTCCATTCAGGGAGCAAATTCAAGAAGACTTGAATGCATTATGTTACAAAATGCGATTGTAAAATACTTTTAAATAGTAACTATTTTTTTAAAGTTTTATTTGAATAAAGAGATATTTTATTAACTTCTCTTCATTTGAATCTATAAAATATGCAAAAAATAAAATTAACCAATTCTGTATATTACTCCAAAGAAAAAAAATATATATACATTTTGATAATGACACTATTATTGAGGGGGGGGAGGTGGTTCGAAAGATAACTTATGCTATCGAAAAGAGTGGAGGGGGTACATAATTATCAAAATGTTGATAACGTTATATATGCCCCTTATACTTTATTTACATGACCGCTTAAAAGAATTCCATTATCTATCTAAAAATTAAATACTGATCTTATGATATTAACAATAAATAATTTAAATTTCAAAAATATTTCATTAATCATCGTTATTCTAAGTTAAAATTTATTAGAAAATTTGGATTCATTAATATGCTATCATAAATTATGGCTCTAAATACAGTCATAAAAACATTTATTAGCTATTGTTATTTTTTTGTGGCGTATTTATTACTTGAAGATAGGGTGCCCATTACTGGAATTTGCTGTTATTAACAATTAAATTTTAATAAATATTGAGAAATTAGAGTATCAGAATGGTTAAATATTGTTGAAAAATTAAAATAACATTGAAAAAACTGGAATAAAATAACTATTAATTAAAAATTATGAAGGATATAAATTACTGGCACATATACCTTATGTATCAACATTTACTTTACATATATATAGTTTAAACACATACATACATATTTATATACATGGCTAGTTCCATGGGTTTTGTAGTGTAAGTCACATTACCTTATAATTGCTATGCTTATTTGCCACCGTTATTTTTGAAAAGTCTGCTTGGCCTTATTCAATTAATGAAAATGTGCCGATAAAACAAATCACATTTTTTTCGTACTAAAACACTGGTAGCCAAAAATCGTAGCCTGTGACTTACACTACAAGTACTCATGGAAATAGCCACATATGAATAGAATATAACACTGGCACTCAGCTAACAGAAAAGTATTCAAATTGCAATATATTTAAAAAGTTTAGACGTAAAAAGTTGTTTATTATTCTAAAATTGAAGTGTTGTTTGGAGCGATTAAAAAAATAAACAAACAATGTGGCATATTCTATAGAACTATAGTAAAAAGTAATTTTAGTTTAGAGAAAAGTATACATAAACATATAATTTAATGTTTCGATTAATAACTAAAACACATTATTGCTTAACATCTTAACATTTTTAAAACAGGAAAAAAACTACGTACCTTTGTTTCTGCAGAAATCACGTCTTGTCTAGTTGTTCTCGGTTCTAGAAAAGGCTTTAATTCTTTAATTAGTTGCTTCGTCAAGGTTTTGTTGAGTCTGAAATTTTTAACAAAATCAGACTCACTCATATTTTCAAAACAATTCACTCTTGCCGGCCGAATAATTCGGGGAATTCTTTCATTTTCCTGAATTAATGCTAACGCTAATATTGCCGCCATCTTGTCGTATTGCCAATTTCACTGACTTTTTTGTGGTCGAAATTTTTCAGCGCTTTTCCGACCGCTAAATTCGATACGAGGCTGTTCCTTCCGACGCGAATTCACTTCCGATGACATCATGGTAGCGTTTTTGCTGGACTTCTCGGAGTAGGACGTGTCATCGGAAAACTTCCGAGAATGATCGTATTTCGATCTCTTTGTGGTAGGCCCCCAGGTAATCGCTTTTCGCCCACGTGAAAAGCGAGATCGAAAATAAACAGCGCGTTATAGAAATTTTCATTGTAATATATTCTTTCGTAATAATTAAGAAATAATTCTGTATCATTTTGTTTTTATTATTTGTTCTAGCTATTTATATAGATCTAGTTATACATATAAATTTTAAATGGGTGCCATTTCCTTAATACTAGATATTTTTTGACAGGACTTCCGAAAGGGACAAATTTAAATTAAAAGCTTTCGAACAAGCTATTACACATCGCTGAATATTTCCTGGTTCGGGTTCAAATTGAGTTGTTTGTCTTTTTTTCTTGTTTCATGAGAAAAAAAGTGACAAAACAGAGGTTCAGGATCTCCATAACTAATCGGTGGATCTTGCTGATTTTTTGTAAACTTTGATGTCTAGAGTAGGACACTTCGTCTTTTCCGTTTCGCCGCGATCCGATGATTGTGTCCAAAGTGATTAAGAGGCAAACTTTGGACTTTAAGAGTGTATTCCGATCAAAACCGCCTTTTTTCCGATTTATTTTTTAATTCATTTTGGCTCTCAAATGCACCAAACTTTCAAAATCCCTTATTTAGAAACTACATTAAGTATTATGATTGTCGATTATTTGGTAACTGTAGAAAATGTTGCAAAAAATGCTGTCAAATTTGCCCATTTGGACAGATATTTCGCAACCTGGAGACCTTGGAAAGAAAAAATGATCGAACTGAGAAAATACAGTCGAACCTCTATATAACGAAACTCCATACATCGAATTTCTCCATATAACGAATTTTTAGTAAGAACGGTCCCCTTTTCGCATGATTACATTAAAAACAGACTCTATATAGCGAAATATCTATCTCCATATAACGAATTTTTTCATAAATTGATCTTAATTTATTCAGTTTTAAAAAAGCTTCGAAATCATATGGAATCAATTTTCCATCACTTATTTTTGATTTATCGTTCAGTGGAGAGGTTTTTTTTTTTTTTTTTATAAATATTACTTCGCTCCTTATTCTTTAAATCTAACAAGTTCATCCCACCTCCCACACACCTTTCAACATCCTTCTCAAAACACAGTCAATTGAATTGTTACACATATAAGAGAGGAATCAATGAGAGCACATAAGAGAGACCTTCAAATGGAAGAAAATATCAACTACAATTTTTCATTCCTTGCTAAAATTTGAGAATTTTTTTTTGAGAGCGTAACAATTGTAATTTTAAAATCAAAGCAACAAAAAATTACAGATTTCTTCCTCTGAAATTTATGTAAGTCTTCCTTATTTGATTTTCATTAAGCTTTCAAATAAATGTCTTTTCTCTTTTTTGAAACTGCTTAAATAAGTAAGAAATAAAATGTTAGGTTAATATATACTTTTAAACATTTCAAATTCTTAATTAAAAAGATCAAAGATAATATTTGTTCAAAATTTACACATTAAATACTATTTTTAACATCATACTCTATACATCGAATTTCTCTATATAACGAATTTTTTACTGGAACGATGGATTTCGTTATATAGAGGCTCGACTGTAATTGTTTATAAAACCAATTCTAATAAATGGAACGTAAAATGACATCACACGGCACCTTATACGTCTCTTCCAAAATCATCTCAGCCAGTTTCCTTTTTTCTACTTTCAAAAATGTGTTTGAAATTGTATCGAAAAATTTCGAGCTGCTGAAGGTGGAAAAGTGTTTTTTCGAATACATCCTTAACATTAAAGATGCAGCTGAACTCTACTATACAGCACTATCGTGCTGTATGATACAGTTCCTTAATAAGAGGATCTGCCATTCGGATGCGTGCAAGGGCGGCGCCAGAGGAGGGTCCGTGGGGGCATATGCCCCCCCCCCCCCCCCCATCGGGGTCAAAATTCAATTTCGTCGGGGAAAATATTTTGACTTTTGAATTTCAGCCCACTCAAGTTGGGTCGAAATATGGAGCTTTTTTTTTTTTTTTTTTTTGAAAGTCGGATTGACTTAACTTTTTGTACATCGGTTTCTGACTGAAGTTTGATTCTTGCAATTTGAGTTTAGATAAACCCGAATTGTCGAAAAAAATCTGAATTTTTAAAATAAAAATCTACATGGATGACAGCATAGGATGATGCATGAATGACTCTATACATGTTTATTTTTCAACAAAAAGATAAAATTTATACTAAAAATTAATTTTATACTTTTTTTTTAACTACATTAAATTTGTGGATCAGTTTTCGCTTATTTTGGATTTACGATCGGCTTGGTATTGAAGAATTTTTAGTTCAGTTAAAATACGAAAACGAAAATTATTTTGCCGGGGTTGTCTTGGATAACAAGTAGAATGCTTCATCGTGTCGGGCAAACTGCACCTGACATGACTCGCAGTCTGGATCGGATCGGGTTGAGCCTAAATTTTTGTCGTTGAGTGTCGGATTAAAGTCGGGTTAACTTTGCTTCAGGTTCGTATTGGATGTTGATACTTATTGTTCTTGATTCGAGATGAATCGATCTCTCAAAAGAATTTACAAAACTTATTTTAAGATGAAACACTGTATTTGAATGTCAATAAATTTATGTATACTGATTTTTTTTTTTTTTTTACTTAAAATCTAAAATTGTTACTGAATATATAATTGTAAACATATTCTTACATAACTGCATTACAGCATGGATATATTTTTTCATCAGTTACAATTAGGGTTTGGTTGGGTTGAAATATTTCGGGTTCAGGTCGAAATGTAAAGATGTCGAGCTCATATCGGGTTTCGGGTAGAAACCCTATCCTGCATCTCCTCGGAAAATTAAACTCAACTCGACTGGTGGTTTTAGTCGTACCTGGCTAAAGTTAATTTTTTTTGAAGTCATGTTTAGGATTGACTTCTATTTTTCGAGTCGCGTAATTTTAATCGTTTTAGCGTATGGGCTCGATTCTATCAAACTGCTCAAAAGTATCCCCAAAATATATTTTAAAATGAAAAATTATATTATTTGAATGTCAATGAGTCAATATCGATTTTTATCGATATATCGATTTTTCTACATAAAAAATATAATTGATACTAGACTACTTTTCCATTATTGCTTTACAAGATAGAATTTTGTTTTTTCATACTGAGTTGGGATTACGTTCGGAATGAATACTATTGATTTTTAACCGACTTCCAAAAAGGAGAGGAGGTTATCAATTCGACGCGTATGTATTTTTTTTTTTTTTATGCATGTTCACCGATTACTCCGAAACTATGCATCCGATTAATTTGGTTTTGGTGTTAAATGAAAGAGCTTGCTCTCGAATTGATACCACTTCCTTATCATCGAAACTGGTTCAATACTTTTTTAGTAATTAGGTAAAAACTAATATAATTAGTGGTTTTTCGCTAAATAAAAGTGTTGAATAAGTTCTCTGATTATTGTGTCGACAAAATGGCCGAGTGGTCTAAGGCTCCAGATTTAAGCTCTGGTTCTCGAAATAGAGAGAGCGGGTTCGAACCCCACTCCTGACAGACATGTGTACGATAACCGTTTCCGTTTTGTAATTTTTACATATATATTTTATAAATTAAATATTAATTTTGCTATTAAGAATATTTTGTATTTAACCGTTAGCACAGAGTATCAGAGAATTTTTATCAACTCAGTACTTTATCAGTGAAAGAGTACTAAAATAATAGACTTGCGAAAAGTAACATGACCTTGAATAAGCTGGCCGAATAGATTGCAGTCAGGATAGCCTAGCGGTCAAAGGCGGATGATTAAAGCTTTGGTTCTCTGAAGAGAGCATGGGTTCGAACCCCACTCCTGACATACTGTGTTTTTTTTTTTTTTTTCGTATTATAATTTTTTTAACCGACTTAAAAAAAAGGAGAGAAGGTTATGATCAATTCGACGCGTATTTATTTTTCGTTATGCTTGTTCACCGATTACACCAAAACTATCCAACCAATTAAACTAGTATTTGTGTTAAATGAAAGAGGTTACTCTCGAATTGGTACCACTTCCATTTCATCGAAATTGGTTAAGTACTTTGTACTTTTTTAGTAATTAGGCAAAAACGAATAAAATTAGTGATTTCTCGCAAATGAAAAGTAACATGGACGTTGAATAGGTTCACAAACCGGAATACAGTAAGGAAGGCCGAGAGGTCTAAGGCGCCTGATTTACACTCTGGTTCTCGAATGAAATCGTGGGTTCGAACCCCACCCCTGACATACGTATGCACAACAATCTTTTCCGTGTTATAATTTTAAACCGACTTCAAAAAAGGAGGAGGAGGTAATCAATTCGACGCGTATGTATTTTTTTTTCTATGTATGTTCACCGATTACTGCGAAACTAACCAACCGATTAATTGGGTTTTTATGTTAAATGAAAGAAGTTACTCTCGAATTGGTACTACTTCCATTTCATCGAAATTGGCACAGTAATTTTTCAGTAATTAGACCAAAACTAATAAAATTAGTGATTTCTCACAAATTAAAAGTAACACAGGCGTTGAATAAGCTCGCCGAGTGGAGTACAGTCAGGAAGGCCGAGCGTTTTGAAGTCGCAGGCCCCACCAGTGGCCGCGAGGTTCTGACCTCCAAACTGATAGACGGTAGCTGGGTTCGAACCCCCTGCGACCGTCGGCCTAACCGTTCGGTGTTTTCTGTGGTTTTCTTCGAATCTTGCGTAAATACGGGTTAGGTTTCCTTAGAAAGACCCCCCACGGAGGGCATCCCACCCCTTAGGACCTATATCCCACAGTGTAGATAATTGTTCGACATATATACAAAAGACTAAAGTGCCAGATGTAAGCTTTGGATCTCAAAAAGGGGCGTGAGTTCGAACCCCATTCCTGATATAATTTACATCTATGTACAATATTTTTTTCCGTATTATAATTTTTATTAATTAACTTCAAAAAAGAAGGAAAAGGCTATCAATTCGACGCGTATGTATATATATATTTTTTTATGTATGTTCTCTGATTACTCCGAAATTATCCAACCGATTAATTTGATTTTTGTGTTGAATTAGAGGTTACTCGAATTGGAACCACTTCCATTTCGTCGAAATTTATTCAGTATTTTTCTAGTAATCAAGCAAAAACGAATAAAATTAAGAATTTCTTTCAAATTAAAAGTAACATGGACGTTGACTAAGCTCGCCAAGTGGAGTGCAGTCAGGAAAATATACGTGCAGTCAAATCGCCATGTGGTCTAAGGCGCAAGATTTAAACTCTGGTTTTCGAAAGAGAGCGTCGGTTCGAACCCCCTCCTGACATACGTGTATAATTTACAATTTTTTTTTTTTTTTTTTTCGTATTATAATTTTTATTAACCGACTTCAAAAAATTATTAACTTTTAACTAAAAAGAGAAAAATAAACTTTTCTACCAAAAATTGAACCGACTTCAAAAACAACTGCAAAGTGAAAAATAATTTTTTTTAGATAATAGTAATAAGAAATTAAATTAAGAGCGTAGTATTTACCATGCGTATTATTATATTTATGTACACTAATTTGATTTTTTGGAGTCGGTGCCAGCCCAGTCAGTTTCAAAGTTAAAATTAAGTATCCAATGCAAATCTTAAAAGAATAAATTTAATTTTTTAACTAAATATTAAATCGTAAAAAAACTCGTAGATACTTGGATGTGTGGCTATTGAAAATTATATGTAACTTGGCTTGGCTGGCACCGACTCCAAAAAATCAAATTAGTGTACATAAATATAATAATACGCATGGTAAATACTACGCTCTTAATTTAATTTCTTATTACTATTATCTAAAAAAAATATTTTTCACTTTGCAGTTGTTTTTGAAGTCGGTTCAATTTTTGGTAGAAAAGTTTATAGACAGAAGTTTTGGCAAGTTCGGGTTATCTATTTTTTAAAAACTGGTTCAGGTTGAATGGATATATAATTAATTAGCTCAGGTCAGGTAGAACCCATTCCGCGGAGGATTCCGTGCTCGGTAAACAATCCGTGAATTGAACTATCCCCCCCCCCCCCCCCCCATTGATTAGATTCCGTAAAAACAGAAAAAATTGCACTTTAATTTTGCCATTTCTACTCCACCTCCCTCAAAAAATACAGAAAAAACACTAAATACCTGAAATACTCACACCTAAAGCAGCATGTTCGTCAAATTACATAGATATTCTGGCATCTGTGTTGCTTAGTACTATTCGTGTTAGAAACGGAATTTAAATTCCTTTTATCTATAAATATGTAAAAATGAGAAATCTAAGATAAAAAAAAAAAATCTTATGTCAGAAGGCAGAAATTAATTAAAATAATAGAAAAGATGAAAATCAAAGGAATGCTTCGGCAATGTTGAGCGGGAAATTTTGGCCTCGCAGACCTCTAACCCGCAGCTAGATCTCATGCATAACCCGCAGTTCGAATCAGCGATATATTTATAATTGCAGATCGCTTTTCGCTGATATTAAAATAATTCACTTTTAGATTCCCAACTATTTTACAATTTTTCACTTCATTTACATTTCTCTTGGAAATTTTGTGTTAAAGTTTTTCTTTCAGATTTAAATTTTGATCTTATCAAAATTTGGAACATCACACTTTGTGCATTTGATCAATATACACTCTAAAACAAAATGGAAATTGAAGATATTTTCCCCCATTGTTTTTATTATTATTTCTATAGCTAAAAAAGTCTGCTTTAATTTAAACATTTTTTCGAAAATAAAGAAAATTATTCAATTTAATGCTAAAACTACCTGGAATCCTCCAATACCTACAGATGCATTTTTTAAATTAAAGGACTGTTTAATTAACTGTGCAACAACGCTGTGTACTAGGATTTTCTATTATAAACTGATTTTTTACTTATCTCTATTTTCTCTCAAAATATGAAAAATTCATGAATCAAATCTCAATTTAAAAAAAAAATTCTACAATCAAAAGACAGAAAATTCTTCAAGTAATAGAAAAATCCGTTCCAACCATACGTGTGTTCCAGCAACTTACTGCCTGTATGTTTTATTTTTTGCGAAATGTTTTTTGAGAGTTTATAAAATAATTACATTTTCTCCAAAATGACTAAATTAGAAAATGATGAAAAAAGTAAAACGCGGTACTTATAAACTCTTAAAATTTACATATTTCAAAAATTCTAGTTCGATTAATTACTTTCACATTCATTTCAAGGAAATTAGTATTTAGTACAGCAACGTGTTCAGATTTAACGAAAAAGGATATGAAAGAAATTTCAATTTTATACAGGTTTTGTTCTAGCCAAGTATGTTGTTTCTTTATACTCGTATTCTTATTTAGATTTCAATCTAACGATGTTTAAACTGCAAAGAACAGCTGCGATTCACCAAAAGGAAATGCATGCCTATCTGTTTGGAGTAGTTTTCAAATTCTGTTCTGCAAGTTATAAACTTTTCGACTGCTGGAATGATAAAGAGATCGATGAATATGTTGTTTAGCTTCAGCAAACGTATTCTTGCTGATTGGTTGTAAAAAGAACCTTTATACATCTCAATGTTGCTGTGGGAATTACTAGAAAAACATCTGCTCTGATAGGCTTGAAGGATATTTCAAGAGTTACATAAGGTGCAGTACCCTATTATCGACATTTGTCCATTGATCACAGATATAAGGAGTTAATTTTTTTTCCTAATCTAGTCAGTGCTGTAATTGGGCGGGAACGCGTGGGAGCGCCGTTCCCAGAAATATTGGATTTGTCACTTAAAAAAAAAAAAAATCGCTGGCGAGAGCAATTTTTTTTTTCTTGAAACAAAACGTTAATTTTTGCTAGTTTTAAAATCGCGTGCGAGCGCAATCTATTTTTTTTTTTTTATTTAAGTAAAACATTAATTTCTGCAAGTTTTAAGAAGATCTGTTTCTAGTTAACAAGAAAGCAGATAGTTCGACCAAGCTTTGAAGCCGTCGTGCTGCCACCGTTCCTTGAATATTAGGCCTGAGCACTAACACAAAAATGGCGGCGGCCGAAAACAGATGTTTTAAATGTGTGCACGGTTCCCTAAGTTTTGACCCAAGTAGTTTTATAAACGATTTCTTAGACTTCTTTAATCTCTGATAAAAAAGCGAAAAAACTTTAAAAAAAAGAAATATTTGTACCAAAGTTGAAAGAAAAAAAAAAATAAAATAAAATAAAAAAAAAAACATACACACGCGAAAAAAAATTCGCTATAACAACCGCCATTTTTTTTTTTTTTTTTTTTTTTTTTTTTTTTTTTTCAAAAGCTGAGGTTTAGTATTCATGTGGCGAAGGTTCTGAACTGACGTTAGTTGCCATATTCTTATTGAATAAAAGCAAATCACAATACTATAAAAGCTCCAATACAATAATTATAACTGTTAATAAAATTAAAAAAAAAAAAAAAAAACGGCTTTTGGTTAAATGTTTTAAATCGTCTTTCAGCAAAAATTCGGTAACATCATAATCTATGAAAAATTGAGTTCCCATAAATATTTTTTTCCAATTACAGCACTGAATCTAGTATTTTTATTTAAAAATATCGAAATCGTCTATTTAATGCTTTTTTTTACAAAAATTATATAATTAATCATACAGTAACCGTAAGAACAATGCTACAATGACCTTTTAAAGAACGAATCTGACTATAAAACAATGAAATTTATAACTTTGCAAATTTTGCATTTGAATTATTATTTCTACTAATTATAAATACTTTATGAGTTCAATCTTTTTCAAGTGTGTGTACTATAATATTTTTCTGCAGTACATAAAAAGTTTCAAGTCTTTCATACGAGTAAGTTCAAATGATTTCTTATTTCTTTGCGTTTGTATGTAATTTGATATTTTTACCCGAGTGCTTTAATTGTCTGAGCGAAGCGAAGTCTTTATACTCAGAGATACGTAACGATATTAAAATTCAAAAAAATTCTTTCGTCAAGCAAATCTCAAAAAGTACTTGTCGGATTTTGATTCTGTTTGTACCAATAGGTACCTATGAAGGTAATCTGGTGAATGCACCTACTTTTAAAAATTAATTCCAAATAGTTTAAAAGTTATATTAAAAAAACTGATAAAAAGCACAATTTATGTGCATACGTCACAGAAATTTGGTGAGCGTGATTTTCACCGGCTGGACATTTTCGTAGATAACCGAATCAGTACATGGAGTAAATAGTAATAATTTTCGCACTCAGAAATATTGAATGCAATAAAACATTTTAAAATTTAATCATGCAGGAAAATAAAACTGTTATTTTTTTTTATTAAAAAATGTCATAAAAACATTGATTTTGAGATTTTGTGATAATCTCTTAACAGCACTTTTTGATCGCTAAAAGGATGTTTTACATATTTCGCGTGTGGAAATTAGAAACAATTACGTTTTTAAATAAAAAGTTTCTTTTATGACATCATTTTCCCTTTATATTTATTTTCATTGCATGTTTTCTTTTAACTTATATTTTGTTTGTGTATGGAAGTCAATTCTGGTCACTAATTTTTCGGCACGGATACCACAAGCGCATCAGATTTGGCGCAATTTTTTTCAAAGCCCATTTGACGAAAACTCCCTTTTCAAATAACGCTTACATACACATTTTTATATTATTTTCTATTTTCAAAAAGAACTTACAGTAAATAAAATAATAATAATAATTAATAACTATAAAAAGAAATATTTTATATAATTAAAAGAAGGAAGTGAAAGTAAATAAACATTTTATGAGTAAATAAACAAATATTAAATAAATAAAACCGGGTTACCATCTCAGGTAAAATAATGCCATTTTGGCGCCAATTATGTACCCTGGTGCATATGTGACATTTTTTTTCCATTTTTCATCCGTTTCCTGTTGGCATACAACTTTGAAATATGGAGTATGTATGCATACCTGGAAGCAATACTGGAATTAGACATTGATTTTTTTTAATTCGATCCAAAAAGGGGCAACGGGGCTATTTTTTAAAGTTTTATACAATTTATACTGCATAAAGGAGCCACTTACCTATTTCTATATACCAGAAGAAGTAAGTGGTATGTAAAAACAATTATAGTATACATAAATAAAATACTTGAGATAATATACTAGAGCAGTGGTTCCCAAACTTTTTGGCTCGCGGAGCCCTTTTTGGACAGAATTTCTGAGGCGGAGCCCCTAATCACAAGATACTCTATGGTTTATAAATTAATGTTTTTTTAAAATACCTATGAAGCATATAAAGATCTGCTAAGAGACTGAACTAGTAGTTTCCAACATGGGGTCAAGGTTCTCAGTTTGTTTAGTTCAGAAATTCTGAAATCATACCGGAAATATTGAAAATCAAATTTTCGATTATTTAATCTCTTAACAGTTTTATTTAATATTACTATTATTGGATAGAATAAATTAAAAATAGTATCTAAAAACCACTTTTTGTATTAAAATATCTGCGTTTTATAAGCGAGATGTGTTCACCAAATACAGCAAAAATTATAGTTCAAAAATTGTGGCTTATGAAAGCTTTTAATAACGAAGAAAACAAACTATTCTTTCCCGAACAACGTTCGAGAAATACTATTAAAGCGTTAGTGACATCAATTTTTAAAATAAAAAATATTGTTTTGGGATATCAAGTATGAACACGGTACACATTATTAAAGATCGAAATGATAAGCTCATCTATTTCATGCATTGCGTTGGCGCTTAAGTGAAACTATTGTTATTTATGGTGAAAACCACACATACATGAAAAAAAAAAGTTGTACAGTTTTCGTTTACAGAGAGAGACTTTTGTATAATTCCAAAGGCTACTCGCGAAAATAAAGAAAATGCAAGGGCCCAGTCGCCCAGTTGAATAATTGTATGACACGTTTTCGTTAGTTCTGCCCACGTAATAGAATCATGTGAATTCAGATTCTTTTTTTGTTTTCCTTAAAATTTCTAGTATTTCTAAACTTGTGACGAAAACGAATCGCTTCTGAGCTTCTTCTTTTTAACCCTTTCGTAAAAATACATTTAGAAACAGATCATTTTCATAGTGTTTAAGTGGTTGGGGCAAAATCTATAATCTATATTGTTAGGTTCAGCATCGCTCATTTTTTTATGTTCCATTTGAAATATTAGCTATTAATTATATTTTTAAAGAAAATTTCACGCACCATTATTTTTGCCTCAAAAAATATTTACGGTTAAAAACTGCACATGTTATAAGAGCTATAATTAATAGAAAAACTTTACTAACAAAACAGAATATATGGATTGTGTTAAATTTATATCAAGACGGGTAGTCATTGACAAAAAGTCTAAGTAAGGGGTACAGATGAGTAAAAGTTTTGATTGTTAATGTGATGATTAATATAAAGAACCAAAATATATTTTTAGTCCACTGGCTATCAAAGCCTGAGAGCTTATGTGCTCGCCCGTTCTGTATGTATGCATGTACGTGCGTACATAACGCGATAACTCATGATAAAAAAAAATATCGGATTCACGTGAAAATTTGGATATAGGTATTTTCTGATAAGGCGCTTTCCGGATTAATTCAGGAAGTTCATTCGATAAATATAAGAGGGAGAACAGGCTAATGCCCCTCTCCTTATTTTATATAAATGGGTTTTTCATGCAGAATTTGGTTTAGTTATGTCGGCCAATTTTCTACACGTCGCATATAGACCTAAGGGGAGAGGGGTATGCCCTCCATGAGGATTATTCCTAGGGAACCTAACCCGTATTTACGAAAGGAAATCCAAGTTTCGAAGAAAAAAATGGAAAACTCCGAACGGTTAAGTCGATGGGCGCGATTGGGTTCAAACCCAGCACCTGCCGTCTACCAGTTTCGCAGGAAAAACCTCCCGACCACTGGTACGGCTTTCATGGAGAATTATCAATTTTCGTTCAAAATTTAGATATAGGATCATTTTGATAACGCTCCTCAATGATTAGTATTCGGTGTTGATTGGATAAGTTTAAAGAGGGGGGACGGGGACTAATACCCTTTCCCTTAATTTATATAAATGGGTTTTTCATACAGAATTAACAGTTTTCGCTCAAAATTTACATATAGGATCATTCTCATGAGGCGCCTCCGTGATTAGTATTAGGTGTTTATCAGTTTTCGTTCAAAATTTAGATATAGGATCATTTTGATGAAGCGTCTCCGTGATTAGTATTAGGTGTTCATTAGATAAGTATAAAAAGGGAGGGGGCTAATACACATCCCTTAATTTATATAAATGGGTTTTTCATGAAGAATTTATAAGATTTCATTCAAATTTTAGGCATAGGATCATTAGTATAAAGAGGGGGACGGGGGCTAATCCCCCATCCTTAATTTCGATAAATGGATTTTTCATGTAGATTTATCAGATTTCATTCAAATATTAGACATAGGATCATTCTCATGAAGGCACGTACATGATTAGTTTTGTGAGTTCATTGGATAAGTGTAATAAGGGAAAAATAGGAGGTAACCCCCACTTTAATTTAGGTTAATGCTTTTCACGCAGATTTTAGCGATTTTGCTTAAAATTTTGGATATAGGTTCATTCTGGTAAAGAGCTTCCCCGATTTGTTTTGGAAATTCATTGAATAAGTCTAAATGGGGGACCGGTGGACTACCTATCTTAATTTTGGTAAAAGTTTTTTCTTGCAGAATTAACTTGTTTGCTTCAATTTTCAGTTACAAGTTCACAGTGATAAGATGCTTCCCTTATAAAAGAGGTATGGGTGATTAACCCTCCCTTAAATTTGATAAATAGATTTTTATGTAGAATTATCCGATTTGCTTTAAATTTTGGCTGTAGATTCTTTCCAATAAGGCGAATCTGAATAGTTTTGGAAGTTTAATGGGTGAGTATAAAGAAGGGGGACACCTGTTAAATTATATAAATGGGTTTTTATTAAGAATTATCCAATTTGCTCTGAATTTTGAATATAGATTTTTTATATGATAAAGAACATTCCTGATTTGTTTAGGGTGTTCAATGATTAAGTATAAAAATTGGAAATGGGGGGGGGAGCTTTTGCCCCCTTAATTTGTTTTTCGAACAGCATTAAACCTTGAAAGTATAAAGCTGTGATATACAATTAGTATGCTAGCCTATATTATTTTTATTTTAAATTTATACAGCCTTATTTCTGATGGAAAAATGTGGCATCATAACATAAGAATCTTAGACAGTACCGTAACCAAATATTTGAAAAAAAATAATAATAATAAAGAAGAGTTGTTAAGTGGTACAAGTTATGTATCATAGTTTACCACTATGATACATACATATGGTTTACCACTATGTATTTAGTTATGTTTATGTATCCGAAAACTTTTAAGATGTTAAAATAAGACGTTTTCAGCAAAAATACATTGCTTTAAAAATGTAGTACAATTATGTAAACCAGCATAGAAAATTTCAACAAATAAGAATTAAATAATAATAAGTAAACAGATTAAAGGAATTAAAGTTAGAAAAAGAAAACTAATATACACAATGTATACAAATATTAAATTAATCTATTGAGGGGTTTATTAAATGATATAAGATGTTACAAAAAAGAAGCGTTGTTTTACTATGAAAAACAGTACAGAAATTTAAATATACAAATAGTATAAACAGATTTTAAAAAATTAAATTTATAGAAAAAAAATAAATACATAAATTCAAGGTACACAAATTAAAAATGAATCTAATGAGGAACTTTAAATGATATATAAGATGTTATATATATATATATATATATATATAAAGATGTTTTAAACGACAACATTAATATAAAAAAACAGTATAGAAAATTTAAATATCAAAAAAATTAAACGAATAACATAAACAGATAAAAAAAATTCAAAGTTATACACAATGTACGCAAATGTAAAATGAATCTACTAAGGGTCTTTAAACGATACAAAATCTCGTAAATCTTTTTAATTAAAAGACGTTTTAAGCGATAAACATTGTTTTAGTGCTTCATTAATTATATACAATTATGAAAAATAGGATAGAACACATAAATAATAAAATTTAATAATAATAAAAAAATAAACAATTAAAATTCCAAAAATAAAAATTATACAATAAACAAGCGCAAGATAACAGTACTAGTACACTTTTGCAGTTTCCATTCAAGTTCTGAATTCGATTCAGAATATTATTCCTTGTAGCTTAATTTGAATCGAATTTTTAAAATACCTTAAATGCAGAGACATAAAATATTTCAAACCAAAAATATTATACAGAAAATTATACATGTACAATGCTAATTTTTATACTTCTGTCTTCCTATGTTTTTCTCAGTATTTATACACACCTTTTGTGGATTTCCACACACAAAAATTCCTATATACTTTCTAAAAAAAATTTCCTTGCAACATGCTAATTTTTTTTCATGTTTTGTTTACTTTCCTGGAACACCGCGGAGCCTCTGAAAAGTCTAGGCGGAGCCCCAAGGGCTCCGCGGAGCACACTTTGGGAACCTCTGTACTAGAGATATAAGCACCGGGTTTGGCGAGATTTTTTATGCCAATAAGGCGAAAACATCGTTTTGATTAACAGATGCATATAGCATGCTATAACAACACGTTATTTATTTATTTCAAAATGAAAAAAAAAAGGAATAAATGAAACATTTCCTGTTATTAAAAAAGATATAACAATCAATAAATGATAATATTTTTAGAACAAACAATTTATTTTAACATTTATATGATAACCAGCATGTTAGGCAACTAAACGCCATTTTGGCACCAATTAGGTACCTCGGTGTATATAGGGCATATATGTGCCATATTTATTTGTAAAATTGAGCATGAAAGTTTACCAGGTGTGTTTTCATAGGCGCTTATATCTTTTTGCAACATAGCGCACCTTTCGAAGCCAAAACTGCACAAAAGAAAAAATAATCAATATTTGCAGCATTTTTTTTTTAAAGTAATGCACATTTTGTAATCAGTTGGCTCGATAATCAGACCTCGTTTTTTTGCTTTAAAAGATGATATTTCATACGACGTCTTTTTGGGATTCGTCGTTTTTCCATATTTGATAGTATGTGTCTACTCGTTTTGTACCCTTTTTTGTAACTTCTTTATTAACAGCGACATCTGGATTTCCTATTTAAATAAAAATTCTTCTAAATACAAAGAATTTTGTTAAAATAAATAAATAATAGGAAATGCGGACATCTATTGCTCAAAACACAAAATTTTTCCTATTGAGTTAATAAAAATCAGTAAAAACATAATTTTTATGATAATAAAAAGGTGACTTATGTAATAACAGAGTCATATATTATGTACGTTATGGATTAAGTATGAATATTTCAATGAAAAGTGATATTTCAAAAGTATTATGAAATTAGTTAAAAACCATTTATTTTAAACTAAATGAATAAAAGATTTATATTTTTAATGAAATAAATGGGATTTGAAAAATTATTGGAAATTTATCACCATAGATGTATCAATATTACAATCAGTATCTTGTATGCAAAATGGAACAATTAGCAATACTTTTTGTACCCGAAAAATGGTCGTTGCTTTTTTTAAGATTAAAAAGTAGATTACGAAATATTCCTATATAGAGATGCCAAACCCTCGCTTATTGCATAGCAGAATTTTCTTATAGGAAAAGTTATTTTTTAAATCCGCAGAATGTTCCAATTTAATAAAACATTTTCTGTATTAAAATACCGGTACCCAAAATGCCGGAGACTTGGCAGCTCTGCCTATAACATTTTAATTAATCACGGTACTTTTTTTTAATCGGATTCAAATTTAGTGAAGACAACGTTTTTTGGCCAAAAGCAGCTTTTTTCCACATGTGTAACTACGATACAATTCCTTGATGTTGACTTATGAATATTTTGACTTACGCTATTATTGCTTCCTCTCATTTATTTATTTGAATTTTAAATAAGATGACTCAAAATCGTGTTTTTTAAATATACGAAAAAAAGTGCATTTTGAGAGAGGGCGACAAGGACAATATTTGGCGATTTATTACCTGCGTTTGGCTAAGTGTCTTACTACCTTGTATTTAATACTCTTCACAATACTTCGCTGTTATATGGACTTAGGCGCTTTTATAAAAAGTTTGACGTAATTCGGGCTTAAGAAAGTGAGTTTTTTACTGAATAATACAAATAAATGAAAAATGAATACTAAGAAATACTAATAAAAGAAAAATGAAGCATTATATTGATCTATGTATATTTAAAAATTCATCTGCTAGCACTAATTAGATAATTTATGTCATGTGTATATAATAGGAGATAAATAGCTTTTGATTCTGTATTTCTATGCTATAAAGCATTACCGTTTGGGTGTTTTTCGTTAGCATTGGGAGTACCTAGCCGATTTAAAAAATAATGTGGGCAAAAAATGTTGGTAACCATCTTTGCTGCAAAATATACTATATTTTGCGTAGGAACAATAATCACCATCAATGCACGAGAAAAAAAAAGTTCTAAAATTGAGAATTCTTTGATGTTGATATGACTAAAAATTTAAAATCTTTTTTTTTTTTTTTTTTTTTTTTTTTTTTTTTTTTTGTGTGGCAACTTTTAAGATATAATATTCTCGTTATGAACGATTTCTAAAACATTCGACAATTTAATTTCACATATTAAACATTTTTTTTCTAGAAAAAGTTTTAAACCCAATTTATTGAGAATATTGCAATTTCTAGGATACTGTTGGGGTCAGAAACTATAACTTTGGCATCACAGTAACTTATAAGATGTAAGTGCTTGTTTAGGACAAATTTTTAAAAAAGGATTCCTTAACTCTTATCGACAACCTCATTGCATCCGTGGAAAACAGATATTCAACATTATAAACTATTCGGTTAGATTTCACACCATATGAAATACACTCCATTTCTCTTCAAACATAATAGTTTATGTTATTTATAGTTTCTGAAATCGGTGCGAAACTTCTGGTTATGCTCATGACATCATTTCAAAGAGCTATATATAAATTTGGTGTTTTATTTTCTGTATTACTTTTAACATTTTGCATATTTCCAATTTTATATCTATGCATGGTTTGCTTTTCTTTTATAAAGATAGTATATGCAACAAGATTTTGTAGTTCTACGATTCGATATGCTTATTTTCATCATTATATTTTATCACAATGAATGACCAATTAAAAGTAACATCTCATTTTCTTTACTTATCGCAAGTTATTAAATGTGTATTCTCAGCAATATCGCTCAGACTAATCCCTCTGAGGGAAGTCCTAGTTTTAAAACTTCTTTATACGCAGAATTCGTAATTTTGTTGGTAATAATAATTTAACTTTTTAAAAAAAATATGTAAGTTTTTCATTTGTATTTTTGCATTCAGTAATACATACAGTAGAGCACCGATTATTACGCCTCATATATTACGTACGACATGGATTAAACATTAATATTCCTGGGCCCAACATAAACAAGGTTTAAATGAAATTTCAGTTTTACAATTTTCGGAACTGCGAATTTTTAAACTTCTAACTATCGCACATTTTAAATTTTTACACAGTGACATAGAGAAAAAAATGCTCTTTTAAATGAAATTTGTTTGCAAACTTTATCACAATTTGTTTTCAAATTATTAATATTTTAAAAGTTTTTATTACTTTTTTTGTCATCGTGTCAACAGAAGTATTCCATTTTTTGACATTAAATATGGACCAATCACAAAACGAATAAAATAAAATAAGTTCCGAAATTCAACCAATAAAAAGATTCAGATCTGCTTCAGATTTTCCAGTTCTCCACCGAGATCAACAACTATTTTCCAAATAGTTAAAAAAAAAAAAAAAAAAAAAGATTAATTCTTTTTGATCAGAACTCTTCGTGTAAAACTGTTTATATAACCATATCGAAGTAAAAATTCATGTTTTGTAGAAATAGAGTCAAGTCGGGTCGAGATTTTAACTTTTTTTTGGGGGGAGAGGGGGAAAGGGCTAATATATATAATACTTGCTAGACCATATAAGCAGGACAACTTTTTAAATTTTACGCCGACCGGAACATTAATTTATTTTGTACGAACTGGGCCCTTGAAATTTTTGCCCACGCAATTTTTAGGACCTGGCCCTGCACGCGGGGACCTCTAATATATGTTATGAACTTGGCCCCCCTGTCGGGGATACAGTGCCCCCACGTCGGGCAAATTCTGGCACCACCCTTGGATGCGTGTAAAATCAAAAATGAATTTAACAAGTTGGAAATTGCACGTGAAGCGTAGCAAATGAAGTGCGTTCGTACGATAACGAAGTTTTAAAATATTCAGATCTTGCTGATATAGTAGAGCGTACTTTGGATACAGTATAATGGTCGAAATCTTTGTGTTCCTGTAAATATGCAGGGAGTAATTTTTATTATACTTCATTAACGTATATCTTATTCATAAAATGTGAAGTAGTTTAATATAATTAAAACACGCCCCAAACAATGTTTCCCCGTATAACATTATTTAGTGGAATACATTTGTGTGGCCCTGTAATTTAATAATAAATATCCTTTGCATCACAGATTGTGCAAAATGTATTTTTTACTACATATTTCATAGATTCATGTCAATTCTATTATGTTCAAATGAGTGTAACACCAATAAAATGCATTTGAAACTTTTTTTGCCATTGACGTAATGTAACGGAATCCTTTTGATTGTCCCTGTAATTGATCTATCCATCCGATTTTCATAAAATTTGAAATAACTCGACAAAATTATGTAAAAATTATACGTTTTAAATTTCAAACGATTAAAATGCATTTGAAACTTTCTTCCCCATTGACCTAATGTAACGGAATCCTTTTGATTGTCCCTGTAATTGACCTATGCATCCGATTTTCATAACATTTGAAATGACTCGACTAAATTATGTAATAAATATACGTTTTAAATTTCAAACGATTAAAATGTATTTGAAACTTTTTTCCCCATTGACCATAATGTAACGGAATCCTTTTGATTGTCCCTGTAATTAATCTATCCATCCGATTTTCATAAAATTTGAAATGACTCGACAAAATTATGTAATAATTATGTATTTTAGATTTCAAACGATTCGGTTGGGTAGTTTTTGCTTTGTTATATGCGGACAGACAGACGGACGGACTGAGCGACAACGATAGGTGCTACGTATTTACATAATTACGAACGCACCTAAAAATGAGTAAATATAAGCAGTTTGGATTTGAGATTTTTCCTCCAACTCCTATTTTTATTTAATTTATTTTTGCCATAAGAATCAGTCCTATAAATAAAGAATACTGCCCAGTTAAACTGATGGCATTGTGCTCACAGGCTACAAATACTAATTGTACATTAAAGCCTTATATTTTCAAGGGTTAATTCCGTTCGAAAAAAAATTAAGAAGGGAAAACAGCTCTCCCCTTTCCTCTTTTTTATACTTAATCATTGAACCTCCTATACTATCAAAGACATGCTTTATCATATAAAAAATCTATATCCAAAATTCAGAGCAAATGAGATAATTCTTAATAAAAACCCATTTAGCATTTATATAATTTAAAAGGAGTTATTCCCCCTCTTTTATACTTAACCATTAAACCTCCAAAACTATTCAGAGATTTGAATGAAATCTGAAAATTCTGCTTGAAAAACCCATTTATATAAATTAAGCGGGAGGGGGCATTAGAACATCTGTTCCCCCTACTTATACTTATTCAATGAACACCTAATAACAGTCAGGGAATCGCCTCATCAGAATGATCCTAATCTAAATTTTGAACGAAAACTTAATTCTGCATGAAAATCCCATTTATATCAACTAAGGGGAGGGGCATGAGCCCCCCGTTCCCCCTCTTATACATATCGAATGAACTCCAAAAACTAATCAGGGAAGCGCCTTATCAGGATATACCTACATACAAAATTTCAAGTGGATGGGATATTTTTATCATGAGTTATCGCGTTACGCACGAACGTACGAACGTACATACAGAACGGACGGGCACATAAGCTCTCAGGCTATGATAGCCTGTGAGCTAAAAACTTGTCAGTATAAAGGTTGTAGATATTATTGTGTAGATGTAAAATAAATTTAATTGCATTTGATAACTTAAGAATTGACGAAATTATGGATTTTTTTTCTTTTTCCACCCTCTTTTTAGGTGCGTTCGTAATTATGTAAATTCGTAGCAACTATTGTTGTCGCTCAGTCCGTCCGTCTGTCCGTCTGTCTGTCTGTCTGTCCGCATATAACAACGCAAAAACTACCCAACCGAATCTTTTGAAATTTAAAATACGTAATTATAAAATAATTTTGTCGAGTCATTTCAAATTTTATAAAAATCGGATGGATAGATCAGTTACTGGGACAATCAAAAGGATTCCGTTACGTTACGGTCAATGGGGAAAAAAGTTTCAAATGCATTTTAATCGTTTGAAATTTAAAACATATAATTATTGCGTAATTTTGTCGTGTCTTTTCAAATGTTATGAAAATCGGATGCATAGATTAATTACAGGGACAATCAAAAGGATTCCGTTACATTACGGTCAATAGAGAAAAAAGTTTCAAATGCATTTTAATCGTTTGAAATTTAAAACATATAATTATTGCGTAATTTTGTTGAGTCATTTCAAATGTTATGAAAGTCGGATGCAGATATCATTTACAGGGATAATCAAAAGTATTCCATTACATTACGGTCAATGGGAAAAAAGTTTCAAATGCATTTTAATGATGTTACACTTATTCGAACATAATAGAATTGGCATGAATCTATGAAATATATACTAAAATATGCATTCTGTACAATCTATGATGCAAAGAATTTTTATTATTAAATTACAGGGCCACACAAAAGTATTCCACTACATAATGCTATACGGGGAAACATTGTTTGGGGCGTGTTTTAATTATATTCAACTATTTCACATTTTATGAATAAGATATAAGTTGCTGAGATGTAATAAAAATTACTTCCAGCATATTTACAGAAACACAAAGATTTTCGACTATTATATTGTATCCGAATTACGCTCTACTATATCAGCAAGATCTGAATATTTTTAAAACTTCGTTATAGTACGAACACACTTCATTTGCTACGTTCACGTGCAATTTCCAACTTGTTATTATTATTATTATTATTATTATTATTATTATTATTATTATTATTATTATTTATGGAACTCAATGCTCTGACTCTTCGGCCTGACGGATGCTAGTTAATCGTAATGATAATAACATAAAATTAAATATTTGACACTGATGTCATATATGCACTGAGATATCTAATTGGCGATTTTGCCTGACATGATGACCCGGCTAAAGTTGTTTATTTACTAAGAAGTTTTTCATTTTCTTTTTTAAAATAACATGAATTGTTTTGTTCTATATAGTCATTATATAACATATTGTTTATTTATTGTTATATCGTTTTCAAATACTAATGGAAAATAATTTTAAAATGTGTGTGCAACTGGTATTCGAAAATGAACTTTTCTCCAAATTATTGTAAAAGAACATTCACTAAACTCAGTGAGTATATGTCATCTGTAACAAATATTTTATTTAACCTGTCCATTGCTGTTGATTTATTAAGAATTTATTTTATTTTATTTTTTATGACGAAAATTGTTTTGTTCTACATAGTCCTTGTATAAAATATTTTTTATTTATTATTTCCTTTTTCAAATAATAGAAAATAATTTAATATTATGTGTGGAACTGACATTCAAAAATAAAGTTTTCGCCAAATTGTTATTAAAAAATAAATAAATTAATAAAAATCTCGATAAATCCGGTACATATATGACATCTGTGACAATTATTTTATTTAAACATCAAACGTTGTTTCTAATTTACATTCAAACTAGCGCACCCGACAGACGTTGTCCTGTCACCGACAGACGTTGTCCTTCTTGGCACCGACTCCAGAAAATCAAATAAATGTATGTAAATGTGGTAATACGCAGGATAAACACTACGCTTTTAATTTAATTTCTTATTACAATTATGTAAGGAAATTATTTTTTATTCTTCAATAGTTTTTGAAGTCGGTTCAGTTTTTGATAGAAAAGTTTATTTTTCTCTTTTTAGTTAAAAGTTAACGATTGTCTGAAGTCAGTAAATCAAAATTATAATACAGGAAATATTATTGTAAAGCATACACGTTTGCCAGCAGAGGGGTTCGAATACGCGATCACTTTCTTCAAGAAGCTCAGCTTAAATATGGCGCCTTAGACCGCTCCGATATTCCGTCCGCAATCCATTCATCGAACTTATTCAACACATTTAATTAGCGAAAAATCACTAACTATTAGTTTTTGCCTAATTACAAAAAAAGTACTGAATCAAATTCGATGAAACGTGAATCTAAACCATTCTCAAATCCACTGGAACACACACACAATATTTCATTAAAATCGTTCCAGTCGTTTAGGAGGAGTTCAATTACATACACACGCACAGAAGATTTTTACCCCAATTTTCAAGATTTTTGGATCGGTAGATTTTTTTGTGCTATGATTAATACGAAATCCTGACTTTCTTTATTATATATAGCACTTTTAATTAGCGAAAAATCACTTATTAGTTTTTGCCTAATTACTAAAGAAGTACTGAATCAATTTCGACGAAATGTGAATCTAAACCATTCTCGAATCTACTGGAACGCACACACAAAATTTCATCAAAATCGGTCCAGTCGTTTAGGAGGAGTTCAATTACATACACACGCACAGAAGATTTTTATATATAAAGATGAGCATTGAAAATTTCAGGTTTTTGCGCCGAAGAAATCGCCAAATTAGGAAAATGTGAATTATCTCACGAACTACTGGATTTAAACGAATTTGCTTAGTACCATTCTATTCAGAATGAAAAAATGCACTGAAATATGTTATCAGTTGAAAAATAACTACAAATGCCGATTTTAATGGAATTTTTTAAAAGTTCGTTCTTTTTTCTATTCATCTTTGGGGTGGAATTTTCGAAAATTCTTTCTTAGCGACAATCGATGTTATAAGAAGTATTTTTACCGAAATTTTCAAGATTTTTGGTTCGGTAGATTTTTTTGTGCTATGATTAATACGAAATCCTGACTTTCTTTAATATATATAGCACTTTTAATTAGCGAAAAATCACTAACTATTAGTTTTTGCCTAATTACTAAAAAAGTACTGAATCAATTTCGACGAAATGTGAATCTAAACCATTCTCGAATCTACTGGAACGCACACACAAAATTTCATCAAAATCGGTCCAGTCGTTTAGGAGGAGTTCAATTACATACACACGCACAGAAGATTTTTATATATAAAGATGAGCATTGAAAATTTCAGGTTTTTGCGCCGAAGAAATCGCCAAATTAGGAAAATGTGAATTATCTCACGAACTACTGGATTTAAACGAATTTGCTTAGTACCATTCTATTCAGAATGAAAAAATGCACTGAAATATGTTATCAGTTGAAAAATAACTACAAATGCCGATTTAATGAAATTTTTTAAAAGTTCGTTCTTTTTTCTATTCATCTTTGGGGTGGAATTTTCGAAAATTCTTTCTTAGCGACAATCGATGTTATAAGAAGTATTTTTACCGAAATTTTCAAGATTTTTGGTTCGGTAGATTTTTTTGTGCTATGATTAATACGAAATCCTGACTTTCTTCAATATATATAGCACTTTTAATTAGCGAAAAATCACTTATTAGTTTTTGCCTAATTACTCAAAATGTACTGAATCAATTTCGACGAAATGTGAATCTAAACCATTCTCGAATCTACTGGAACGCACACACAAAATTTCATCAAAATCGGTCCAGTCGTTTAGGAGGAGTTCGATTACATACACACACACAGAAAATTTTTATATATAAAGATGAGCATTGAAAATTTCAGGTTTTTGCGCCGAAGAAATCGCCAAATTAGGAAAATGTGAATTATCTCACGAACTACTGGATTTAAACGAATTTGCTTAGTACCATTCTATTCAGAATGAAAAAATGCACTAAAATATGTTATCAGTTGAAAAATAACTACAAATGCCGATTTTAATGGAATTTTTTAAAAGTTCGTTCTTTTTTCTATTCATTTTTGGGGTGGAATTTTCGAAAATCCTTTCTTAGCGACAATCGATGTTATAAGAAGTATTTTTACCGAAATTTTCAAGATTTTTGGTTCGGTAGATTTTTTTGTGCTATGATTAATACGAAATCCTCACTTTCTTTAATATATATAGCACTTTTAATTAGCGAAAAATCACTAACTATTAGTTTTTGCCTAATTACTAAAAAAGTATTGAATCAATTTCGACGAAATGCGAATCTAAACCATTCTCAAATCTACTGGAACGCACACACAAAATTTCATCAAAATCGGTCCAGTCGTTTAGGAGGAGTTCAATTACATACACACGCACAGAAGATTTTTATATATAAAGATAAACATATATTCTACGATAACTTCAATTGAAATTAGTATACTACATACTATTTGACTTCATAAGGTAAACAAACACAAGAGATTCATTCACATAAACAGTAAAAAAAAATATTAAACCATGAAAATAATAATTCGCAAAGCACACCAACAATGAATGGACATGGACATGGAGAATATTCTTATGATGTCGTAGCATGTAAATTGGCGGCGTAACATTTGTTTACGGTTTGCTTCCACTAGAGTTTTTTCTTACAAGGAAGGTCTCCATACGGGCATACTCCGAAAAATCTGAAAAAAAATACAGAATGTTCTTCTCGTGAGGCTATATATGTTTATAAAAAAATTTCGGCGGAACCTCATAGCAGTGTCCGTAAAAAATTAATGAAAATTTTGTTATTTGGCGATTTATCCTCGGTTGGCGACAGAATGCAATTTCAAAAAATACTTTTTCACATCAAATATATTTAAAGGGAAAAAAGTGTCATGCTGAATTTGTTTAGATAAATTTAATTTTAATAATTTTAGTTTTGACATTTTTAGTTTGATTTAAGTATAATTTTGTTATATCGATATTTATATGAATTTATATTCAAATTTAATAATCAAAATTTGCAATTTAAAACGAAATTCATAATTTAAATTAACTAAAATTGTTTCAAGCTCAAAGTCCAATTGAACATTGTCGATTCGATTTTGTTGCCATGGAAACAGCTGACTTTTATTTTTGAATACGCTTGAATCTATGAAATTATTGTTTCTCAATATGAATTTTTCATTTATGAAAATAATTTTTTCAGAGGTAAATTAAATAACTACAGCAATAAACAATACTAGCAGGGGAGACCGAGCTTAGCTCGGTCAAAATTAACTTTATGTTCAACTCGATATAGTATTTTCACTGTATCATTAACTCTGTATTATAACTGTAAAACATGTTTATAATAGTATTATTTAGAAAAACAATCAATAAGAAAACTAAGTTTTTATGCGCATGTTTATAAATTTTACTTTATTTTAAAATTTACAACGAAAGGACAATTTACAACGATCTAAATCACTTTTTTAGCTCGACTCTGATTGGTTTAACCATGCATCTCGAATCCTCTTAAGAATGCAGAGCTGCCAAGTCTCCGGCTTTTTGCACACCATTATTATTTTAGAGAAAATCATCTGTTTTTAAATCGTCTCAATGTTCCAATTACTTAAAACATCATTTTCTGTATAATAATACTGGTATCCAAAAAGCCGGAGACTTGGCAGCTCTGAGAATGTATAAAAAAATTCTTTACATTCTGAAAGACAATATTTTTTGCTAGATATAGCCAAATTTGGAGGCATTCTTTCATTTGGCTCCAAATACGTGTTTTGGTTTTCGTAATTTTTATAGTCGATTTTTTGGCCATATGTCGCCAATATTTTCTCAAATATCACCAAGTTATTGGCTTTTGCTATATTCTCGTGACCCTGACCAGTATTACCCAAAATGAGCCACTAATCAAATTTGATCAAGCATGTGACATAGCTCAATCGTCTTCAGGTAATCAAAAACAGTAGAATATAAAATTGAATCAAAATCGTTTAAGCCATTTTTTAGGTAAAATTATCTTGGCAGCATTCAGCAATAAAGCGAAATGACCCACTAATATAATTTTGTTTAACATGCGACTCAGCACTATAGTCTTCTCGTGACAAAAAACGTTTTGTTTCAAAATTTAGGTAAAATTGATTGAGTCATTGTTATATATAATTAGAATGACCCTAGCTCATTAAGACCCAAAATGACCCACTAATCGAATTTTCGCGAGCATGTGTCCAAGCCAAATGGTTTTCTCTTGCTCAAAAACGATATAATACAAAGTATAGCCAAAATGGTGAGTACTGTTTTCTATATAAAATTAGCATGACCCATCATGACCAACAAATGACCCTTATAATCGAAATCTCTCGAACGTGTGGCCTAGCTCATTAGTTTTAGCATGCCGAAAAACATTAGATACAAAATTTAGGTAAAATCGATTGAGCCGCTTTTTAGATATAGTTAGTTTGACCCTGACTCCTTATGATCCAAAATGACCCATTGATCGAATTTTCTCAAAAATCTGTCATAACCCAATGATTTTCTTGTGCCCGAAAACGATAAAATACAAAATTTAGTCAAAATTGCGCGAAACGTTGTCTAGATAAAATTAGAATGACCCAAAAGTGGCCCACTAATCGAAATTTCTCGAATATGTGACCTACCCCAATGATTTTCTCATGCCAAAAATATGTTGTATACAAAATTTCGTTAAAATCGACCCAACCATTCTTTAGATATAGCTTGACCTTGACCCATTAGGAACCACAAATGACCCTTATAATCGAAAGCTCTCGAATATGTGACTTAGTCCATTAGTTTTCTCATTTCTAAAAATTGTTATGTACAGAATTTCGTTAAAATTGATCCTGCCGTTCTTTAATTATATATAGCTTGACCCAGACCCTTTATGATCCAAAATGACCCCTTAATCGAAATTTTTCGAACATGTAACCTAGTCCAATGATTTTATCGTGCCAAAAAAATGTTGCACACAAAATTTCATTAAAATCGATCCACCTGTTCTTTAGATATAGCTTGACCATGACCCATTATGACCCATCATGACCCATCATGACCCAGAAATGACCCTCATAGTCGAAATCTCTCAAACATGTGATTTAGCCCATTAGTTTTCTCATGTCAAAAAACTGTTACATACAAAATTTCGTTATAATCCATCACGCCGTTCTTTAAATATAAATAGCTTGACCCAGACTCTTAATGACCCAAAATGACCCATTAATCGAAATTTTTCGAACATGTAACCTAGTCCAATGATTTTATCGTGCCAAAAAAATGTTGCATACAAAATTTCGTTAAAATCGATCCACCTGTTATTTAGATATAGCTTGACCATGACCCATTATGACTCATCATGACCCACAAATGACCCTCATAGTCGAAATCTCTCAAACATGTGATTTAGCCCCTTAGTTTTCTCATGTCAAAAAACTGCTACATACAAAATTTCGTTATAATCCATCACGCCGTTCTTTAAATATAAATAGCTTGACCCAGATCCTTAATGACCCAATATGACCCACTAAAATTTTTTTTTCGAGCATGTAACCTAGCCCAATGTTTTTCTCGTGCTCGAAAACCATAGAATGCAATTTTTAGTCAAAATTGCGTGAGAAAATCTCTAGATAAAAATAGCATGACCCACAATGACCCCAAAAATGACCCACTAACCGAATTTTCTCGAACATGTTACCTAATCCAATGGTCTTCTTGTAATCCAAAACGATAAAATATAAAATTTGGTCGAAATCGTTAGAGCCGTTTTTTAAATAAAAATGGCTTGACCCACAATGACCCAAAAATGACCCACTAATCAAAATTTTTCGAACATGTGACCCAGCTCAATTGTTTTCTCGTGCCAAAAAACGATTGGATACAAAATTTCCTTAAAATCGATCCAGTCGTTCTCTAGATAAAAATAGCTTGATCCTGACCCATTATGACCCAAAATGACCCAATAATCGAATTTTCTCGAACATGTGACCTAGCCCAATGGTCTTCTCGTGCCCGAAAATGGTAAAATCCAAATTTTTGCGAAAATCGTTAGAGCCGTTTTTGAGATAAAATTTACCCACACACACACACACACACACACACACACAATTTTTGCTCGCATTATAGTATAAGATACACTAGCAGGGGTGACCGAGCTCAGCTCGGTCAAAATTAACTTTGTGTTCAACTCGATATAATGTTAATACTGTAAAACATGTTATTAAAAATAGTATTATTTACAAAAACAATCAATAAGAAAACTATGTTTGTATGCACATGTTCATAAATTTTACTTTATTTTAAAATTTACAACGAAAAGACATCAATCCAAATCAATTTTTTAGCTCGACTCTGGTTAGTTTAACTGTGCATCTCGAAGACTATTAAGAATGTATAAGAAATTTCTTCACATTCTGAAAGACAATATTTTTTGCCAGATATAACCAAATTTGGACACATTCTTTCATTTGGCGCCAAATATGTGTTTTGGTTTCGTAACCTTAATAGTCGATTTTTCGGACAAATTTCGCCAGTATTTTATCAAATATCGCCAACTTATTGCTTTTGCCATAGTCTCATGATCCTGACCCTTATTACCCAAATGATCCACTAATCACATGTGATGAAACATGTGACTTAGCTCAATGGTCTTCAGGTAATCAAAAACAGTAGAGTATAAAATGAATCAAAATCGTTTAAGCCATTTATTAAGTAAAATTAGCTTGACAGCATTCAGCAATGAAGCGATATAACCCACTAATATAATTTTGTTTAATATGCAACTCAGCTCAATAGTCTTCTCGTGACAAAAGACGTTCCGTTGCAAAATTTAGGTAAAATTGACTGAGTCGTTGTTATACATAATTAGAATGACCCGAACCCATTAAGACCTAAAACGACCCACTAATTGAATTGTTACATGCGTGTGTCCTATCTCAATGGTTTTCTTTTGCCCGAAAACGATATAATAGAAAATATACTCAAAATGGTGAGAACAATTTTCTAGATAAAATTAGCATGACCCACAAATGACCGTTATATCGAAATCTCTCGAAAATGTGACTTAGTTCATTAATTTTTGCGCGGCGAAATATGTTAAATACAAAATTTAGATAAAATCGATTGAGCCAATTTTTAGGTATAAATAGTTTTACCTTGACCCATTATGACACAAAATGACTCATTAATCGAATTTTCTCAAACATCTGACCTAACCCAATGATTTTCTTGTGTCCGAAAACGATAGAATATAAAATTTAGTCAAATTTGCGCGAGACATTGTCTAGATAAAATTAGAATAACCCAAAAGTGACCCACTGATCGAAATTTCTCGAACATGTGACATAGCCCAATGATTTTCTCGTGCCAAAATCAAGCTTTATACAAAATTTCGTTAAAATCGATTCACCCGTTCTTTAGATATAGCTTGACCATGACCCATCATGACCCACAAATGACCCTTATAATCGAAATCTCTCGAACATGTGACTTAGCCCATTATTTTTCTCGTGTACAAATATTGTTACACTCAAAATTTCGTTAAACTCGATCCTGCCGTTCTTTAAATATAAAAAACTTGACCCAGACCCTTTATGACCCAAAATGACCCATAATCGAAATTTCTCGATCATGTCACCTAGCCCAATGATTTTCTCTTGCCAAAAAATGTTGTATACAAAATTTCGTTAAAATTGATCCACATGTTCTTTAGATATAGCTTGACATGACACGTTATGACCCATCATGACCCATAAATGACTCTTATAATCGAAATTTCTCAAACATATCAGATAGCCCATTAATTTTCTCGTGTCAAAAAACTTACATACAAAATTTCATTAAATTTGATACTATCGTACTTTATACATAAATAGCTTGACCCAGACCTTTTATGACCCAAAATGACCCAGTAATCGAAATTTCTCGAACTGAGACCTAGCCCAATAGTTTTCTCGTGCCAAAGAAATGTTGTATACAAAATTTCGTTAAAATTCATCCACCTGTTCTTTAGCTATAGCTTGACCATGAGCCATTATGACCCATCATGACCCACAAATGACTCTTATAATCGGAATCTCTCGATCGTGTGACTTAGCCCATTAGCTTTCTCGTGTTAAAAAACTATTACAGGCAAAATTTCGATGAAATTGATTCTGCGGTTCTTTAAATATAAATAGCTTGATCCAGACACTTAATGACCCAATATGACCCATTAATTTTTTTTTCGAACATGTAACCTAGCCCAATGTTTTTCTCGTGCCCGAAAACCATAGAATGCAATTTTTAGTCAAAATTGCGTGAGAAAATCTCTAGATAAAAATAGCACGACCCACAATGACCCCAAAAATGACCCACTAACCGAATTTTCTCGAACATGTTACCTAATGCAATGGTCTTCTTGTAATCCAAAACGATAAAATATAAAATTTGGTCGAAATCGTTAGAGCCGTTTTTTAAATAAAAATGGCTTGACCCACAATGACCCAAAAATGACCCACTAATCGAAATTTTTCGAACATGTGACCCAGCTCAATTGTTTTCTCGTGCCAAAAAACGATTGGATACAAAATTTCCCTAAAATCGATCTAGCCGTTCTCTAGATATAAATAGCTTGATCCTGACCCATTATGACCCAAAATGACCCAATAATCGAATTTTCTCGAACATGTGACCTAGCCCAATGGTTTTCTCGTGCCCGAAAATGGTAAAATCCAAATTTTTGCGAAAATCGTTAGAGCCGTTTTTGAGATAAAATTTACCCACACACACACAATTTTTGCTCGCATTATAGTATAAGATATGGAATACAATATATACCGGGTGTCCAGTAAATGACTGACCCATTTTAAAATTAAATAATAAAAAAACGGTTTGAGATAAAAATGCGCGGTTTGCGGTATTGTTATTAGAATATCAATAAATTTTTAATACGCACTTCCTTCAAATAGTTCTAATTTCGGCCAAAAGATGGCGCTGGCGGCATCAGACTGCAGAAATACCGCCTGTTTTCTTGTTCTCAAGCTGATGATCTTTCCGGCTCATTTTCCCGAGTCGGATCTGAGTCGAAATGTTGAATCGACTCTGTACTCAACTGCAGAAATAGGATATGTTCATTGAAACGAGATTTAAAATAACATTTAAGCACGGAGTAAGACACAGGAGGGGAAACTTAATGCGCATGACTCTTCGAAAATGCAAAGTGAAATTTTAATAAATAATGAGGGGGCTGTGATAGGTAGTAGGCTGGTTTTTTAGCTACTGCAATGCTTTTCAAAGGAAAAAAATGGTCATTTTTAAAATTTTTTTTACGAAAAATCTGAATTTTTAGAAGGTTGTAAAAATGAAAATCTGGTTAATTGTAGTTTTCTTCACAACATACATATTTTTTTATAGGTATTTGGCGCTTCATTTTCGTTTTTATGCCCTTTAAAATACGAGATCATTCTACCAGATCATTCTGACAAAAAACAAAGGGCAGGGCCATTTAAAAACATTGAATATCGCGGATTACAATGACTGTTGTAAATTAGTTGAATATCGCAAAGAAACAGACTTATGATTTTTAGAAATTAAGTATTAATCAAATATTTTGGAGTAAATTTTAATTTCGCGTATAGTTTTTATAACCTTAGACCATTTAAATAATCCATAACTTTGGATATTTATGCAATTAATGCATGTAGAATTAAAGCTAATTTTTATTTTAATTATTTGGAGGAACTGCTTATTCATATTATGGATGTCTTGTGTGTCCCCTCCACTCTGCCCCCCCGGGGGGCACATTTTTAAATTCTTTAACAACACCAGTCCTGTGACACATCATTTGAAATGTCTGCAACTGCTTATTCATATTATGGATGTCTTGTGTGCCACCCCCCCACTCTGCCCCTCCAGGGGGGGCACATTTTTAATTTATTTACAACACCAGTCGTGTGACACATCATTTCAAAGGTCTGCAACTGCTTATTCATATTATGGATGTCTTGTGTGTCACCCCCCACTCTGGCCCCCCAGGGGGGCACATTTTTAATTTCTTTACAACACCAGTCGTGTTACACATCATTTCAAAGCTCTGCAACCTCTTATTCATATTATGGATGTCTTGTGTGTGTCCCCCACTCTGCCCCCCCCAGGGGGGCACATTTTTAATTTCTTTACAACACCAGTCGTGTGACACATCATTTGAAAGGTCTGCAACTGTTTATTCATATTATGCATGTCTTGTGTTACATCCCCCCAAAGGGGGCACATTTAAGCTGTTGCATAGCTTTTATCGCGGGCTTTGTGCGCGGCGACCGAATCTAGAAATTCCGTAATGAGAAAGAAAAAAAAAACTAACACTCCGGCTAACTTTATTTCATTTCGGCAAATTTCGGCACTTCGGTAGACTTCTCATTTATTCATTAATAGAAAAAAATTGTTTTCTTATCGGTCATCACGCTCAAAAAGTGTAATATTGAATAAGGATAATTATAGTAAAATAAATAGTATAAAGTATAAATAATAGTAAATTAATATCAAAGAAGAAGAAAAAACTTGAATTAATATAAAAAAAACTGCATAAATAAAAAATAAATAAATAATTATAGTTGCATTAGTTGATAAAAAATGCTATGCAATAGCTTTACCGCGGCAGTTCCCGGAGTGCCACACGTATTTATATTTTTTTAACTTTGCTTCTATCTTTTATTTGTGACTGTGCAGTAAAAATAAATCTATTAATCAAAATTGTTCTTAGCTCATTCAGGAATTTTTGCTTTTAAATCCCCATCTTTTCCATCCGGATATTCAGGCCCATGTAAAAGGCAAAGGGGGGGGGGGGGATCGCCCCGTCCGAGGAGGTTGAGGGAGCAGCATCAATATTTTTCTACCAGCACCAATTTTTTTTCCTTCTATCTCTACAAGAAGAAAGTATTGAATTCGTATAAATTTTCGAATTCTGGTTTACGACGGATTGTACACGTTTTAGGGGTCAGAGATTCCACAAAACATGCTTTTATAAAATATCTGTCTGTGACAGACATTTTGTGGGTTCCCTATCTCAAGAAAAAATTCACGGAATTTAATAAAAATTGATATTTAGGTAAGACCCTGATTATTATTGCTGATTAGTTTTGGGCGTAAATCGCTCAACAGGTGTTATTGCTATGCCTCATTTTTTATGATTTACGCAACAGCTGAATCTCAAGAACTAGCGCACGGATTCATATAAAAATTCAGTTTTAGGTGGTCCCTGATATAAATTGATGCTGATCAGTTTTTGGTTTAAATTGCTTAATGTATGTCGCTGCTATATTGCATTTTTTAAGATTTATGCAACAGCTCTATCCCAAGAACTAATGCACAGATTTTAATAAAAAAAAAATACGTGTGGCACTCGGGGACTGCCGCGGTAAAGCTATTGCATAGCACTTTTATCAACTTATACAATTATAATTATTTATTTATTTTTTTATGCAGCTTTTTTTTGTCTTTGATATTAATTCAAGTTTTTTCTTTTTCTTTGATATTAATTCAAGTTACACTTTTTGAGCGTGATGACAAACAATTTTTTTTCTTTTATTGAATAAATGAGAAGTCTGCCGAAATGAAAAGTCGTTAGTCGGAGTGTTAGGGTTTTTTCTTTATTACGGAATTTCTAGATACGGTCGCCGCGCTCAAAGCCCGCGATAAAAGCTATATAATAGATTAAATGTGCCCCCCTGGGGGGGTGACGCACAATACATGCATAATATAATAAGCAGTTGCAGACCTTTGAAATGATGTGTCACACGACTGGCGTTGTAAAGAAATTAAAAATGTGCCCCCCTGGGGGGGCAGAGTGGGGGTGACACACAAGACATCCATAATATGAATAAGCAGTTGTAGACCTTGGAAATGATGTGTCACACGACTGGTGTTGTAAAGAAATTAAAAATGTGCCCCCCGGGGGGGCAGAATGGAGGGAACACACAAGACATCCATAATATGAATAAGCAGTTGCAGAAATTTCAAATGATGTGTCACACGACTGGTGTTGTAAAGAATTTAAAAATGTGCCCCCCCGGGGGGACAGAGTGGAGGGGGCACATAAGACATCCATAATATGAATAAGCAGTTCCTCCAAATAATTAAAATAAAAATTAGCTTTAATTCTACATGCATTAATTGCATAAATATCCAAAGTTATGGATTATTTAAATGGTCTAAGGTTATAAAAACTATACGCGAAATTAAAATTTACTCCAAAATATTTGATTAATACTTAATTTCTAAAAATCATAAGTCTGTTTCTTTGCGATATTCAACTAATTTACAACAGTCATTGTAATCCGCGAGATTCAATGTTTTTAAATGGCCTGCCCTTTGTTTTTTGTCAGAATGATCTCGTAGAATGATCTCGTATTTTAAAGGGCATAAAAACGAAAATGAAGCGCCAAATACCTATAAAAAATATGTATGTTGTGAAGAAAACTACAATTAACCAGATTTTCATTTTTACAACCTTCTAAAAATTCAGATTTTTCGTAAAAAAAATTTAAAAATGACCATTTTTTTCCTTTGAAAAGCATTGCAGTAGCTAAAAAAGCAGCCTACTACCTATCACAGCCCCTCATTATTTACCAAAATTTCACTTTGCATTTTCGAAGAGTCATGCGCATTAAATTTCCTCTCCTGTGTCTTACTCTGTGCTTAAATGTTATTTTAAATCTCGTTTCAATCAACGAATCCTATTTCTGCAGTTGAGTACAGAGTCGATTCAACATTTCGACTCAGATTCGACTCGGGAAAATGAACCGGAAAGATCATCAGCTTGAGAACAAGAAAACAGGCGGTTTTTCTACAGTCTGATGCCGCCAGCGCCATCTTTTGGCCGAAATTAGAACTATTTGAAGGAAGTGCGTATTAAAAATTTATTGATATTCTAATAACAATACCGCAAACCGCGCATTTTTATCTCAAACCGTTTTTTTATTATTTAATTTTAAAATGGGTCAGTCATTTACTGGACACCCGGTATATGTATATATGTCTAGAATATATTAAATTCTCTAATTGTTTATGGTTAAATTCATTAAATACAATTTAAATGCATTAAAAAAATCGGCCCGAAGCCCGAGCCCGGCCCGCGGGCCGGACTCAGGCTGATTTCCAATAATGTCATTCGGGCCGGGCCGGGCTCGGGCCTTACTTCTGAAGACTCGGGCCGGGCCGGGCCTAGTCACTAATCCTTTCGGGCCGGGCCGGGCCGGGTCTAGTCACTAATCTTTTCGGGCCGGGCTGGGCTCGTGCCTTAATTTTTTTGCTGGAGTATCGGGCCGGGCCTAACTTTTTTTTTCCGTACGAAGCCGAGACTGATTCCATTCTTCCTAGTTTTCATGGACCAAAATAATCAGTTCCTATTGAATCTTCCTATATACGGAAATCCTCTACGCTTTCAGATGCAGCTTGGTTCAACGTGATATTGAAAGAAACTAGGCTTCTTGACAAAATAATAAACTGTGTAAAACTCATTGAGGATAATCAGACATTATTTCAGATGCCTCCTCTTTAACTTTCAAATGGACTCGAATGAACTTTCGAACTTTACTAAGAACCATACTCATTGGACTTATTCACTTTCAAAATGAACTATAGAACATTGTACTTGTAAATATTCCGCACCTCTAATTTCGAACATGTAAATATTTCTGTTGTTAAAACACACGTCTGAATATTCTAAACACACCATCATGCAATAATGTAAAGTTATCATTGTAAATATTAGATACTTATTTCCCGGGCTCGCCCTGAAAAATAGGGCAGCCCATTGTGATTGACATTGTACTTTTTTTTTTTTTTTTTTTTTTTTTAATAATAAATGTTAGGTGGGGTTTGTTGAGCTCAAGCCATATGGTAGGCCTCCCCACCTAACTGAATCTGAATCTTCCTATATGAAAACCCTTTTCTCGACTTTTTATAAATCAGTAATATTTGGCTCTGTCCAAAAATTTCTGCAAAAAAGCATATACTTTTAAGTCGTCATTATTCTACAATCAAACATTAGTTTATTCCTTTTAAAGAATCGTAGATTACTAGGCGTTTTAAAATAGAATTAAACACACACACACACACACACACACACAAAAAAAAAAAAAAAAAAAAACATAATTATGACGGATTTTTTTTTTTTTTTTTTTTTTTTTTAACTGAAAACTGAAAGTTTGTTTTAAAATGTTCATCCATGCAAAATGAATACAACAATACATTAAAGATCAATGTTCTGTAGAAATTCACTCGAGCCGGGCCGGGTTCGGGCCGAATTTTAAACTTTTTTCCGGACCGGGCGGAGCTCGGGCCGAAATTTTAACTTTCGGGCCGGGCCATTATTTTTTTCGTTCGGGCCGGGATCGGGCCGAAATTTTAACTTTCGGGCCGGGCCGGGTCGGGCCAATATTTCTTTTGTTCGGGCCGGGCCCGGGCCTGGAAATTTCGGCCCGTGCAGACCTCTAAGTTATGTTACTTTTATGTTACATTCATGTCATGTTTACGAACTCAGACATGAAATTTTATAAACAAAAGCATACATATTTATTATTTAATTATTAAATGATGAAAAAACTTATAAATGTGTGATTTTCAAAATTTAAATAAATTTCTTAAAATTTAAAAAAAACGAGGTGGAATTCGTGGAAACTTGACGAACGAAAATCTTTCAGAAAGAACTGCTTCACTGATTTACAATAATCAATATTGTAACGAATAAATCAATATTGTAATGAAGACGACGTTTTTAAAATAATATGCGCATTTTAATTTCTAACTTCTAATTTTTTTTTTAATTTTAAGATAAAGTGGAGTGATTCTGTTGCCCCAATTACAAAATTAGTACTAAAAATCATAAAAAAAAATTAATGTCTCAAAAATAAATTGAGATACAGCTTTGAAACAAATTGCATGTAAAAGTACATTGTTTTCTCAATACGGCGGTGAAAAAATTTAAAATGTGCGATGTTTAGAAAAATAAAATTTGCAGTATCGAAAATTGCAAAACCAAAATTGATTGGAAAGTATTGCGCATTTTAATTTCTGTTTTTCTTGGAGAAAATGGAGAAATTATGTTGCCATTATTACAAAATTGGTATTAAAAGCTGTAAAAAAAATATTTAAAAAATATATTGAGATACAGCTTTGAAACAAATTGCATTTAAAAGTAGATTTTTTCTCTCTACGACGGCGTAAAAATTTAAAATGTGCGATGTTTAGAAATGTAAAATTTGCAGTAGCGAAAATTGCAAAACCGAAATTGCAGAGGAAAGTGTTGCCATTCGCAAAATGATGTATGCGTTACGCATAGATACGTTTGGCCTTTATAATATAGATAACATAGAAGTAACAGCATATTTAGGTAAAATATATTTAATTTCGATAAAGGCCCGTAGCTAAGGGGGCGCTATGGGCGGCTCAGCCCCCCCCCCCCTGGAAAAGATTCCAAGGTCACTCAATTTCTGTTCCGAAAATTCAAATCAAATTCTGTTCAAAAATTTTATTTAGATTTGAGACCCTTTCAGAGTTTTGCAGAGTTACTAAATTGTACCTAAAATAAGTGTTTCAACACTCCCTCATCTTCATATGTACATATGAAGTTAACATGATGTTTAATTTTGCACCAGTTATACAATCAAAATTTTCATCATCCTATACTTTTCTTAGCATAAAATGAAGTTAGTACAACAGTTTAATAAGAAACATAGTACCTACAAGTGAACAGTCATTAATTTATCTTTCTGCGTCAGAAAGAGAAAAAAAAATTATGAGCCCCCCCTACATTCTCTCGAGCCCCTCCCCACCCCCCCCCCCCCCACCCCCTATGGTTCACTTCTAGATACGGCCCTGTTTCGATAACTTATGAACAAATCTCTGTTTAAACTCTTAAAATTTCACTCATTTTTACAGCTATGGAAATTAAATGATATTTGTCAAAAAAGACGAAATGCATAGCAACAAAAAATGTAATGAAGTGTTATCAAGATCGCAAAAAATTCTTAATTTCTCTATAAGAATCTTTGGAAGTGAAGGATTAACTAAGTAAATAAATTTAAGAATGAAAGTAACATGATGCACTGCTCAGTATATATTTAAGGGAGACCAAATTGGTCTCCAGACGCGTCTAGTTAAGAAATAAAAGAGAGCTGTTATTTGTTTATACAAAAAATTAAAAATGCAGTGAAAAACAATTTTCAATGTTTTAACTCAATAATACATGCTGCTAATTCCATGTGTTCTGTAGTGTAAGTCACATAACTTATTAATTGCTATGCTTGTTAGCCACCGTTATTTTCGAAAAGTCTGCTTGGCCTTATTTAATTAATGAAAATGTGCCAATAAAATTAATCGCATTTTTTTTATTTTTTATTTATTTATTTATTTATTTTATTCTATAAAACTGGTAGCCAAAAATCATAGCCTGTGACTTACACTACAAGTACTCATGGAAATAGCCATGCATAGTTACATACTAGGACTTCCCTCAGAGGGATTAGTCTGAGCGATATTGCTGAGAATACACATTTAATAACTTGCGATAAGTAAAGAAAATGAGATGTTACTTTTAATTGGTCATTCATTGTGATAAAATATAATGATGAAAATAAGCATATCGAATCGTAGAACTACAAAATCTTGTTGCATATACTATCTTTATAAAAGAAAAGCAAACCATGCATAGATATAAAATTGGAAATATGCAAAATGTTAAAAGTAATACAGAAAATAAAACACCAAATTTATATATAGCTCTTTGAAATGATGTCATGAGCATAACCAGAAGTTTCGCACCGATTTCAGAAACTATAAATAACATAAACTATTATGTTTGAAGAGAAATGGAGTGTATTTCATATGGTGTGAAATCTAACCGAATAGTTTATAATGTTGAATATCTGTTTTCCACGGATGCAATGAGGTTGTCGATAAGAGTTAAGGAATCCTTTTTTAAAAATTTGTCCTAAACAAGCACTTACATCTTATAAGTTACTGTGATGCCAAAGTTATAGTTTCTGACCCCAACAGTATCCTAGAAATTGCAATATTCTCAATAAATTGGGTTTAAAACTTTTTCTAGAAAAAAAATGTTTAATATGTGAAATTAAATTGTCGAATGTTTTAGAAATCGTTCATAACGAGAATATTATATCTTAAAAGTTGCCACACAAAAAAAAAAAAAAAAAAAAAAAAAAAAAAGATTTTAAATTTTTAGTCATATCAACATCAAAGAATTCTCAATTTTAGAACTTTTTTTTCTCGTGCATTGATGGTGATTATTGTTCCTACGCAAAATATAGTATATTTTGCAGCAAAGATGGTTACCAACATTTTTTGCCCACATTATTTTTTAAATCGGCTAGGTACTCCCAATGCTAACGAAAAACACCCAAACGGTAATGCTTTATAGCATAGAAATACAGAATCAAAAGCTATTTATCTCCTATTATATACACATGACATAAATTATCTAATTAGTGCTAGCAGATGAATTTTTAAATATACATAGATCAATATAATGCTTCATTTTTCTTTTATTAGTATTTCTTAGTATTCATTTTTCATTTATTTGTATTATTCAGTAAAAAACTCACTTTCTTAAGCCCGAATTACGTCAAACTTTTTATAAAAGCGCCTAAGTCCATATAACAGCGAAGTATTGTGAAGAGTATTAAATACAAGGTAGTAAGACACTTAGCCAAACGCAGGTAATAAATCGCCAAATATTGTCCTTGTCGCCCTCTCTCAAAATGCACTTTTTTTCGTTTATTTAAAAAACACGATTTTGAGTCATCTTATTTAAAATTCAAATAAATAAATGAGAGGAAGCAATAATAGCGTAAGTCAAAATATTCATAAGTCAACATCAAGGAATTGTATCGTAGTTACACATGTGGAAAAAAGCTGCTTTTGGCCAAAAAACGTTGTCTTCACTAAATTTGAATCCGATTAAAAAAAAGTACCGTGATTAATTAAAATGTTATAGGCAGAGCTGCCAAGTCTCCGGCATTTTGGGTACCGGTATTTTAATACAGAAAATGTTTTATTAAATTGGAACATTCTGCGGATTTAAAAAATAACTTTTCCTATAAGAAAATTCTGCTATGCAATAAGCGAGGGTTTGGCATCTCTATATAGGAATATTTCGTAATCTACTTTTTAATCTTAAAAAAAGCAACGACCATTTTTCGGGTACAAAAAGTATTGCTAATTGTTCCATTTTGCATACAAGATACTGATTGTAATATTGATACATCTATGGTGATAAATTTCCAATAATTTTTCAAATCCCATTTATTTCATTAAAAATATAAATCTTTTATTCATTTAGTTTAAAATAAATGGTTTTTAACTAATTTCATAATACTTTTGAAATATCACTTTTCATTGAAATATTCATACTTAATCCATAACGTACATAATATATGACTCTGTTATTACATAAGTCACCTTTTTATTATCATAAAAATTATGTTTTTACTGATTTTTATTAACTCAATAGGAAAAATTTTGTGTTTTGAGCAATAGATGTCCGCATTTCCTATTATTTATTTATTTTAACAAAATTCTTTGTATTTAGAAGAATTTTTATTTAAATAGGAAATCCAGATGTCGCTGTTAATAAAGAAGTTACAAAAAAGGGTACAAAACGAGTAGACACATACTATCAAATATGGAAAAACGACGAATCCCAAAAAGACGTCGTATGAAATATCATCTTTTAAAGCAAAAAAACGAGGTCTGATTATCGAGCCAACTGATTACAAAATGTGCATTACTTTAAAAAAAAAATGCTGCAAATATTGATTATTTTTTCTTTTGTGCAGTTTTGGCTTCGAAAGGTGCGCTATGTTGCAAAAAGATATAAGCGCCTATGAAAACACACCTGGTAAACTTTCATGCTCAATTTTACAAATAAATATGGCACATATATGCCCTATATACACCGAGGTACCTAATTGGTGCCAAAATGGCGTTTAGTTGCCTAACATGCTGGTTATCATATAAATGTTAAAATAAATTGTTTGTTCTAAAAATATTATCATTTATTGATTGTTATATCTTTTTTAATAACAGGAAATGTTTCATTTATTCCTTTTTTTTTTCATTTTGAAATAAATAAATAACGTGTTGTTATAGCATGCTATATGCATCTGTTAATCAAAACGATGTTTTCGCCTTATTGGCATAAAAAATCTCGCCAAACCCGGTGCTTATATCTCTAGTACAGAGGTTCCCAAAGTGTGCTCCGCGGAGCCCTTGGGGCTCCGCCTAGACTTTTCAGAGGCTCCGCGGTGTTCCAGGAAAGTAAACAAAACATGAAAAAAAAATTAGCATGTTGCAAGGAAATTTTTTTTAGAAAGTATATAGGAATTTTTGTGTGTGGAAATCCACAAAAGGTGTGTATAAATACTGAGAAAAACATAGGAAGACAGAAGTATAAAAATTAGCATTATACATGTATAATTTTCTGTATAATATTTTTGGTTTGAAATATTTTATGTCTCTGCATTTAAGGTATTTTAAAAATTCGATTCAAATTAAGCTACAAGGAATAATATTCTGAATCGAATTCAGAACTTGAATGGAAACTGCAAAAGTGTACTAGTACTGTTATCTTGCGCTTGTTTATTGTATAATTTTTATTTTTGGAATTTTAATTGTTTATTTTTTTATTATTATTAAATTTTATTATTTATGTGTTCTATCCTATTTTTCATAATTGTATATAATTAATGAAGCACTAAAACAATGTTTATCGCTTAAAACGTCTTTTAATTAAAAAGATTTACGAGATTTTGTATCGTTTAAAGACCCTTAGTAGATTCATTTTACATTTGCGTACATTGTGTATAACTTTGAATTTTTTTTATCTGTTTATGTTATTCGTTTAATTTTTTTGATATTTAAATTTTCTATACTGTTTTTTTATATTAATGTTGTCGTTTAAAACATCTTTATATATATATATATATATATATATAACATCTTATATATCATTTAAAGTTCCTCATTAGATTCATTTTTAATTTGTGTACCTTGAATTTATGTATTTATTTTTTTTCTATAAATTTAATTTTTTAAAATCTGTTTATACTATTTGTATATTTAAATTTCTGTACTGTTTTTCATAGTAAAACAACGCTTCTTTTTTGTAACATCTTATATCATTTAATAAACCCCTCAATAGATTAATTTAATATTTGTATACATTGTGTATATTAGTTTTCTTTTTCTAACTTTAATTCCTTTAATCTGTTTACTTATTATTATTTAATTCTTATTTGTTGAAATTTTCTATGCTGGTTTACATAATTGTACTACATTTTTAAAGCAATGTATTTTTGCTGAAAACGTCTTATTTTAACATCTTAAAAGTTTTAGGATACATAAACATAACTAAATACATAGTGGTAAACCATATGTATGTATCATAGTGGTAAACTATGATACATAACTTGTACCACTTAACAACTCTTCTTTATTATTATTATTTTTTTTTAAATATTTGGTTACGGTACTGTCTAAGATTCTTATGTTATGATGCCACATTTTTCCATCAGAAATAAGGCTGTATAAATTTAAAATAAAAATAATATAGGCTAGCATACTAATTGTATATCACAGCTTTATACTTTCAAGGTTTAATGCTGTTCGAAAAACAAATTAAGGGGGCAAAAGCTCCCCCCCCCATTTCCAATTTTTATACTTAATCATTGAACACCCTAAACAAATCAGGAATGTTCTTTATCATATAAAAAATCTATATTCAAAATTCAGAGCAAATTGGATAATTCTTAATAAAAACCCATTTATATAATTTAACAGGTGTCCCCCTTCTTTATACTCACCCATTAAACTTCCAAAACTATTCAGATTCGCCTTATTGGAAAGAATCTACAGCCAAAATTTAAAGCAAATCGGATAATTCTACATAAAAATCTATTTATCAAATTTAAGGGAGGGTTAATCACCCATACCTCTTTTATAAGGGAAGCATCTTATCACTGTGAACTTGTAACTGAAAATTGAAGCAAACAAGTTAATTCTGCAAGAAAAAACTTTTACCAAAATTAAGATAGGTAGTCCACCGGTCCCCCATTTAGACTTATTCAATGAATTTCCAAAACAAATCGGGGAAGCTCTTTACCAGAATGAACCTATATCCAAAATTTTAAGCAAAATCGCTAAAATCTGCGTGAAAAGCATTAACCTAAATTAAAGTGGGGGTTACCTCCTATTTTTCCCTTATTACACTTATCCAATGAACTCACAAAACTAATCATGTACGTGCCTTCATGAGAATGATCCTATGTCTAATATTTGAATGAAATCTGATAAATCTACATGAAAAATCCATTTATCGAAATTAAGGATGGGGGATTAGCCCCCGTCCCCCTCTTTATACTAATGATCCTATGCCTAAAATTTGAATGAAATCTTATAAATTCTTCATGAAAAACCCATTTATATAAATTAAGGGATGTGTATTAGCCCCCTCCCTTTTTATACTTATCTAATGAACACCTAATACTAATCACGGAGACGCTTCATCAAAATGATCCTATATCTAAATTTTGAACGAAAACTGATAAACACCTAATACTAATCACGGAGGCGCCTCATGAGAATGATCCTATATGTAAATTTTGAGCGAAAACTGTTAATTCTGTATGAAAAACCCATTTATATAAATTAAGGGAAAGGGTATTAGTCCCCGTCCCCCCTCTTTAAACTTATCCAATCAACACCGAATACTAATCATTGAGGAGCGTTATCAAAATGATCCTATATCTAAATTTTGAACGAAAATTGATAATTCTCCATGAAAGCCGTACCAGTGGTCGGGAGGTTTTTCCTGCGAAACTGGTAGACGGCAGGTGCTGGGTTTGAACCCAATCGCGCCCATCGACTTAACCGTTCGGAGTTTTCCATTTTTTTCTTCGAAACTTGGATTTCCTTTCGTAAATACGGGTTAGGTTCCCTAGGAATAATCCTCATGGAGGGCATACCCCTCTCCCCTTAGGTCTATATGCGACGTGTAGAAAATTGGCCGACATAACTAAACCAAATTCTGCATGAAAAACCCATTTATATAAAATAAGGAGAGGGGCATTAGCCTGTTCTCCCTCTTATATTTATCGAATGAACTTCCTGAATTAATCCGGAAAGCGCCTTATCAGAAAATACCTATATCCAAATTTTCACGTGAATCCGATATTTTTTTTTATCATGAGTTATCGCGTTATGTACGCACGTACATGCATACATACAGAACGGGCGAGCACATAAGCTCTCAGGCTTTGATAGCCAGTGGACTAAAAATATATTTTGGTTCTTTATATTAATCATCACATTAACAATCAAAACTTTTACTCATCTGTACCCCTTACTTAGACTTTTTGTCAATGACTACCCGTCTTGATATAAATTTAACACAATCCATATATTCTGTTTTGTTAGTAAAGTTTTTCTATTAATTATAGCTCTTATAACATGTGCAGTTTTTAACCGTAAATATTTTTTGAGGCAAAAATAATGGTGCGTGAAATTTTCTTTAAAAATATAATTAATAGCTAATATTTCAAATGGAACATAAAAAAATGAGCGATGCTGAACCTAACAATATAGATTATAGATTTTGCCCCAACCACTTAAACACTATGAAAATGATCTGTTTCTAAATGTATTTTTACGAAAGGGTTAAAAAGAAGAAGCTCAGAAGCGATTCGTTTTCGTCACAAGTTTAGAAATACTAGAAATTTTAAGGAAAACAAAAAAAGAATCTGAATTCACATGATTCTATTACGTGGGCAGAACTAACGAAAACGTGTCATACAATTATTCAACTGGGCGACTGGGCCCTTGCATTTTCTTTATTTTCGCGAGTAGCCTTTGGAATTATACAAAAGTCTCTCTCTGTAAACGAAAACTGTACAACTTTTTTTTTTCATGTATGTGTGGTTTTCACCATAAATAACAATAGTTTCACTTAAGCGCCAACGCAATGCATGAAATAGATGAGCTTATCATTTCGATCTTTAATAATGTGTACCGTGTTCATACTTGATATCCCAAAACAATATTTTTTATTTTAAAAATTGATGTCACTAACGCTTTAATAGTATTTCTCGAACGTTGTTCGGGAAAGAATAGTTTGTTTTCTTCGTTATTAAAAGCTTTCATAAGCCACAATTTTTGAACTATAATTTTTGCTGTATTTGGTGAACACATCTCGCTTATAAAACGCAGATATTTTAATACAAAAAGTGGTTTTTAGATACTATTTTTAATTTATTCTATCCAATAATAGTAATATTAAATAAAACTGTTAAGAGATTAAATAATCGAAAATTTGATTTTCAATATTTCCGGTATGATTTCAGAATTTCTGAACTAAACAAACTGAGAACCTTGACCCCATGTTGGAAACTACTAGTTCAGTCTCTTAGCAGATCTTTATATGCTTCATAGGTATTTAAAAAAAACATTAATTTATAAACCATAGAGTATCTTGTGATTAGGGGCTCCGCCTCAGAAATTCTGTCCAAAAAGGGCTCCGCGAGCCAAAAAGTTTGGGAACCACTGCTCTAGTATATTATCTCAAGTATTTTATTTATGTATACTATAATTGTTTTTACATACCACTTACTTCTTCTGGTATATAGAAATAGGTAAGTGGCTCCTTTATGCAGTATAAATTGTATAAAACTTTAAAAAATAGCCCCGTTGCCCCTTTTTGGATCGAATTAAAAAAAATCAATGTCTAATTCCAGTATTGCTTCCAGGTATGCATACATACTCCATATTTCAAAGTTGTATGCCAACAGGAAACGGATGAAAAATGGAAAAAAAATGTCACATATGCACCAGGGTACATAATTGGCGTCAAAATGGCATTATTTTACCTGAGATGGTAACCCGGTTTTATTTATTTAATATTTGTTTATTTACTCATAAAATGTTTATTTACTTTCACTTCCTTCTTTTAATTATATAAAATATTTCTTTTTATAGTTATTAATTATTATTATTATTTTATTTACTGTAAGTTCTTTTTGAAAATAGAAAATAATATAAAAATGTGTATGTAAGCGTTATTTGAAAAGGGAGTCAAATGGGCTTTGAAAAAAATTGCGCCAAATCTGATGCGCTTGTGGTATCCGTGCCGAAAAATTAGTGACCAGAATTGACTTCCATACACAAACAAAATATAAGTTAAAAGAAAACATGCAATGAAAATAAATATAAAGGGAAAATGATGTCATAAAAGAAACTTTTTATTTAAAAACGTAATTGTTTCTAATTTCCACACGCGAAATATGTAAAACATTCTTTTAGCGATCAAAAAGTGCTGTTAAGAGATTATCACAAAATCTCAAAATCAATGTTTTTATGACATTTTTTAATATAAAAAAATAACAGTTTTATTTTCCTGCATGATTAAATTTTAAAATGTTTTATTGCATTCAATATTTCTGAGTGCGAAAATTATTACTATTTACTCCATGTACTGATTCGGTTATCTACGAAAATGTCCAGCCGGTGAAAATCACGCTCACCAAATTTCTGTGACGTATGCACATAAATTGTGCTTTTTATCAGTTTTTTTAATATAACTTTTAAACTATTTGGAATTAATTTTTAAAAGTAGGTGCATTCACCAGATTACCTTCATAGGTACCTATTGGTACAAACAGAATCAAAATCCGACAAGTACTTTTTGAGATTTGCTTGACGAAAGAATTTTTTTGAATTTTAATATCGTTACGTATCTCTGAGTATAAAGACTTCGCTTCGCTCAGACAATAATACATACAAGCACTAGTATTATTTTAACTAGAATAAAAACTGTCAAACATATGAAATGTCAAATTTGAGTAGCTCCGCCCCGAATAACGCCTTTAAGTGAATTTTATGCATTTTACACATATTTGTGAGAATATTTACATATTCTATCTAATGCACACTTCTAGCATATATATAAGATAGACATGAAAATATGGGGAATTTTCGACAGTAATACCTAGAATCAGTAAATTATAAATCTACACCTAATTTTGAGCCGACTCAAAGTTAAAGGGAAAGTGGAGTAAAACAGTAGTGCCTTCTTATTTTACATTTTAATATTAATTATTGATAAATAAATAATCACAAAATACTGACTCAACATTTAGATAATAATATGTCTGATAAGAGTATAAATATAAATTATATACGCCAAAAATATAAATGTATTAAAACAGCATTCAAAATTAACTTAAAAGCAGTACTCCCCATTAACTCTTGAGCCCCCAGAAGGAGTCTATTCGACTCCAACCATGTGATTAAATTTCAATTTCATCCAGAATTTTTTCCTTAAAATAATTTAAATTTAATCCATGCAGATTTACGTTAAATAAATCAATTAAATAATTTTGAGTAAAAAAATCTTGTGAAAAGAATTACTATCAAACTTGAGTAAAATTTCCGAACGTTCTTGAGTTAATACAGTGAAACCTCCAATAACGGACACTCCGAATAAGGGACACCTCTATTTAAGGGACAAAATTTCCGGTCTCATAGGTGTCCTTTATTCGGAGGCTTCACTGTAGTTGCTCATGTAATTAATTGTGTATAATGTTATTAATTTATTTTTCAAAATAAAGAGTAAAAATCCTGCTTTAGAACCTTGCCACTAAAGTACAGTTCTGGAGTTTATCCTGTTTTTTTAAGTCAAAAATATTGAAATTAGGTCATGGTGCACCTATCCTATCTTTTAAAGTTATCCTGAATCACTCTACTTCAGATGCTGTGAGTTGTATCAGTGAATATGTACATACAGTCAAATTATTTTAAAATCCCTGGGTATAGAAATGAAGTTTCATCAAATATATTTTACCTTTATACTTACTTAACCAATGTATCTCCAAACCTAATCAAGGAGGTTCCTTATCAAAGAGATCAGGTACATAAAATTTGAAACAAATCAAATAATTCTGTATAATTAAAAAAACATTCATCGAAATTAAGGGTGGACTAGACTCCGTTAACCCGCCGCTTAACCACTGAACTCCCAAAATTAATCAGGGAAACACATTATCAGAATGACCTTAGAAAGCAAATTTGAAGCAAATTAGACATTTCTATCACAAGTTATTGCGTTACGTACATGCATTTCTACATGCATACATACAGAACCGTCGGAAAGATAAGCTCTCATAGACTATAAGGTGGCAGCATAGACAATCACCTCTATTAGTTTGTAGACAAAAATCAAGGATCAGTTAAATCTCGATTAGTATATTAAAATGCAATCGGTCTGCCAAGTCATATCCTGCTGAAAATCCAATAAAAAACCGATTTTAGAGGTTGAATCATAGGTTTACCATTATACATACCCGCACCCAAAGGTATAACATAATGTTAAACCTATAAGTCAACCACTAAAACCGGTTTTTTATTGGTTTTTCAACAGAATATGACTTGGAAGACCGATTGCATTTCAATAAGAAAATCATGATTTAACTAATACTAGATTTTCATCCGAAACAAACGAATCTGTAATTATCTGTGCTGCCGCCTCGCGGTATATCAGGTTTTGATTGCCAGTGACCTAAAAACTGATCATGAAGAAAAAAATATTTTCACAAGAAGTCGTTTCCATGATAATCACTGCTTCCAGTGGCGGAGCCAGGGTGGAGGTCCAAATGCTCCGGATACCAATAATTTATTTTTTGTTTTTTTATTTCTTTTCGCCTTCTATAATCGGCAAATTTTCTGCTACTAATCAAGACGAAGAAAATCTATCAATATTATTTATATCCAGAACACTTGTCCCCTCCTTCCTGGCTACGCCACTGATTGCTTGAAAGCTAAATTTTGGAAAAATAAAAAACGTAAAAAATAATATTTCTATTGAATTTTTGTAAGTGATGTTAAATAATAATTAATCACTCAATAATCATCTTGATTATGCATTTAATGAAAAATAAAAAATTGAGAATTATGCCGGCAACAAAACGCACGTCATACCGACATGAGTTACATACGTGTACTGACGAATCGGCGCACAAACCACGCCAAGTAAAAGGAAGGTCGCCAAGCACAACCAGAATTGGCGAGATATCGCTCAAATTCAACACTCCTTCCCGATATCAAGGCCAATTTTGAATAATACATAAAATAAATACAAATAATTAGCCAAAAAATATATACACAGCAAAAGAAAACTTAAATAACAGATATAAATAGTCAGTTTTCACTTTGAATTATACTTTTAACCAGTCCAAGTCTATCACGTAAGTTCATAAACTGAATGCTAGAGAGAGATTTAGTCATAATATCAGCAGTTTGTTCTGCTGATGGAACATATTCTAATTTTAAAGTATCTCGTTCAACTTTCTCTCTAATCGAGTGAAAACGCACATCAATGTGCTTCGATCTTCGATGGTGCTGGGGATTTTGGGCAAGTTTTATGGCACTTTGGTTGTCAACATACAAAATGGGAGTGCCATCATATCCTATTAGCTCCTTGAAGAGTAACTTGAGCCAAACAAGCTCATTAGCTGCCTCACTAGCGGCAACATATTCTGCCTCGGTAGAAGAAATTGCGACAGAATGTTGCAATCGAGACCACCATGTTATTGCACCACATGAATTAATGGAAACCATACCAGAAGTTGAGCGTCTCGTCTTTTCATCACCAGCATGATCGGCATCACTAAAAACGGAAAATTCTGTTTTTACATGTGACTTGTACAGAAGACCAACATTGCTTGTGCCTCGTAAATACCTGTAAATTCTTTTCACATGTTTCCAATCTTCTTTTGTTGGTTTGCATAAAGCTCTTGAAACCAAAGCTACAGCAAATGCTATATCAGGTCTAGTAGCAACAGCAAGATACTGTAAACAACCTACTGCTTCTCTGTAGGGAACATCAGCTGTCGATGAATCTCCTTCCTGAGATTTAGCCACCTCACAAGGTGTAGATAGTGGTTTTGAGTTTTCAAGCCTAAATCTTTGCAGTATCTTTTCAGTATACAAAGACTGAGAAATAAAGATGTCACCATTATCTCTATGGTCAATTTTTACTCCTAAGAAAGAATCAAGAGGACTATCAATAATTTTAAACTCTTCTTTCAGGCTGCTAATTAGTTTCTCTATTTCTGAAACACTTGATCCAGCTACAAGTCCATCATCTACATATAATGCCACTATTAGTATAGATGAATCCTTTTTCTTTGTGAATAAACAGGGATCAGCTTGTGACTGTTGAAAATTTAATTTCTGTATTGCTTGAACAAAACGTCGATTCCAACAGCGTGGAGCTTGCTTCAAGCCATAAAGTGAGCGAACTAATCTGCACACACGTCCAGAACCATCATCAAAACCTTCTGGCTGTTTCATGTAGAGCTCTTTATCAAGAAAACCATAAAGGAAAGCTGTTTTCACATCAAATTGATGCAGGTATAGGTTTTGCGAAGCAGCAACACTAAGAACTGTGCGCAAAGTGTCAAATCTGGCTACTGGTGCAAACAAATCATCATAATCATAACCAGCTTTCTGAGAGAATCCTCTTGCCACAAGTCGAGCTTTAGCTTTACAGGGAGAACCATCTGTATTTGTTTTCAATCTATATACCCACTTGTTGTCGAGTATCTTTTTATTTGCTGGAGGTTCTGTGAGCTCCCATGTTCCATTTTCTTCATGAGACTGCAGTTCTTCTCTCATGGCTTCTTTCCACAGCTGAGATTCAGGCGACTTCACTGCTTCATCATAGCAGGCAGGAGTTTCAAAACCTGTAAGTGTACTTACAAACAGTACATAATTTTCTGACAGAAATTGCGGCCTTTTATGTTCTCGTTCAGGATAGCGTCTTCCATGATCAGTTTCATCTTGACATTCATCTTCATCACTCTTTTGGGACATTTCATTTTCTTCCTCTGAATGCACATCACTACTGGTGACTTCAACAGTCAATGGCTCATATGTGAATTCATCACAAAATGTAACATGGCAGCTTCTTTCCACTTTGTTTTTGGAAGGTATAAAAACTCTATATCCATCATGAGCTTCATATCCAACAACCAGACCTTCTACTGACTTTTTATCCCACTTTCTGCGTCTTTGTTTTGGTTCATGTACATAGCATTTCGTACCAAATATTCTTAATCGTTTCATGTTGAAATTTTCCGATTTTCCATGCCATAATTCATACGGAGTTTTATCTTCTACTGGAGTTGGACCTGTATGATTCAACACGAAGACAGCAGTATTACATGCTTCAGCCCACAACTTCTTCGGCAATTCTTTTTGGTGAACCATAGCTCTTGCAGCTTCCACAATGATACGGATCTCTCTTTCAGCAGCTCCGTTCTGTTCAGGTGTCTCAACCATTGCCAAACGCAGATTAATACCTCTGTCATTTAAAATCTTCTTCACAGAATAGTTCTCAAACTCTTTTCCAGAATCACAAAGTACCTCTTTAACTGTATGTCCAGCAGTCTTCGCTTCATTAAGGAACGTTTCTATACAACTTGGTACTTCACTCTTGGCTTTCAAGAAAAATACTCTGCGAAATTTTGTATAATCATCTTTGAGAACAAGCATGTAACGTGAACCACCAACTGAATCTTCTTCCATTGGACCAGCAAGATCAGCATTTATTTGTTCAGCAGGCTTCGTAGGTCCAACAGGTCTTGAGTGGAATGACTTTCTTTGAGATTTGCCATACATACATCCTACACAAAAATCAGAATTCTCATTTGATAAAGAAATACCCTGTCTTTTAAGAAATTTAATGCAGTATTTCTTGTTTTGATGTGCCATCCTTTCATGCATTACTTGAAGAGTATCACTAGTACTTGCAATGAGAACAGTTGCAGGTTTTCTAGGATTTATAGCAAACATTTTCATTTCAAATAGATTATTAACTGATTTCTGAGCCATTGCAATAGTTTGATTACCATTTTTCACATAACAAAAATTATTTTTAAAAACAACATTTAGTCCTTTACTTAAAGCATGAGAAATAGAAAATAACTGATATTTCAACTCTGGTACGTACCAAACATCTGTTAGATGATTTTCTTGCCATTTGCCAGCCACAAGAGTTTTCACATTAATATTTCCTGAACCATAAGCAAGAAGTTTCCGACCTCCTGCATCATTGACTACTTCTGGGACAACAAATTTCTTAAAACTTTCAAACACAGAAGAATCAAAAGTCATATGCTGAGATGCTCCAGAATCTGCAATCCAGCTTTTGTCATCTTGAGAAATTGAACAAGGCATGGCAACACCAGATGAAGAAGAAACTGTTTTGTTTTTATTTTGAGGACAATTTATTCGTTTGTGTCCGGAAAATCCACACTGAAAACACGTAATATTTCCGTTCATGGGTTTCTTATTCTGCCATTTCTTCGGTTTTGGCTTATTTCCTCTTGAATATTTGGCGTTGGCGTCATCTTTTCCATAACTTGGCAACGGCGCTTGCCGATTCGATTGAATTTGCAGAGCGGTAGTTTCAAATTGCTGCTGTTCTATTTGTTGCTCAAAAGCACACAATCGTTCTGTTAAAAGTTCAATCGATCGATCTTTCAACGGAATACCATCCCAAACAGTCTTAAATGCAATGTATTCTTGCGGCAACATCGAAATAATCCGAAAAAGTAACATCGCTCCTGGAACAGCACATTTCAAAATACGTTGCAATTCGTCGTTAGCTTCAATGAAAATATTTTGACTTCGACTTATAAATGATGCAATATTTTCACCTTGTTTCCATTCCAGATGAAAAAATTCAGTCCACAAACGATCGAGTCGATGCGTCGAAGATTTATCGTAAATCGCGGTCAACTTTTCATATGCATCTTTTGCCGTTGAGCAGGTTTTAATATAATCAAAGTTCACATCATCCAGCGCCTGGGAAATAAACAAAAGTGCCTTTGCATCTGCCAGTTCAAATTTCTTTCTCGCGTCAGCTAAAGCGGCAGCATCGGCAAATCCATCCGCCATTTCCGGAAAAGTCTTTTCTCCGTTAACATAACTCAATAAATCGTGCGTTTTTAATAACAATGACATGGACATTTTCCATCTTGTCCAGTCTTTTGCCGATTCCAATTTCTCAATCGTGAACTTAAAGTCCATTGGTGCCATTTTTAACTTCTTAATCCGGAGTACACAACGCTACGAAAAAAAATGGCGCGACGCTTAAATTCCAATCACTTAAAGTTCACATAAATACGGCATTTTTCGCATTGGAAACGTTGCTGGAGGCCATAACCTATTGAATTTTTGTAAGTGATGTTAAATAATAATTAATCACTCAATAATCATCTTGATTATGCATTTAATGAAAAATAAAAAATTGAGAATTATGCCGGCAACAAAACGCACGTCATACCGACATGAGTTACATACGTGTACTGACGAATCGGCGCACAAACCACGCCAAGTAAAAGGAAGGTCGCCAAGCACAACCAGAATTGGCGAGATATCGCTCAAATTCAACAATTTCTTTTTTAAGATAGATATATAATTTAAACGTCATTTTAAGCAAATTTAAAAAAAACTGATAAAATTTTAATGCAATAACTTTATTTTAGAATATTTAAAGATTTTTTTGTCTCGGACCCTCCTTAAAACAAACCTGATTTAGGATTAGTACAATGCATTTTTTGTAGCATTATGAAGCATTATGTAGCATTATGACCATTTGTATTGCTGATCTAATTGTCAGTAAACTTCGGAGCTGTTAACATTTCCGCTCGTTTTTATCATGGTTGATGATACACATGCTTTTAAAATTATGCTTAACCTATTTTATAAGTCATAGGTAAAAGGTAAAGTGCAAGGAGCATGTATAGTGTGGCATTCCATTCTGAAACATTAGTTTCCATATTGGAAAACTAATTTTTTAATTTTTAGAAAATTCCTACAAAATATATTGTTGTATAATATTTCAATGTTTCTTGTAAACGTTTTATATTAAAATAAATCCGGTGTGAGTTGTTATTTAAAATATATTTTTTATTGTTTCATGATGACAGTTGGATTCATTTATCAAATCTTGAAGCAATCGGCATAAGTTCCTTCGATTTCACTCATCATTCTGAACAAAATAAGGTTATTTCTGCTCGAATGAAGACAATGATTATTAAGCATTTTCTTTTTATAATAAGTGGTAAAATGTAAAAAGTGATGTCTGAAAGCTGTGTCAGAGGCATTTATATTTTTTATTATTCTGTGTATCACTATTTCAAAACAATGATGTTCGAGATAAACTTTTACTATCGTTTAATGTACATTAATATTGTTTAGAATTAGTAGGTAAGCAAAATAATATTCAAAGGCAGCTGTTTCTTTAAAAGCTGTTTGTCGTTGGATAATTGGACTCGAAAGCTCTACTACATTATATAGTCTACGTAAAATATTTAAATCAAGATTCATATACATCAAGAAATTCAGGGGATTTTATGTGTTTTAATTCCAGAACTTTAATATATATTAATTGCTGTATCTGAAGGTAGATTTTTTTCCCCATCAAATAAGGTATATATTAATTTTTAAAATTATGGTAAAAGGTCCTTGAAGCGAACGAACCCTGTAAATATGTATTAAACTCTTTAATCAGACAAATAAAAAAGTTTCTCCACTGTTGTATAATTTAAGATTTTTTTCCACATTAATTTTTACATGGAGCATTGTAAAAGACTTTAGTCACTAAGTATACATGAATGTGCAGTGTATAACTTGCAAGTGTAATGTATTACTGCTTCCATTCTTGTGAGATATAATATTGACCGGCATTCAAGGTTTTTCGCTGTTAAGCGAAATGATACTGACCAATTAGAAGATTACACTTTCTTTTAACTTTTCGCAGTTTCAGGGAACTCGGTGCCCTGTGATTTTATTTATTTATTAAAGCATTTTAAGGTCCATTTATGGCATGTACATATTATAAAGGTTAAACGTCTCCGTGCGTAACGCATATGTCATTTGCGAATAACAACACTTTGAAATTTGAAATGAATTTTAGATTTTGCAATTTTTTGTACTTCAAATTTTTAAACTTTTAAAATTTCCACATTTTCAATTTTTGCACCGTCGTTTTGGGGGAAAAAATGCACTTTCAAATGCAATTGGTTTCAAATCTGTATCTTACTTTATTTTTGAGATTTTTTTTCGTTAGTTTTTAACATCATTTTTGTAATTGCGGCAACAGAAATACTCCATTTCAATTAAAAGTAAAAGGAAAAAAAACGAAGATTACTGTATCTTTTTGTTGTCACTTTCTCATAAAAAGTGAAAAAAAAAATTTAATTAAAATGCGTGTTATGTCAAAAAATATTGTCTGTTTCAAATTTTTGAATTAAATCGACGTTATCAAATTAAAATATCAAAGTTTTTTTTTTTTTTTTTTTTTTTTTTTTTTTTTTTTTTAAGGGTGATTATGGATATAAGAGGTGCACATGTAAATTTTGAGATTGCGAAAATAATGTCGGCTTTAGATTTCACTTGGAAAAAGTCTATGAGTCAAAGTGGAATAAATTTTACTGTTTTTCCCATTGGAATACAAAGCGTGCGAACCTTAATTGATAACTGTATCATAATAACTTATCTTTTTTATATTTTACTGCTTACATATACGATTAAAGTTTAATTTTAGAAATATCTACAACTGAATTTTACAATTTTTTTTTTTTTTTTTTTTCATTTTGGGGTTAAATATCATTTGTTTGAGTGTTAGGCTTACCAAAATAAGGTACATTTTTTATTGTAACCAGTTTAGTAGATTTATTATGAATCAATGAAACAGTTTCTTCTTAAATATTTTCTTTCGACGAAATTCGACGGGTTCTACCATGTAATAAAAAAGGACGCAATGAAGGGAAATAATTCTATCAAGAGACATTTCACTTTCTCAGGCGAAATTCGAAAAAGTTAATTTTTGAAAATTTTACTAAATTTTAAAATTAATCTTCTCGTATAATTTTGAGCCAATTTTTATTTTAAATTATATGTAGAAGTGTGTTGTATAATTTGAAGTATCTGATTTATCAGAAGTTAGTTTAGGAGAAAAAAATAAAATGTGCAAATACGTGCAAAGTTTCAGTAAAAACTGAATTTATTTTACAGTTTTATGTATTTAAGAGGAAAAAAAAAACTTTTTAACCTATTTAAAATTTGATGCTTAGTTTTATCAATAACCCATAAGGAACAATAAAATAATAATAAAAATAAATAAATTATAGTAAAAATTAGAATCTATTGGAAAATGTACATAAAAATTACACTAACTGGGAAAAATCATTTTTAAATTAAATAAATTGTGGCATTTAAACGGCCAGCGATGTAATAAAATTGCTTTAACAGTAGATCTTCAAGGTTGTGTCAATTCAATACCGACCAAAGGATTAAATATCTACTCGAACTAGAAATTTTTTCATAAAATAAATTACTAAATACAAAACACAGAGAACAAAGTTAAATACATAAGTTGTATAGTTTTTAATAAAAAAAAAATTGGTTGCCTGTAAAGTCGGTATACGGGCGAAAGTTTTACGTGACAACGACTTTGAGTTGTAAAATAATTTTAATGTGAATATTCATTCGTATAGTAGGAAGAAGGATGAAATAATAGTAACAATTTAAAACATTTATTTATACAAAGAATTATATTTAAAACATTAATTTATACAAAGAATCTCGCACTGAATTTCATATTAACAAAATTTTATTTTTACCTTTACACATACATACGTATTTATATACAAATATACATACAATAACTTGCAATACACTGTGTTTGTTAAACACATTTTACTTCATGTTTATTGATGTCAAATGTTGAATTTTGTAAAACAGCATATTAAAGAATTTTTCAATGAGCAGAATATAACTAAAGTAAAATGGCTTTCACTAATCACATATCATTAGTTTTCCATAATATACCACCGAATTACGAAATAAACTACACTTATTTTCTTTGTACTTTATACTAATAACTAATACATAACGTATTTCGTCTTAGTTTGATACTATCTAAAATTCCTATTAAGCACCGCCCCTTCCTTGCAGCGAATTCACATTCACGTTCAGAAAATGGTCCCACAAGTGACCGGAAAAAGTTAAGAGAAAAGTGAGCGCGTATCGTGAGCGGAGCGTAACGTAACGTAACGCAGTTTTTTGAAGTGTCTCCCGGCAAACCAATTTACAAGACGTTGTCACGTCAAAAATTTTGGTAGTGAAATATTTTTAAATTTTGAGTTAAATTTCCGGGCGTTCTACAGTTAAACTGTATTGTACAGTGGTGGTCACAATTATAAAGACAAGGCAAAATTTGCCATATCTTGGTTATATTTGGCGGGAAACTTATGCAAATTTAATAGCTGGAAACCAATGAAAAATGGAAGTTATTTTTGTATGTTTTATGGAAATATGTGGTAAATTCATATTCATAAAGTGTTTTAAAAATTTATACAGCCATCTGATATGGACAAAATTATAAGAACAACTGTATTTGTGTGTTCTAAAAAGTAAAATTTGCATGTTTTTGCACTGCACACGGAACTTCCAGACGATGTAAATGCAAACTAAGCGTTTGGAATCGTATTGTTCTGTTTTTCAATAATGCCGCAAGGTGCAAAGCTTTTAGAAAGGAAAAATGGATGCATTTCAAAAGTCAGAACTTTCTGTATGCTCAATTGCTACAAAGTTTAATAGATCAAGAACGGTTATTTACAATTATCTTTAAATTTTTGGTAAATATGGACGGCAAAGACATACAAACAGGTCATCTTCTGTTTCTGTATGGGGATAAGAATGATAATAAGGCGAGTTTGCTCCAAAAAACGAAAATAAAACGTGAGTTGAACTTAGAATGCAAGTGCTCAAACTGTTCGACGTATTTTACAAATAGAAAGAAAAAGTTTAGCTATAGTAAACGTGTCAAGACCGCCTCTTACAAAAGTTCATGCGAGACTGAAAATGGAGTTTGCCAAAAACTGCAATACTATGGGGGGGAAATGAGATTTTGTCTTTTCTGATGAGAAAAAGATTAATTTGGATAGACTAGATTGTTTTTGCATCTTCTAGCATGATTTCCGTAGAAAAAATATTTATTTTTCTCAAAGCATGTATTTGGAAGTGATTCCGTAACGGTCTGTGGAGGTTACACAACTGGTAAAACTACTCCAAAAGATTTTGTGCGGGGTAATAGGAATTCTGAGAGTTACATTGATGTATTGGACGATAATCTTTTACCAGAAGCACCGATGCTAGCGATTGGAGGTTATTTTTTCCAGCAGGACAGTGCCTCGGTTCATGTTTCCCAAACTTCAAACTTGTGGTTTGATGCTAATTTCGTGAAACTACTTGATTGGCCGGCCAGGTTGTCCTGATCTGAATCCAATGGAAAATCTGTAAGGTATTCTGGAACACAAAGAATGTAAAAATGGTATATAATCTCAAAACAAGCATGAACTAATGTCTTTCATTGAAAAAGATCACTCAAGAATTTCCAAGAACTTCTTAAGGAATTGTCAAACTCCATGACGTTAATACTGATAAAATTTATTGAGAAGAAGCGGGGATATTATTAATAATCAGTATGTTTCAGGAAAAAAAAACATTCATTGTGTTTATAATTTTGTCCAATTTTTACAATGGTATATTTTAGTAATTGTGACAAAATATTCATATTTTGCATTTTCCAATGTTTTGCATTCTACAATGATTTCTAGCATAAAAAAGCATTTTGTATATAAATTTCATTTTATTTAGCTCAGAAATAAAAATTTTCCGCGCAATTTTAAATTGTTCTTATAATTCTGACCAGCGCTGTATTTATAATGGTCGACATGAAACTTCATAAGAATGTACTAGGGATAGTAAAACATAACCAGTGTAGGCAGAAAATTAAAATACATAAAACTTCCAAAAATGCTCTAAAATGCCGAACATTTGAAAAAGTTTAAAGTAACCATCTAATTTTTAATTTGGATTTAAATCTAATTTTAATTTTTAACTATAATTTTGATAATCGCAAATACCCATGGTATAATTAAATAAATCTATTTTCTGAAAGGCAAAGTCCGTGCCCTTAATCAACTATGTTTTGATAATGAAAATTGAGAATACTTGACCTATGTCGGCCATTTGATATTTGCTTAGTTGATGACTTTTGTAAATTTACGTTAATGTTGAAATAAATTTTCCAACTAAAAACGTTATAAATCTTTAAAATAATTTTCTCTTAGAGAAATATCTAAGTAAAACCTTTCAAGCCGGAAATATTATACAAAAATTAGTGATATGTAGTAAAGTACATTCTGTATGTTGTTATCATGAGTCAATGACTTTTAAACTAATGTTGTCTACCTAGGCAACTTCTGTGAAAGATATTCTCCAAGAAATATTTCATATGATGATGCCTTTAATTCACCCCTATCTAAGTTGACATTCAGGTGTTCCAGGGTGGCGCCTAAACCATTATATTCTTGATAGAATATCAAAGGTCACGCCTACTTTGTGGGTGATCGGACATGGTTCATTTTCTATCACTTCCTCTTACTATGTTAGCAATTTTCTAATAAAATCCAGTTTAAATTATGCTTTTTTTTAAGTCTTTGCAATAAGATTATTATAGATAACAGAAAAGTTTTCTGCTGCTCTTTTTTAAGCATGCCCATCTAAAAAAAACTAAATTTATTTTACATTTTTATGCGTTAAAAAAAAAAAAAAAAAAAAAAAAAAAAAAAACTTTTTACTTTTTGAAAATTTGATGCTTCGTTTTATCAATTAAACCTTAAGGAACTAACAACAACAACAAAAAATCTGAAAAATATACGTAAAAAAATTTGTCTGACATGATACAAAATCTATAGAAAGATACCGAGGTGTCTGCTATTAGTTTTGTTATATTTGAATTTTTAAGAATATAAATATGTCGATTTTCCTATATAGAAAGTAGAATTAATATTAGAGATATAATTGCAGATTACGATTCATAATTGCATTAAAACATAATTTATTTCCTTTCACTTCAGATTACATCTGGTTGGGTTGCGAGTCGATGAAATTTTTTTCTCGGTTTTTCGATTAACTTTAAATGGAATTTTCAGGTACAGATCGTACACAATCCGACCCCCGCATGATTCTTGTTCAGTGTCACAGAACACAAGACAAAAAAAAAAAAAAAAAAAAAAAAGGACAACGGTTTTTCAAATTGGAACATAAAGATACAGCAAACTCTATGAAAAGGGAACCTGCCTATTACGGAATCCTTTTTGAAACGTTGCATATTCGTCGAAAAAACACAAATTGAGAAAAAAGGCTTTTAAAGCGATTTAAAAAAAGTTGTTTTAAACTGTATTTATAAAACTCTGATCTTTATGAAACTTCATTAGAATGTACTACAGATAATAAAGCATAATTTGAACAAAAAATTCGAAAATATACACTGTCGTCATTTTTCATCAAATGGAGGGTACCAATTTCCTTTAAAGTAAGTAAAATTTCTGACTGATCGATTTCTTTTCGCTAACAGCCGAAAAATCAGTTTCGATTCCTGCTAATCATTTTACGTTTCCAAACACATAAAATAACGACATCCTTCATAGTTTGTCACCAGATGATGTGTGCCTACGCTTACTGAAAGGTTGGCAGATCAGTATTAGTGAATTCAAGTTTATTCACTTGACAGTATAATAGTTTCAATGCTAAGGCAAATTTAATGCATTAAATTTTAAGAACATTTGAGTTATTTTCTTTTCTTTTAACTTTTATCATTCAGTTTATCAGTTATTCAACACTAATTAAAATAAAAATAAATGGATTATGACCCAATTTTTCAAAAGAATATTCAAAATAGTTTTTCAGATTAAAAATACAAAAAGACTTCCATAACGGTCGTTCCCTAAACATGGACACCTCTATTTAACGAACAGTTTTCCAATTTGAATACTCTTATTTTATACCTTTCGTACACTTTTGCGTCTGAATAATGGATACCTCTTTAATTTATTTACACATAGCATGTGTACGTGTGCGTTAATTGTCACAAACAAGACACTTGTAATTAGTGCATGTTAAAATGAAATGTTGGTAACATTTTTAATATTCCGAGATAAGTAAAAATGGTTCCAAACTGTACCGTAAATTAAAAAAATTATTTACGATCACATTTCTTATATACATTTCTTATCATTTTTTTCTCATGCAGTAAATTGAACGTATACCCATTCATATTTAAATATGTATTCATTTTCATTTAAAATATAGTTCAGCTCAAACTTTTTATGAAAATTCTAACAACCCAACATGCAAAAAAAAAAAAAAAAAAAAATTGATCTGCAAGAAATATTCTAGGATGAACTCGACTCACAGAAAGAAAATTAGTCTTCCAGATCCGAAATTTAAAAAAATTATTAAATAAAAGACAACCCGACATGATCCACAATTCTATTCAAAGATCCCGAGGTGTCCGCAATTTAGAAATTGTATAATACTTAAATTTTTGAGAAGAGAAGTATGTCGATTTTCCTGTATAAAAAATAGAATTTGTATTACAGACATAACAGATTACGTTTCATAATTGCATTAAAACATAAATGATTTTCTTTTCGCTAACGGTTGGATTTTGTTGGGTTGCGAGTGGATGAATTTTTTTTTCGGTTTTCGGATTAACTTCGAATTGAATTGTCGGGTACACCTCGGACTCACCCCTACCCGCGCAGGATTCTTGTCCAGTGTCACAGAAAACAGGGCAGAGAAAAAAGCGGGACAGTGGCTTCCAATCGGAACATAAAAATACAGCAAACCCTATCGAAATGGAATCTGTCTATTACAGAATTCCTTCTTAAACGCTAAAATAGTATTATCTTTCCTATGTGAAATATCAGGCAATTATACTTAGAAGAAATAATCTTTAAACTTAATTTTTTTTCCCGTTTCTTGGCAACTCCATATTAGTTTATTTTATTATATTAAAATAGCAGAATCTTATACACTAAAACCAGTGAAAGTGGAATCGGCAGGTTCTGAAACAAAATTACAATTTAGGAGATATAGTATTCCTATCGTAAAATAAATGAAATTTTTACTTTTTAAACTGAATTCTGTTATAAGCATGTTCCATAAACACAAGGTTTTTTACCCAAAGTGCAATAATATGAAAACAGAATTGCTACTAACTTTAAAAAAAATCCATTCTAGGCTATTTTCCGTCTAAGTATGTAGATTTTAAGACATTCCTTTAGAAGGAACTATAATGATGTTCAGTTATAGATAGATTCTATTTTTACATAATGTTACTGTATTCAATTCCATTATAGAAAACATGATACAATAAGAAATTTAAAAGAATTTGTGCCTCATAAAGAATCAGGATTTTTTGTGTTCTGAGCACTGCTTATGCGGGAATTTCATGGAAATATCACGACATCTTGCAAAAGACCGGAACACTTGGTGACAATATAATCCCTGTAGAAAAAATCGACTTTTCAAGAACAAACGTTCTCTTCATTTTCCCTTCGTTGCCATAGTTATTATATTAATCTAAGATAAGGTGACCAATGGAAGGGTAATGAAAATAAGACATTTTTCCTTGAAAAAGCAATTTTTCCAACATGGAGTATAGATGCGGCCCATCATACATTGCACACATATACTTGCGGCCTGTGCGAAAAAAACATTGAATAAACTACTCTAAATTTCTGAGCTTTTAATTTTTGAGCGGGCGGTGCCTCCGGGTCTCGTCCAATCAAATTTGTGCTGCTTATTGCATCTTTACTTTTTATGTAAATAATTCTGCAATTAGATATTTTTCTTAAGTACGAACTCGTGCTTGATAGAAACTCTACAGTACGACGGAATATAAGGTATTGTAATAGCTAAGAGACACCTTTAAAATTTCAACTGTTTCGCAATGTTCCTAAATGCTTGCGAAAAATACGTCCTTTTAGATAAAAGTTGCCCACCTAGACAACTTTTAACGAAAACGTAAGATATGAAACTTGTATAATTAGGATTTAGAAGCCAAAATATCTCGAAGATTATCTCCAAAACATTTTTATCATGATTCTGCCTTCTTCTAGGTAGATATTCAGGAGTCTCAGGGCGGTGCCTGACCGTTACATTCCTGTTGGAGTATCGAAGATCACGCCTACTTGGTGAATGGTCACACGTGGTTCATTTTCGATCACCTACTCGCACTACCTTTAGCGATTTAATAATAAATTCAATTTTAAAAGATGCTTTTTATTGAAGTCACTGCAACAATCTTTTCTTATTATAGACAGCATACAAGTTGCCTGTTGCTTTTTTTTTTTTTTTTTTTTCTAAGCATGCCCATTTTAGAAAACTATAAGTCTAACTTTTCTAAAATGTATTTATTTATTTATTTATTTTATTTTATTTTATTTTTTAATATTTACATGGAGCTAGAAGGAGAAAAAGATTTCAGTTACAAAGTGTATATGAATGTGCAATGTATTTCTCGTAAGTGTAATATATTACTACCTTCCACTGTAGTGAGATATAAGATTGACCTGCATCCAAATAAATTTTGCGCTGTTAGCGAAATGAGACTGGCCAATCAGATGATTACACTTTTTTTTTTTTTTTTCGTTTCTCTGTTTAAGGAAATTCAGTGCCCTGTGATTTTTTATTTTAATTTTTTTTTTTATTTTAAGCATTTTAAGGTCCATTAATGGCATAATAATAAAGAACTCAATGAAGGAAAATGATTCTATCAAGAAACTTTTCGATTCCCCAGACAAAATTCAAAAAAGTTAATTTTTGAAAAAATTAAGAGGATTTTAAAATTAATTTTCTCTCACAATTTTTAGCAATTTGAGTCAATTTCATTTTTAAAAAATTTGTAGAAGGCTATTTCCATGAGTACTTGTAGAGTAAGTCACAGGCTACGAATTTTGGCTACCAGTATTATAGAGCAAAAAAAATGTGATTAATTTTATTGGCACATTCTCATTAATTGAATAAGGCCAAGCAGACTTTTCGAAAATAACGGTGGCTAACAAGCATAGCAATTATTAAGTTATGTGACTTACACTACAGAACCCATGGAATTAGCCAGAAATGTGCTGTAAAATTTTATGCATCCGTTTTATCTTAAGGGAGGGTGGGGGGTGTGCTAGTACGTGCAAAATTTCGTTAAAAACTGAATTTATTTTATATTTTTATGTATAAAAGAAAAAAAATATTTCATTCAAAATCCGATACTTAGCTTTATTAAGTAACCCATAAAGAACAATAAATAAATAAATAAAAATAAAAATTAGAATCGATTGAAAAATCTACATAAAAATTACACAAACTGAAAAAAATCTTTTTTAAGTGAAGTAGATTGTGGCATTTAAAGGGACATCGATGTAATGAAATCGCTTTAACACTACAACGTCCAGGTTGTGTCAATTCGACACCGATCAAATTATTAAATGTCTACTCGAAGCAGAAATTATTTCGTAAAATATTATTAAATACGAAGCACAGGGAACAACGTTAAATATATAAGATGCATAGTTTTTAATAAAAATTTTGTGTTGAAATATTTTTTATGAAGTTTGAATAAAATTTCCGGTCGTAAAAAAAAAAAAAAAAAAAAAAAAAAAAAAAAAAAAAAAAAAAAATAGCAAAAATTGCAAAACCGAAATTTCTTTTCAAATTTCTAAGTGTTGCCATTCGCAAAATGACGTATGCGTTACGCACAGATACGTTTGGCCTTTATAATATAGATATGATATAGTCACATTTGTTTTTTTTAACACAATTCTCCATATAAAACTCACTAAAACACTAAAATACCCAAAAACAATTAGCAATGTCGTAATATTATATGATATATGATATACGGCTTTTAATATTTATGGTATAATATTAAAGGTTTATTTCTCTTCTAGTTTAATTCTGCATACTATTCAATAACTATTCTATACCTCTATTTAAAAATAAGATTTATGCAATGTATTCAATAGAAAATATGCTTTTGCATTTTTTTACAGGTGGCTATTTCCATGAGTACTTGTAGAGTAAGTCACAGGCTACGAATTTTGGCTACCAGTATTATAGAGCAAAAAAAATGTGATTAATTTTATTGGCACATTCTCATTAATTGAATAAGGCCAAGCAGACTTTTCGAAAATAACGGTGGCTAACAAGCATAGCAATTATTAAGTTATGTGACTTACACTACAGAACCCATGGAATTAGCCAGGTAAATTCCCCTGAAATGTATCATTACCCCCCCCCCCCCATCCTTTTACCAATATATTAAAAAATCTTTAAACACGCTTAATTTGTGTATCTTTAATTTGCATTTTATTATTAGATGTGAACTAAAAATTTATAATTGTTTGAGATACATCTGCTTATGTTGCTGCTGTTATTGAAAGTCAGGCCGGGAAAATCCAGTTTCTTTTAAATTTATTACAGTTGTTGGTGAGTTATATTTCTATATTTTTTCTGCGAGAACTTTCTCCATAATAGTGGATTTATTAATTTAGTTATTAATAATGATAGCAATTATATTATTTATAGCATTTATAATAATGTATCAATTATTATAAATGATATAACTAGCTATGGAAAGAATTTATAAACTTTAAGGCTTGGTTTATAAGAATTTATAGAACAGATGTATTTGTGGTCTGCAAAAAAATAGTTAAAATTAACCAACAGAAAAAATGCAAATTTGTGTAATGAATTTTTGTTTGTTGAAAAACAGATTTATAGCCTCCATTTTTCTGTATTGTTTCGAGCGGTCGCAATAAATTTTTCAATGTTCTATTTTAAATACTTTTACATTTGATTTTTTAAAATTCTCTTAAAAGAATACTACTTATATTTAACTTTAAAAAATATTTCTGCATAATCTAAGTAAGATTTCTTTTTGACCGAATTTTATTGTCTGATCTTCTATATTTAGATGCTATGTTTATTAAAATCAAAGTTTAATTTCAATAGATCTTTTATTTTTCTATACTTACATGCTAAATTTATTAAAATCGAAGCTTATTTTTGAAAGTTTTAGCATTTCCTTTATTTTTTATTGTTTTTATATGTTGATGAACTGAAAATTTTGTTACTAAAATTGATTGTAATTAAGAAACTCTGAGGATGTTTTGAAATGTAGCAATCACTTTTAAAGATTAATATTTTACGTGTCATAAGTATAAGTTCAGTTTTGAAAATAACTGCCATATTCCAACCGCGGAGTTTCGGATCATTTTCAAAAATGGCTTTTTTAAGGGAAATTCGCCAAGTCCTTTTTGTTGACCACAAACTTATCTGCTCTGAATTTATCTGTTTGATAAATTTACAATATATACCAACAAAAGCTGTTCTTTGTTTAGATTCGCGAAGCATCATTTCATAAGATAAATATATGAAAGCAACGATATTTTTTTATATTATTTTTGCATATTTATTAAGGCTATTTCCATGAGTACTAGTAAAGTAAGTCACAGGCTACGAATTTTGGCTACCAGTATTATAGAGCAAAAAAAATGTGATTAATTTTATTGGCACATTCTCATTAATTGAATAAGACCAAGCAGACTTTTCGAAAATAACGGTGGCTAACAAGCATAGCAATTATTAAGTTATGTGACTTACACTACAGAACCCATGGAATTAGCCTTAAGCAAAAACGTTATTTTATGTTTTGGCATATTTTAATTTTAAAAATGTAAATTCAGCCAAATAACTAAAAGTTTCCTTGGAATTTTTTACTTATGATATAAAACTGATATAAATTAAATATTTTTGAAGCAAAATTTTACTATTTTTAAATTTTCAATTAACAGCTAAAGACATTTTTACATTTTCCAATAGGCTCTGGTGTTTTCTCCAACAGTTTGAAATGGGTATCTTTCCAATCTTCATAATTCGCATCAAATAATCTTAGCAGTCTTAGAATAATATATTCGAAGGGAGCTTGAAGAAAGTTACTTATCCAAAATCCTATTTTCTGGGAAAGCATTTAAAGTCTGCTTTCGTTGGTACTAAGAATTAATAACTGTAAAACTTTTTGTTATAATTTCTTCTTCTTTTTCTGCATGTAAGCATATGAAGTTTTGATAAACAAAATTGACAATACTTGATCTCAGTCGGTAGCGTGATATTTGCTTAATTGATGACTTTTGTAAATTTACATACATGTTGAAATAAATAGTCAAGTTAAAATGTCCTGAATCTAAAAATAATTTTCGATTCGAAAAATATATAAATGAAACCTAACAAGTCAGAATTACTATAAGAAAACTGATTATATCATAATTAAATACGTGTCCAATGATTCCTACAAAAATTTATGTTTCTTAAAACGCTAGACACGTTATAACAAAGACATAAGATATGAAACTTGAACCTTTAGGATTTGGAGAAGTAAATATCTGGACGAACAGACGATTCTCCAAAACATATTTCTCATGATGATGTCTTTCTTTCACCACCATGTAGATAGATATTCAGGTGTTCCAGGGCGGTACCTCAACCATAACATCCTTGATGAAGTACCGAAGGTCACGCCTACTTTGTGGATGGTTGAAGTGATTCATGTTCTATCGCTTCCTCGTGTTGTGTTAGCAATTTTCTAATAAAATCTGTTTTAAAATATCTTTTTCATCTTCTTTTTTTTAAGCCTTAGCAACAAGTTTTTAATATTATAGACCACACATAAATTTTTTGCTGCTCTTTTTTTTAAGCATGTCTATTTAAGAAAACTGAATTTGTTTTACATTTTTATGCGTTAAAAAAATACTTTATTGAAAATACAATTCTTAGTTTTACCAAATAAACCATAAAGAAAAATAAAATAAAAATATAAAAATTAGGATCGATTGAAAAATACACATACAAATTTACACAAACAAGGAAAAATCATTTTGAAGTGAAGTGGATTGTGGCACTTAAAGAGACGGCGATATAATAAATTTATTTTAACACTAGAATCTCCAGGTGATGTCAATTCGACAGCGATGAAATGATTAAATGTCTACTCAAAGTAAAACATTTAAGCAGAAAAATATCTAAATAAAATCTTTTAAGACGGAAATATTATAAGAAAATTATTTATAGAAAATAAATTTAGATTCCTACAGCACCATCGCAAAAGCACGTCTAATTTAAAAATAATGTTGTCTACCCAGACAACTTATAACACGAACATAAGATTTTAAACTCTTCTACCAATGTTGCCAGTTGCCGTTGCCAGATTGGTGATTTTGTCCCCGTTTTGGAGAATTTTAAACCTCCAGCGGATTAAGGGGGGGTACAAGTAGTTTTATAGAAAAATATTCGGTGGGGTGGAGGGAATTTGGGAAATTTACTTTCATTGCTTTCTTAACATGAAATTTAATTTCATTTATCTGACAACACTGGATCGGTCTCGAACTCTATTGTGATTTTGAAAATTAAAATACGAAAACAGAAATCGGCGATATCAATCATTATTTTCTTGTTCGAGCTCGTTGTTTATAAAAATACGGTTTACGTGCCTCACATGTACATCACGAACTACCTTGGACTATTCTCATTAGAATTTCTAGATCACTAAGTGCCATAGGCGTAGCGTGACCAAAACTTTTGGGGGGGCACCAGCGAAGTAAAAACTGCGCCCCTTGACAAATTTTCAATTTGGCGCCCCCCCCTCCCCTTAGCCCCCCAAAAGTAATAAAAAATCTTTTTCTTTTGGTAGGCGTCATAAAACTAACAAATATAAATTAATTCTATTAAATAATTATTTAGCGTTTATTTTGGAACTTTAAAAGGTTTAATTTTAATTAAGAAATTCAGAACTAAAACATACAGAAATTTGCATTTTTTTGTCAACGAGTTCACAATGTTTTAAAACAGGGAGGAAAACGATCAAGAGAGATAAAGAAATTCCCTGAAAATGATTGTCGGTCAAAAAATGGCTCGCAGAATAAATTTCGTACATGTGGTGACCGTCTCTTTAGCATGTCCTTCCAGTGGAACATGCTAGAGGTCTACATTTACAGGAATTTCCAGGCACGGGCTCAGCACGGCCCGGCGTGTGTATTAAAAGTTTCACCCGAGCCCGACCCGTTTATATTTTCATAGTTTAGGGCCAGGTCCTGCTCGTACAAAAAATCAGTGAAAAAACATAAGTATTAATTGGATAATTTTACAATATACTTTAAATTACTATGTGTTCACAAAATACCCTGAAAATGCCTGAAAATACTCAATAGCAGCATTAATAATTGCTTAGACATTTAAGACTTTTCAATAGTCAAATAAAGATTCATAAAACTTGATGTAGGTTAGAATTTTAAAAAAAGGTGGTTAAAAAAATCCTAACCTTTGAAACTATAAAAAAAGTAGATTTTGAAATATGAGGGTTATCGAAAAACGAGTTTTCCACGGAATTAAAACAGAAATAAAACATAACTACCCGGACTGGATTCTGTTGAAGTACTCGTTGCCCTCAGCGTGGTATCACTCTAAATAGTGCGAAAAAGATTCTCAATGCAGGAAACCACCTCGAAACACCTGTTTATCTGGAAATTGTGCGCAAGGTGGGTGTCTAATCAACTTGCACCTTAACACAAAAACAAACGTGGAAAAGCAGCATTGATGTTTCTGTAGTGATATCACGATGAAGGAAATGAATACCTCAACAAGATTTTAACGGTTGATGAGACGTGAGTTGACAACTGTAACAAGTTCCTGCCTCCATTCCCAGGTGGCAGACTTCTATGACACTGGACTCAAAAACTTATCCCAAGTTGTGACAAGCGTTTTAATTCCGTTGGTTCTAATGTGGATTTGTAGTTAAAACCTAGCTGTATCTTTTGTAATATTTCTTTTTGGGTAGTTATATTTTGTTTCTTTCTAGCCGAAGAAAAATTATTTTATGGATGACCCCCGAATTTTTCAGTAAATTATAATTCTGATCCAATTTAGCTACTTTCTGATAGATTTCTGAATTCTTTTCTTTTCGAAAACACATAAAATTGGCAGACATTCTTATTCACAAACTGTGTAATCGAATGGAATTTTCCGTTTTTCGTAAAAGACAAAAAATCTTTGAGAAAATACTGCCAAAGTTGTCATTTTGAATCGAAATTCAAGACGCAATCGTACTAGGGAGAAGAAAAACTTGTCATCGAGTGATTAGAATAGGTTATAAATCAAAAGTTATTTATTTATTTTAAAAAGTGGAAAATGCTAATCGATTGCAAATTACTTCAATCATCAGCCTGTTAATTTTATGCCTTTATAAAGAAAAATGAGTCAGAAAGTGTGTCAATTTTCACGTTGTTGAGCTGGGAATTTGAGAGTAACCTTAAGTTGTACTTACAAAGATTATATTAATATACGTTCATTATCGCTAATAACATTTTTACAGAACATATTCCTTGCCCTCTACATCCTGAGAAAAATTAAACCTAGTTTTGTCCCGTCTCGACTGTGTAAAAAAATGCAAGCCTGATCTTAGCCCGGTACAAGCCTGAGCTGAAAAAAATTAAGCCCTGATTCAGATGCCATATAACTGTCCGATGCCGATCTATATACTGGACACTTCGTAAATTCTTTATTGATATTGTCAAGCTATCATCGGCTCGTAACGCACAATTATACATATTCTTGCGAAAGTCAGATTCATTGGCCCAGTAGAGATCTTTATATCGGGCCGGTAGGCCTGCTTAATTTTTTTTATCGATCCGCAACGGCAGGTTCGTTCAATTTTTTTGCTGGCTCGCTGGTCCTTTACATTTGTTTAGAGGCCCGATTAATCTATTAATTTTCTTCAAAACATAATTGCTTGTCCCACTGTAAACAACTAGATCCAGTTTCGCTCTGACTCAACTATGCTAAAAAAAAAAAAAAAAAAAAAAAAAAAAAAAATCATATAATGTATACATAAGACTCAGTCCAGCCAGAGCCCGATCAAGCTGAAGTTGGGCCCAGGGCCTGTAAAAAAATTGGGCCCTCCTACCCCCTAATTCCCGGTGACACTCTCAGAAAAAAAGCAGGTTTATTTGATAACTTGATAAAGTTGTTTGGGTAAAAATTTCAAGTTTACAAAAAAATTTAACTTACAAGAATAATCCAGAAAATGAATTATCATCCATTTTCTCAAATAACATTTATATAATTCACAAGCATCTATGATCCACAGTTTCTGTTGCAGAATAAATAAATGAGGACGTCTTTTTCAAAACTTGCCTTATCCAAAATCATAAATATTGTGTTTTCTCTAATAGTCAAGTAATCATTTTAAACTATAATTCTGACATTGTAAAATCCTCGTTTCTATTGAATCCATTATAGTTTTTGGCATTTTCCCCAAACTTGATCTTCTGGATACGGCAAATTTTGAAAATCATAGGTACTCTCAAAATGAAAAGGACTTTTACAGAAAAGTGCCTAAGTTAAAAGTTTCAAAAATTTTTATTGAGTCTTTCAGAATCAGTTTTATGTTTCATGTTTTATAAAACAATATTATTTGAAGAATACTCGATTAAGAGGGGGAAATCAGCCACATAATTTGTGGGCCCCTGAAATTGGTGGGCCCAGGGCCGAGGCCCAGAGGCCCGTGCATTAATCAGGCCCTGAGTCCAGCACGACTCTGCTTATGAAATTGAGTTTGTGCTCAGATACGATATGATTGTCCGATTATATGATCTCTAATCTGGGCATATTATAATTTCTATAGTGATTTTGTCAAACTAGTATCGGTTCGTAAAACACATTTATAATTGTTATTCTCGCGAAAGTTCATAACCAATGAAAATGGTCCATATTTTATCTGTTTCGCTTAAATTTTTATGTAGAGCCGTTAATGAATGAATAAATGTGAAATGAAGGAATAAATAAAATGAATAAAAAACTAGTCATTGGGGGCCACCGTAATACTTACCCATCACGGATATGCATAATATAATATATGAAAATAAAACATGTATAAAATATTTATAAAATGCATTGCAATTTCAAAACAAAATTTAATCGTATATTTAAATTTTTTAATATACATAGTAATGCTCTATTAAATATAATCCGATACGTATACGTGCCGCAAAAAGACTTAAGAATCCTTGTTTATCCGCGCCAGCAAAATTTTACTGTAAAATTTGCCTTATTTAATTGGAACATTTTCCTGATTTAATAATGCACAAATTTCTGTTTTAAACAATTGTTGACAAACATTAAAAATTTCGTAAAAGGCTCTCGTCGCGAAAGAGTAAATGAATTACTAATGAACCAATTTTGACAAATTATATAAAACGCCAAGCTATTCAAGTAGTACCGAATTGTGTAACCGAAACATCCTTATAACTCCAAAAATAATAATCATATTAACTAACAGTTTACTACGTCGGATTAAGGGTCTCATTTTCAATTAAAATATATCTTTGAATTGAAATTGAAATACAGGGTCATGAGAAACCGAAGAATGTGTAAAATAGGATTACAAATATCTCGGCAACTAATAATCCGATCGACGTCATTCTTTATGCAAAATTTGTGTTATTTTATTGCCTTTTACATCCACTCATTAAAATACAAAATTTCGAAAAATTTCATATACCTTTCATCAGAACGAATTTTTCGAGAGTCCGAAAAAAATACTTCCGAATAATCGAGGTTACTGATATAAAATAGGCTTCGTTCCATCCTTACATACTAAGAACATACAAAGTTTCAAGTCTCTATCTCAATTTATTCGGTAGATAGAGCATTTACAAACACACAGACGGACGGCATTTTTTTTTTTCTGGAAATAAAAATGTTTTTCGGAATCTGTAGTAAATAAAATATGTAAATCCGCCAAAATTTTTTTTTTTTCGCGACGTATTTTATTTTCAATACGATTGCAAGATTTACCCTATGCTATATATAATGGTTAAATAATACAAAAAAAAGTCAATTTTGATTTAAAAATATAAATTTTAATTTAAAAATTTTAAATATTAATCATGTTTGAAGATCGATATATTTTCTAAAAAATGTAATTATTTTTAATTTTTTTAAAAGTTTTAAATTTTACAGAAAAAAAATTAAATCATCTTTGTAATTTACAAAAATATTTATTTTTGAAAACATATCTTTTAACCCTTTAACGTTCATTGGTTTCGCCACGAAACCACAAAATTTTAATTCCGATATGCAACACTGACACCGGTATTTTTATCTAAAAATATCCCTTTTATTATGTATGTGAAAAATCACGTTTTCTTATTTAGAAATATATTTGTTCTTAATTACCGGTGTCATTCATTTATTTCGACATCTTAGCTATGAAAATGCTCTGATCGTTAAAGGGTTAAAAGAAAAAATAGTATTTTTCATATTCTTTGCTACAAGATTCATTGAAAATATGGACTGGAAATAAAAAAAAAAAAAAAACAATAACAAGATGAATGTAGATTCTACCATTGCAGAATTCAGTTTCGCCTCCGATTAGAAAAAAAAAAAAATCGATAGAAGTTTTTTAGAAGGGCGACCCCGTTTAGATTGCAATGAACTAACTTCATTTTTCTTGTGTTTATCATTATAATAGCAAACAGAACGGCGTGAAATACCCAAGTGAATAGCAATTTCTCTCTGAGACATTGGAATTGCGGAATAATAAAGAGATACAATTTGACGTGCTACTTCTTCATTGAATAGATTCATCAAAAACGGATTTTTTCTTTAGTTTAAACGCTTTTTTATAGACTCTGAGTAAAAGGAAATGCAATTTAACAATAAAACGAATGGAATCCCATCGAATTCGACGAATGAAATGTTTAAAAGACCCGATCGATTTGGTTTTAAAAAAAGCAAAAGTAATTACATTATTGAATCAATATATAGTAAATATATTTACAAAGTAAATGTCAAATTTGCCAGTTACAATTTTGCATGCAAATATTCGCACAAGTACAGTTAAAATTGTAATATGAGTGCCGGCGAAATCCAGAAATTTTATTTTATATGCACTCACAGAAAAATAGCTTTATTAAGAAAAAAAGTAATATCGGGTACTACTAGGTTATCCCATCGACCAAAAAATTATCGCCAAACTATAAGATTAAATGCCAATAATGGATGATCGTGAATGTCACATTCAATGACATTAAATACAATTCAAGTGTTTAAAATGTCATTAAGTGATTTTTATTTCGACTTTTTATAAATATTTTTATTAATATTCTACTGATTATTTATTTTTTCGTTATTTAAAATAAAAATTATGTCAATATGTATAATTTGGCTATTAATTTGGCGAAATTGGTCGACGGGATAACAGAGTAGTACCTAATATCGTTATGAGTAAAAATACGATGTTTTAAATAGTGACGTCATTTTCTCTTCAAATGTTCTTTAAAAGTTACTGTTTATGAAAAAGGCATCCATAATAATATTGTAATTCCCATTTATCTGGTTGCTGAATGACATAATTTTTCTCATTTTAAATTTCTCCTATTTTGATTTAGACATTAATTTTTATCATATATTATTTTCTGTCATTTTATTTACATTATTAATATTATTTCTCAGTATATATATTTTTTTAACTCAATTAGTGCATAATTATACGCAATCATTTTAGAAAATAAATTTTTATTATCGAGAGAAAAGCTAAACTGTGTTGCCACCATTTTGAAGAAATGTCATGAAAAAGCTTTTAAAATTAAAAATAAAATATAAAAATGGAAATAAATTAAAAAATAATTAAAATGGGCACAACTACAAATAAATAGCTTTCATTTAAAGAAATAATTATCAAAATTGGTTGACTAGAAAATTCAGGGCTGATGACACGACATTTTTAGCTTGTCTGAAAGAAATAGCCTCGGAGGCTAATAATAAGATGAATAATAACAATAATAAATCCTGAAGACAGTTGAATATATTATTGAAAATCATGATGAAAATTTTCAGGACTTTTCTAGTTTCAAATCTTCATTGTATTATACACTGCTCAAAACAATTAAAGGATATTGCAGTTTTAGGTGGATTTTGTATCTGGGAAACTTTTTAGCTGATTGATACACGGTCGACAGAATAGTAGGTTATATGAGAATAAATTACACATGTTTGGCGGAAAAAAATGCATTTTATTGCGCATTTGTGTACAAAAGGAAAAAAACATAATTTGTGCATATGAGAAAAAAAAGAATAAGAAAAGGTGTTTTCTTCAAAGAAAATCATTTTCAGTAGGGGGTATGGTTTCCACGGGCGGCCAGCAACGTTGAACACCTTTGAGGCATGGACTCAATGAGGCTATTAATGACGAGTTGGGGTATTCTGCACCACTCTTCCAGAAGAGCTCTTTCCAGTTCTTGGAGAGTTTGTGGGGGTTGTTGGCGGCCAGAAACTCGTCTTCCTAGAGCGTCCCAAACGTGCTCGATTGGATTCATATCTGGAGAACACGCTGGCCATTCCATTCGAACGATTCCTTCCTCGAAAAGGAAATCCTCCACTAGGTTTGCACGATGTGGCCTGCAGTTATCGTCCATTAAAATGAAGTTATCTCCGATTGCTGCAGCGTAATGGACTACAATAGGTCTGAGGATCTCATCCCTATATCGGCAACCAGTCAGAGCTCCATCTCGAATGATGTTGAGGTTAGTGCGCCAGTCAATGGAGATGCCACCTTACACCAACACTCCTCCACCGCCAAATCTGACACTTTCGTGCACGAACGCAGGATTATTCCTACTGCCACGGTCCCTCCAGATGAAAATACGCCTATTATCCGGATGCACAGAAAAACGGGACTCGTCAGAAAACAGAATATTGCTCCATTCATTTCTCCTCCAGTTGACATGCTCGGTTGCCCACTCCCTGCGGTCGCGACGATGCCTTGATGTTAATCTAACACATACCATCGGTCGGCGAGCATACAGACCTACAGCATGGAGCCGGTTTCGGACAGTCTGAGTTGAAATCGTGGTGCCTGTAGACGAGCGAAGGTGTTGTTGGAGAATAGTAGCGTTCATGTTTCGGTGTCTCCGTGCTGTTAACGCTAAATACCGATCTTCATTGGGCGTTGTTGCCCGTCTACGACCTTGCCCTGGTCTTCGGCCTGCACATCCACTCTCCAAAAAACGGTTCCAGATCCTGGAAATGACACTTTGTGACACTCCAATGGCTTGCGCTACTTCGGCTTGAGTTTGGCCCCCTTCTAACCTACCAACAATTCTCCAAGCTTCAGAATCTGTCAAATAACTTCGCTGAGACATCGTACTCATCGAAACAAAGCAATCACTGAATGCCGATCATCCTTGTCTTCATTCTCTTTTATCCAGTTGAAAGTCAAATTTCATTCGCTGCCGCTGAAGCGACGTTTTTGACATCGAACTCAAAATTTGCATACTCCACAGTTTGAAAACCAGAAAAATTTGCATTTGTGATTCTCTTCTTCTATTTTCGGCAAAAAAAATTTCGTTTATACCTTTATTTTATATAAAACTTCAAATATCCTTTAATTGTTTTGAGCAGTGTATATACTAATGAAAATGAATTTGTAAATATATAAAGAAAATATATGTTGCCAAACGCAGAAAATAAAGAATTTAAACAGACATTTAAGCCGATTCTCGAAAAAATATTTTTTTTTTCCTTGCATAACAACAAAAAACTTCCTGACATATTTTCTGACTAAATTTTAAACTTAAAAGCATGACAATTGCAATCGTGATTATTGAAGAGATTTATGATCAAATGTTTTTATTTCTATTTTCCGATAAACGAATTACATCTTAAGGCAGGTTACTGTCTCAAGGAGGTAATTTTTTTGCCTCACTCTCACTATTACCGCCCGGAAATTCAGTTCGAAATGCCAAATTGACAACTCTTCTAAAAGTATTTCTGAGTTTATCGAAAAGTAGAAAATACTATTCAGTTATAAAATTGAAAATAAGAGCACCTGTTCGGATTAAAACTAGTCGTTGGGGGCCACCGTAATACTTACCCATCATGGATATGTATATGAGAATAAAACATGTGAAACTATTTATACAATGCATTGCAATTCATAAACAAAATTTAAATATTGTTAATATACATAGTAATGATACATTAAAGAACTGTTGATGTACCAATTTCGACAAATTATATAAAACTCCAAACTACTCAGGTAGTACCGAATTGCGTAAAAGAAACATCCTTATAACTCCAAAAATAATAATTCTATTAACTAACAATTAACTGCGTCGGATTAAGCGTCTCATTTCCAATTATAATGTACTTCTGAATTGAAATTTGAATGAAATACAGGGTCATGAAAAATCGAAGAATGTGGAAAACAAGATTACAAATATCTCGGCATCTAATAATCCAATCGACTTCGTTTTATATGCAAAATGTGTGTTATTTTAGTGCCTTTTACGTCCATGCCTTGGAACAAAAAAATTCTAAAATTTTTATATACCTTTCATCAGAACGAATTTTTCGAGAGTCCGAAAAAAATACTTCCGGATAATCGAGGTTGCTCATATTAAATAGGGTTCGTCCCATTCTTACATACTAACTACATACAAAATTTCAAGTCTCTATCTCAATTTGTTCGGGAGATAGAGCGTTTACAGACAGACAGACTGACAGACAGACAGACAGACAGACGGACGGCAAAATTTTTTTTCTAAAAATATGTTTTTCGGAATCTCCACTATCTAAAACGTGTAAATCCGTCAAAAAAATTTTTTCGATTTTCAAAACGATTGCAAGACTTACCCTATACTATGTATGATGGGTAAGTAAAAATGTGTGAAAAAATGCAGTTTGGATCTGAGAGTTACATTGAAAAAACAATTTCTTACAATATTTAGCAATGATAAAAATTTTAGTTTATAGGTTTTTTTTTAAATAAAATCAATAATAAAGTATTACCAACTTAACAAAAGTTATTTTTGGGCTTCTTATAAAATAATAAGGTAATCATGAGTTGTATTTTATATTATTTCATATTTTTGCTTCATACGCCAGTTAGAAAATGATATTTTGTGCCAGTGGGAAACAGTGTTCTCGGATTTTACACCCTTCCCCCAAGAAAATCATAGAACAAAATTTCTTTAGATTCTCAAAACATTGACCTAATGCATTTTGAATGGTTAATACTGACACTGTAACATATAACAACACAATTTTTTTTTTTTTTTTTTTAATAAGCGAAAAACATTGAATTTTGCAGTTTGCTGGAAAGATATAAAAACACTCTTTATAACTGGTTAAAATTGTACATACTCTATCCAAACATTTCCAAACCGCACCTAAAGTAACTTTGGTACAATTTAATTTACTTAAAATGACAAATCATTGTGATCACACATAAGAAATTCTAGTGATAAGACATCACGAGATAAAAAATCTATACATATAATAAAACAGTAGGACCCGGTGTGTCTGTACATTGAAGATAATTGACAAAAATGGAGTCAGGGCGATAAAAGAAAACCAATGAAACACAAAAAAAAATTTTTTGAATTTTTTGTCTGTCTGTCTGTCTGTCTGTCTGTTTGTTCGAGGTTATCTTCGTAACTACTGAATGGATTTTTATGCGGTTTTCACTAATGAAGAATGCACACTCCAGGGCAGTGTATAGGCTTTGTTTCATCAAAATCGGACAACAGACAAAAAAGTAACAAAAAGAAACAAAAGAAACTATTAGGTGCGCTGCTCACGTTTTTTAGTACATAACGTTTTTTAGTACATATAAAATCCAATAGATGTCACTGTGCGATTTTAAAACGCGCTATCGTTATGTTTTCGCCAGTCTACTTAAGTATGAGAAAGTTTCAAGCTGGCTGTCGTTCCATGTGGTTTAGTCGGTAGAACGTCAGTGCGCCATACTGATGGCCCGGGTTCGATTCCCAGCATGGAATTTTTTTTCACTATGTTGGCATTAACGCCTATAAGCAATTAAAAGAATTTGAAATATTGTATTCAAGGCGAATTTTCTCTCTGGGAAAATTTCCTTGCATTAATATGTCAGTGTAATTTTTTTTTCGATTTAATTTTTTTTTTCGAAACTTTGTTTTTCTTAAAAAATTACAGTAAATATTTGATATTTCCCAACGTTTTTTGAATGATCGACTTGCTTTTTTTTTTTTAATGTATGTCTGAACCTTATCTAACTACTTCTTCAAGATTTCTTTAGATAAATCGACCAGCGTAGCGGGCGAAGGCCGCTAGTAATTAAATATAACCGTCGCTCTACATAGGTTAATTATTTAATGTTAATTAAAATAAATACATAAGTTTGCATTGTGATTATTTACAAGGGCCCTATCACTTATAAATTTTTCGCAAAATTTCAATTTAAAATAACTTTGCCCCCCCTCCCCAAAAAAAAGTCTTTTAGAAATATTTTAATAGGACTATAAGAAGTTTTTCCTTGTAAATCAATTGTAACCCAAAGAGAAAAATGTAACAAATATGCTACAAGGAAATTATTCCTAGAAACGATGACACACATAAACTTATCACTAAATAAAACAGACTGAGATAATGTCGCGATTAATCATATTTATTTACAAGTTATTAATAAAAGAAAACTATCTTTACAAAATTAATTAAATTAAGAAACAAGCAGACTTAAGCTGCACTTTTATACTTCCCCAACATAGAAGATTACTTTGACATTATAATAGTTTCTTTCTAACTTTTGTTTCAACATCTTAATGTATAATATACACTGATTTTAATCACTATTTTAGATTTTATCAAATTGATATACAAAATCAATTTACTTATTTTATTCGCTCCTTCATTACATTGATAGCATGAAATTCTGTAAAAATTCTAAGCTTAACTTATATCTTTAGTAATTGTTAATAGTTACAAAAGCTAAATTTATGTAGATCCGGGTCGACATCGCGCACTTAGTTTCAAATTCTTTTTTTATAGTATATATTAAAACAAACAAACTTTTAATTGGCGCCCCCTTCGCCTTTCGTTCTGGCGTCCAAGGCACATGTCCCCTTAGCAATTCCTAGGGAAAATGGTTGCCGTTTGCAATTATCGGTGAGGGTACAATTTCACACTGAAGAGATTTTTAAGCCAAAGCTAACCTATTTAAATGACAGAAGGCATAGAGATGCATTTGATTTAGTTTCCCTTTCGAATTTTCTGGCTATGAGACATTTTTACCAAATTCTATACTTATATATTTTTGTACGTAAAGACAAAAAAAAAAAAAATCTTAATTTGACGCCTCCTTCGCCTTTTGTTTCGGCGTCCGAGACACATTCCCCCCCCGCCCCCCTCTGCAACCCCTAGGGAAATCGCTTGGTTTTTGGCAATTGTTGGTGAGGTACAGTTTCACACAGAAGAAGATTTTTGAGTAGAGACTAACCTATTTAAATTATAGACGGCATAGAGATACATTTGGTTCAGTTTTAATTTGAATTTTCAAGAGACATTTTTATGCAAATTCAATATATATTCTACATATACATTTTTATATGCAAAGACAAACAAAATCTTCATTTGGCGCCCCCTTTGTCTTTTGTTTTGGCGTAGGAATTGCTTTGCTTTTGCAATTATCGATGAGGTGCAGCTTCACATAAAATGGGGGTTTTGGAAGAGAGACTAGCCTATTTAAATGACAGAAGGCATAATAGAGATGCTTTGGTACAGTTTTCCTTTCGAATTTTATGGTTCTGAGACATTCTTATGCAAATTCCATACACACACATTTTTGTATGTAAAGACAAAAAAAATCTTCATTTGGCGCCCCCTCTGCAAACCCTAGGGAAACCGCTTGGTTTCAGGCTGTGAGACATTCTTATGCAAATTCCATTCATATATACATTTTTGTATGTAAAGACAAACAAAATCTTCATTTGGCGTCCCCTCTGGAAACCCTAGAGAAATCGCTTGGTTTCAGGCTGTGAGACATTCTTATGCAAATTCCATACATATACATTTTTGTATGTAAAGACAAACAAAATCTTCATTTGGCGCCCCCTCTACAACCCCTAAGGAAATCACTTGGTTTCAGGCTGTGAGACATTTTTATGCAAACTCCATACATAAACATTTTTGTATGTAAAGACAAACAAAATCTTAATTTGGCGCCCCCTCTGCAACCCCTAGGGTAATCGCTTGGTTTCAGGCTGTGAGAAATTTTTATGGAAATTCCATACATATATATTTTTTTATGTAAGACAAACAAAATCTTCATTTGGCGTCCCCTCTGCAAACCCTAGGGAAATCCCTTGGTTTCAGGCTGTGAGACATTTTTATGCAAATTCCATACATATACATTTTTGTATGTAAGACAAGCAAAATCCTCACTTGGCGCCCCCTTTGCAACCCTTGAGGAAATCGCTTGGTTTCAGGCTGTGAGACATTCTTATGCAAATTCCATTACATTTTTGTATGTAAAGACAAACAAAATCTTCATTCGACGCCCCTCTGCAAACCCTAGGGAAATCACTTGATTTCAGGCTGTGAGACATTCTTATGCAAATTCCATATATATAAATTTTTCTATGTAAGGCAAACAAAATCTTCATTTGGCGCCCCCTCTGCAAACCCTAGGGAAATCCTTTGGTTTCAGGCTGTGAGACATTTTTATGCAAATTCCATACATATACATTTTTGTATGTAAAGACAAAAAAATCTTAATTTGGCGCCCCCTCTGCAAACCCTAGGGAAATCGCTTGTGAGACATTCTTATGCAAATTCCATACATATACATTTTTGTATGTAAAGACAAACAAAACCTTCATTTGGCGCCCCCTCTGCAAACCCTAGAGTAATCGCTTGGTTTCAGGCTGTCAGACATTCTTATGCAAATTCCATACATTATATTTTTGAATGCAAAGACACACAAAATCTTCATTTGGCGCCCCCTCTGCAACCCCTAGGGAAATCGTTTGTTTTTTTGGCAATGGTCGATGAAGTACAGTTTCACACAGCAGAGTGTTTTTGAGTAGAGACTGATTTATTTAATGACAGAAAGCATAAAGATACACTTGGTTCAGTTTTGCTTTTGAATTTTCCGTTTGTGAGATCTTTTTATTCAAATTCGATATATATACATAAATTTTTGCATATAAAGACAAAAAAAAAGTTTTCATTTGGCGCCCCTACGCTTTCTGTTCTGGCGCCCGGGTACAGATGATTGGGGGGGCACGTGCCCCCCCGGGCCCCCCCGACGCTACGCCTATGCTAAGTGCAGCAGATATTCCTGTCATCACGGATAAACACACAAATACGAATACACATTTCTTTTTACGAGATGATACCCGTCAAAATTCGACGAAAGGAACTGTTTGAGAAGGAGCTGTTTCATTGATTTATGATAAATCTACAAAATTAGTTACAGTAAAAAAAAAATGTATCTTGTATTGATCAGTCTCAAACAAACTCTCAAACAAACAATATAAAAAATACGTCTTATATTGATCATTCAAACTCTCAAACAAATATTATTTTAAACTAAGATTAACAAAATACTATAAAACTTAGTTGTCCAAATTTTAAAATTAAACTTTAATCGCATATGTAATCAGTAAAATATATTAAAGATCAGCTATTATTATTAATTTATCAATTGAGACTCTTAAATATGGTTTAAAAGTGAATAATAATTAAAAAAATATATTAAAATTAACACAACCACAGAATTTCACTCGAAATTAAAACCCGTCATCATTTTTACCCCAAAATTCACGCATACTCATTTCTCATATCCATATTCACCACGTTAAAAAAAAAAAAAAAAATAAATAAATAAAAAAATGGTATTTTAATTTTATCATTTTAAAATCACTTTAACTCAAAGCTTGAAGTCATTTAATTGATGAATAAAATCAAAATCAACGAATTTTATAACAGACCATATTTTTGATAAAATATGCGCATTTTAACTTCTATTTTTTTTTTTTTTTTTTTTTTCTACTTCTTCTTCTTTCAATTTTTAGAGAAAGTGAGGTGATTCTGTTGCCACAATTTCAAAATTGGTACTAATAAATAAATAAATAAATATCTCGAAAAAAAAGATACAAATTTCAAACAAATTGCATTTAAAAGTACATTTTTTTCTCTATATCTATACGATAGATTAAAAGTTTAAAATGTGCGATGTTTAGAAGTGTAAGATTTGCAATAGCGAAAATTGCAAAACCGAAATTGCATGGGAAAATGCTGCCATTCACAAAATGACGTATGCGTTACGCACAGATACGTTTGGCCTTTATAATATAGATTATTTTTAAAAACAGAAAATCATTTGCTAGACATACAATCCCATACTACAATCAAATTGCTACATTTATAATTAAACATTCTGCGGAGATTAAATGTTTATTATTTGTAAATGGAAAATTTTTTCAAAAAATGCTTGATTTTGAAGGGGAAAAATTGAGTTTTAATAAGTTTAAATAATTTGGTAGTGGAAAATTCAAGGTTGCAACTTTAAAAACTGCGTTGTGGACTTTTTCTTGAAAGAAAACGCTAATTTGGGGAAATTTCCAGAAATTTTGGAAAAACTGACATTCGACTATCTGGCAACACTTACTTGTACCTTTTGGATTTGGAAACGAAAATATCTGGAAGATATTCCCCAAAACATATTTCTCATGATGATGTCTCTCTTTTAGTCCAGGCATTTGGTAAAAAATAAATGCAAGTTTTGGTGTAGTTTTGATTTTTGGTTCCCTTTATGTTTTTTGGGTCGCTGAAAACGAATCTGGCATTATCCAACAAAATTTCTCCCCGGAAACACGTTTTTTGGGCAAAAAACGTGAAAAAAACGTGGCTTTTTTTCGTTTTTTCTAAATAACTTCAAAATTATGCATTTTACATAAAAGTCATCAATACATAAATTAAAGAGCACAAAATTTCCTACATTTTATGTATTTAAAGTTTTTTTTTCTCTGATCAATGGTTTAACCGTGAGAGAGCCGCAAAAATAGGTGTGAAAAGCAAAAAATTCTGAAAAACGTGAATTACAGCACCGTACATCGATGAAACTTGAAAAACAACCATTTTACGCAAATTTTACCCACTTAATAATACTAAATATATTATTATTGACTATATTTTATTAATCTGATGGTTATTGTTTCTTTCATAACTAAAAAATAAATAAAAATCTTCATTTGTTATTATAAAATAATAATAGTAATAATTTCTTAATTTGACTTTTAAATAATGTAAATAAAATAACTAAAACAGGCTTTAACTGATCCCATCTGCACTTTCCCCCTTGATTGAAGGGGTGCAAGTATGAAATAACGTTGGTCAAGCGCCCACCCCCGCATCCCATGTCCACGCTCAGTGGAATACTACCCCCCCCCCCCCCCTTTTCCACCAGTCTCGCATCTGTTAGAAATATCCGTCGCGCAGATCACTAGCTTATGAAGAGGACACATTCCTCTCAGTTTCTATATGCAACTGCTTACTTATAATTTAGTAATTCACTGTTTGAGTCTTCGTGACTATATTGAACATCTAAAATGATTTTGCGCGATATCGCATAGTTTTATTTGTGACTTTCCTTTAGAAGAGGGGTCAGTGAAAGTTAGTCGAGGTATTGCAGCGTTAATCAAGGCAAGTACAGAAAGAAAGGATGGAAAGGCAGTTTTCCTAAAGGGGAAAATCTCAGTAGATGTGCATGTTAAGTGTAGAAAAGCATACGTAAATAAACGGATGATTACTGCTTATCTGAAGAAGATTGAGGAACAAAGTGCTAGCACTTCTCAAATTTTAAGATCATCAACTCCTCAGTTTAATTTTCGAACTAATTGTTTTATATGCGGACTGTGCATTTCGGAAGAGTTCATCGCAACACAAGCGAAAAATCCACCAAGCGAATGCAATATTGTATACAGTGTGCGACACATGGGATTCAAAAGTACAATTCTGAAAGCAGCAAGAGCTCGCAATGATGATTATGGGCAGGCTATAATTCAGCGCATCGAACCAGTGAATGATTTGATCGCAGCAAATACTCAATACCACATCAAATGTTTTAAATATATTTATGGGAGGCCGAAGGTCCAAGAACAGTAGAAACGTGGTCCATTTGCCGAGGCAATCGACAGAGCAATGCAAAGTATATTACGATTACCTTGAAAATCATGATGACGAGTGTCAATTCTCCATGTAAGAGCTAATGAAACAGATTACAGAGAGTTATCAACCTGATATGAGAATTGTAAAGTTTAACTTCATTGAGAGATAGGGAGACGACATACTGATCACAAAGAATCAGAAAAAAAGTCCATTGTGTGTTTCAAGAATATAGGAGGGAAGATACTGACTAATTAATGCATGGTATCAGCAAACATGTAAATCTGATCGAGATGAGAGGCTGCGAGTGGTTGAAGCAGCAGCAAAAATTATTTGCGAAGATATCAGATAGAAGATTTGCTTCGGGAAACTGCAACAACATCGCAGTTGTGTGTCAAGACGAAGAGGATGAGCTAGACTTTGAAACCGATCTGGAAATGGGTTGCCCACACAATGAATCAGAGGTCCCAATGGAAGGGGGCATAGTCATGCCGCAAGGTATCAAATATTTACTATTAAAAAACTTTTATTTATAATATTAATAGTTATAAAAACACCCACTAATTCCATTCGTCTATTTTCTATTTTGTAAATGTCGGTGAAAAGCAGGGACCCTCAAATAAAAGAAAGCGGATATAGTACTTTGTTTTTTTAAGTAAATGTACATACTATTGTACATAATTATTTATAATTAAATAATAATTCATAATAAGTCGTCGTTTTTATTGTTAGCAACTTCATTGTAAAATATAGTCGATCATAATATCTTCAGTATAATTTAAAGTCAATCTTTGAAAAAATTGGTCAGTTTTCATGTTAAATCTAATGTACAGTGCCATAATTCCTATTTTCTGGATTTTTTTTATTGTCACACCCACATTTTGAACTTCGATAACTTTAAGAACTGGAATCTGTGTCAGCTTTTATATGTTAAAGCCTGTGTTAGTTATTTTATTTACATTATTTAAAAGTCAAATTAAGAAATTATTACTATTATTATTTTATAATGGCAAATAAAGATTTTGATCACAAAAAGGCTCATTTTTATTTATTTTTTTGTTATGAAAGAAACAATGACCATCAGATTAATAAAATATAGTCAATAATAATATATTTAGTTTTATTAAGTGGGGAAAATTTGCGTAAAATGGTTGTTTTTCATGTTTCATCGACGTACGGTGCTATAATTCACGTTTTTCGGAATTTTTTGCTTTTCACGCCTATTTTTGCGGCTCTCTCACGGCTAAACCATTGATCAGAGAAAAAAACTTTAAATACATAAAATGTAGGAAATTTTGTGTTCTTTAATTTATGTATTTATGACTTTTATGTAAAATGCATAATTTTTAAGTTATTTAGAAAAAACGAAAAAAAACCACGTTTTTTGCCAAAAAAACGTGTTTCCGGGGAGAAATTTTGTTGGATAATGCCAGATTCGTGTTCAGCGACCCCAAAAACATAAATGGAGCTAAAAATCAAAACTACACCAAAACTTGCATTTATTTGTCCTTTTTGAGCACGTAATGTCTGGACTATTTCACCATCTAGATAGGTAGTCAGGCGTCGAAGGGCGGTGCCTCAACCAAAATATCCCTGATAGAGTATACAAGGTCACGCCTCCTGTGTGGATGGTCGGACGTGGTTCATTTTCTATTGCTTACTCTTACTATGTTACTATATGTCCTAATAAAATTATTAATGGTCTTATATATACATATATGTATATATAATGAATTATTTTAGATGATGTTTTTCATATGGTGCAATGTTAGCCAAAACGGCGATGAAACTTTTGAACCAGGATAAAATTTCTTTTTTTATTGCCTTTTATCATTGCTATTCTTCAAATTTTTACAGTCATACAATAATTTAGGATCATTTCTTCTCTTTTAGTTGCAACAATATTAAAAAAATAAGAGTATGAATGATATGAAAATAGAGAAAATGTGGACAAAGTTACCCTGAATGACTGTGCCTATAACGTTCTAATCAAAACAAATTCATTATTTTTTTGCTCAAAAGAAGTAAGTAATGGTCGCGTGATTCGACCATATAGAAATATTTTTATTATTTTAAAATGCGTAAAATACATAAATAGGCTCGAAAATTAACTAAGATGAATATTATTAGGAAATAGTGTCGGCAAAACAAAAAAGATACATAAAACAGCTGAAAATGTTTTTAAATTTTTAAATTTTGAAAGGAAAAACAAAAAAAGTTAATTTAAAATGTTTGACTGTCTAAAAAACCTTTGGTAGAATTAAATAAATCTATTTTCTGTAAGGTAAAATTTTGCGTCCTTAAACCAAGGATGTTTTGTTAAACAAAATCGCGAATTTTTTATTCCTTTCGGCAATGTGATTTTTGCTCAGTTGGTGAATTTTGTAAATTTACATTAACGTCGAAATAAATACTATTCCAGTTATAACGTCCCAACTCTTAAAAATATTTACTTTAAAAAATATATTTAAATTAAACCTCTCACATCAGAAATATTATAAAAAAAATATTAATATAATATTAAAGTAGGTTCTCTTCAGCGTCCGTATTAAAAGTCCGTCTGTTAAAATAGGTTGTCTATCCAGACAACTTGTAAATAAAAGAAAAGTTTTGAAACGCGTACGTAGCGTATGCAATTTCATTTGGATTTAGAGACAAAAGAATGTGGGAAATTGTCTTACTCTCCAATAAAACAGAAAAATGTACGCGGATGCAATCGCCCCCCTCCCCCCCCCACACACACACAATAAAACTGCACGCGCATCCTTTTTAACAACCAATGGCGTGGTGCGGAACCAATATGATTGCTATCGTTCTATATCATATTTGACTAAAATTTGAAAAATATCTTTCAGCAGTTACCATTTAACTTTTTATTATATATACGCTTGCATGATGTCTAGCATATTTTTAATTCTCATTATTTAGTGCCACTTCTTTAAACACATTTTTTTTTTTTTTTTTTTTAACAAATACAGAAATATTTATCATTTGTTTACATTATTTGATGCTTCACAGTTTTTTAAAATATACTCATGTTTATGTATTTAAAAGATCGTCAATAATTTCGATTGAATTGAAGAATTTATTTTATATATTTGAAAATAATAATAATAATAAGCGTTTCATTTTATTTTCCCTCAAAGACGAAAATTATTGGGGGGGGGGGGGGGGAAGAAAGGGAGCATATGTCCTGGGTGCAGATCAGGGCCGTAGCTACAAGTGAACGATGGGGGGGGGGGGGGGGGGCTCAAGAGAATGTAGAGGGGGCTCATAATTTTTTTTCTCTCTCTGTAATGCAGAAAGATAAATTAGTGCATATTCACATTGTAGGTACTATGTTTCTCATTAAACTGTTGTAATAACTTCATTTTATGCTAAAAAAAGTATATAATGATGAAAATTTTGAGTGTATAACTGGTGCAAAATTAAACCCCATGTTAGTTTCCTATGTACAAATAGGATGAGGGAGTATTGAAACACTTAATTTGGATACAATTTAGTAATATTGCAAATTTGTGAAAGGGTCTCGAAACTAAATTATATTTTTGAGCAAAATTTCATTTCGATTTTCGGAACAGAAATTCATTTAGTGACCTTTTAGTCTTTTCCAGGAGGGGGGGGGGGGTCAAAATATTTTATGGGGGGCTGAGCCGCCCATAGCGCCCTCTTAGCTACGGCCCCGGTGCAGATAGCAGATTGTTTAGTATTATTTTATGATTAGATATTTTAAAATAAGTTGGCTATTAAAAAATTAGTAAAATTTTCTTTGTAATAAATTTTGCAGAAAAAAGTGTGCATGGAGGGGGATTTATGTTTGTCCCCTGTGCAAAAAATATTAGTTTCGGTCCTCCTGTCCCTGCCTTAGAATTTCTAATAATACTTTTCAACAACAGATGATTTCAAGTGGGTAATCTTAATTTATTAAATTTTTGTTATACAAGTTGTTTGAATTGTAAAGATTAAATGTACTTAATGTTTTTCGTTTCTGAGAAATTTAAAATAAATTGATTTGGATTAAATCAATTTAAATATTTGACATTTCCTATGTGTATAATTATAGACATGAGGAATTTTGAAAATGTATATTTGTATTTGAAAAAGAAATTTTAATAGAAAAAATACTGAAATAGTGCTACTTGATTTAAATAAAAATTGAATTATGAAGCATCAAGTTAATGTAAGATACAAATGATTCTGGAGAAAAGTTTTTCTGCATAACTCGGTATTTGATTTGATTTTATTCCTAAACAAAGAATAATCTACGAAATTCAATTATGCTAAAATTATTTTACTTGAGATTTCAATGGTTTAAATGCAGCTAAATTAACTCAGCATAACTTACAGACTAAGCATTATAAGGGACATTGTAAAAAAGAATAAATTTAGAAACCTCACAAACTTTATTTCATGGGTTCTTAAACAGGGTACAGATGTACAGAATACATTTTTAACTAATTTAAATTGTATATTTATTTTCTGCATAAAGCAACAGTTGAAACATTTTAATTTATTAATAATTAACATAAAGTAACAAATATATATATATATATATATATATATATATACAGGGTGTCCCTAAACTCATGGTATATACGCTAGGGGGTGATAGAACACATCAAGATGAATAATAGTAAATAGGAAACCGGGTCCCAAACGTTTTCCAAAGGAGATAGTCGCCATTAAAGTTTGGGGTCCAAAATTTCAAATACACATAAAAAACGGAAAAATTGGTCGATTGATTTGCGGTTTTCACTAAAACTATTCTTTATGTTGGTATTTTCTTGAAAATAAATTATAAAAATAAATTTCGAAAAATGCCGATAGAGGGCGCTTTAGACTTAAAACTATTTTTTGCGTCTCATTAAATTGTTTCGTAAGCTTAGACTAGTTGGGAGTGGTTAAGTAGCACAAACTTAACTATATTCAGAGGGTTTAAATTTCAAATGATTATTAAAAACGGAAAAATTGGTCGATTGATTTCCGTTTTCACTAAAGCTATTCTTTATGTCGGTATTTTATTGAAAATGAATTATAAAGATGAATTTCAAAAAATGCCAATAGAGGGCGCTTTAGACTTTGGAGTAACGAACAACTATTTTTTACGTTAATTTTTGCATCTGATTAAATGTTTTCGTAAACTTAAACTTAAATTTTGAGCTCAAAATTTGAATAGTTGGGAGTAGTTAAGTAGCACAAACTGAACTGTGTTCAGAGGGTTTAAATTTCAAACGAATATAAAAAACGGAAAAATTAGTCGATTCGTTTGCTGTTTTTGCTAAAACTACTCTTTAAATCAGTGTTTTCTTGAAAATAACTTTTAAAGATAAATTTCACAAAATGCCGATAGAGGGCGCCTTAGACATTGGAGTAGCGTACAACTCTTTTTAACCGTTATTTTTTTAAATCTCATTAAATGCTTTCAAATTTCAAATGCTTAGATTTAAATTTTGATATCAAATTCTGAATCGTTGCGAGTGTTTAAGTAGCGCAAAAGTGAACTGTGTTCGAAGGGGGGGGGGGGGGTAAATTTCAACTCCTGAACACACTTCAGTTTGCGCTTCTTAACTCCCCCCAACAATTCAGAATTGGAGTTCAAAATTTAAGTTCAAATATAAGATTTCGAAAACATTTAATAAGTTTTAGAAAGCATTTAATTAGATACAAAAAATAACGGTTAAAATTAGTTGTTGGTTATCTGAAGTTTAAGATGCCCTCTAACGGAATTTTTATCTCTAACGGAATTTATCTTTAAAATTTATTTTCAAGAAGATATTGACTTAAAGAATAGTTTTATTTTAAACCGCAAACGAATCCACCAATTTTTCCGTTTTTTATAATCATTTGAAATTTAAATCCTCTGAACACAGTTAAGTTTGTGCTACTTAACCACTCCCAACTATTCAGATTTTGAGTTCAAAATTTAAATTTAAGTCTAAGCTTACGAAACCATTTAATGAGATGCAAAAAATAGTTTTTCATTACTTTAAAGTCTAAAGCGCCCTCTATTGGCTGTTTCGAAATTTATCTTTATAATTTATTTTCAAGAAAATACCAACATAAAGAATAGTTTTAGTGAAAATCGCAAATCAATCGACCCGTTTTTCCGTTTTTTATGTGTATTTGAAAATTTGGACCCCAAACTTTAATGGCGGCTATCTCCTTTGGAAAACGTTTGGGATCATTGGTTTCCTGTTTACTATTAGTCGTCTTGATGTGTTCTATCACCCCCTAGCGTATATACCATGAGTTTAGGGACACCCTGTATATTTATTTATTCAATTTAAAAATTTTAGAAATTATGTGTTATTGAAAAAAAGTCAATTTCCTTCAGAACAGCATTCTTTTTAGGTGCGTTCGTAATTATGTAAATACGTAGCACCTATTGTTGTCGCTCAGTCCGTCCGTCTGTCCGCATATAACAACGCAAAAACTACCCAACCGAATCGTTTGAAATTTAAAATACATAATTATTACATAATTTTGTCGAGTTATTTCAAATTTTATGAAAATCGGAAGGATAGATCAATTACAGGGACAATCAAAAGTATTCCGTTACATTACAGTCAATGGGGAAAAAAGTTTCAAATGCATTTTAATAGTTTGAAATTTAAATCGTATATTTATTACATAATTTTGTCGAGTCATTTCAAATGTTATGAAAATCAAATGCATAGATCAATTACAGGGACAATCAAAAGTATTCCGTTACATTACGGTCAATGGGGAAAAAAGTTTCAAATGCATTTTAATAGTTTGAAATTTAAATCGTATATTTATTACATAATTTTGTCGAGTCATTTCAAATGTTATGAAAATCGAATGCATAGATCAATTACAGGGACAATCAAAATATTCCGGCACATTACGATCAATGCGAAAAAAGTTTCAAATGCATTTTAATGGTGTTACACTCATTTGAACATAATAGAATTGGCATGAATCTTTGAAGTATGTACTAAAATATAAATTCTGTACAATCTGTGAAGCAAAGAATATTCATTATTAAATTACAGGGCCACACAAATGTATTCCACTAAAACATGTTATACGGGAAAACATTGTTTGGGGCGTGTTTTAATTATATTAAACTACTTCATTTTTTTTGAATAAGATATACGTTAATGAAGTATAATAAAAATTACTCCCTGCATATTTACAGGAACAGGAACACAAAGATTTCCAGCACTGTACTATATCCAAAGTACGCTCTACTATATCATCAAGATCTGAATATTTTTAAAACTTCGTTATCGTACGAACGCACCTCATTTGCTACGCTTCACGTTTTTAATTTTTTTCATCTATAAAAATTGTCCTATCAAAAACTTCTAAGTACAAAGTGTTAGATAATTTTTAGGACATTTATAAAAAATTTATTTGGATTTCATATCTTGAGAATTGATGAAGTTATGATTTTTTTTCTTCCAAAAACCCTGTTTTTTTTTTTTTTTTTTTTTTTTTTTTTTTTTTTTTTTTTTTTTTTTTACTTCTTGAGCCTATTTTTAATTTTATAAAATATCTGTCATGCATACACTTTTTGCCCATTTCTTAGAAGTATTAATTGGAAGAACTTTAAACTGATTGGATATCTATTTTAATTAAGAAGTTGTGGCGTTTTTTCGGTTTTCACAAAACCCCTTCCTGTTTCCACCACCTTGGTCCCATTTTGCCCATTAACGAACTTAACCAAGATTTTATATCCCTTGATTTTATGTATGAGTTTGGTGGAAATTGGATCAGAATTATAAAAGTTATTGTGTCTAGAAGAAAGTGATATATATATATCCACATATTTCTTAGTAATTTGGTAATCTGCCTTCTATTTCTCTTCAAACTTCAACTGTTTTTAATAATATGAATGTAAAAATACTGGTTTCATTGGTTCTTTTATTGGTATTGTCTGAATAACTTTGGATGTATTTATAAAAGTATTTATATATATATATATATATATATATATATATATATATATATATATATATATATATATATATCACTTCATGTTTTAATGAAGTGTGAAATCCCAAATGCACTACCTTAACCCTGATATCACACGTGGTAAATTAAAACATGAAGTATTCGTATATCATATGACAGAAAAATGGAGATAGTAAAATAATAAAAACAAAAAACGACCTATCGTACACATCATAATATTAAATTAATTAAAAGCAGAATAATGTAATAACAGAAAAAGTTAAACCATACACCATAGTTTACCCTATTATTATTTAAATCAATAACATTTATTTTGACTATGCTATTCTTAACTCAATATCTTAAGAAAGATTAAAGATTAAAAAATAGCTTATTAAGAAATGTACCCTATACATTTAGTAATGATATAGTACACTGATTTATTAAAGTGAAGTGCAATTTAATAATGTAAATGATTAAAATTATTAATATAATAGATATAACTAAACAATAATCCATACATTGGTGTTATTCAAACTCCATAGAAATTTTGTACCAAATTAACAAATGAATTCCCACTCTCATTTTTTTTTTATTAAATTAACCTTTGCGTATTATCCAGACAACACTGCCCTTCCCCGTATTCTAACATCTACCCACCCAACCAACCTATTATATACATTTTTTTATATATTTTTTACATTTTTTATTTTTTATTCTTATTTTTTTAAATAATTTTTTTGTACTTTTTTTACGCAAAGTGTTAATTAATTATTAGAACATGTACTTATTAATTGTGTATTAAAGAATATATGAATTTTTTAGGAAAACCAATAATTATAGCATCATACACAAGCTTTTTAATATTTGTATTAATTAAATGAGAAGAACATAAACATTTTATTCTGTATAAATGATTAAGGATTATATTACGATATACAGCAGCGGTTCCCAATCTATGGGTCGCGACCCACTGGTGGGCCGCGGAAGTTGTTTTGGTGGGTCGCGGAACAATTGAGGTTTGTCATCAAAATATATATCTTTTATTTCATCTGTTTAAAAAGATAAGAGAATTTCAACAGGAAATAATAATTTCAAGGGAAAATGCTGATTTCCTTCTAGATTAATATACGAACAGAGTGTCCAGAAATATTTAAATCAGCTTTGAGGTCCTTGATGAAATTCAGCACTTTGTGTGTGCTTATGAGAATACTCTTTTTCTACTCTGCTGTTTTTGAAAGACAAGTACTGAGATAGACTACGTGTTAATGTATGTTCCCACATTGGTAAACACCAGTACCAGAAATCTCATTGATTATAAAGTTATGTTTTCATAATAATTAAACGTATTTTTAACTATCTTTGTGATTTGTGCATTGTTTTAATTCCTATTCACTTACACACATTAAGATTACCGATTCTTGTTTTGTTGATCTTCCGTACTAAAATTTACGTTTTCTTAACATAGGATAACCGAGCGTATAGAGACCGTAAAAAAAATTGCTATAGTGATATACAACTTTATCTTAAATGGGTCACGATTTTTTTTTAACTGAAAGGTGTTTCGTGATTTTTTTTTTCACTGAAAGGTGGATCGCGTGTACCAAGAAAGTTTGGGAACCGCTAATATACAGAATTATGAAGACAGGATTTAAAATTAGTAAATGTATTAACTTTAAAATTAAATTCCTTTCGTCTGTCATATATATCAGTTATTAATTTGTTTTCTTTTAATATAATTTTAAGATCTAAAAAGTGAATGGTCTTACTGAAAAGCAGGTTTTTTGTAATTTCTAGATTGGATGGATAATCAACGGGTAATTGAGATATACTGGTATTATCAGTATCAATTAAAATTATATCATCTATATATCGATATAAATGTATTTTATTATTAAAATAGTTACGTTCATAATGATACAAGTATAAGTCTGATAATATACTAGATGTACTAACACCTTGTGGTATATTAACTTTTTGAATATACATAAGATAAAATTATTATATATAATGAAATTAGTTAAAGTATGAAAATAATCAGCATCAATGTTCGTTGATAGATCCAAATCATGTTGAAATTTTTTAAAAAGATCATTTATGATATTATGTAAATCTAATAAATCGATATTATTAAAAAGATCTTTGAAGTCATAAGTAGTTATATTTTTTATACATTTAAGATTTTTCATAATATTGACCAGTTCATATAACTATTCTTTATACAATGTGTATTATCACTGGTTTTAGTAATTTTATATATTTGATTAAGAATTGTTAATAGAAGTTTGTTAGCAGCATTATTATAAGTATTGCAACCAATTGAAACTGTTCTAAATTTAACAGGATTCTTATGAAATTTGGGTATAAGGACTAGATAAGAATATTTAAAGTTAGTAGAGTTAATGTCTAATAATTTATAAAAGCCTTTAATTTTACGATTGTTTACAATTATGTTATCATTAGTTTTTTGGAATGTATTATTAGTAGATATACTAGATTTAAGCAGTTGATGATAATAAGATTTACATATAATTGCATAATTATTTGTAGATTTATCAACATAAGTTATGACAAAGTTTTGTTGCAGTTTAGTGATTTGCTTGAAAAGATGCTTTGTATTTACATAATCTAGATGTGAAATATTATATTTTAAAGACTTTGCTAATTTATCAATGGCTAAAATTTTCCATTGATTAAAATATTCAATAAGTTTGTTATAATATATTGCTATTTTATAAATATATATATCTATATCATAAGTAAATTGTTTTATTATAGAATTAATGTTTAATTTGGATGGAATTCGATACTTAGTGCCATAACCCATTAATTTTCTTAGAGTTAAATCATCTACAATATTAAGATTGCTAGTGATAATATGTCCATGATCATTATTAATGTATTTTTGTAGTGAGGGGTCATTGCATTTACCATCAAAAGTAGATTTTGAGAACGAATTATAGTTAAAAATCTTTCTACCTATAGTTATGGGATACTTAAAAGTTTTTGATAATTGAGTATTATTTATAGGAAAATGACAGTTTTTATCATTTATTATAAAATTAATATTGATTTTATTAAATATTTGATAAGAAAAAGTGATTACCATTTGAGTATTAGTTTGTAGAGTTTTAGGTTTTTTTTAGTAAATTTATGTTGTAAAAATTAACTCTAGTCATAATTAGATCATAAAATATATCTGAAAAATGTGTAGAGTAAATTTTACTCAGAAATATATTTAAATATTGTACTATATGTTCCTTTTTTATACCAAATGTATATTTACGTATTAATAACCAATTGTAATTTTTCAAATAATTACTTTTCAGATTATTTATTTGTTTAATTATGGTTTTTTTTTTTTTTTTTTTTTTTTTTTTTTGGAAATAATGTTAGTAGATGATTCCTCTTTTGTTACGCGTAGTTTTATGATTTATAAGATGATTTAAACTAGGATAAATGGGAGAGTAATCAGTAGTGTTATTTATATAAGAAAATACTTTAACAGATCTTTTGAAAACCTCACTATTAAGTCCATATGGATAAATTGTATTAAAATATTTCATATATGAAGATTCTAAATAAAGACGCTCAGACTTATTTTTCTGAATTTGTATAATTTCAATAGTAGTATTTTTAAATTTATGTTTATGAAAATGCTGAATATCAGCAGTAGACTGCATATTTTTTGCTTTATTTTTATCAGAATCTGACCTATGTTGATTTATGCGTATATGGAGTGGACCAGACGTTTCACCAATATATTTCAAATTGCATATGCTACATGTTATACATTACATTAAATGCCTTACAAAAAGTAGAAATATGAGGATCTGAAACAATTTGTGACTGAGAAGCAGACGGACCAGTCTTACATCTGACATCTAAACATTTCTGAAAATATAATGGAGGCGAAGGAGCATGTAGATGGTAACTGGATGACGGTCCAGGAGCATCCCTATTATTACTCCTGTACCGGGCACTACACTGCAAAGATGCATTGTGTATCTTGCCAAGATCGAGATTTTTACTAAGAACTGCCATAATAAAAATGCATAAATATATTAGAAGAGATTTTACAAATTATATAAAAAGAAAAAATGTAAAAATTATAATTAAGTAATCTAGTATTTTGACTAATATAATTTACTAAAGAATTAGATCTAGAATATTACTATAAAATGTAAATATGTACAATATGTACATAACAAAAAAACAGTACTCAAACTTCCAAAAAGTAATATAACATGACCATAAAAACACCAATATGTATATATATATATATATATATGTATATATATATATATATATATATATACATAAACTTTTTTACTGATGGAAGTTTTGGGGTCTATAAGGCATGATCGGCGTAACATAGGAGCAACTGCAATAGGTACGAAATCTACCTAAAAGCAATAAGTTTAAATGCATCATGATCCTCTCTATAAATGTTAACGTTTTTGCAGTTGAATATGTTATATATAATTTTATTTACAGAAAGAAAAGAAATACTTACAAAAATGAACAATAAAACTACCACTTTTTGAAAATATTTAGCTTCGACTGTTTCTCTATTCTATCTAAATTTGATCGAGAAGAGTGTTTTGTGTAGAAAGAATAAAAAAAACTTTTATTAATAGACAGAATAAATAAGTTTTATATAAAGTTTTCTTCAATGGTACTTTAAAGTACCGTCGGTGCATAAAGGGTTAACATGTGGACGTCTGGTCATGGATGACATAATGTATTACGTGGTCATACATTTATTTACAGTCAACATTTTAATCAAAAAACGCAGTGAAATTATAGTACGGAAAATCTAGTGATTTATTTTTTATTTTTTGTAAATGAAATTTACATTTAAAAACACACTTTGATATAAATTCTTTTAGCAGAATGGCGAGCAGTCTGGAAAAAACACACTTAAAAAAGATTTTAAATACCAATATTTTGTTAAAAAGCAATTAGCTCTCTTTAATCCCTTTATTTTATATTATGTGACGTATTTTCTGTAAGAAAATACTTCACATCTTTCTGTAAGAAAATACTGGTACAGTAAAAACCCCGATAATTCGGATTAATTGGGACCAGACCCAATCCGGATTATCTGGGGAATTAAAAAGGAATGAAATAAAACATACTTACAGAAAATCCCCTTTATGTTGAACTGAAAAGTACCTAAATTCAATGTTGCATCTTTTTAGATATAAATACAGACTGCAAGTGATATTGTAGAAGTGTTTTGTCACAATAACAAGGAAACGGATCTATGGGCTGACAAAGATCGTAAAGCGCTCCTTATCAGACAATGGATTTTATAGGACTGTTTTACAGTGCTTTCTTGCAATGCTCTAAGTAAAAATTTACTGTGCAGTGATTTTTTATGACATTTCTGAGTGGTTTAAATAGAAAATTGGGAAAATTGAAATTGTCAAACTACATTCATTGATACATTGTTATTTTTTTGAAAGATAACATCAAAGAGTTTAAATAAAAAAGCTTAAGGTATTCTTCCGAAAAGATTTCAGAAAAAGTTTTTTTTTAAATTCAGAATACGACGATAAAACAAGTTAATGTTATGGAAATTAGCCATTCGCTTCTCAAATTTGAAAATAAATAAATACCAAATCGATCCGGATTATCCGGAGATCCGAATTAACGGGGTCCGAATTAGCGGGGTTCTATTGTAGTTTCCTCTTTTTTTGACTGTGTTTTCCCCTGATCACTCACCACCCTGTTTTGGAAATAATCCATATTATTATTATTTTTTTAAAAATCCGCATTTTGATTTATTGTTTACAATATTATCTTTCTGCAAAGACTAAAATAAGATTGTATGTTTATATATTATGCATAGATAATAGAATCGAATATCGATTTCCTCCCACCTCTGTCACACAAATTATGTACCGTCTCCTTTATTAAATTAAGGCTCCTGTCCCTGCAAGCGAAGATACTCGCGATCTAATGCTATATTCCTATGAAAAAATTATTTTCTAATAACTCGTTTGCATTTCAGCATTTTTATTTATTTTATTTTTTGCATTGAATAGCTGAGGTCCCTCTCTACATCGCTCCTTTTTTACTTTTTAGATTTTGCTTGCATGTATATTTTTTAGAATGACACTTTCACTTTCGGAACCGGTTTTGAAAGTGAAAGTAACCCTACAAAAAATATCTGTAACCGAAATCGAAAAAGTAAAAAAGGCTCGATGTAAAGAGGGACCTCATCCATCCAATGCTAAAAAAATAAAATTTAATTTAATTTAATTTAATTTAATTTAATTTAAAATGTCGAAATGCAAACGAGCTATTAGGAAAATAACCTCCCCATAGGAATAACATTCGATCGCAAGTGTCTTCGCTTACAGGGACAGAATCCTTAAGTAACTTTTTAATTTTTTTCACAAAATATTCAATGAATAATTAATAAAAAATACTTTTAAATAACAATAATAAATGACAGCACTATACATTTCTTTATTTATTTTCACCAATTCACCTCTCAAAAATATTTTAAAAACCTGGAATAGGAAATTGTTATTATAGAATAGGAATAGAATATTACAAAACTCTTTCTAAATATGCTAGAAATTATACACATAACCTTTCTAATTATAGAATATTTTTCTGTATAAGAGTACCTGAAAATTTCATTCGTTTATAAATGAAAATAATTTTGTGAATGCTTGAATTTGAGAATAGCTATAATAAATAATTTAATTTCTTAAAAAAAAAAAAAAAAAAAAATCAATAAATTATGGCTTCTATACAATTTTACTAGATGGCAGTACTAAACATTTTTTATGCATCCTTACGTTTAAAATATCTCATTCATAAGGAAATAAATACTTTTAACTTCTTTTACCTATGCATTTTTAAAAGATGTCTCACTAATCTTTTTCTTTTAAGGTCTGAAAATATTTTTTTTTAATGCATACTATAAATATTAAAATCTTACTGCGAACTTGCACAATATTAATTAACAGATAAAATATTAAACTAAGAATATATTCTTGAAATATTTTGTCAGCTGAAAAAAATGAGACATCATTTAAAACGATTAAACAGAAAAAAAGTAAAAAAAAGATTACTTTCCGGGGAAGCTATTTTAAAAATAAGAATACTAATTAATGAGAAATTGAGCTGACCAAACCTTTAAAATTACAAATATTTTAAAATGTATAAGAGTTAACTGTTTTCCGACAAAATATGCTAAAAATATTTTATATCCAGACTCCGAGACTATCATATTCAGACCAACCATTTTACTAAACATTAAGCTGTTTCCCAGAAATTTAAGAAATGCAGATTTTAATGCTATAAAATATAAAATATTATACAGTTGGCAGAATGTACTGTTGAAAGATTTTCAGATGTTTTAATCGTCTCAGTTTTTCGAATGTTTCAATTGTTTAAAAGACACCAATACTTTTTTTTTTTTTTTTTTTTTAAGTGAGAGATAAGAGTCGATAAGTTGCAATCAATTCCCAAGTCTAGTCACATGGGAAGGGGAGATGGCTCTAGACAAATATTCTATAGTCAAATTTTTCATCAATTTTACAAGTAAAAGACCCTTTGATGCATTGACTGTGGTTGTAGACAGCCCCTCCCCGCCATGTTACCTGATCTGTGTTTTATCTATTATTTTTAAATCAATTCTCACTCACCCAACATAGCTAAAGCATTTTTGCCATAGCCCAAGAGATACTGTCATTTGAAAAAAACCTTTCATATATTTGCATGAAAACTAAAATAATTTTATTCTAATAATATTTCAAATTTTAATTGCTTAAAAGGTGCAATGCCAGCAGAGTGAAGAAGTATAAAAGCCAGGAATCGAACCCAAATCATCAGTATAGTGGATGATTTACAGATTCTAGCTGGCATTTTTTCTTTTTCTTTTCTTTTTTTTTCTTTCTTTCCTTTTTTTTTTTTTTTTTTTTTTTTTTTTTTTGTGTGTGTGTGTGTCAATATAATCGTATTATCATGAAGTTGAAAAATATTATTGATATTCACTATGGAATGTTTAGTATTGCAAAATGAAGCATGTAAAACTTATAATTTCATAACAGGGACATACAAAAGATTTTCATTACATTATGGCCTAAGGAGAAAAATTGTTTGCAATGGTTTTTAATGATTTTTCATAATTTTTAAATATTGAAATTTATATACATATCTATAAAGTTCACTATAAGATGCTTACTATAGAATATGGTATAGCTAGCATTTCTGGATCATTAAGGCCCGCCACACACTATAGAGACATGCATCAAAAATCGTGCAACATGACGCAGTCAAACCGGTTTTTTCTTTGTTATTAGGGTGAAATTGTCGCATGTCGCATGTTTTTTCGTTCAATGTTTCACAGGTGTGAGGCGGGCCTTACAGGCACAAAAAAAAAAAAAAAAAAAAAAAAAAAAAAAAAAAAAAAAAAAATGTACATTGTGATCAATGGAGAAAAATCTTTTGTGGTGTATTTTATTCATGTTACACTTTTCAAACACATTTAAATTGAAATATATTTTCAAGCTGCTCTTTAAAATGCTTACTATTGAATATAATCCGCATAGAATTCATCTTTTTATATACAGGACACACAAAATAAATAAGTTATCTCTCTCATATCAATAATTGCTGGAAGTATGTTTTCAGTTGAGGAACACGTTTTAGAATTTTTAAAAAATTACATATTATTTAATGTATATAAATTCAATAAATTATATACAGATATCCACAAAACATCTGAAGTACATTTCTGTTTATTGACAGAAAATGCTGAAAAGAAATTTTTAACTGTGCCATGCTCTAACTATCTTAAATTTTAGCATAGTATGCATTATATGATAAATCTATATAGGGATAAATTTATATATAGGGATTTACAAAATTTTCAGTTTTTTTTTTTTTTTTTTTTAATTTAGCATGAAATTGTATTTTCAAACATGTTAAGTGTTTTGCAAATTTCTAATAGTCATTGTTTTTTAAGTTATTGAACTATAGAGTTTTCTTGTAGTAGTCTGAATGCATTGAAAAATGTTTCATAATTTGTTTACACATGATTTTACGTTCTTGTTGATAATTTTAATGGTAATAATGATATAGAAGCTAAATCGATAAAAATTTTTTGTATTATTATAATAACAAAACATAAAAAAATATTTTCTAAAATTCTATTAAAATCTGAGATACGATTCAACATTTGATAGCTTTAATGAAAATTGTTGTTTTGAATGTTCTATTACATATTTAATGTTTACAACACACAGCGAAACTCCATGTAAAGAATGGGAATTTTAAGCCATCATGGGAGGTCCACATTATGATTTGCATTGAATCTAATCTGAATTTGGAGAATTCGTACGAATCAATTTTGTAACTGCTTGAAATTTGCAGCGAAGTAATAAATTTAAATCAATTTGTCCTGAGATATTTATATACAACTGGCAATTTTTGCTCAAATTTGGTCATAAATTTAAATATTTCATACTTGTGAAATTTCATGAGCACGTCATTGTAATTTTCCTCTATAAACAAAACGTTTTCAACCAAATTAACATTTTTATTAAATTTTAAATCTTATTGCTTTTCATGATGGCAAAAAGGTTTATTTATATGATTAACTTAAATTCAGATGACTTTTATAAAGAGAAAATGATACTTGAACTAATATTTAAAAAAATTTTGTTTTAGACTTAAAAAGTTAAAAATAATTTTAAAAACTAGGAAGGCAGATAAAAGCAGACAAATGAAATTGGAATGAAAAGGTAATAATTTACATTATTTAATGGTATCAAAATTTGAACCTAATTGTGCTTTACCATATAACTTTTTATATATTAAAACTGGGAAATTGTAAAAAAAAAAAAAAGTTTTCTGCAATATTAAATTTGAAAAAACAGCTGATATGTGCAAAACTTATGTACATAAATACAACAAAATAAAGTTTATATTGTGTTCAGACACATCCATAGTTGAGCAGTATATTTTATTCTGCTTCTATAAACAGATCAAACAACTATAATCAAATTAGTTGATTCTTCCTGAACTAAGAAGCACCAACTTTGTACCAGTCTATAGGTAATACAAATATATTTACATCAAAATCAATAACAGGGTACAGTGCCTTAACTACTAAACTATAACAGGCAAAAAACTTATGCCAGGATAAACTTTCAAAAATCGACTTTTTGCCAGCTAGAATTGGTAAATAATGCAACATGCGACATACTACCAACTGATCCATTTGGAATGATACACAGCCAAAGAACATAGAGGAATTATTTCATTTTCTTTGACCCAGCTGGGCACTTCTCAGTATCATATGTTGGCAATTGTAGCACAAGATGGAATATTATTCCATGAGTCACTGATTCTGGGGCAAACACGCAAGTATAGAGAATCCAGCATCAATGAAATTGAATTAATCTGTATTAATCTTAGAAATTTTTCTGCCGAAAATTTCTCATGCCTTAGATCAATATTATAAAGGCAAAACGTATGTGTGCATAACACATATGTCATTTTGCGAATGGCAACACTTTCACATGCAATTCGGTTTTGCAATTTTCGGTACCACAAATCTTATACTTCTAAACATAGCACATTTTCAATTTTTACACCATCGTATAGAGAAAAATATGCACTTTTAAATGCAATTTGTTTGAAAACTGTATCTCAATTTATTCTTGACATATTAATTTTTTTATAGTTTTTAGTACAAATTTTGTAATTGTGGCAACAGAAATACGTCATTTTCTTTTAAATTTGATAAAAATTGAAATGTGTGCATGTAAATTTTGAGAAGATGAAAATTATGACGGGTTTAGATTTCATATAAAATTGCAAGATCGTGTCAATTTGAATTTTTTTTTTTTTTTTTCATATCCATTTATACCAAAAATAAGAGCCTCAGTTGATAACTTCATCTTAATAACTGATCTTTATTACATTTTGCTTTATTATTATAGTTTTACCTATGCGATTAAAGTTTAATTTTAACAATTTGGACAATTGAGTTTTATAGTAATATTATTTTTTTCTTCTTAAGCTTTAAGTAATATTTGTTTGAGAGTTAGACTGATTTAGTAAGATGCATTTTTTACTGTAGCTAATTTTGTAGGTTTATTATAAATCAATGAAACAGCTCCTTCTTAAGCATTTACTTTCGTTGAAATTCGACAGGTTCCACCTTGTTCAAATATTTCAAATTTTAATTGTTTAAAAGGCATAATGCTTACTCTGTTACTATTGCGCTGTTTAAGCAATTAAAATTTAAATATTATTATAACAAAAATTCTAAATAGAAATGAATTACAACATTAATTTAACTTGCATTAACATTATCTTCTGGATGCTGATACATAATTTGGTACAATTCTGAAATTTTCCATTTAAAATATAATTTTTAATACTGAATTTAGTTAATTTTATGACAGTTCACCAAATTGTTCAACAAGATAAAAAAATTAAAATTAAATAAACTCTGTATTTGAGTTTTATAATAAGATATAGAAATTGATACAAGTGTGTAATAATACAGTCATCACTGTAATGAAGAAAATTGGTTGTCAGTATTTTTATTTGCATTGTAATATTATGATATTTTATAATATCATTAAATATAAACCTATTTCTTAACTTAAAAAAGGGAGGGGGATAGAAGTAAAGTGAAAAATAAAAATGTGTGTCAAAATTATTTTACATACATAATCACCCATAATCTGGGTTATGCGGTCTGTGAGATACCCTTTGATCTATTATTTCAACTATCTTGTAACTCCCATATTTTAAGGGCAAATAGCTTTAAAAAGTTTCAAATGACCTCGAACTTTTTTCAATCAGTTATAGCACATTAAAATTTCAATGCGGTCTCCTAGACCTTTCCGATTGTGCAAGTGTTTTGGTATTCAAATAAAAATAATATTTTGTTTTCCCAGTCCTAGTAAAAATGTGCAATATGGCTATCCTGAATTTGAAGAAACATTACAGTAATGAATGAATGAAGCAGAGAGAGATATTGATGATTGTGAGAGTGACATCGATGATTTTGACAAGAATTTAGATGTTATAAGCAAACACAATAGTGACTCTGAAACAAAAACATAGATGATGATAACATTTTTATTATATCTGATCAAAAAAATCTCGAAACAATGCCGAAGTATTCGAAAAATATGTTATTCTTGTCCTACAAAACTGAAACGGTATAATATTAAAAGGTGTAATAATATTTTTGCAAACTATGCAAACATTCCTACTAAGTTTATGAAGAATTTGAAAATGATTTTCAAAAACTTTAAGATCAGATAATTCGATATTTATAAAATTATTAAATTACCAAACATGTTTTGCATTCATCATTTTTAATGTGTTGTTTGGTTTGATACCAAGTACTTTTCTTATGGATTGTGAAATAATAATAATAATAATAATAATAATAATAATAACCCAATGTTTGAACGTGCATTATTTTTCACAGTTTTTGTGATTTTTTAATATATAAAAATTAATTAAAAATATTTTGCTCTTTCTAAAAAGGCATAGAGTTACTATTTGTTTTAAATATATACCATGTTTTGGAAGTCATGCAAGTTTATTTAATGTATATAATATGTAGCAGTCTGTGAGACTGCGAAACTACGCAAGCGCTCCAATTATATTTCAACTCTAGTAACAGGTTAACTCAACTATTATGCTAAGATTGTATATGGACAGAAAACTATCTAGAAAATTTTTTATAATCTAAATAAATACTGCCTTTGCCATATCTTACCCCTTACTCATAATGCATACATATAAACTGAAAAAGAAGACATTTATTCTAAAAAAATTAAATTTATTGGATTTTTACACATTTACAATAATTTTAATGCTATATATACATTTATATTTTGGTACAATTACCAACCGGGATTTATATCACTGTTAAAATGAATAAACTAAAACACATTTAGAACTTTCTAAAATGGCTTTACACACAGTATATAAATTATAATCAATTCATATGCATTGATAATATGTTTAAAATAGACAATAGAATTTATTCTAATCAAAAAAATGCATTTTTAAGTACAAAAAACATTTATAGAATACATTAAAGTCAATAATTATTTATTTAAAAAATAACTTGTATTCATTAAATCGAATTTCATTTTCAGTTAATTTATACTGGAATAATTAATTTATGCTTACCAATGGATGTCAAATAAATAAATAACCAAAATGTACTTTTTAGAAAATGTCTGTCTGCATGCAATACAAATTTTTGGGAATTCTATCTCAAGAACTAGTGAAGAGAGTTTAATTCATAAATAATAAGAACTTGACATAAATTTGTGTTTATAAAATTTTGGCATAAATTGTCCAACAGCTTACAAGACAACTATTTTTAAAACACAAACTTTGAAGTATATTTCTATTGCATATGTTGTCAAAACATAATTAAAAAGCTTTTGTTTTGAAAGAGTCATGCTAGGAAGAATTAAAAAACAGTTGCCTGTGGCAACCCTGAGCTTTTTTTCATGATTTCTATATCTCAAGAGCTAATATGTGGAATTTTACCAAACATTGGGCCAACTGTTAGGCATTGACGTAAACAGACACTGTAAAATTATTCAGTAGGTGTTTTTTCTGTGTTGTATTTGTCATGATAGCTATATCTTAAGAACTAATGCATTGAATTTCATCAAACTTCATATTCTGATAGACTTTGACATAAATAGATCCTTTTTAAATTCAGTCATATACCTTGAAATAGGTGTCATTGTTATGCTCAATTTTTCACAATTTCTACAACTGACAAATAAAATGTCAGTTAATTTTGGTTGCAGATGATTTGATTTAAATAAAAGGATATTTTGTGATGATCAAACATACTATTTTTTCTTGTTTATAGTGATAATTTTATGCAACTATAGCCTTCTGTATTCTTCTAACCTTCTAAGCAAATTTTATTTCTATGTTTACTTTACTTTATTTCTAAACTTTTAATTTTACTTTATTCCTAAACTTTCTTTTCTATGTTTTAATACAAAAAAATGCAAATCGAAAAAATATATACTAATTCACCAATTAAATAAAGACTGTTATTTAAATTTTCAAAAATAAATTTTAGAAGACATTGATAATTTTATATCAGTTGAACAAACAGATAAACCCATTTAAAAAAAAGTGGTTTTTGTGCACAACAAAGAATGTGACTAACTGTATACAAAATGTAGTAATGCTATTTGCAAGGAGCACTAAACATACATATATAAACAAAGTAAATATTTTTTTTCTGAAGAATATATATATATTTATAATTAAAAAAAAATATTTTTAAAATAAATAAACTCAATGAAAAAATAATTTAATTACTAAAATTTATTATATTATGTATACAAAATAATTCGGATTTTTTTCATCCATATTATATTAATATGATGATCAACATATTCTATGAGTTAAAGGAAGATTCAACCCTGTTACTGACTCTCTAAATGTTACAAAACAATTGGAAAATTATATTAATTTTAAAACTTTATTTTTATACATTAATAAAAAAATTATTTTTCATTTGTAAGAAAAAAAGTGTTTAGCTCAAAGACAAATAAAGCCTGAGGGTGCCTGCAGGTTCTGTATGCACATATGTATGTAATTGAATACCTCTTGATAGAAATATCAGATTTGCTCCAAATTTTGGATATAGATTCATTCTGATAATAATTAAATTCCTTGATTAGTTTTGGGAGTTCATTGGTTAAGTATAAAAGGGGAGGGGACTAATCCCCCATAGTTTAGATAAGTTTTTCATGCACAATTATCCAATTTGCTTCAAATTGGATATACTGGTTTATTCTAATAATACATTTCCCTGATTACATTTAGAGGTTTGATTGGTTAAGTATAAAGGAAGCAAATGGGGGAGCTAATTCTTCCTTTAATTTATTTTTTGTGTGGCATTCTTCTTTGAAAAAATAAGAGTAAAATGTACAATTAGTGGGAATAACCTGTGAGCTCAATGCCATCAGTTTAACTGGGAAATCTTCTTTTTAATTTTTCTTTAATGATTGTTACACTTTCACATTAGTATTATCTTTTTCTGTTTTTGTGCGTATGCTTTATGCAAAGGTTCATCTTTTCCATACAATCTATTAACAAAAAGTGCTACATAGTTAAATTTTAAGTGGGTAGCATACAAGAATAAGAATCTCTCAGTTATTCATTTTATACATTATCTAAGAGTAGAAATTTTAAATCAAAATCTTCTATGATATGCAGAGTTTGTACATTTCTTGCAATATATTTCTGGATGTATATGCCATTATATATGTCATTAAAAATTTTTAAGTATTTGCTCTTTTTTCTCCCTCTTTATGATGAAATTAAAAGGTTTTTATGCCTAGTGTTACAACAGATGTCAGATTTTTTGTAAATGCTCAACTAATTTTCCCACAGGAAATAATTATATGGAAATATCATTTTTAAAATATTTTTAATTTTATAAGAAAAGTTTTAACATCTTAACAAAACATAAAAGGATTATTTTAAAGAAAATTTACATAAAAGTGCACATTGAGGAATTCTTTTAGCAAACCTAATTTGTAGACATTGCACCAATTAAATTGTAACTGTACCAGTCTATCACACAGCATTATTACATTTACAAATTCATCTTGATTTAATCAAAGATGTGATCACATAGATATTTAATCAACAATTTATAAGAAACAGATATTATATATATTCATTTATATAAACTTTTAATGGTAAACAATTTATTATTACAAACAAATGTAAACAACTAAGGCACATATACGTAATAAAACAATAGCATAATTGCAACTTCTGAACTTTTTCAAAAGGCCACTAAATATTTTGAGCTCCTAAAAAACTGTAAAGTATTTCATGCTTTTCATAACCAATAACAGTGATAATGTACAGTTGATATACATAAAATTTATACAATTAAAATTTTATCATGAATCTAACGAAACTGACTAGTAAAGAGTAACAAAATCTGTGACATGCAAAAATATTTTTTTTCCTTTAAAGATCCAATTTACTACCTCAGTCTTTAATTAAGTACAAATTGCTTCATACAAAAATTTGAAATTATAAACAATAGGAATAAAGTCGCCAACTGCCCTGCATTTGGTGGTTACAGCCTCAAAAAAGCAATAATTTTCTTACTTACATTACAATATTTTACTAGAACATCTCACAAAATATCAAATATATTTAAGAAATGCTATTTCTCATTATAAAATGAAATAATATGATCTTAATAACAAAGGAAATATGTTTTGCTTGTCTGAGTCACTTAAGAAGGTAAACACCTATCATCATTATACCATATTTTTCAGAAATAGGTAAATATGAGTAAAGGATGGGTGAATAATGGGTGAAGCAGGCTGCCCATTCAGAAATAAGAAAAAGAAATCTAAATGATTCTAAAATTTGGAAATAATAATAAATAAATCTTGTTTCTCCACTTTCTACAGTGTAAATGGAACTGCCCTACATACTTTATCAATTTTAGCATAAAAATTGTGACACATAAATGAAGAATTTAATTGTTTGTGTCAATGGGAAATAGATAAAATCAAACAAATCAAGTTATCATCCAGTATAATAATGCATGTATTTGGTGACTTGTCAAGATTTTATTGCAACTGGTTTAGGTCTCAATGCCATTCTCACTGAGGTTTTCTAAAGATGACTGTCTTGCATAAGAGTTACATCAGCTGAGTAAAATTCATTAACTAACAAATTGTATAATAATATAAGGTAAATTAAACTAAAGACTTAATTTATGAATAATTTAGAAACATACACAAGTATATAAAACATATAAAAGTTGCTAATAATTAAATAATAACTTTTGTTTGTGTATTATTTTTGGTTATTTTTTATGCTTTGATAAAATTTTCTAGGTTGTTAAATTTATTTTGAGACATTTTATAATTTCAAATGCTTTTATTTCTCTGAACTTTATTTCTTTAAATTACAAAATTGCTTTAACACTGCATAAAAAACATTTATAATTAACATTTTCTTCCCCTCCCATTTTATTTCCCCTTGTTGCACATAATTTATAATGAATGTTTACATCACTAACAAAAAACTGCTTAAAAATATTAACTTTTAAAATCCTTTTTGAAACTATGCAGTAATTTCTATAAGATTTGTGATTATTATATATTTATGATGGATCAAATATAACTTTTGGACAAACATTGCAATACATTCAAAATATTAGGAACAATGACAAGGAAAATAATGTAACAAGATTTTTTAGAAATATCTAAAAAATTCCATATTAAAGGACTAGATTACACAATATTATCAGACTAGAACATAACAGAAATAACATTTAGAGATTAATATACACTACAATTCTGCAAAATGCATTATACTTAAGTTTGCTGTTTCAAAAACATGTTTTTAAAAATATTGCACATTTTAAACAATAAAAATACATAAAGATTTCATAGAGATTAAATTTAATCTTTCACATAAATTTGGAATGTTTGAACATAATTAAATAAACATATTATAAGAAAATAAAATTCATTCTTTAAGCACAAATAAACAAATACTTTAAGCACATAAATGGTAAAAATTACTGAAAACAATCAATGTGACAAATGGTAGTATAAACATTTTTATGCAAAAATTTGACAAAATTTATAAAATTGTTATCAACATTCACTTTATTTACAAAATACAGGCACTAGTAGGTCCCCCAGTTACTGATTATTACAATCATCATGGTACCGAAAAGAACAATTAAAAATGTTAAAATCAAGATATTTATTATGACTGCTATATAATTAAACAAAAACTATTGACTTCCAATCATTGTGTATGTTTTTGCTTTGTTTATTTCAACTATTATTAATATTATTTACTCACTAATAAATTACACCACAATAATAAGAAATATTACTTATATTTACATTTGGGGATTCTTATATCTTTAGTTAATTACAATTATATAAGAAAAATACTTAGATAAGATTTAGTTTTTGTAAATTTGGTAACTCTATTTTTTTTAATAAACATTTCTTTTATAGAATATATTTTAATAATTTTTACTTTTTATTTTAAAACATTGTATGTTAAATAGGATTACAGAATTATATATAAAACCACTTTAATTTATAATTAAAAAAATAATAATAAATGATTTATCCAAAAAATGTCACAATGATATATAAAGTAATAAAAAATAAACAGAGGAAAATGTTGATAGAATTAATACAGGAATGAAATATGAAAAGAAAATAGATGTATTTTTGTATGAATTTATTAACATCATAAATGCTACAAATAAAATTTTAAAAACATAGATGCCCATATTTGACTTTTTCTTTCTAACTAAAAATACATATGAAAAATAACTGTAGGCTGAATGCTAAAAAAGTAACAGAATTTTGTAAAAAGGTACCATGTTGTTGATAAAATCAGCACAGGAGTAAGGATGCTTTGTTAAATGGCACTTTGTATTTTCAATACTATAAAGTTTCACAATTCTGTGAAATAACTATTTGGAAAATAGTCAATGTTTTAAGTAGAAGCCAGGGTTGTCTTGAAAATGTTAACTTCAGGAACAACAAATAATGCTGATAGAAAGCAGATTAATAATATTTATTCAGCATTATAAATGTATGGAGCAATGAGTACTCATTTATAGGCTTTCATTTTATGGAAAATATATTAATTATCTGTAAAATTAGAGGTGCAAATTATTTCTAATTATTGAAATTATGTAAATAATCACAGGCATTACACGTTCACAATTGAAAAATATTATCAATTGTCAGAAATTTCTATTTGTATTTATCTTACTTTAGCACTATTCTTTTAAAATCAACCCAAGTAATTTCTGGATATCATAAAATACTTACTTATTTGATGTTAATAAAATATAAATTTTTTAAAATTTTTTAAATAATACAGATTAATTTAACAATAGCTTTTATTAAATGTTTGGAATTGAATCTGCAAGTAGTGTCTTGCAATTTAAATTTGCTTCTCAAATTCAGCGAACCTTTAAATATGAAGAAAGCATAATTTTATAAATTATGTACACAAACTATTATTAGCAGATAAAATCAAAATAATCTATTTTTAGTTTCATAAAAAAGTTTTTTTTTCCCTTTTACAACATGGTTATAATTAGCAGAAATAAAAAAAAATGAACTAAATTACATGTACATTTTTTTCAACAAATAAGAATTTTGAGAAATAAAAATTTATTACTAAATAAGAATTTTGAGAAAAAATACAATGCAATTTTGATATCACATGCACTGTTCTATTAAAAAAAAACTTGCAGTACTCACTATTATTTCACTATCACTGCTACATAGAAAAATATATCACTATATCCTTTAAACAAAATTTATTGCTAAAAAACCCTGGACTTGACAACCCTATGAAGGTACAAAAGAAACCTCAGGATTTCCTCCCCATGCTTCCTTCATCAGATTTAGGTCGTATTGGGGGCAAAATACGAAGCACCCTACTCTCGCTGTGCTCATCTTCACTGGGGGACGAAGGCCGTCAGATAGGCCATTCCATTGATCCAACATTAGTCCGTATTTTTCGCTTGCCCCTTTTGTAAAGATCTCCTCCTCCATTGGGTAAAGCCTCTAATTTAGCTGGTTTACGAAAGTTTAGAGTGGACTCTTGACTGGAAGGCTGGATAAGAGGAATTGTTCCATTCAGATTGATAGACCCATTCAGGCTGCCGTTTGTTAAATTTAGAGAGTTGATCACATTGTTTTCTTTCACAAAACTGGATGTCAAGCCATTGGCATTGTTCAAAACATTTTTATAGGCTGCAAAATATAAAGAAATAAAGTATCAGATAAAATAAACATACATATATGTGTGTGTATGCGACCCTAATAAGTTATACATAGTAAAATTTTTAAAATGATTTTAGCAAAAATTAAATATGATATTTAGTTAAATTTTGAAAAAGTGCTAATTATAGGGAATTTCATAATCTAGATCAGCCAAGTTTGCTTAAGATTGGAAGTAACCTTTGTATTTAATTCAAGTCCTATAACAAATTTTTACAAGATTAATGAATTTAAAGTTAAAATTCAATGACATAATATAGAGTTAAATAAAAATAAAAGAAAATTACATTAGAAAAAAAATAGCAAATAATAGAAGCTTATTTATTAAAAAATATATAATATATAAGATTAAAGATATTAAAAAGTTAACTTATTATAAAAGATTGTAAGCCATAGTGTTTTAAGGTGTATTTTTTTTTCACAATAGATAAATATTATATTTTTTCCTAGTTGCAGTAAATGATCAAAATAAATGTGCTTAATTCATAAAAGAGTTATATAATAAATAATGTGGGGAAAAAAAACTGCCTATATAGAAAATTATTGGGAAGTAAGGAATTAAAAAATAACAAAAAGAAAACTATGATAATTTAAAGAAAAAAAAAGCGATTCAGTAAATTTATAAGCCTATACCAAAGGAAAAGAACTATAAATTTTTTAACCCTAAACTATAAAATTGGCTAATAAATTTTTAAAATTTTATTTATCTAACAACTAAAACCAATAATCTCGATTTTGTGATTTAAATATAAAATATTGAAGTAAATATGATTGAAACACTGCCAGATGAAATAGACAATGCATAACTAATTAGTTCATTGTTTCAATTACTAGGACTTCCCTCAGAGGGATTAGTCTGAGAGATGTTGCTGAGAATACACATTTAATAACTTGTGACAAGTAAAGAAAATAAGATGTTACCTTTAATTGGTCATTCATTGTGATAAAATATGATGAAAATACGCATATTGAATCATAGAATTACAAAATCTTATATATAAAATTGCATATACTATTTTTATAAAGCAAACCATACATGGATATAAAATTGGAAATATTAAAAATGTTAAAAGTAATACAGAAAATAAAACACCAAATTTTCCTACATTGGAAATATAAGCTTTTGAAATGATGTCATGAGCATAAACAGAAGCTCCGCACCGATTTGAGGAACTATAAATAACATAAACTATTATGTTTGAAAAGAATGGAGTGTATTTTATATGGTGTGAGATCCGTCTGAATAGTTTATATTGTTGAACATCTGTTTTCCATGGATGCCATGAGGTTGTCGATAAGAATTAAGGAATCCTTTTTTAAGAATTTGTCTTAAACGAGCATTTACATCTTATAAGTTACTGTGATGCCAAAGTTCTAGTTTCTAACCCCAACAGTATCCTAGAAATTGCAATATTCTCAATAAATTGGGTTTAAAACTTTTTCTAGAAAAAAAAAATGTTTAATTTGTGAATTTAAATTGTCAAATGTTTTAGAAATCGTTCATAACGAGAATATTATATCTTAAAAGTTGCCACAAAAAAAAAAAAAAAAAAATGTCATATCATCATTAAAGAATTCTCAATTTTAGAACTTTTTTTGCTCGTGCATTGATTGTGATTATTGTTCCTATGCAAAATATAGTATATTTTGCAGCAAACATGGTTACCAACATTTTTTGCCCACATTATTTTTTAAATAGGCTAGATACTCCCAAAGATAACGAAAAATACACAAACGTTATTGCTTTATAGCATAGAAATATAGAATCAAAAGCTATTTATCTTCTATTATATACATAAATTATCTAATTAGTGCTAGCAGATGCATTTTTAAATATACATATATCAATATAATGCTTCATTTTTCTTTTCTTAGTATTTCTTAATATTCATTTTTCATTTATTTGTATTATTCAGTAAAAAACTCACTTTCTTAAGCCCGAATTACGTCAAACTTTTTATAAAAACCCCAAAGTCCATATAACAGCGAAGTATTGTGAAGAATATTAAATACAAGGTAGTAAGACACTTAGCCAAGCGCAGATAATAAATCGCCAAATATTGTTCTTTTCGCCCTTTCTCGAAATGGATTTTTTCCGTACATTTAAAAAACACGATTTTGAGTCATCTTATTTAAAATTCAAATAAATATAAATAAGAGGAAGCAATAATAGCATAATTCAAAACATTTTATTTCAGCATCAAGGAATTGTAGCGTAGTTACACATGTGGAAAAAAGCTGCTTTTGGCCAAAAAACGTAGTCTCCACTAAATTTGAATCCGATTAAAAAAAGTACCGTGATTAATTAAAATTTTATAGGCAGAGCTGCCAAGTCTTTGGCATTTTGGATACCGGTATTTTAATACAGAAAATGTTTTATTAAATTGGAACATTCTGCAGATTTAAAAAATAACTTTTCCTATAAGAAAATTCTGCTATGCAATAATCGGGGGCTTGGCATCTTGTGTAGGAATATTTCGTAATCTACTTTTAAACCTTAAAAAAAGCAACGACCATTTTTCGGGTACAAAAAGTATTGCTAATTGTTCCATTTTGCATACAAGGTACCGATTGTAATATTGATACATATATGGTGATAAATTTCCAATAATTTTTCAAATCCCATTTATTTAATTAAAAATATAAATCTTTTATTCATTTAGTTTAAAGTAAATGGTTTTTAACTAATTTCATAATACTTTTGAAATATCACTTTTCATTGCCCATTTTTTATAGCATTTAGAAAATGGTTGTTGTTTTCAGTCAAATATAGACTTTGGTCTGTCCGCATTTTATTTTATTATTATTATTATTTATAAATGGTGGAGAAATATTAATACTTAATCCATAACGTACATAATATATGACTCTGTTATTACATAAGTCACCATTTTATCATCATAAAAATTATGTTTTTACTGATTTTTATTAACTCAATAGGAAAAATTTTGTGCTTTGAGCAATAGATGTCCGCATTTCATTTATTTATTTATTTTAACAAAATTCTTTGCATTTAGAAGAATTTTTATTTAAATAGGAAATCCAAATGTCGCTGTTAATAAAGAAGAAAGTTACAAAAAAAGTTACAAAACGAGTAGACGCATACTATCAAATTTGGAAAAACGACGAATCCCAAAAAGATGTCGTATGAAATATCATCTTTTAAAGCAAAAAAACGAGGTCTGATTAGAACCTACTGATTACAAAATGTGCATTACATAAAAAAAATTAAGTAAAATAAAAATACTGCAAATATTGATTTTTTTCTTTTGTGCAGTTTTGGCTTTGAAGGGTGCGCTATGTTGCAAAAAGATATAAGCGGCTATGAAAACACACTTTGTAAACGTTCATGCTCAGTTTTACAAATAAATATGGCACATATATGCCCTATACACACCAAGATACCTAATTGGTGCCAAAATGTCGTTCAGTTGCCTAACATGGTTATCATATAAATGTTATAATAAATTGTCTGTTCTAAAAATATTATCATTTATTGTTGTTACTTCTTTTTTTTTTTAATAACAGAAAATGTTTCGTTTATTCCCTTTTTTTTTTTTGAAATAAATAATTAACGTGTTATTATAGCATGCTATATGTATCTGGTAATCAGAACGATGTTTTCGCCTAATTGGCATAAAAAAATCTCGCCATACTCGGTGCTTATATCTCTAGTATATTATCTCAAAAATTTTATTTATGTATACTATAACTGTTTTTACATGCCACTTATTTCTTCTTGTATATAAAAATAGGTAAGTGGCTCCTTTATGCAGTATAAATTGTATAAATCTTTAAAAAATAACCCCCGTTGCCCCTTTTTGGATCGAATTTTAAAAAAATCAATGTCGAATTCCAGTATTGCTCCCAAGTATGCATACATATTCCAAATTTCAAAGTTGTATGCCAACAGGAAATGGATGAAAAATGGGAAAAGATGTCACATATGCACCAGGGTACATAATTGGCGTCAAAATGGCATTATTTTACCAGAGATGGTAACCCGGCTTTATTTATTTATTATTTGTTTATTTACTCATAAAATGTTTATTTACTTTCATTTCCTTTTTTTAATTATATAAAATATTTGTTTTTATAGTTATTAATTATTACTATTATTTTATTTACTGTAAGTTCTTTATGATAATAGAAAATAATTTAAAAATGTGTATGTAAGCGTTATTTGAAAACGCAGTTTTCGCCAAATGGGCTTTGAAAAAAAATGCGCCAAGTCTGATGCGCGTGTGGCATCCGTGCCGAAAAATTAGTGACCAAAGAATTGACTTCCACACACAAACAAAATATAAGTTAAAAGAAAACATGCAATAAAAATAAATATAAAGGGAAAATGATGTCATAAAAGAAACTTTTTATTTAAAAATGTAATTGTTTCTAATTTTCACACGCGAAATATATAAAATGTTCTTTTAGCTATCAAAAAATGCTATTAAGTTTTTATGACATTTTTTAATATAAAAAAATAACAGTTTTATTTTCCTGCATGATTAAATTTTAAAATGTTTTATTGCATTCAATATTTCTAAGTGCGTAAATGATTACTATTTACTCCATGTACTGATTCGGTTATCTACGAAAATATCCAGCTTGTGAAAATCACGCACACCACATTTCTGTGACGTATGCAAATAAATTGTGCTTTTTTATCAGTTTTTTTAATATAACTTTTAAACTATTTGGAATTAATTTTTAAAAGTAGGTGCATTCACCAGATTACCTTCATAGGTACCTTCTGGTACAAACAGAATCAAAATCCGACAAGTACTTTTTGAGATTTGCTTGACGAAAGAATTTTTTTAACTTTTAATATCGTTACGTATCTCTGAGTATAAAGACTTCGCTTCGCTCAGACAATTAATTTTCAAGATTTTTATATCAAGATACAGATTTAAATTGTTAATAGGAAAAGGGCAATTTTTTTCTTTTTCAGAAAGGAAAAAATACTTTTGAAATATTCTATAAATTACAGGAAAAATAACAACTACAATCTGACAAGAATTGTTTTTCTAAAATTCAGAATGTGGTAAAACACCGGAATAAATCAACTGTATTATTACTTATTTTTTGAACAAGTAATAAGGGTTATTACTTCTACTAAGATTTTATTACTTCAATTTTTATCCGATTATTATTTACAAAATTATTTTCTTCATAACCCTTTCATCCTCTTATTTTATTTTCTTCTTTGCAGTAAAGAACATAAAACCAAAACATAAACCAAAAACGCCTTCATCAAACAGCAAAATTATTTACTAATTTTAATTTGAATCCATTGATGTAAAGAACAATTACAAAATAATGATACAAAAAGCATCAATAATCACAGCAGTATAAATTTAAGAGTACATAGTTAATTGATGATAAACAAAAAATATGTTCATTGAAATATTTTTAGGTTTGTGAGATCCCTTAAAGCAAATAATGTTGGCAAAATCTTGCAATGTTACAATTAATAAAAAGCAGGTGATTAACCTTATTTATCTTCTAGATAAAAGATGCCCAAATAAATTGTTTTTTTTTTTTTTTTTTTTTTTTTTTTAATTAAGGAAAATGCAAATTAAAAAAGAAAAGAAAATAAACTCAATAAAACAACAATTAGGTCAAAAATATCACAGGGTATCACATTTTATTAAGGATTACATTTATTATTATTGTTTAAACATATTTTGATGAATAAAAAAGACTAATGAATGTGAAAAATAAATTCAACTAAAATATTTAATTATTAGAAAGTCATTGACAATATATTTCATTTACATAGTGAGGAGTTTCTTTTTTAATGGGAAATAAAATATCTTGCTGTTGTAAATTTCAGAATAGTTAAAAGAAAAATATATCTCATCTTGTCAATGACATTCAAAGCGGTTAACAACAACAACTTATGAAACAAAGTTATACATCATGCAATAACAAAAGTTGTAACATAAATTACAGTAAATGGGGGAGTAGATTGGGAATAGGTGTTCACTAAAACTATGGAACTAATTCTGAAAGTGAGTTTGTGTACTACTGTGTTCAAAAGTGAAAATAGTTGTGCAAAATTTAAAGTAATGCATGTGCTTGTGTTGTAATGGTGAAATGAATTATGTGAAAGTCAGTGTAAAACAGTCATGTATATTTGTTTTTCCTCAAACATATGACTTACAACCCACTTTGTGTGCTGTCTCCTTGAACTTACTCAACAGTTGCTCTTGCCGACGAGGTTTAAAGTAAGTGCCAGCAATATCTTCCTCTGCACTTTTTTCAAGCTTCTAAAATAAAAATAAATAAATATTTTAAAGAAAAAAATTAATGAAGCTAATTGAAAATTATTCACTGAACATTGATATTTAACCCAATATATATTGGGTCACTTTGCAAGATTTTGGTATGACTCACTCACACCCTCCATCCTTTTTTCTTATCAGGAAACTACCCCAATAGTGTAATAATGAAAAGAAAATCTAAATAAGTAGCAATCGAAAGGGCATATTGAAATGTGCTTTTAGATGCATAAATTATTTGCCCTCGTCTCTCCATTATTGATATATAAAGTTTTAAAATTTGCAAGATAAAACATTTAGCATTAAGAAGGGAAGGCTCCCCACCAGCCAGTAAGTGAAACAGTTTAGGTTGTAAAGAAACAGGAACTTCCCTTCTTATCAATTAGAAGTTCTTTGAGTAAATTATCGTTGCCATGTGACTTTATTCAGATTCGAACCCATATTTTGAATAATAGTACCCAGTAAGAATCTCATTCCCGTTTCAGGCAACTTTTAGTTTTCTTGTAGTTTATTTTAAAAATTGATATTTATCTTATTTGGTTACTTCTTCATTATCTCTGTTGATCACTTTCCATTAAAAAAATCTATAAAAAAATTGCCAAAATTTAACACCTGATAAATAATGAACATTAGTTAAAACTCATGTATTACAAGCTTGTTATCTTTTAATATCAATATCATGATGTCACAGTTTAATGATGTAAATGTTATATTAAATAATAAAGAATATTAATTAATGTAAACTAATAAATTAGTAAAACCTCATTCTGAAATAATAATCTGAAAATCTGAAATAATCTAATTCTGAAATAATAATAATAATAAAATAAAATCTTCTCATTCTTCTTAATATTTTTACATGATTTTTTTTTTTTTTTTTTTTTTTTTTTTTTTTTTTTTTTTTGGGTTTAGGATAGCTGAGAACGATCTACAACTGGGCTAGTTTTTACTTTTTCAATTTTGGTTTCGGATTTTTTTTTTTTTAAATTACTTTAACTTTTAAAACCGGTTTAAAGCAGTTCTGAAATTGAAACTACCATATTATAAAAAATACATAAGTAAAATCGAAAAAGTAAAAACTAGGCTGGTTGTGGATCATCCTCAACTATCCTATGCAAAAAAAATCATGTGAAAATATTAAAATTTGAGCGAGATATTTAAAAAGAACGCTTCCATAGAATTTAGACTTTCATCCGGGTCATTTTCTGTGACTAGTGTTGTGCCTTAAGAAAGTAAGTACAGTATATCCAGCATCATTGGGACCGAGACTATGCCAGATTTTTTAAGGAATATTAAAAATAGTAACTAGAAATACCAAAAATATAATTGTATTTTTAATGATGCTTTTAGCCATAATTCAATTCATCACTGAGTGATATTCATATAAGAAAAAGAGAAAAATATTTAAAAAAAAAAAACTTACTTTAAATGATATTTTGTATGCTACAGAAAAAAATCAAATAAAGAGTGAAATAATTCTTTCTCTTGTAATTTCAGAAACATTGATGTCAATTTTGTTTGCTTCAATTTTTATCTGTTCTTTAACAAGTTTTATTTATTTATTTATTTATTTTAAATACAAATGAAGAATATCTATTTCAGAAATACAATCTTGTTTCTCAAAAGCATATAGTAATAATTCTCCAGTTAATTTTATGTATTTTTCTTGTGACAATTTATCTTCTATCTGTTGTTTATCCTCTTCAATTTTATTTAACACAGCCAATCTCTCGCTGTTTGTTAAATTGCTTGTTATTGATGCATTTTTGTCAATACTTAGCCAATCATATATCCATTTTTCAACACTTAATGCATTTTCAGATTTTGTGTGTTCAATCAGCTGATAAATTGCAGGCTTTTCATATGAAAGCCTGATATTCTCTCTCATCATATAATTTTGATGTTACCATTATTGAAAAATTGTTCTAACCATATATTGTGCCATGCATTTGTCAAAGTTATCCCTAAAGTTGTTTCTGTTTCTAAGCAACAGTGCAGCTTTACGAAAATTTGTTCAGAAAATAATCGTCTCTAACAAATAATTAAAAAAAAAAAATTTTTTTCTTTTTTTTTTGGAAGTTTTTACTTTGTAAAGAATTACTACCTTTTTTTCCTCCCGTAACTTGAAAGTGGTTTTGATGCCAGAATTCTGAAATTGCTGGATTTCTGAAGTCATGCTATACCAAGAAGCTGATAAATAGGAATTACAAAATAATGCAAAATTTTTCTGATAATACGAACAAATTATCATTGTTTTTAATGTATGCTTATCTCGATATAAAATTGTGTAATATTAGATTATTAGGAAACAGAAAAAAAAAAGAATAAAGACAAGGAAAGAAAATATTAGTTATAAAATTTATATCAATAACAGAATTTATAGCATAAAATACGAAAGTTTTAATGTAACAATTATCAACCATTAAAAATAAATTATTATAATAAAAGAGAATTTACTTTAAAGAATTTATCTTCTGTTGTGTCATCTTCAAAATATTCTTTGATATCAGTAGCTGATGATGCTGAATGGTTATGTTTAACTCGAATGTCTGGGGAAACAACTGGTCTTCCACCAACTTGCACACCTACAAAGTAATTGAAGATTATGGATGCACTGAATATTCAGTATCTATTCAGTCATTCAGCCATACTAACAAATATTCAATTTGGGTGAATATAAAATTATTCAGCCAAATGGAATACTTAAAAATATCTTTTGAAAATTATTTTTAAAAATCTTACTTAAGTTCAATTTTTTACTGTCCTTTTATACAGATACTCAGAATAATTGGAAACAAAATAATTTTTAAATAAAAGAGAATGCTGTTACATTAATTATTTTATTTTTGAAAAGTCACTTAAGAAAATTAACCAAAAATGATGACCTTTATAGGATTCGATGATGTACAAATAAATGCAAGTTGCTGAACAATATCTTATAAATAATCTTTTTTGCTAAAAGAGTATAAAGAATATAGAAAAATGTTCAGAGATGATAATACATATCAAGACAATCAATTTTTTTCTCAGAAAATCAGTATTGCAATCCACTCATCCAGACAAAATCAAAAGTACAGTATATTTCATTGCACTATAGGTAAAACTTATGAGTTTTGTTTGTTAATTTAACAATAATGAAAATATTGTAACCATATTTTCAACAGGGTTATTATAATTTTTGTGAAATTGTGTGTGTGTAAATTTTACTTGTAAAAAGGTCTTGTTTACCAAAATGGAAGTATTTGTGTTAAATATTATGTAAAATTGTTCTAAAATTTAACTTTTTAATACCTTTAAACTTTGAAATAAACTTTGAATACCATCAATTGAATATTTCTATGAATATATTGAACATTCTAAAGGATGAAATTCCATGCATTAGTTTTTAAAATAGGACTATGGCAGATATCAGGAAAATTGCAACATAAAAGCACCACCTGTAGTGTGATTTACATTAAAACATAATCAGAAATAATATTTATCAAGGCATACCTAAATCTGAAGTTCGATGAAAATTCATACATTAGTTTTAGAGAAAGAGCTATTGTAGAAATTTGCAAAAATCAGCATAGCAGTGCTGATTTTTGCCTATTGGAAGACTGACACCAAAACATAAACACAACCAATTCATAATTAAATCTAAATTTGGATGAAAATCTGTTATTTCTTGAGATAGAGCTATTGTGAAAATCATGAAAATGCACCATAGCAGAGTCACTGGTTAAGGGAATCTACACTAAAATTTAGACAATATCAACTCATTTCAAAGACTAACCAAATCTAAAGTTTGATCAAAATCCGTGCATTAGTTCTTGAAATAGAGCTATTGTGAGACTATAGAAAAATACAGTATAGCAGTGCCACTTGTTGAACGAGTTACACAAAATTATAGACAACATCAATTCATGTCAAGGACTAACCGAATCTGAAGTTTGATCAAAATACATGCATTAGTTCTTGAGATAGAGCTATTGCGAAAATCATGAAAAAAGCAGCATAGCAGTGCCACCTATTGAGTATTGAGTGAGTTGCACCAAAATGTAGACAACATCAACTCATGTCTTAGATTAACAGAATCTGAAGCTTAGTTGAAATCCCTACATTAGTTCTTGAGATACAGCTGTTGTGTAAATTGCAAAAAATGCAGCAAAGCAGTGCCACCTGTTGAGCGATTTGACATACATTTCATAAAAACATGTTTTTTGGGTTCTCTAACCCATAAAATACGTAAATCCGTGAAAAACTAGAATTAAAAAAATTTCATGAATCCAATACTTTCTTGTAAAGATAGAAGAAAGTAAAAATTCAAATATGTATTATGATCATGCACTAATTAAATTGCAAAACTATTGCCCTATGTTGATTTTATTTATATCATTTCTATTTAAAATTTCTTTCTTTTTTGTTTAGTAAATGTAAAAGAATAAATGTACCAGGAGTAGGAAGCTTTGTTTTCTGGACAACTAATTCGGGTATTCTCCACTTTTGATAGTCTTCATTCCACTGGCTTTCATTTTTAATTTTTTCAATGTTAGAATAATTACAATCTCTTCGGATGCAAGGCTGAATCTTATCCAGGATTTGAGTCAGAAGTTTTATTTGTTGATCTTGTTTTCGAATAGTTTCAAGATAATCAGTTCTTTCTGTTTCAAACTCTCTTTGTAAGTCTTTTACTTCCTGGTCAAGAGCTTGAATCTGAAATATATGAGACAACATTGAGAGATGGCTTAAAACAGAAAAGTAAAAAAAGAAGACATTTTAATAAAGAAAAAACATTGAAAATACTTAAAATAAGAAAACAAATATAATAAAATATTTGTAGAGGGGATAAGTTAGTTATAGTTTCAAACAGACATTAAACATGGATTTAAAATATCAAATGACTTAATTTTTAAGAAAGCTGAAACATTTTAAATCCAGAAAAGTAGCAGTTATTAAGATAAAAAAAGAGCATAAGTTAAAGTTTTAGAGATTAATGAATCTCTAGTATCACAAATTAGAACTATAAGGTCTGTTTCGTATCATGAATACCAAAATGAAAATGAAACTGTCTTAAAATGATTTAAAGTAATTAATACACATATACTATATCAAAATATTTGCTTGCGTAAATAGGAACACTTTTCTTACAAACACATATGCAGCATAAGTTTCAAATAAAAGCTAAAATACATATAACTTTTATATTTTATAACAACCAATAATCATATACATTTATCAGTAATTAATTAACATGTTGAGAGCCAAGTCTATTTTGTCTATTTTTCTATTTGGGCTGCAAAATAAGATTCTGTTATAAAGCCTTAAAAAAAAATAATAATAATAATAAATAAAAGCTTCTAAAATGCGACAGTACTGTAACCTATGCTGTGAAGAAAATGCACCACAATTTAGTAGAGAAATGGCCAAAAAATTAACTAAACAAATGACTATATTTTGTGATACATGCAAAAGACAACCGTTTTTATGTTTACTGTGTTTTAACAAAACTCATTAAAATTTTTTGGTATGAAACATTTAGTATATTCATGATACAACCCTGAAATCACTTAAAATTGATTAAGAATATAACTTTTTAAATTTTATATTGTCAGTCACTGGTAACTGACACAGCCTAAGCAAAAAATTCAATATCAGTTACCAGTGACTGACATGGCACTCAATGTGTTAACATTGTAATTAAACAATGACGAACAAACTGAATAGTGATTATTTAATTTTTAACTATACACAGAATTTCAGTTTTGTAATATTTAAATTGATTGAAACAAATTGCTTGTCTATTTTTCTCTCTGGTCTTTGAAGAAAACATTCCATATAAAAATAATGTTATCTTCTAGGTCTAGATGCAAAATCTATGTCTAAATTTTTGTGAAAAAATTGGATCTACTTTGCTTCAATAGCTCAAAAGAGAATTATACAATTATACATGCATGCTATATACTATATGAATATTATTTTGCATAAAAATGACAATACATAATAATAAATTAAATGTTAATTTATTTAACATAAAATTATTTTAAAATTATTATTTTAAACTATTTAAGATATTATAAACATATAAAATGATTTAAAAATAACAAATTGAATCAATATTAAATTGCAAAAGTTATATTGCATACAATATTTAAAAAATAAATTTTAGATTTATTTTTTATATGATATATATATATATATATATATATATATATATATATATATATATATATATATATATATATATATATATATATATATGCATTTATTTGAAAAGAGGAAATGACATTTGTTAGACTAGAGATGCAATTGTTCTCTTAAGAAATGCAATATTTAAGAATGTATCAGTCATCATAGATGAGAAAAAAAAAAAGTTAAATTTGAATAAAATAGGGCCACTAGCATTAATACAACATATTAAGCACAAAATAATTATAAATTTTATTTCCTATTTCAACATTCCCAAAGGGAGACATATTTAACAATTTGGAGTACTTTAATTATTATTATTATTTTAAATATATGTGAGAATAAAACTAAATCAATTCCTCCTGAAATGTGCACAATAAGATAAAAAAAATGCTTGATCACCTATAAAAAAAATCTTGTCCCGTCCAAACAAAGTTTTTAAATTGTGCCCCTATTTGGAAACTTTATTTTCAAGTTGTCTATCTGTGACTTTCTCCAAAACTTTTAATTCTCATAGGAAATAAAATGTAAATAATTTATCAATAACACAGAATGATTTCCTAACTACACAAGTTTCATATAAATAAAAAATTATTTAAATACACTTATCTTGTTTAAACTTTTACAATGACTTTTGTAAATGATCAACAACTGCTTTATTTTTAGAGCACATTTGAAACAATTCTGAAATATTCAAACTAACTGCAGTGTTCTATCGCTACTAAGTCTACATTTTAGAGAGATTTTAAAAGGCTTGTGGAAAGCATTTTCAAAGTTTAATTATATATGCACTGCTTGTAATTTGTACTCATGTCTTGATTTAGTGATAATTGATGATAACAAACAGTGAAGCTTATAGTAATAAATAATCAGAGTCTCATTTTAGTCAATTCAATTCAAATTGATGACTAATGTTAAAAAGTGTCAAATGATGAAACAAGATTTTAGGGGTACAGATAGCTTCTGTCAATTTTGGTACCAGTAAAATATTTGTATATATGTTGAAAACTACAAGTCAACATACTTAATTACAACAAAAATAAGGAAACTTATTCAAAGCTAAAGAAAGAGTTAAAAAGAGAAATAAAAGACAAAAAATGAAGTTATGCTTAAATAATTCCGGCAGGATTTAAGTGACAAGATATATGGTATTTTTATTAGTTAAATTTCCTTTCTAGATTAGAAATAGTCATTCAGAGAAACATACTATTAAGTTCGATAGTCTGACATACTTATATATCAATTACAACAGTATTTGCTTGAGTATATATGAGGAGAGATTTTGTACCTTCTTTTTGGCTTTTTTCAACAACAAAGTCTTGGCTCTAAGCTCTTCATGGATATCGTCATATACCTTCAACATAGCTCTATCATCTTCATCCAATTTTGATAATGCCTCTAAATTTAGAAAACAACCATGTTAAAAGATAAGCAGTAAGTTTTTATTTTCAATATTAATGTTTATTCTAGAAAAAAAGGCAGAATGGAAGGGAGCAGAAAGGGATGAGAAAGGAGAAGAAAATGGGCCCAGATAAGGTGTTTGCGCACAGCAGATAATAATAATAATAATAATGCTTAACTAGTTGAATGTGTCCATCCCAAAGCTTTTTTTTCCCTCATATAAATTAATATTTTAAAAGGTTGTGCTTAAAACATATGTTAATACCTTTGTGTTATTATTTTAAAATTACACCAACTTTGATTTCAATCTTAAGTTTCTACATGAGTTTTTTATTTGGCATGAAAATGAGTTATTTTCAATCACAATATTTAATAAAATCAACATTTTATGTTATTCTGTTGTACATCAGCTGCTTGAGAATTGCAGAGTTAGCTAGACATGAATTGCCTGCTGAAGCATGAATAGCCAATGTATGACTGAACTATAAAAAATCATTATTACAGTGCCCTTTTTTGGTGGATTGTTACCAAATTTAATGAGGACCTGCTGGCCATAGCCAAAAATAAACACATACACACACAAAAAGATTCAGTTTTATACAAAACTTCATACATTTTTTAACAGTACAATTAAAAAAATAAGAGCACAAGAATCGCTATAACAGCCCCCGCTTTCAGTGGAATACTTCAAAGTTAAAGGAGGATTTGATAGCCATAGCCAAACATATACAAAAGAAAAAAAAATTCAATTTTATGCAGAATTTTATATACTTTTCGATGATACAAAGAGATACATAGACACATGGGCAGTCAGAGGTTTTTTATAAACATGTTTTTCAGAACACCTGACCCCTAAAATATGCAAATCTGCTAAAAATTAAAGTCAAAAAAGATTTTGATTACAGTATTTTCTTTAGAATGAAGAAAATAAAAAAAAGCTTTGTAAACAAATTTATGTCAAGAATAAACTAAAAAGCATAAAAAAAAATAATAATAATAATAATAAAGGGCCATAATAAAATCAGATTATTGAACTCAATGCAAAATATGTTTGGAGTTCCAATACTTTCAAAATTTATTCTGTTGAGTGGTTTCATTTAACAGACTAGATGTTATTAACACACATACAAAAAAAAATCTCTGTGCGAATTGTAAATGCAAAAAAATCCTTACTGGCTTGGCCTACAGGCAGAGATAGATTTTCAAGTTAAGTACAAAATTTCACCGACAAAAACTGAATCAAGTTTTGAGATAAAGCCAGTTTCATCACTAAAAATGAACTTTAAGGACCTAAACTTTTCGTGCAAATTCCAGGGTTCATACAGAGTTGAGAAGAAAAAATCCAAGGAGTACATAAAAAATCTAAGGAGTCCAAAAAAATTTAAAGACTTGCCACTTTTGTTGTTATTTATGTGGCATACACTTGTACAGCCCCAATTCCACAGGGATTCTGCGAGTTACCGCCCTGCAAGAAGGGGGGGGGGGGTATTCGCGATCTTCAGACGAAATCGGTGCTTTCCCGCGATCTCCAGATAAAATCAGCGATTTATCTGCGATATTTTAGAGCAATTGGTGATTGTTTGCGATCTTTTGTCGAAATCGGTGGTTTTTTTGCGATCTTTTGATAAAATCGGTGTTTTCCTGTTTTTCTTATTTATGAAATTGATGTTTTTTTGAGGATTTTTAGTCAAAATTTGCATTTTTATACGATCTTTTCTCGAAAACACCGTTTTATTCCCGCAATCTTTTGACAAAATCGTCATTTTTTCCCGCGATTTTTTAACGAAATCAGCATTATATCCGCAATCTTTAGACGAAATCGACGTTCTCCCGCGGTCTTCAGACGAAATTAGCGTTTTATCTGCCATATTTCGTGACACTTTGGTGGCTATTAGTATGATCCCAACCAATCCAGGGATGCCGCTGGACTTGAAAAATCCTGGGTCCCTTTTTAACTAAAGCGGGTCCCCACTAATGAGTCATATTTTTAGATGCAAAAATTGAACTTGTTCATTTGCATTAGTAAAATGAAATTCAATAATTGTTTTAATAATAAATAAAAATATAAAACCAATATTAATTGTTTTTAAAATTATGAGAAATTTTCTTTACTTCTTTAAAAATAAATATGCAAGATGCAAATTTAACTATAAAATATTGAACATTTAAAAGTAGAAGATAACAAGTGTCACTATTGTTTGCATTTCTTTAAAAAAAAAGGGGGGGCAAGACTGATTTATAGAAAAAGACATTTTTGCTGAAAAAAAAAGAATACTTTTGTTGAGTAAAGTGATGAGACTTTTTGTTTAATGAATGGGTGTTTTCCTGAGTCACATTTACTCAGAAAGACTTGAAGCAGTCAAAAATGGATAATGAATCACAAAAATCCGTTTTTAGAGCAGCAAAAAAAAAAAAAAAAAAAAAAAAAAAAAAAAAAAAAAATAATAATAATAATTTTGAAGCAAGAAAATTAGCTTTTAGAACAGGAAAATTCACTTCAGGCATTAACGTTTTTTTCTTTTTTTTTTTTTTTTCTCCCGTGCCCTTTTGACAAAATTTGAGTCTTTTCACGATCTTTTGACGAAATCTGCCGTTTATTCGGGATTTTTTTCACGTAATTTACGTTTTTCGAGAATTGTTTAACGAAATTTGCCGATTTTTCACAAATACTTTGACGAAATTTTTAGAAAATTAGCCATTTTTCGAGGTTTTGTGACGAAATTAGTCATTTTTTCCCGAATCTTTGGAATAAATCTGTCGTTTTTTTCGCGATTTTTTGACGAAATCTGTCGTTTTATTGCGAATTTTTGGCAAAATTTGTTGTTTTTTCGCACTTTTTTGAGGAAATTTGCCGTTTTTTTCCGAGATTTGTGACAAACTTAGCCATTTTTTCGCAAATCTTTTGAAGAAATTTGCCTTTTTTCGCAATTTGTGACAAAATTGGCCATTTTTCGCGTATCTTGACGAAATCTGTCGTTTTATCGAAAATTTTTGACAAAATTTGCTGCTTTTCCCAATTTTTTTGACAAAACTTGCCGTTTATCACGATTTTTTGACGAAATCCGTCGTTTTTCGCGTATTCTTTGACAAAATTTGCCGTTTTATCGCGATTTTTAGACGAAATTTGTCGTTTTTTCGCGATTTTTTGAGGAAATCTCTGCATTTTTTCGAAATTTTTTGAGAAAATTAGCCATTTTTTTCGTGAATCTGACGAAATTTGCCAAAAAATAGTCCTTATTTCGCAATTTTTAACGAAAGTCGCCATTTTTATGCGTGTTTTTAAAGAAATTACGCGTCCCACGGGGCGCGTAAGAGCTATTTTACTGCGTCCCATCGCCTATTTTTTGCGTATTTTACGTGCTATAGCGCGTCCGCGGCATCAATGCAATCACTGCAGTTTTTCTGATGAATGACGTGCATAAAGGGTGTACCGTGCGTTTTACAATCGCGATTTTTTTTTTCTTTTTAGGGAGCAATATCGCTTGCGTGCAAAATCGCAATACAATTTAAGGAGTTTCTAAGGAGTATTTTGTTTATCTAAGTAGTTCTAAGGACTACTTGGGAACGTTTTCATTTCTAAGTAGTTTCTAAGGAGTTCAAGGAGTCTGTGCGAACCCTGAAATTCTAATATACACACATGTATATGTAAATGAAATTGATTTAAAAATGGAAAAAAAAAAAAAAAATCAGCAAACTTCAAAATGTTAAAATATGCCAATATTTTCATAATCTGGTTTTTATCATGCTTCAATACATTTTTACAAACTACATGATGTTATATATTCACCTGCTTTTTGTCCATTATATTTCCAATGTGACGTAATATTTGCATTTATTTTATCTTCTGTTTTCTTGAGGAAATCTTGTTATAGAAAAGTTATGACGTAATATTAAATTTTTAATAAATTAGTCAAATTATTATTTTTTCATTTTTATCATGCAATAGTACATACAGTAAATGTTCTTGTAAGTATTTTATTGCATATTTTTTATTGTTGGCAACTATTATAATGAAAAATGTTTATTTTTTCCTGCCTATAAAAGCTTGTTTTTTTAAAGCCATGTTAAGGTGGTATTCAAATTTTTGAACCTTCCCCATTTCTACCCCATCGGCTGATTTTTGCCCATTTGCAATTCCCGCTGAGATATCAATCAACTCAATGTATTAGGTGAGTTTGAAGACGATTCACATATAATTGAGACTTTTATCATGAGGATAAAATTTAGCAGATACATATACATATATATAAGCTTTTAGATGAGAGTGGTTAAGTTAAGAAAAGTTATGAAGAAATATTTCAAAAGTTTTATCATAGGTAATATTTCTTACGAAATCTACCCCAAAATAATCTTAATAACATCATAAAGAAAAGATATGTGCTGCACATTTCAAAAGAAGTTTGTCTTTCTTCTGCCACAAAGATGTGCTACCATTTAACCCTTTATCTACTGACGGTACTTATAAGTACCATTAAAATAACTCATTATAAAATTCTTTAATATGTCAGTTAGATGTAATACTGTTTAGAATGAGTTACAGATACATTATTTTATCTTATTTCAAAAGCATTATTGGTTACACAAAACAAAAATATTTTTAAAAGGATGATTTCTTTTGCCTTTGCATCTTTTCAGCTTTTTTGGTGCTGAGGGAGGGGGAATGGGGATTTTTCAATGCGGAAATATTTCTATATTTATATTGTAAGAACATCATATTTGTACATTTTATAATTCAACAAAATACTAAGAAAATAATTAAAAATAAAATATTTGAGTGGAATTATAAAAATTGCACAAAATCCCTGTAAATTCCAATTTAATTAATCCTTCTAAAATCTTTTAAATATTCATTAAATGATTATGTAAATCTTTTAATTTAGTTTAAACAATTTGTGTAAAATGCTTCAGAATGTAAAATTTTCATCAATTCATAATGCGGTAGATAAAGGGTTAAAAGGCAGTAATAAGACAAAATTCTTTGAAAGGTCTTTCACATTTCTTAATTTTATGGTGTTATTAAGAAGTTTTTTGCTTTTATTGTACCACACGAGTTTAATATTTTATTGAGTGAATTGTGTCTGCAAATTTGCCCAGAATAACTCAGTTGACAGAACATTGCCAGCTTAAGTCAAAAAACCCTGAATCAAACACTGATCTGGACACTTTTTCACTCAGCAGGAAAATTAAAATTCCTACAATTGTAGATTACTTTTATGTAATTGTATTAAAATACAGATTAATTTTCTTTTATTTTGGGCTTGTGCTAACTTGAAATAGAATTTTTGAGTTCTGGTTAGGTATAAGCTTACACATACATGACTGAAATGTGCTTCCGGTTTTATGCGATAGATTTTAGAATTGCAATTTTTTTTAATTTATGATGTTATTCTGGTGATTTATATTTTTAATTCATGTTAATTACTTTTAAGCTATTTCCTGATGTTGTATTTATTAAATTTTGGAATTTAAAATAGTGCAACAGGAAACTGTTTAACGCTTTAACTAGAATGATCTTTCAAAAAAGTTAAAATGCAGGTGATTCCAGTAAAAGAATGAATTGGGAAACTATATTAGAAAAGAAAATTCTCTTGTCAGATTTGACCATTCATGACAAGCTTCTTTTACAAAACTTTTAATCGTTTTTCACCATTTATTCAAGGCAGAAAATTTTGCATTATTAAATTGGGAATATGTGCCAATTGCATAAGGCAAAATTTATAATAAATAATAATTGGTAGAAATAATTACAGAATCTCAGCATCTCCTGCAACACATATACATGTCTTTCATCTTTAAGGGGTTAACAAAGCTGGTAAGATTGAACACAAAGATAATATTTATTTAAAATTTATACAGATTTTTACTTATTCGATAACACTGGAGTAAATTTTAAAAAAATATATATAATAAGAATTCTCAATCTGAGCATTTTATGCTTGTTAGATGAATGTAAAAAATAAAATACACAAGTCTGATATAAAGAAGAGAAGATTGATACCTTTGCAATCAAAACTAGAAAAGATTAAATATTTATTTTAATTTTTGTAAGAATATTTACCATATCAAGAGTTTTACCCCTTTTTGCCATTTTGAGTGAAAGTATATCAAAATCTATAAGATCACTAAAAATATTTATAAGAATGTGCTTAATAATTTTAGCAGAAAGAAATTTCATCTACTAATGCAAAAGACTTAAAATCAAACTAGGATCTTTTATTGGTCTGTAGCAAGCCATTAAAAATTTCTTGGTTTAGATATTAAAACCACAATAATAATAGTATGAGTAGTAATAAATTAAATACCTTCTAATAATTTTATTCTTTTCTCTGCTACCTTTTTTCTTTTTGCCCTCTTCTCTTTCAATTCTCTATCATGAGCTTTTTCTCCACCAACCATCTGGTCTTCCAACTTTTGTAATCTATCACATAAATTACAATAATAAATATACAGAGATTACAAAATAAATCCATACAACTTAAAAGTACTTTCAGGCATTCCAAACGCTAAATAAAATAATAAATAAATATTGACTTGCACTTGAAACTATTTTTTTCATTTTGGCAGTAATGTAACAACATATTTTTGATTCTTCCTATAATTAAACTGTTATAGTGTGTTCATAGTGAAGAGTTGATTTCTTATCAAAAAATGTTTTTATAAGAAATCAACTTTCACGATTTTCTATAATTATTAACAGACGGGAGGCTCTCTTAAACTCCCTTAACTTTTATTGGTTAAAATGGTCAATGCCTTTCTTGACGCAATGAATATTAAAGTAATGCCGATCCTTCTAACCTCCGAAATCTGGCCATATCCTGTCTTTAATTTTATGGTTCTAAAAGTCGAAATGTCGCTTCGGCAAACTCCTGTATTCTGTGAAACCGAATACTCCTATCTTCCTATACTCAGCTGCAAAACACATATACTCCACGAGAAAAACAACCAGCCTAAACTTCACTGTCTCTCTAATGAGAAAAAAGAGAACTTGCAGATATCCCTATTCTCCTAAAAACACAGAATGTTCTGAGTTTTAACTTATTATTATTATTATTTTTTTAATCGAGAATTTCTAAAATTTCCGTACCACTATGAACACACTACAGTATGTATACAGGGATGAGATTGACCAAAAAGCAAAAAAGCTGAAAACTGCGCGAACGACTTTTGAGCAATGACAGGAATGTCAATCATAACAAATATAATTGTATTAATATATAACATACAATTTAGCTTTTTGTAAATTATTATTATTAAATTAAATTAAGAAATTAAATTAAGAAAACATATAATTAAAAGGAAATTATTAACATGAATTGCAGATATTATTTATACTTACTCTAATGAAAATTTAGTTTATCAAGATACAGTACATTAATAAAACCCTGTTATTGGCATGAATATTTTTTTAATTGAAATTTTTTAACAGTAAGACACTTTTGGTTAAGCATCAGGGAAAAGAAAATTTAAATTTTCTTTGTTTTTTAGCTTTGCTCTTGCACAAGGTAAATTTCTTTCTCCTGCTTTTTTCTTGCATATTACACATTAAAGATATCTAGTGATGTAGCTGGACTTTAAAAATCCTGGGTCTCCAGGACCCAGAACTTAAATTCTGGGTCTCTTTTTTACATAAGTGGGTCCTCACTGATAAGTCATTTTTAGATGCAAAAATTGAACTTGTTCATTTGGAAAAGAAGACTGAAATGCAATAATTTTTGTTTTAACAATAATTAATGAATAATTAAAAATCAATATTATTTTTTTAAACTATTGAGAAAAATTTTATTTTTAAAAAAATAAATGTGCAAGATACAAATTTAATTATAAATTAATGCTTATTTGAGAGTAGAAGATAACTTGTATCACTATTGTTTGCATTTCTTTTTTAAAAGGACAAGACAGATTTATTGAAAAAAAACGTTTTTGTTGAAAAAAGGGATACTTTTGTTGAATATAAGGGTATTTTTTGTTCAATGAATGGGTGCTTTCAGAAGTCACATTCATCCAGAAAGATTTAGAGGTGTCAAAAATGGATTTTGGAGCAGGAAAGTCTGTATTTGAAGTGGCAAAAAAATAATTTTGAAAAATAATTTTTAGGTTAGTTTTTTTCAGTCCCTTTGATGAAATTTTTAGTTTTATCACTATCTCTTCATGAAATCTGTCATTTGTTTGAATCTTTTGGCAAAATTTAAAGTTTTTTTTTTCTCCAAAAATTTGCCATTTTTTGCGAATATTTTAAAGAAATCTGCCGTTTTTTCGCGATCGTTTGACGAAATCAACCCGTTTATTGCGATCGTTTTGACGAATGACGATATCTACCGATTTATCCTGATTTTTTGACAAAAGTTGTGATTTTTTGCAAAACATTTGGCGAAATTCTCCGTTTTATCGCGATTTTTGGACGAAAATTGTCGTTTTATCGCGATTTTTGACAAAATCTGCCGTTTTTCGGTATTTTGTGACGAAATTAACCATCCTTTCGCGAATCTTTTGACAAAATTGGCCGGAAATTAGTCGTTTTTTGGCGATCTTTTAAGGAAATTTGCCGTTTTTTCGCGATTTTTTGACGAAATTACGCGTTTTGTATTTTTTTGGTAAATCAAAAAATTTGAAAATAACAAAAAAGCTGAAAACCGCGGATCCGCGGAAGAATCTCATCCCTGACAGTATAACATCTTTCATCCGGACATCTATAATTCGGAAACTTCTCTAATCCGGACATTTTGGTATGTTTATTCGTTTTTGTTTTGAATTAGAGATAATAGAAGGCGCCAAAGCTCATATATAAATGAATTTCAGAAAATGGTTAAGAAAATGAAAAGATTATGTAATAACACAACTTTTTTCAATTTTAAAACAATAAGAACTTTCTAATTTACATGTGTAATAATTATAGGTGTATTTTTAGATATTAAGTTTTAAAAATTCATGATTAATGGAAATTTCACTATTTTTTTTCTAAAGATAATAAGGTGTCACGAAAAAAACGTAAAATCAGATTTTTAATATTGTTAGTTCTTTTTTAAGTATTTAACTTGTGGTTTACTTTGATACTTATATTTGCTATATATTTAATTTTTTATAACATTAGCTTTAAATATCACAATTTCAAATATGTTACTGCAATTATAAGGTTGATTTTTAAATTATAATTGTAAGTCTGAAATTTCTCACTGTAATTTTTTGAAGTTTAGAATTTAGTTTTTCAATATTTTTCATGACAAGTCAATTATTCTTGTGATGTGCATTATTTAATAAGTATTCGTAAATCAGAAATCACAATTTTTTAAATAATCGCATGTTTGTTGTTTTTAAAACTTACGACAGATGGCGACACTGCATAAAATGTACATAATTTTTTTTAAAAATTCGTTATTGAGCATTTTGAATTGATTTTTCTCAATGTTTTGAATTATCTAGTTCCTTACTTTTTTGTATTGCCATAGTAATAAAAGATATTAGTATTATCATTAATCTGTATGCATTTTAGTTACAAAACTTCTGTAATCCGGAATTTTCTATAATCCAGACTCGCTGTAATCGCAATGATTCTGGATTAAAGTTATACTGTATAACAAAACTATACATCTAATTTTCATAAAATTTGAAATGACTTGACAAAATTATGCAACAATTATATATTTTAAGTTTTAAATGATTCAGTCGAGTAGTTTTTGCTCTGTTAAATGTGAAGGATAGACTGAATGATGACTATAAGTGCTACATATTCAAATAATTACGAACGTACAGAAAAAATGTTGTTTTTGCAAGTTTCTCATTCTATGATATAGCATTGCTTCAATTGGGCATAATTTCAAAGGTACCAATTAAAAAAATATATTAAATGAAAAATTGAATGTATAAAATCAAATGGATAGTTTAATTAGAGGGACAATCCATTTCATTACCCTATGATCAATATGTAAAAATACTTTTAAGTACATTTTAATGATGTTAAACTCTTTCGAATATAATAGAATTGTCATGAACCTATGAACTATAAATCAGGGGTGCAGAAAATGTTTCTTCTCTCAATATTTCTCCCAATCCATATGAAAATTTCCCCAAAATTTTATAGTATGTTATAGATACATTTTGTTCTACCATATGTATCGAAAATCCATTTTTCCATTATTTCTCAACTTATGCGCAAGTAAACTGATTCTGAATGAAAAAACAGAAGAAAAAAAAAATCTGAAATCCTCACCAAAATTTCTAAAAGGTTACAGCAAGAAAGGGGGGGGGGGTAGAAATTCACTCCCAGCATTAGCTTTTTTTTGGCGGCCCTTTGACTAAATTCGCTACTTTTAGCGATCGTTTGAAGAAAATTAAAGTTATTTCATGATCTTTTAACTCCCTGACTGCCGAGCAAAAGGGCAAAATTGTAATGTTGTTTTCTTTTAATTTATTTTAAATGTTAATAAAAGATGAATTTTCTAATATGGTATAATTTTTTTGTTACATATATGCTTATAAGCCTTATAAGTTTCAATCACATTTTAATTTCTTAAAACTGGATTATATTTGTAGAATTAAATAAATCTTCAACTGCAGTGAAACCTGCAGTCTAGTGAATGGATATATCAATTCATGGCAGTGGGAAGGTTAACAAAATCTGCGATTGTTTCATGATCCTTTGATGAAATTCGCATTTATTTTGTGATCTTTTGATGATATTTGCGATATTTTAATGAAATTTTCAGGGTTTTTTGCTCGCTTTGACAAAATGTGTGGTCGTTTAGAATTTTTTTTTTTTGACAAAACTTTTTGTTTTGCAATCTTTTGAAGAAATGGACATTAATTTTGCAGTTTTTTGACAAAATTTGTGTTTGTTTCATGATCTTTTGATGAAACTTGCAGTTCTTTGGACAAAACTTGCAGTTATTTTGCGATCTCGTGATGAAATTTATGTTTTTCCGTAATTCTTGGACAAAATTCACGGTATTTTTATATCCGAATTTTCAGATTGATGAATGTTTTTTAAATTTTCGAAAAACTCGTAACAATCACCCGTGACATACATGCACATAAATTTTGTGATGGTCGCCATACACTTTTTATTCTGTTTGTTTATAGTGAATTTCCTATCTCAGGGAATTATGGAATTCGTTGTTAAAATCAAAATCAATGTTTTTCGAATATATTTCTGGAAAATTTCCCTCGTTGGTTAAAATTTCCCCCCAATCCTAGATCGACGGATCAGACATATTCTGCACTCCTGGTATATGTAGACTAAAATATACATTCTGTACTATCTTCAATGCAAAGAATACTTAATATTAAATTACAGGGCCACACAAAAGTATTCCACTACATAATGCTATATGGGAAAACATTGTTTGGGACGTGTTTTAATTATGTTAAACTATTTCACATTTTATGAATATGATATATGTTGCTAAGGTGTAATACAAGTTACTTTCTGCATATTTACAGAAACACAAAAAAGATTTCGACCACTATACTGTATCCGAAGTACCGTCTACTATAACAGCGACATCTGAATATTTTAAAACTTCCTTATTGTACGAACGCACCTCATTTACTATGCTTCACGTGCAATTTCCAACTTTTTTTTTTTTTTTCTTGTTTTTGTTGGTCATTTCTGAACAACTCAGAATTTCAATTTTTACATTATCAAAATAGAAAAAAGTGTACTTTCACATGATTTTCAAGTATGAATAATTTAAAAATATATCTTAATCATATGTAGCATTCAATTATGGAAGATTAACACATTTGTACCAAAAACAATTTCGGCATTTGTTTGTTTTTAAATATTATTCCAAAACTAGATTGCAATATGAAATTAAAACATCACAAATAAATAAATAAAAATGAAAAAAAATCAGCAGATTATTGTTAACATCCACATAATTAATCTACACATTTCATTTTTTTTTTTTTTTTTTTTTTTTTTTTTTTAATTTAAAATAATTAGCAATGGGTAACAATTTTAAATTTTTAAATAGAGAAAATACACATCAGAAAATCTTGAACATGATAAATGTTTATTATTTCAAATATATAAATTTTATAAGGAAAATAATTATTAATGTATAACATATAATACACATGAATCCATAAATTTATAAATAATGCTGAATTTTAATTATAAATAGCATAAAAAATATTGAGATACCTCTCAAGAGCTTGAGCTTGTATTTGAGCCATAACTTGTGGAGATCTAGAGAATAAAAAATATTTTTTAAAACTTCCATTCATTTCTTTTAAGCTATTCATAAAAAAGAAATTTCTGAAGTTCAAGAGAAAAGTGGCACATATAAATATGTTTATATTTACAGTATAATGTAAAATGGGCTAATATTTCAAATGCAAGATAGCCTTAAAGTGTTTACATAGTATAATATTTACAGAATAAAACTCCACTCAAATTTTCTTAAAATTGCATGCAACATATTTTCAACAACTTAACACTGAAATACACAAGCAACTTTTTTTAATTTAGTCATTTTAATTAAAAAACAAGTTGGTGACAAATTGCTCATATAAAAGAATAAATTAGCAAGGACAAAAAATAGGTAAAGAAATTACTTTACTTAGGTACATAATTTAAATAAAAAATCATCTCACTTTTGCATTATTGAACAAATGATCATTTTAACAAATCATTTTACAATTTTACAACACACTCAAAAATATGGTCAGATATATTTAATTTTGATTAGTGAAATCAGCAAACAGTCTTTATAAAGTTTTTGACATTTCATATTTTTTATGATAAAAAATTTCCTTTCTTTTCATTATTGTCAATGAAAATTTCTTGATATCTCAATAAAAGCCATATCAAAGTTGCTTTTCAAAAAGTAATGTACAAAAGCAGCTTTTATTCTGCTTCGTCAGTTTGTGAAACTATTGCCCAAATCTTATCCAATGAGTAGTAGGCTTTAAACAGTGTTGGGCACGTTCACAAAATAAATGAACTAACTCAAACTCACGTTCAATTTCTGAAAAGTGATTTAAGTTCACGTTCAAATTCAAAAATTTTCAAACAAGCTCGTTCAAATCAAACTCATTTGTAAAAGTGAACGAAGTTCACTAAAAAATTCACTTTTTTTAAAAAATGTTTGGATATTATTGCCCAAATTTACAAAATTTTGTGAACTAATCATTTGATTATTCGATATGTAAGATAGAGGTATGCACGGACGGAAATTTCCAGGCCCGATCCATAGAAAAAAAATGTCCGGCCCGATATTAAAATAAAAATTTCGGCCCGAGCCCAGCTCGGCTCGTAGAGAAAATTAAGCTGCCCGACCCAGCCCGATATAATAGCTAAAAACAAGGCCCGACCCGGCCCGATATAATAGCTAAAAACAAGGCCCGACTCGGCCCGATATAATAGCTAAAAACAAGGACCGAGCTTGGCCCCGCCCGGAAAAAAAGTTGAAATTTCGCACCGAACTCGGCCCGACCCCAAGTACATTTCTACAGGACATTGATATTTACCCTTACGGAAGAGTTCTGGCCAAAAAAACTTAGCTTAGTCTGTTTATAATCTCCATACATGCAGAAGTGCTGTAGGCTGCGATGTTTATGCTTTCTTTTAAAATCTTTCCGATTTAGACATATTTTCGCCTTACACAGTCCACCTTGTACAGAGAGTTTACTGTATATATCTATTTTCGGTGAAATTGTATACAGCCCACGTCCGGCTCGGCGCGACCCGAGTCTGCAGAAGAAGTAAGACTAGGATACTACCCAGAGAAGTGATGTCCAGATTTAACCTGTCCTGAGGCTCGTGTAGGCCTCTAAATGGCATTTGAAAGAGGGAAAAAATGTACTAAGGTCTGGAAAAATTTTAAATAAATTATGAAAAAATTGAACGTAAATTTGAACGTAAATTTCGTTCAAACTCGTCTATTTTTTGAGTTTCCGTTCAGTTCAAACTCGTTTATAAAATAGTGTGAGCGAAGTTCAGTTCAAAGTTCACAAATAGTGAGCGAAACTCGTGAGTTTTCGTTCAGTGAGCGCGTTCATACCCAACACTGGCTTTAAGTTAGGGATGCACAACCTGTGGCCCGCAAACTTTGATAATTTACAACTGGAAAAATTGCAATTTTTGTGCTTAAGTCAAAAAAAAAAAAAAAAAAAAAAAACATAGATTTTGTCAATTTATTGCGGGAAAAAATAAAACTTCGCAGTCGCTTAAGAATCGCAAATTTCGTAAATAGGGCACGGAAAAATAACAAATTTCATTGATCAGGTGTGGGAAAATAGTGAATTTTGTCAATGTGGCTAGGAAAATCGCAAATGTCGTTCATCAGGTATGGAAAAATTGCAAACTTTGCCCATGAAACTCTGAAAAAAATAGCAAATTTCGCCGATCAGGGACGAAAAAAATCACAAATTTCATTTATAAGGTACGAAAAATCGCGAATTTTGCAAGGATGCGCAGAAAAAAAATCGCAAATTTCATCAAAAGATGAAGATTTCGTCAGAGTTACTTTAAAATTGCTAATTTCGTTGATTGGGCATGGAAAAATGCATAATTTTGGCAATTAAAGGTGGAAAAATGACAAATTTAGTCGATCAGGCATGAAATAATCGTGAATTTTATCAATCATGCGAGGAAAAGTCGCGAGTTTCGTTGATCAGCTTTGAAAAAATTGTGAATTTTTTGATCGGTTTCATAAAATTTGCGAATTTTCCTGATCAAACGCAGAAAGATCGTGAACTTTCCTGATCGGCTTCATAAAGTCCAGGATAAAGTACATAACTTCATAAAGTACAGGATAAACTTCATAAAGTCCATTGAATAAAGCCCATGAATATTATTACGTAATGAAAATTATCCTTGCTATAATAGTTGTATATACAAGCATAAAAAATGTTGATATATCCTTACCAACTGAATTGGATATTTTGACTGGATAAGAAAACTTCAAAGGGTACCTCTCCCCCCCCCTACTCCCCTCTGAAAACATAATTTTTCCCGATTATATGCCACCAATCACCTCCTGAAATCGAATTCTCTCCATGTTATTAATGTGGCCCTCGACCACCCAGACATACTTGTAAGTGTCCTATTCTCTTCAAAAGGTTGTGCTATCCTACTTTAAGTGATGCCTCTAACATTAACTGTAAATATGAAATACTGAGAAAAACAAAATTGCCTTCATTAACTTGAGGTATATCTTAAATGGAGACCCATTAAGAAGAGCCCACTATAATAAAAAAAAAAATACTGAAATTTGGAAATAAGTACAGAAATTTCCAAATTTACAGTTTCATATAAAGAAAAAAATATATACAGTCAATTCCTTCTAATCTGCAACTCTGTAATCTGTAATTTCCTGTAACCAGCATTATATTTCAGCAGTAAATAAAACAGTTAAAATCTTTTTTTAAGCAAAATATTGAGCACTTTAACCATTAATAAATAAATAAATAAATAACTGATCTGATGAATTTATTAAGAAATTTTTAATGGATTCTGTATTCATTAGAAGGAAATGTTTTATGCATCTTGTAAATAACTATTAGACTACTATATTCTGAATGCATCTGTTGATTGTATAAAAGATAAAATGGGTTATGGAGAGGTGTTAGCTCTGGAGGATCATTTCTGTGTTAAAAGAAAAAAAAAAGTAATTAAAAAAATTAGAACATATTTTGTAACTTTTTTGCTTTCTTATATATTAACAACAAAATTTGTTTTACCTAATCAAATAAAAATTCTTCTAAGTGTAAAGAATTAATAATAATAATAATAATCATTCCTGTGATGCTCAAAACATGGGTTATGTAATAACAGAGTCACAAGTTACATATGTCATGGATTAAACATTAATATTCCTGGACAAATCATAAACAAATTTTAAAAGAAATTTCAATTTTACAGTTTTCAGTACTGCAAATTTTTAAACTTCTAAACATTGCACATTTCCAATTTTTACACCAGTGTACAAAAATGCATTTTTAAATGTAATTTCTTTAAAAGCTGTATCTCAATTTATTTTTGAGTTATTATTTTTTTTATAGTTTTTTATACTTTTTTGTGATTGTGGCAACAGAAGTATTCCATTTCTGGACATTAAACATAGACCAATTAGAAAATGTATAAAATCGGACATCACAAGGTTTCAGATATCTTTATTTTTGACCAATAGAAATAAACATTTTCCAAATGTTTTAAGATATATTTCAGGAATACATTGAAAGACTAAAATTAGGATGGGTAGTTCTTAATATCATCATCTTTACAAGTGATTTAATAGCATTCTAAAATTAAAAGACTGAACTATAAGTCCTCTTTCCCCATAATAACTTGGCTGATGAATGCCTTCAAAAGAGTTTGCAATGCTATAAGAAGAAAAGTTGTTAACAGACAACATAATAATGCATGAAACATAATATTTAATCAAAAATTAGATTCTACTAGTTGCTAGCATCAATTAACACTTTAATTAATGAATGAATTAATCTAAATTTGTATCATTCATCAGTCAAGTTAATACAAGAGGATAATACTATACATTTTGTAGCAATAAAAAATATAAATAAAAATGTCTGTAACACTATAGCATGAAAACTATGGCACTATAAATAGAGCAACAAAATTGCAACATTGACTATAAACACAGTACTCTAATTTTATGGCTTTTAATTAAAAAATAAATAAAATAAAAATAAAACAGTATCTTACTTAGCAGGTACAGGAGATTTCCCATTTGGCACAGATATATGTCCATTTTGAGGTTGGTTTTCTCCTATAGGAGATCCTGGAACTTCAATGGTTTCAACATCATCCTATGATTAAAATTATATTTCATAAATGCAATATGTTTAGTTTTGATTTTAAGGCTGTTTACAATGGCAAAGTTCTATGAAATATCAACTATTAATAAATAATAAAATGGTATAAGATGTAAAATGAAACTTTGCATCATGGGTCACATAGTTTTTATCTAAAAATAGAATGTGTAGAAATCACAATAATATGAATTTGAAAGAGCCTACAATTTATAACAAATATTTATAACCATTATTAAAAGGTGCTCAAAAATTTTGAGGTTATTTTCAAGAGCAATTGTCTTTGAACCATACATCTATTTATAGAAAGTATGAGAAGTTACAATTCATAAACATACAAAATTAGGCATCTCCATAGAACCATAGTATAAACATCCCATTGTTGTGATATTTTGTCATTGAGCATTTACTTATTGTGATTTTTTTCCATGCCACATGTTTGCGTTTTCAACAGAATCTTACAAAAGTACATGAACATAGAATAGATATTCTACAAGGGCATTGAATATGTTCGATCTGGTAATCTAAGATTGGGAGAAATTTTACAGAAAAACAGACACTTATTTCGATTTTAACAATGAATTACATAATTCCTTGAGATAGAAATTTTTTTTCAAGAAATAAAAATATCTGTATGGCAACTGTCACAAAGACAATCTCAGAATAATATGTATTGTATATACTCGCATATTAGTTGAGAAAATTTAGAAAAAATAATTCACTTCAAAGTAGAGGAGGGAATCGACTTACAGGTGGCACAAAAAATGCAAAAAGAAATTTTCGGATTAAAAAAAAAAACACAGATTTTCCAGAGTAATTATGCAATAACGATCTTTTGAATTTCTAAGGTTTTTTGTAATGAATTAATTACCTTAGTTTTTTTTTTTTTTTTTTTTTTTTAAATACATTTTTTATTTGATACAATATTTTAACACTAAAAAATTGGGCATACTCGAACCCGATGTGCAAAATTTAAAAGACAACCTGAAACCTAAAAAATTAAAATCAACTTGACCTGCAATGAAAAAGATACAGTTAATCTGATTTGGAGTACAAAAAAAACCCTAATTTTCCAGAGTAATTATGCAATAACGATCTTTTAAATTTCTAAGGTTTTTTGTAATGAATTAATCACCTTAGATTTTTGTTTTTAAATAAATTTTTTATCTGATACAATATTATAACACTAAAAAAATTAGGCATACTCGAGCCCGATGTGCAAAATTTAAAAGACAACCTGAAACCTAAAAAATTAAAATCAACTTGACCTGCAATGAAAAAGATACAGTTAATTTGATTCACAACAAAAATTAAAGCCAGTCAAACCAGAAATAGTGTACCTCAGTGAAAACTGCTTTAAAATTTACAGTGTTAATGTTTGTGAATATTGGCTCTGTTATTGAAAATCACATTTATAGCAGAACTTTAAAATCCAACAATATCTTCCCGAAGTGTTCATATCGTGGAATAGACCTCTAATGTATAAAACTACAAAATTATTAAAAACATTCTTAAACAGACATCTTCTTAGCAGAGATTATATTTTTACAAGATTTCCTTCAAGAAATAGACCCCAGATCTACAAAACATCAAAAGTGATTGATACCATCCACAAAGACAGTGGAAGATTGCAGTTTTAAAACAATTTATTAGAATACACAACAAACATTGTATTTGTTAGTCAAAAATTTGTTTCTTAAAATTTTTTAAAAACAATTGACAATTTATTAGAAAAGTAACAAAACAAACATTGTTTTTATTAATCAAAAACTTGTTTGCTAAAATTGCGTATTTATTAATAAATAACAGGCATAAGAATTAGATTCTAACTCATGCATCAGCTTAGTTTACATTCCCAATAACTAGGCATGCTACAAATTCAATCTATAAATTTTTAAAGATACAACTTGTATACTGGTAATACAAAAATGGTAATACAGAATTTATGCAAGCCTATACTCAAAATTATCATGTGGACTGGTGGGAAATGTTGAGTGTAAAAACATTTCCTGCACTCTTAATATTCTATACCATAATATCTAATTTATGTTCATGCATGGATATATATATACATGTTTTTGTGTACATGATGGATGAATGATTATGTGCAACAAAAAACAAACAAAAAATTTCGTCTTGAATGTTACATATCAAGTAAATATGATATATACACTTGAGAAACATGATATCAAATAAATATGATATATTTACTTGGATTTAAAGCTACATAAAGTAATGATGTAATACAAAAATACACAAAATATTGCAGTCTACAAGTCACAGAAAATTTGATAAATATTATCATTTGGTATGGAAATTTTTAAAACCAAAGTTTGATTAATTTATGAAGTTTAATGCGATAAACAATTGTTAACAATTCATGCATTTTCACTTTTGCACAGATAAAGAAAAAGTATTGTTTTTAATGTAAATAACACACAATCAGTTCAATAATATTTATAATAGTCACATGTAAGAAATAATAATAAAATTAGAGATGAGAAATAATTCTTTTTTATAGTTTTTTTAGAATTATATAAAGTTAAAAGTTAAAAGTAAATAGATAATGATATTACATTTCATAAAATTTAATTTTATGTGACAAAATTAACACAATACTTGATTTGATATTTTTACAACTTAATCTCACAAATTTACATATTTGAACAGAATTTTCTGTGATTTTACTTTTATATTATAATTATCATTTTATAAGTTGTAGGTGAATGATACAAATACGATAAAAAAGCAGCTAAATAAATCAGACATAAATGCAATATTCTGCCTCAGCCTTGTTTAGAAAAGAATAGAGATTCAAAACATAGAGTGAAAACATATTTCATCAACATAGGTAAATTTCGAGGCTTGCTAATTCTTCTCCCTTCTAGGTAGTGATGTTTGTATTGTTGTCATTATAGATTTTGCTGTAAGTGTCCTATCTTGTATGCTTATCTATGCAACCACCTACATGGGTTGAATAACAGTATTGGTTCTTCAGCTTAAACTGATAAAAAATGTGCAAGATAGAACAAAATACAATCAAGTAGAGAGTGAACATAGTATTTAAATATGCTCCACTAGTCAGGAGGGAAGAAACTGCTTAAAAAGCAGATTGAGGGAAAAGCAGATTGAAACATTGCCACAAAATTTATGAATCAACTTGTATATTTGACAGTGAATTGTTTTTGGTAATATAAGGGGATGGGAATAAGGTGAGCTTTTAAGAAAATTTATGTCGAATGCATATACATTACAGTCTTTGCTAAATTACTTTGTATTGTCACAGTGTTACCTGTGCCAGGTGACAGTGATAAAATTTATCTTGCAGGAGAAGCTTTAGTTTAATGAAACTAATCAGGAACAATTTGAAATCATTAATTGAAGTCAGGCAGCTTTTGTAATTTCGTGAATGAATTTCAATCATTTTGTAATTTTAAGATGAAAGGTTCAAACTTAGAGGATTTTTATTTATCCAAAGCAGCTAAAGACAATAGATATTTCAATACTCAAACTACAAGACATGTGACATGGACATCAAATATACAATGCTGCTTTACAGGGTTTATCTTTTCTAATAAATTTTTCATTTATTGCATTCAATTATTATAACATTTAAATGACAACATGCATAGTAAAATAAGTGTGTATTTTTTATACAAGTAAGTAAGTATGATTTAAAGCCAAAATGTGTATAGTTAATATTAAAACTGCAGTTTTATTATTGTGGTGAATTGTTAGCAGAAATGACATCTAGTTTAGATATAATTTTTTAAAAATCAGATCACTAATATTTACTTGGTTATAATGAGAAAAGTTCTCATTGTGTTTAGCTTAACATCATATATTTTTATAAATAAATTGATACAGTAAAATAATTAATAACTGCAATGGCAAGAAGTATATGTTAAAGCATATCAGGTTGCTATATCTGTATTTATATATGAACAAGTCCTACAAACATGTTTTTTGATACAAATCAATTATTTCAACTTTTATTTTATTTATTTCTACTGTTACCAATTCACCTTTTTTTTCTTTTTTTTTTAAATACAAACACAATTATAAGAAAGCAGCTTAGTAAACATTTATGAAAATGTATGGTGTATTTAATTTAAAAAGAAAAAACTTACTTCGGAATGTTGTTGTTTAGAATTCAATTTAGCAAGCTCTTGTTCATAATAAGCTTTCAACCTATCAACGTCACTCTGTAGTCGTGCATTGTTCTCTTGCTCTTTCTGATATTTACTTATTAGATCTTGCATTTTATCATCATATTCCTTGAGTGAAAAATGTTTAGGGTAAGTAACATTTTTATTACATTTAAATATTATATTATGAACATATCACTGTATAACAATGATAAATGATGATTATTGAAAACTGTCTTACTTCAGATCTGATTAAAATGAGCAGATCAAGACTATCTACCTTACAACCATAAAACCAGATTTTAAGAATCTATAGCTATTTTTTTCATAAATATGTGTCAAAAATTCAGTTGAAAATGTATTTCATACTTTAAAAATATATGTATGGCAGGTATAATCAAACACATAAACCACACACAAGCAAAAAAATATGATAAAAGTCTTTTAAGTTTACAGTCCCTTGAAAAATTACACATCATCCTCATCAAGAAAAAGTCCTCAATTTTTAGCTGATTGAAAATAAATTTATTTATTGCTTAAATGGGCCAGAATCACAGACCTCAAAGGTTCAACTTTTTTTCTTTTAACATGGCAATATGTTCATTTGACTTTTTAAGAGACTATACCTGTACCAATCTCATAATAAGATGCACAGTACAATATAAGTAAATAAAAAACAACATTTATAGACTAGAAACTTTTATTTGTCCAAAACTAGTTTTGGTAGCCGTAATGTACCAGAGTAAAATATTAATCATATCAATGAGATCAGTCATATTTTGCACTAATGACATAACACTAAGGATACTGAAACTAGTTTCCTGCAAGTAAAATTACTTTGCTGTGTTAAACATTGCTTTTTATCAATCTATACCTATCTGATAAAAATATGTTGGTAACAATATCACTAACTATTATTATTACTTACTATACCAACACTTCTTCTGTGATAGCTTCACTTAAAGCTTAACTATCTCAGTCTTGTATAATTAGGGCTTATTTTTATTCCTATTTATGACCAGTCTTGTTGTATCAGCTCACATGTTAGAAATGAATAATAGATGAATAACAGATCGTGTACTTTTCTATTAAAGAAGGGACATGCATTTTTGATGCCAATAAACATTTTGTTTTTCTGTACTTTTATGCTATTTTCAACTACTTTCAAAAATAAATAAAATAACATGAAGAAAAAATGTGATAAAAAATGTTTTATTATACATAAAGTTTTATTATATATATTGCATATGAAATGGGTAAATAAAATATGCAAAACTAAAATAAAATGTAGTAGATTCCCTCAAATCAGCAAATGCTAAAATTCACACACCATCACAGATGTAAACGATGAAACTTTCAATTCAGATGTGAGAACAAAATTACTGAATTTTTTTTCTAATTTTATATCATTTTGTATGTATTTATAAATACATACTATATACACATACATACATAATATATACTATACATATATACATAATATATATCTTTATGTAATTCATGATAACATAACTTAATTCATGGTTTTTCTAGAAGAAAGTATAAATTTATCTCTCAAAAATATCAAAATATTGCTGATATCACTGGCAATCACAATACATAATTTATGCATTAATCAAGCTTTTTTGGTTATTAAGACTTGTTAAACCAGAAATGAAACTTCTTTACTTTATGATTTTGATAATACCTTTATAAGACAAACTTCATTGAATAATTCAAAGAAAATGTTTATGTATACTTTATTATACACCATTATTTATTCATTTGACTTTTAATAATTTTTTTAATTATCTTACATTGTCATTTTAATTTATTGCTTTACATAATTATTTTATCATTTTACTATACTGCAAGCATTCATTATAATTTCATCATTGCATTCAAATTACTGTTTCAAAATTGTAAACAAAGCAGTGACAAGAAATCTAAAAATTCTAAAATCTGCACAATCTCTAGTCCCAAGCTGTGCAGATTTGAGAAGCCTACTATATAACACTACTAGAGATTGCATTGAAAATAATTATATAAATTTAAAAAGGTAGAATTTAAAATGGCAAATACTACAACAAATATTATTATTCCACATAGCAACACATGAATTCAATTAAATAAGAACCTAGACATTTGTCAGCATTTACTGCACCATTTCAACATCCAAAGAAGCATGCAACAAATTATGACAATCACTGACTGGACCAATAAACGGTAGGAATAATTTACTACGAAATGATTATATCCAGAGTCGGGCAGAATCAAAAATGCATGTATTTGAAATACATTTGTATTTTGCATCTTAAATTAATAAGATCAAAGTATTTTTTCAAATATATTTTCTGGTGGTTTTATGAAGTATTTTGCAAACTGAAAATACTCAAAACACATTTTACCATATTTGAAATCATTCAATTTTTTATTCTCAGAGAATTGTAATAATCTAAAGTCTGAAACACTGCTTTAAATTAAAATAGCAAATAAAGTCATTGTGCAAAAATGTTTAAAGATAGAAAACCAATGATTATAAATGCACAAATAATGCATGAAAAGGTAGCAAACAGCTGTTTCGAATCTACTATCGAGATTCTTCATCTGTGCAAAACTCAGCGAGCTAGGAGCTCCTCGATTTCGAAAAAAGAAAAATGAAACTCAGAGCCTTTTTTTCTTTTCAGGCAATCTAAAGAAACTGTTAAGAATTCTTTTGAATTTGTTAAGAAACTTTACAGTTTTAAGCTACGGGGGCACATGATGGTTTCTTTTGATGTTTCTTCATTATTTACTAATATTCCAGTCGAAAAGGGCTTTAGATTGCTTTAAAAAAAAAAGGCTTTGTTAATTTCATTTTTCTTTTTTCGAAATTGAGGAGCTTCTAGCTCGCTGAGTTTTGCATGGATGAAGAATCTTGATCGTAGATTCAAAACAGCTGTTTGCTTTCTTTTCATACAATATTTGTGCATTTATAATTGTTGGACTTCTATCTTTAAACTTCTTTTAATGGTTTAATGTCTATTTCCAGAAAGAAATGACCACTAATAATTCCAGAATTTGTTTCATACATTGATTTTATCTTTCTTTCTTTTTTTCAAACCCTTTTAATAGGCTGTTTGCATGAAATATGTGTAGATTAACATTCTGTTTCCATAATGTTAGGTTAACAGTAAGTATGGAAATGGAAAGTCATATTTTTTAAGTTGGTTCATTAAAATATTCTGTTTTAAACAAATTTTTCATCAATTACACTTTTTTTTGTAATAAAATAAAACAATAAAAGTGAGAAGTTTTAATCATAATAAATTTATTGGACAAATTAAAGTATAAAATATTTTAAAAATCTAAAAATAGCTTTAACAAAAAAAAAAAAAAAAAAAAAAAAAAAATTAAAGGAAAGAAAATTCACCTTTTGTATTTTCAAGACAGTTTCAGTATTTTCTTCATCTGGCTCAGATTCTAGACAGAAAAAAGAAAAAAATATATGTCAGGTTAAAGGAATTTCCAAATTTTATATTATTGCAAAAAAACTCACATAATTCATTACATGAAAATACAACAAAATGCACCTCTATATGGAATTATTTAGAAGTCACTATGATACCCCTCCCCTCCCTTGCCCCCCAAAAACAAAAATACTAAAATCTGCTAAGACAGAATCACAAAGGACTGGAGAAAAGTTCTGTTTTACGCAGGTTTCTAAATTAGCAAGTTACTATACAATACCTTCTAATAGCACCATATTTCTTCTACTGAAACCATGAAACTTTTTTCTTTTAAGACAAGATTCGATTATAAAAGGTTCTGTTTTTACATATTGTGATACCTTTGTTCTCAAGTAGCACCCCCTCTTGAAAAGGAGAGAAAACTAGCAGAACAAGGAATATCTTCCACCTGCGAAGGTGTGAGAAAAGGTGGTCCGGTTTGCTCCGACCATAAACGGAAACTAGTCGTTGGGGGCCATCGTAACACTTACCCGGGATGGATATGCATAATATAAAATAATGGATAAAAATTATAATTATAAATAAAATGGATAAATGAAAAAATTATAATGGATATGCATAATATAAAATATGAAAATAAAACATGTGTAAACTATTTATAAAATGCATTGCAATTCCAAAACAAAACTTAAAATGCATTTTAATACTTTTAATATAATAGCTCTATATATATGCTCTATAATGAATTGCTGATGAACCCATTTCAACAAATTATACAAAATGCCAAAATACTCAAGTAAGTACCAGATTGCGTAAAAGAAACATCTTTATAACTCCTAAAATAATAATCATATTAACTACAAATTTACTGTGTTGAATTAAGCATCTCATTTCCAATTAAAATATATCTTTGTATTGAAATTTGAATGAAATACAGGGTCATGAAAAATTGAAGAATGTGAAAAACAGGATTACAGATATCTCGGCAACTAATAATCCGATCGACTTCGTTCTTTATACAAAATTTGTGTTATTTTATTGCCTTTTATGTCCACTCCTTAAAATAAAAAAATTCGAAAATTTTTATATACTTTTCATCAGAACGAATTTTCGAGAGTCCGAAAAAAAGTAATTCCCGATAATCGAGGTTACTGATATTAAATAGGCTTCGTCCCATTCTTACATACTAAGTACATAAAAAATTTCAAGTCTCTATCTCAATTTGTTCGGGAGATAGAGCAGTTACAGACAGACGGACGACAAAATTTTTTTTCTAAAAATATGTTTTTCGGAATCTCCAGTATCTGAAACGTGTAAATCCGTCAAGAATTTTTTTCCGATTTTCAAAACGATTGCAAGACTTACCCTATACTACGTATGATGGGTAAGTAATAACATGGAACAAGGAAGAACGAAAATATTATTTGTATGTTATTGATTTTGTGTTTCCTTTATGTTGTTTGTAGTGTTCGTAAAGTGTTGTCCAGCAATAAAACGTCTTCATAAAATAGAACTGCTCCGAGAATTTATTGGCCCACACGAGCACCCACACCTGTGGACTATTACACATATTTTAATATATTACAATTATTTTGATCTATAAATAGTACATTGCTTTTAGATCAAATCAGCAAAAATTGCTTTTCTGTATAACTATTTCAAAAAGAGATATGAAATAATTTAAATATTACTATTGTTTTTAATAACATTATTATCAGTATAATACTGCTAAGAATTTTTATATCCACTTATCAAAAGCTCATTCTTTGACTTTAAAATAGAGTGTCACGATTTCCTTTTAAGGCATGCATGTGAAATGCTTTTGGCTTGCCTCAGCTCTTCAAGTTTGTGAATGAAATTTTGTAGTCAATTTTTGGTTTGCTTTTAAATTTTAAATTAGAGTATCACAATTTTCTTTTAAGGCATGTCTAGGAATTTATTTTCTGCAAATGCTCTATCCCATATAGAGGAGAAGGGATATTGGGGGAGGGGGGGGGATCACATGTGAACAGTACATATTTCACTCAATCTGAAGTAAAAAAATTAAAAAAAAAAAAAAAAAAAAAAAAAAAAAAAAAAAAAAAATATCAATGATGTTAGTACTGGCACAACCTTTTGGTTGAATTTTAAGAGCAATCAACTATTTTGATTTCTGGCTGTTGCAACTTGTTTGTTTTAGTTAAAAAGTCTCCCAAAATTACTGAAGTAAAAATTCATCCAAGACATTTTATTAAAGTAGCATTAAATTCTATGAGATACTAATTAGGTAAGTCTATACAAAGTTTTGTTTCCTTATTTCAATTAAAAATATATTTTTTTATAAGTTGGGCTTAAGTTGGTAGATGTGAAACTCGTTAACAGAACATATGGGGGAAGATATGAGCAGTTCACAATTGTATTTCTTAAGTCTGTAAATGCATTTTTTTTTTTTAATTAACAATTTTACTGTCCTTGCCAAGCAGTGAGCTATAAATTCAATGTTTTTATGATTTTTTTACAGTTTTAATTTACTGGAAGTTAGATAACAATTTAAAACGGTGGCTTTCTGTAAATGTTAAATAATAATATGTTTAAAATAAAAGATTTGAACTTATGCTGTAAACATTTTATTGATTAAAAGCAAATTTCAATACTCATCAGCATACAATATATATAAAAACAATATTAATCACACACAAAACACATTTACACCCAATGTTTCAAACTCATTCTAATGAGTCATCTTCAGGGTGATTTACATGACCTTAATGGAGAAAAAAATACCTACAACATAGTCACACACATTAAACTCTTTTAAAATCCAAAAATGTGCCCTTAAAAAAACAAAAAAATAAAATAAAATAAAATAAAATAAAATGCTCATGTCAAACCAGCAGTACATTGCTCATTTTACTTTTTGTAGCAAATAATAAAGAGTGCCATTATTAACTAGAAACATAAAGCAATGAATATCTACAAAATCCATTCTATAATGATTAAGCTGAAACATAACTTACTTTTAAATGAACCTTCATCTATATTCCAGTCTGGTGAAATCTGCCCATTTAGCATAGCTTTCAACCTGTTAATTTCTTCCTGATATTCTCTCAACAAAGCATCTTTAGGATCTTCATTGATCTTAGGTTTATTCTGGATATTTTTAGCTCTATTAGCATACCTTAAAGTACTTAAAGTTTCATCATAGTTATTATCTGCAGGAGAAAGACAGGCTACCATCAAAGTTTTGGTGTTCCCTCCAAGAGAATCTTGAAGTAACCTTGTAAGTTTTGAGTCTCTATATGGAATATGTTTTGATTTACCATCAACTAATGCAGAAATGACATTTCCCAGAGCAGACAGAGATAGGTTGATTTTAGTTGCTTCTTTTAAGCGATCACCAGTTGCACCTAAATGAAAATATTTAAAAGAACATAGATAAAAAATTATAGAAATCTTTTATGCATCACTGTAAATGAAAGATAACTTATGTACAACATATTCTATAGTAAGCATCTTTTAGTATCTCAATAATGCACATAAATTTCATTGTGTTTGGAACAGTATAACATTATTAAAATACCCACAAATGATAAATGAAGAAAAGCACAGAAATGCAGAAATGTGCTCAAATAATTTTACACAGTGTTATATATTATCTAAATATTTTTATGCATTCACCATATAAAACTAATTCAGAAAAAAAATTGCACATCACAGCTGAAAACATAACTGCAGAGATTAAAATCCATAGTTTGCAATGTCTCCAGCTTTTTTGCAAAGTCCTGTACATGAATATATTTATATTCTACCCCCCCCCCCCCTCCCCACAGATTATTATGTTACTGAATTATTTTCAGTAACATTGCAAATGAATGATAAATACTTTGCACAATATTATTTGACAGAAAGTACACTTTAGCATACCTCATAAATACATATAAATTTTATATGTTTGAAATAGTGTAAGATCATTAAAATGCACAGCAAACAATATTTTCTCACAGGCCAATCTCACGGTAGTGAGATTCTTTTGAATGTCCCTGTAAATGAGCTATAAATGATACACATATAATTTTCAATAGCACATATGCCATATTTAATTTCTATAATATATAACAGGGAGGGCAAGCCTATAGCATACATGCCAAAAGTGGTACACAAAAGAATAATTTTAGCACGGTGTTGGTTTTGGCTTTAAGTTAATTTTCAGTAATAATGCACAAAATACACAAACTTTGGGTGATCTGATCTTGGTCTAAATTTAATTAATTTGAAATTGAATAATTTTAATTGCAGCTTTTTCAGATGCCATAAATAACCACATTAGTAGAAGTACCAGTGACGAAATAATGACAACTTAATTAACTGATTATAAACTTGATATTACTTATATTTCTTCCAAGATGTGACAACACAATTAGACACACATATATATTTTTTAATAATTTCTAAAATTTAATTGTTTCTAAGATGATTATAATGCCTGTATATCTTATCTGTATATTATTCATTAAAAAAATTAATAAGTGATTTTTATTCATATTTTTTTAACCACTAAATTTGTTGGTACATCAGGGTCATGAAAGATATTTTTTGGAAAGAAATTGCATGAGCTATAAAAAGGTTAGCCAGCTCTGAAAATATAGCAATTACATGGCAAATAAGAGTATATTCACAGAAAGCATGACAGATGACTGACAGACCGACCAAAGTCATAAGCACTTTATAATTATGTTGGAAAGTGTTAAAATGTGAATGTTTAACATTGCAATGTAGATTAATTATCAAGTCTAGAAATTAAGTTATAAGTCAAAAAACTTTTTAATAAATTAGTAAAATGCTAGTATACTCATCAGTTTTTGCATGTCATTTACTTCCTGTTAAATTTACTAGATTTAATTTTATCAAGTCTAGAAATTAAGTTATAAGTCAAACAAGTTTTTAGTAAATTACCAAAACGACAGTATACTCACCAGTTTTTGCTTGTCGTTCACTTCCTGCTAAATCTACTAGATTTAATTTTCCTTGCTTAATATGCTCCCCAGAGTTTTCCATTTCCAGCATTTCCAGATGAATTGTGAAGATGGAATGACTACGAGATGAATCTGCATTCATGAGAGTTGCCCCAACTGATCTGTTTTTCCACCCAGTATCCATTATTAGTTCACATTCTTTGGTATTATGCACAGGATGTAAGGAAAGGCCTAAATAGATAATAAATCATGGTTAAAATGTTTAAGGAAAGATTTCATACTTAAAGTATGAAGAAAAAAAAATAAATAATGAGCATATATACAGTTGTGATGTAAAATTGTACCATAAAAGATATTATGAATAATTGGGAATAACATCTTTTATTAGATTCTACACATGATATGAGATTTGGTGGCTATCTGCATGATGTATAATTTTTGAAGATGAAGTCACATGGAATTGAAAAAAAAAAATTCCATTTTGATAGGATTAAGTCAGGACATGTAATTTTCTCAGTGAAGGCACAGTTTTTTACAATATTAAATTAACTAATTTCTAAATTTTTAATGGCAATGCTTTATTTTGACAAATAAAAAAGATAATTCTATGCATGCATTTAAATTCAGGTCCAAATTTTAGATTATTTGGTTTAAAAAAAAAAAAAAAAAAAAATTGGAATATTATTTAAAAAACAAGTATAAATATATTATTTCTCTTGTAATTTTCATAATTTTATTATGAAGCTAACATTTTAAGAACATGTATGAATTATAACTTGTATTTTAACAGAAATCAATTCAAAATTTCAGATCATATTACTAAGAAGATTTTTAGTTGTTTGGTTGAATATTTATTTGATTTATTTAGCATTTTTTAAATACTAATATTATTTTCCATTGAAAAAACATTAGAAAAATTGTAGAACCTGGAATATTTTAGTAACATATTTCACTTTTGAGACTGTCTTCTGGATAGCTCAATTGTAAATATTACATATCCCTGAAACTAATCACAGAAACTTTAGAAAAAATTTCTATTTAAACTAATTGAATGTAGTGTAGAATAATTTTCACTTATTTTTTATTGAAATTTGAAGATTACTGCAGGTAAATTTTAAGTTTAAATTCCTTTTAATACAGAGGTGGTCATCCTAAAAAAAGTTTGAAAATGTCAATAAAAATAGACATTATTTCCAGTTGAATGGTTGTACAGTATAATTCAAAAATCTAACATCAATGGAACTGAGATTATGCCAGATTTTTGAAGGAATATCAAAAGCAGTACTATATTCTTAATGTTGCTTTAGCCTAAATTTAATTCATTATTAATTGATAATTATATAAGAAAAAGGAAAAATTAAACATAAAAAAACTTACCTAAAGTAAGTTTTTTACTTTAAGTAAGTTTATTTTAATTGATACTTTCAATGTTACAGAGATAAAAATCAAATAAAGTTTGAAATTATTTCTTTCCTTGTAATTTCGAAAACATGCGAGTCTTTTTTTTTTTTTTTGCCTGTTCATTAACAATTTTTTTTTTTTTTTTTCTAATTACAAATGGAGATTCTCTATTTTGGAAATAAAGTCTTGTTTCTCTAAAGCGTACATTAATTCTTCAATCAAATTTATGCAACTTTCTGGTGACACCTGTTTTCATGCCGGTTGTTTATCCTCATCTTCTGAGCTACCACTAGCATTAACGATTGTTCTATTTAGCAAAGTGTCATGATCTTGCTTTCCATTAAATTGTTCGCTGTAGATGTGTTTTTGTTAAATTTTAGCTAATCATCTGTATCCTTTTTTTTTTACACTTAATACATTTTAAAATTTAGCCTGATCAGTCAAATCAGAAACAGCAGTCTTTTCACAGGGAATGTGAAAGCCTGAAAAATTTTCCTTATCAATAAGATTGCTATAGCTGAAAATTTATTCTGACCATATATTGTGCCATGCATTCTCCAATGTTGTCACCAAAGTTGCTTCTGTTGCTAAACAATGGTGCAGCTCCAATAAATTTATTTTCAAAAAATAATCACCTCTAAACCCCAAACCCCCTTTCCAAAAAAAAAAAAAAAGTCAAATATTCTTTTTGTTTGCATTTTTCTTTTTGATCCTGAAAATTTTAGTACAAAAGAAATGTTATTTTCCTCCTCTCATAACTTGGTGAAAGAGAAACAGAAAAAGAAGAGAAAAAATGGTTTTGATGCCAGATTTCTAAATGCCAAATTTTTGAAGTCACACTGCAGTTACATTTATTGAGAAGCAATTATGACAGAGTTTTGAGAGGGTGCACATTTTTTCTAATCATAATTGTACCAGGCACATACACATATTCAAATTAAAATGTATAACCTTTAAATAAAAAAAAAAAAAATTAAAGTTTTGTATATAACACCAAATATACACTAAATATACACCAAGTATAACACCATATTTCTTTTTGTGTGTAAGTAATAATAATAATAACAGCAATAATAAATTATTCAAAAGAATATATGTTTTACCCCAGTAACAGCAATTAGTAAAATAAGATGTTTCACTGCAAACCTAGATTTCAATTCTAGCTAAGACTAGTTAATGTGATTGGCTTTCAGAAAAGATCTTTGCTAATTAAATAAAATAGGACTTCAAAAACCATTCAAGTTCACTTCACAACCCTTTTCTTTAATCAAGATTGAAAGCAATGGATTAGATTTGTTACATAAAATTACCAATAATGCTAGTAGCAGCTCAGAGGAATGAAGACAATGAGCAGGCAGACGAAAAAGTATCATTAATATGATACTTTCAGAAATTGACATTTTTTACTTGTATAAAACTCAAGAAAAGCTTTGTATGGCAAAAATAAATAAATACAATAAATAAATAAAATAAAATTGACATTGATGTTTAGAAAATTACAAGATAATAAAAACTTCACTGTCTAATACAAATCTTTTTGTGATACAGAGATATCAATTAAAGTTCATTTTTTAAAATATTTAATTCTTTCTTTTTCTCACATAAATGTCACTTGGATATGAAATAAATTTTAAGTGAAGGCACCAACAGAAATACTTTTGACATTCTTTCAGAAATCTGACTTAGTCTCAGTTCTAATACTACCAGCATTTTTAGGTTATATTGTAATTCAATTATAAAGTACAGTAATACACCGACTTATGTTACCATGTATTTACGTTACCTAGACTGGAAAAAAAAAAAAAAAAAAAATCTAGATAAGACACTCTTAGAATTTTTTTGAAGATTTTTGGAAGAAATTTAACATTTCAGATGCAATCACAGTTATAAAGTATTCATGGGGTGAAATTCAGCAAAAAGCAGAGAGATGCTTGAAAAGACTGTGTCCCCTTTCCTTCGCAAAGACTAAAAAAACATTTTTAAATTATGACTAGCGTATTTCTGTTAATTGATGTTGACAAAATCATCAAAAATGGTACAGAAATCAACCTTGGAAGCTGAAGATTCTTTTGAACTCATAAATTCCCCTGATTAAGAATTAACCATTGACAAATTTATCAAATTACAGAAACAAAGTACTGTCTGAAAATAAATATTTGGAACCCAGAGGGAGAGAAGATTATGAAAGTTAAAAATTAACTGAAGAACTAAACCTTATTGAAGCTGGAATGACAGTTTGTGAAATGATTCAGACAAGCAAGTGTAGCAAAAGACAAGAAAAAGCTTAGAAAACTCACTTTAGTGTTATAAAAAACTTGTACAAGGGAAAAAAAAAAATTGTTGATTCAAACTTCATTGCAAGATCTTTTTTTCATGCTCAAAGACTTGAACAAGGCAGATAGAAGAATAATAAATTGTAACTTATTGATTTATCCCAAATTTTTGTATAGCAAAAAATTGTGTTACTAATGTTAAATGTACATAACATAATCCCTAAACACAATGGAATGGTAGATTTTGGAAGAATTTTATTGCTCATTCTTTTTTGTTCATCTAAATACTTCATCTTATATCACGAGTCTTGAAATATATTGCTGATGCAAGTTGGGATGTTATTGTAAATCGATAAATTCAACATATAAAAAAAATATTCTAGGAAACAGTGTCAAAAATTTATAAAAAAAAAAAAAAAAAAAAAAAAATCCCTCTTTGAATATTAGTGTGACAATAATAATAATGATGATAATAATCACAGAAATTCAAATTTTTTATCATCAAAATTTGTTTTCCTAGCTACCAAAACAGTTTCTCATCTTCATTACATCTATAATGACTAACATAATGTATGCATGTTGCTTTACCAATTGCTGGATTTTAAAAATTAATTGTGCAGCAATTTTCAACTATCCACACATTTTATTTTCATTCATTAGAGAAGTTATATATTTTAGATATTACAAGTCTGAAGCACATAATAAAGTATAGCAACATTCAAATTTTTAGTATTAATAATTATAATAAATGAATTTCAAATAAATGTAAATGGTATTATTAAAGAGAAAGATATTCTGACATAGAAACAGATTCTTAAAATTTCACATTTCCTTTAATATTTCATTAAAATTTATTTTTTTATAGTACAAAACTCCTTTCTGTTGAATTTATTTTGCTTTCCATAAACACTGTAAAAAAATTGCAACATCAATATTAAAAAAATATATAGATAAATGATGGTAATAATAATAATAAATAAAATAAAATAAAGCTTAAAAATTTTATTATTGGTGCAACTGGAGAATTAACGACTGCTTGAAGTTATTTTTAAAAAATAACAAAATTGTAATTTAACAAATTACGACGACTATTTGGAAAATGATATTTTCAAAGACTCAAATTTTAAAGGCTTATAAATAAATTCTATATTTAAATTAATAATAATAATAAACATCATTTTTAGGATGATTATAATGAGTCATATGTTACATACACCGTGCATTAAACATAAGACCAAATACAAAAATACAGTAGATTAAAGATAGACAACTTTAACTGTTTAAAATGTGCATTTTTATTTGATGGAGTTAATCAGATTGACTTCTGAACACCTCATACTTACGTACAGCATGGATTAAACATTAACATTCCTGGGCCCCTTACAAACAAATTTTAAATGAAATTTCAGTTTTATAATTTTCAGAGCACATTTTTCAACTTCTTAACATCGCACATTTTTTATTTTTTCACCGTTGCGTAGAGAAAAAAAATGCACTTTTTAATGAAATTTGTTTGAAATCTCTACCACAATTTGTTTTTAAATTATTAAGTTTATATTACTCTTTTTGTCATCATGGCAGAAGTATTCAGTTTTTGGACATTAAACTTGGATCAATCAGAAAACAAATAAAATACAAAACAGAAGTATTCCATTTTTGGACATTAAACTTAGACCAATCAGGAAACAAACAAAATTAAATAAGTTGCAGAATTCAAGCAATAAAAAGATTCAGATATACTTTAGATTTCCCAATTCTCTACCGAGAACAACAACTATTTTATCCAAATAGTTAAAAAGAAAGAAAGAAAAATAAGTAAAAATAAATAAATAGTGTTTTACCTGAAACATATACACCCTTATCTGGATGCTCTTTAAGCTCTAATTTTCTTTTAGTTTCCTTTCCTAACAAATCTCTGATTTCTTCATTGTAAATTTCTAAATAGGAGGCATGCACTAAAAACTTTGTATTTTCAGTAGTGGCTATGGCTTCAAATATATGCTCAAAGGCTCTTGGAATAATTCCTTTTTGAGAAGCAGGATGGCAAACACCTTGCATAGTGAAGGACTTGCCACAACCTGTTTGGCCATAAGCAAATACTGTGCCATTGTAGCCCTCTGTTACACTCTGAAAACAGACAATTAAGAATATAAGCAATTAACAAAAAGTAAATACAATGTCAAAATTTAAAATATATTTAGACAAATATAAAAATAGATATGCTAAGTTTATAAAATATGATTCATAAAATGGGGTATTTTGTATTAATCAATATATATATCAGACATCAATATTAGAAAAAGAAAATACCTTTTGTATTTATGAAACTTAGGTGTCTTTCTTTTGGAGCTATTGTCTGTCTGTTGGTGATGGATTATGAAATCTAGTGCATGTAAAAGTCTAATGCAGGTCTTGATGCACATGAGGCACTGATTTTTCGTTTCTTGATAATTAGTTGGGATATTAATTAAAAAACTCATCAACAAAAGCATTCATTTTTTTCTCAAATCGGCAAATTTGGTGCAGGTTTACCAGAACACTTCTTTTTTTCTCAAATCAGCAAATTTGGTGCAGGTTTACCAGAACACTTCTTTTTTTTTGGATACACATCCTTTGTCAGTACATAAAGCACCCACTTCAATAGTGTATTGTGCTTTACTTCCCTGCAAATTCAGATATTTTTCTATAAGGCTTCTAAAAATGAACCCAATTCTACATCTCTCTACATTTCTTACGATTGAATTAACTAAAAGTAATGGTTGAATAATGGATTAACAAAAAGTTGAATTAAATGAATTGAAAAAAAAAACATTGAATTAACTAAAAGTAATGGCTCCCTTGAATTAACTAAAAGTAATGGTCCATATTGTAACAATTAGAATACTGTAATTCTATCTTTCACATCCAATTCTTCAGACATTTTAGACAATCTTGCCAAACAAATGTCTGTATTTCCATTATCATTAGTTTCATGAAACTTTATGTCAAATTAGAATGATTATTAATTCCATGCATCATATAATAATCTGGTTGCTGTTAATACTGGTAAGCCTTGTTTTGATGCAAAAAACAACAATAAAAGTTTGTGGTCAGTTATTAAAATAAACCTTCTTTTCTTTAGGCATAAGTAAAACTTTTTTACTGCCCATACTATACTTAAAGATTTTTGCCAATTTGAAAATATTTCCGTTCACTGTGGGTTAAGCTTCTGGATGCAAAAGTTTTAGCAAATATTTGCAGCGCTGTGCGAAAGAAAGGGGCGAAAGATAAAATCAAAGTGAAGTTTTAATCAGTACAGATGTTACATAGTGTTTGGCTTGCGGTTTGCACTAAATCTCTTTGTATATTTGCCGATAATTATACAGAGAGAGACAGAAACGTGTTGTTAAGATAACATAATCGAACGGATAAATTAAATGCAAAGATATTGGGGATAGGCCAGGCACTAAATGGTTAAAAGGATTGATTTCATGAGAACCGAAGAATCTCTCAAAGCAATCAGAGAAAACATCTGCTGACAGTCAAATTTATGGCCTAAAATAGATATTCGTTAGACGCACCCACAAAACAATTTGCAGAACTATATGTTTTTGAAGAGAAAAGATATTGTCTGCAACTGAACAATTTTTTTTTTTTTTTTTGAAATTCCAGCAATATTTTTAGCAGTACTTTAAGAGGCACAGATTGGAAAGGAATTCTTTTTCTTTATTTTATTTCTGTTAGATATTATATCTGCAGATAAATCTAGTGCATCAAAAAGCATTTAATAAAAGCATTCACATATTGTAATAACAGGAACAGGGCACAATGAATTCATAATTCTTAATTTAGAAAAATTAAATAAAATAAAATTTTTATTTAAAAAAAAAACAGATTTTTGAAGTAAAAAAATATATAATGCTATTGCTATTATAAAAGTTATCAAATGCTTAGTCTCATCAGGATTTCAATGTGATAAGATATAAGAGAGCTGCCAGTGTTAAGGGAAGTTTTGGATCATGATAAATGAACTAAATTTTTTATGAATAAATTTCTTTTTTCATTTACTCAAAGAAACATGAAAATCCCTTGATCATTTAGATTTCACATCTTATTTTATTAACTAAGTTACTATCATAAATACTTATAGTAATTCATAAAATAAGTAAACATTACATTTTACAATGTTAAAAATAATAATAACAGCTCTTAACATAAAGTAAATTTTTAATGAATTTTTTAATCCCAATATTTATTTTTAAGCTTGTAGATGAATCAACTAGGTTTAAAATGATCTGCAGTGCTGCTGCCATGCCAAATTGTAACAACTAGAATACTGTAATTCTATCTTTCACATCCAATTCTCCAGACATTTTAGACAATCTTATCCCTAACTTAAAAATCTTCAATAATAACAATTCATTAGGGTTTTTTTTTTTTTAAGTAAAGGTTTAAGGTTAAGTTAAAGGTTTTTTTAATTACAAATTACATCCTTTCCTACTACTAGAAGGGGTAAGCAACTGTTTTTTCACTAATTTACATAAAATCTTCACAATAGAAAAATAACTTCTAAAAACTCAAAGTAAGGCACAGAATACAAACAGCTGAAAACATGCCTTTTTTATCACTAGGAAAATGTGAGCTAAAATCAGTAAATAAAATTAATTATAAATTACTTTTTTAAAGAGCAGATAAATCAATATATATATTATTTAACTTCACCTAATGAAATTATATATATATATATAAAACTGGCAAATTTTAGAAAATTAATTTATTATTAGAAAAATATTTTATTCATTAAAAATAAATATATAAAGTTTTTTTTTTTTTTTTTTTTTAAGCAGTTACGAAAAACCACTAAACAAATCTCTCATGTGAAGTCTCTTTTTTAACAACTTTCTACATTGCATCTCCACAGAACTTCATTGTTAGTAATATACAGTTTCATACGATGTCCATTTTTACATAGTTGTTTGTTACATAAAAGCACTCGCTTTTGAATAAAAGAGATTACTTCCAATTCAGTATTAGGCAAATAGTATTAGGTAAATCAGAAATTGCTTCCATATTTACAAAAATAACATGAAAAATGTTCAGAAGCATTAATTTTAAAAACAACATAAAAATAGCATAAACAAGTGTTATTTCTTTAGGATTGCAAATTATTTGACAAGATTTTACAATTTAACTTGACAATTCATTTTTAGGGCCATTAAAACACTTAAACCCTTGGGGACGAGTGGCCGGTATATTTGCCACATAAGATGCTCAAAATCCTTTATTATTCTCGCAGTAAATTTTACCTCATTTAATCTGAGCATTTTTTCAATTTAATTAGGCAGAATTTTTTCTTTTGAAAAACTTGTAATAAAAGATTAAAAATTCTGTAAAAGATGTGCATCCCAAAGGGTTTAAGCAGCAAAATCTATTGAATTTTAAATATAGACATCCTTTTATCAAAAAGTGTAATAAAAGGCAAATTATGAATTATAAGAATAGAAAATTATAGTCTACATACTTCTACAATTGGATAAACTATTTCATTATAGATTTGTTCTGTAGTTGAATCAATAAAATAAGCACCATCAAAAGTAAAACTCTTAGGTGGGGCAGATGTATCAGCCGGGTTGACAATAGAGCACAACCCACACGAAGAATCCATATTTATTATCACCTAAAAGAAACAGAAAATTATATTAACAATTATGTTACAGAAGCAAAACAGACACTACTTTGCATCAAGTGGAAATGTTGGTAATAATTGTCATTCACAAATATTATAAACAGTATATTTAGAAGCTACCTTAGAACAAGTTTAGAATGATAATCCATTTGACATAACCACAGTTCTATGAAAAATATTACAAATAAAAAAGTAAAATTATAAAAATTCATAGTTAAAAATTTAAAAACTAAAACTACACATACCGTGCCTTATTATTCAAATGATGATAAAAAGGTTAAAAACACTAAAAGTTGTTAATCTAAATTCTAATTCTATATAATTCTTGGAAATTTTTCGTAGAAATTTATTCAATTTTATCAATGCTGGATTCTCTATAGTTTCGTGTTTGCCTCAGAGTTAGTAGCTTACAAAAAAATATTCCATCTTGTGCTGCAGTTGCAGTTTTGCCAACATATTGCACCCTTACACAAAAGTATCACAACTCAAAAATTGGGCTTTATAAGTTATGTCTGCCATTTTACATGTTTTACACTCATCTACCAATCACCTAAAGTAGAAGATAGTGCAATTAAAATCTAGCAACCAGGTAGCAAGTGTGTTTGCAAAATGGCCATTGAGCCCGCGACAGCCTGAAACAGTTTTTCGCATTTCTAAATAATAAAGTTTTTTGAGTTATGACATTTTTGTATCAAGGATACAATATATTAGTGAGAAGTGCCAGGCTGGGTATCACTTCAAGTGGTTCAATTGGTAGAACATTAGTGCGCTATATTGTTGACTCTGGTTCAACCCCTGTCTTGGATACTTTTCACTCTATTGGCTATGTACCTTTTAAGCAAATAAAATTTGAAATATTAATCCATATTATCAAACTCTTAGCATTTTCAACTACATAAATAGTCATCCTCAGAGAACAAAATACAAACGTTATGTTATTAACATCTTATTTTCATTTTCTTGATGTGTAAAGCAGGGAAAGTCTATTTCTTCATCTAGGCTAGTTGTGTACTTCTATTTACAACTGGTTTATAAATGAGAGGGCAGAGAAGAAAAAAGGATGGATATTGGGAGAAGCAGACTATTATTTGTTTTACAATTCATTAAGAAAACCAAACCATATTCTGGATATGTTAGGTATATGATAAAACATCCTAACAAATATTATTTACTTGAGTGATAATTTTGATTGACTCACAGATAATTAACTCATAATAATTCTTTAAGGGACGTATGCTTTTTTATTCCATTAAATTAATCTGTATATTCTGCCTCCTGATGAGGATTATTTATATAGTGGAAATTCTAGGAAGTGGATGATATAGTTGTGGGGAATCATGTTTTAACGCCAAAAGGGCGATGAATCCTGATCTTAGTTACGCGTGGCAACCCCTCCCCTGGGCTCAAGATATTTTTTGTTTTGTTTATGTTTTCAGAGAGAGCGAAAAGAATTAATACGCAATGGTGTTATGACAGTCTTGATAGAAGAATAATTCTAAAATATATCGAATTTCATGTAAATAATTGTAACATATGTGTAAATAAGAAGATGTACAGTATTTGTATAATGTGTATAGAAGATGTATAATATTTTTTTCTTCCAATTAAAAAGAAATAAGAAGATGGCCGTTTTGGAAAAAATTTGAATATGAATCGCCTAAATTAATTTTGTGTTCGAAATCCACTGAACCAGCCGACGCAACAATGGTGCAAAGTTAGCCAGAAATAATAGAACGATTGCATTTATTTAACGGGTAAGTTTTTTATTGTTATTTCTTTGATTTTATGATTTGGAAGAAACAGTACTATACAAAATGAATACCGGTGAAAATTTGAAAAGAAATATTACTAAACGTGGATCAATTAGATCCACAATAACTAAATTAATTAAAAAAATTGATAATGAAATTTTGAAAGAAAGTGATTTGAAACCGGAAATTGTGGAGGATTGTTTAGCAATATTGCTGGAACATAAGATTTCTCTAGAAAATTTAGATGATTTAATTCAATCTGAAGTTGAAACTTCTAATCAATTTTCAATTTCAGTTTCTACCGAAATTGAAACTTGTTTAGAATATAAAGAGTCTATTATTACGTGTAAATCGAGAGCAAATAGATTTTTGCATAATTTAAAGAAAACTTCTGATATTACAAGTGAATCAAAAATAACTACGCCCCCCCATATCAGATACTCAGTTAAAGTGTAATACCAAATTGCCGCGAATTTCCTTAAACAAATTCACCGGCGACATTTGCGAATTCCAAGAATTTTGGCCGCAGTTTAAAGTCGCTGTTCACGAAAATGAAGCCCTTCAAGAGATAGAAAAATTTACTTATTTGAAATCTTTGATTTCAGGATCAGCAGCTGCTGCTATTAACGGGCTTCCATTAACTGGTGAAAATTACGCAACGGCAGTAAATATATTAAAGGATCGTTTTGGAAAAAGAGAAGTTTTAATATCTGCGCACACAAATAAATTATTAAATTTAGAAGCAGTGCAAAGATCAAACGATATATATTCGTTGAGAAAATTGTATGATGAAATAGCGATACAAATAAGAAGTTTAGAATCATTGGATGTGAAATCAGACCAATATGGTTGTTTATTGTTACCTATTATTTATAAATGTATACCTAATGACCTCTTATTGCAATTTCATAGAGAACAGTGCGAGAAAAAAGATGTTTGCGTAAATGATTTATTATTGTTCCTTAAGCGCGAAATCGAAGCGCGGGAAAAGGTTGTGAATGTTACATCTGTCAGTTTTGAGATTAAATCTCATGAAAATAAATTTAAACAAAATCCTTCTAAACATTTTCTTCAAGCAAAAAATAGAAATCCTTCAGCATTTACATTAAATACAATTACAGAAAATCTTTGCCCTTTTTGTTCTCAGAAACATGAAGCAAATTTGTGCAACTTAAATTTTGAAGAAAGAAAACAATCTTTATCAAAACAAGCAAAATGCTTTCGATGCTACAAACGATTTCACAAGAGTAAGTTTTGTAAAAATTCTAATATTCGTTGCACTCTTTGTAATTCAAAGGCTCATCAAAATTCTCTTTGTAATAAAAAAGTAAAAGAAAGATCATCAAAGGAAAATGAAATTGACCTTGTTTCAACTGAAGGGGATGAAATAGGGGGAAAGCAAAATACGCAGTATGAAAAAAAAACTGTTTCTTCACTTTGTTGTAAGCCAGATGAATATGTTTATTTTCAAACTTTAAAGGGAACAATGATTGGGAAAGATAAAAATATTAATGTTCGTATCTTGCTAGACAGTGCTTTGCAGCGTACGTTTGTCGGAAAGAATTTGTCAAAGCATTTAAATTTAGAGGTGACAGGACAGGAATCATTAAAAATCCATACATTTGCCGGTACGAAACCTATTGTTAATAATCATAATAGAGTTAAAATTTTCTTAAAGGATAAATTTTCTGACAATGTAATATGTCTGGAAGCTTTAGAAACAGAGAAGATTTGTTCAGATATAATATGTGCCCCAAGTTCAGAGTTAAATGAAAAAATAAAAGAAATGGGTATACAGTTGTCAGATGTTTCAAATGAATTACGTGATGGGGAGAATAAAATAGATTTGCTGATTGGTAGTGACTACTATTGGTCAATTATGACAGGGAAATATAAACGTATTTCACCAACTCTTGTTTTGAATGAAACTAAACTAGGTTGGGCACTTCATGGGAAGTTCTCAGATGAAGTTAATGAAAATAATTTAGTGGGTGCTATGTATATATCTATTTGGGATAATAATGAAGATAATAAAATGTCAATTCAACTTGAAAAATTTTGGACTATAGAAGGGTTAGGGATTCAGGAAGATAATACAAATAAAAATTTGTGTGATAATGAAATATTAGAACAATTTGAAAATTCTATTCAGTTTAAGAACAATAGGTACGAAGTTAAATTACCTATGAAATATGACAATGTTGATCTTCCGAATAATTATGTTATTGCCAAAAAGAGATTTAATAGTCTAATTAAACGATTTGTAAATAATCCTGCATTATTTAAGGAATATAAAGAAATTATTGATGAATATAAGGTTTTAGGAATAGTAGAAATTGTCGAACCGCAAGAAATAAATTCACCGAATGGTAATTTGACCTATTATTTACCCCACCACCCTGTAATTCGAAGGGATAAACAAATAACCAAACTACGCATTGTTTTGATGCCTCATCTCACGCTCCTTCTGAACCTTCTCTAAATGATGTACTCTTACCAGGTCCCAATTTGAACTCAGATTTATTTGATTTAATTTTGCAATTTCGAAGCAATAAAATTGCCGTAGTGGCAGACATTGAAAAAGCTTTCTTACAGATAAGTCTTGCTGAAGGTGATAGAGATATGACGCGTTTCCTGTGGATCGAAGAACTCCGATAAAAATTCCTCAATTAAGTTTATAATTATGAAAATGTGCCGTGTATTATTTGGCATCACCTCGAGTCCATTTCTGTTAGGAGCTGTAATTAAACATCATTTGAAGAGGTATGCAACTTTATATCCGGAAACTTGCTCTAAAATTGACTCTTCCATGTACGTGGACGATTTATTGTTAGGAGCACATACGGTTAATGAAGCTTTAAAAATTTCAAAGGAATCTTTAGCTATTTTTCAACAAGCAAATATGTTTTTACGTAAATGGCAAAGTAATTCTACCATTTTAAAGGAAAATTTAAAATCTTTAGATATGAATGTTTGCGCTGATACATCAACTGACACAACCCCATTTAAAATTTTAGGGTTAATATGGGACACTGAAGAAGACATTTTTAGATTAGATAATCAAGGTCTGTTAGAATTTGTTCATAGTGAAGATAAGACCAAAAGAACCATAATTCGAGCAGCTGGAAGAATTTTTGACCCTGTTGGGTTTTTATCACCATTTACGATTTTAATTAAAATGATTTTTCAATCATTATGGGAACATGGTATCGATTGGGATCAAAATTTGCCGGAACATTTAGAGAAAAAATGGGGTAACTGGTGTGCACAGATTCCACATCTTAGTAAAATAAAAATTCCAAGATATTATTTTCAGGAAATGGACAGTTATGACAATGTAAAAATTCACTGTTTTAGTGATGCAAGTATTAAGGCCTATGGAAGTGTTATATATCTGAGATACAATAACAATAATAGTATCAAGACAAGTTTTGTTACATCAAAAAGCAGACTAGCTCCCATAAAGAAGTTAACCTTGCCCCGCCTCGAATTGATGGGTGCTCTGATTGGTGCTAGACTTGGAAGGCAGGTAATGTCTGTTCTGAAGATAAATGAAGACAAAGTACACTATTGGAGCGATTCAAATATCATGCTTCACTGGATCAAGAGTTCATCTAGTACTTGGAAGCCATTCATAAGCAACCGAACGTCAGAAATACAAAGCTTAACAGATCCAAAGAACTGGCGACATTGTCCCGGTAGCTCAAATCCTGCTGATCGACTCACAAGAGGACTATCCCTTCTGGACCTCGAAAAAGATGACCTGTGGTGGTCAGGGCCTCCATGGTTAGTTAAAGATTCTAAATTATGGCCCAAAGAAGACAAAGAAATAGATGAAGATATGAAACAACTAGAAGCTAAAAGAAATGTGATTTTCCAAAATGTTTGTTCATTAGAACATCAGAAGCCACTTATAGAAATTGAGCGTTTCAGTTCCTTTTTGAAGGCAGTTAGAACATTGGCAAGAGTTAGAAGATTTATTTTCAATTTAAGAAATTCAATCAAACGTAAAGATACATTATCTGCTGAAGAATTGAAAGAAGCTGAAGAATTATTAATCAAAGAAGTACAAATGAAGAATTATAAGGAAGAAATTGAGTCATTAGAAAAAGGAAACTCTATTAAGAAAACATCCCGAATTTATTCCCTGTGTCCATATTTGAATGAAAATAAAATTTTGCGAATAAAAACCAGACTTAATGAAGGCTCCTTTGATTCGAATGAGACCAACCCAATCATATTGCCGAAGAATGAAAAATTAACAGAATTGCTAATTATGCAAGAACATAGAAATTTGCTGCATAGTGGAGTTTCTTTAACGCTTGCAAAATCCGGAAGAAATTTTGGATTCCACAAGGAAGACAATCTATCAGAAAGAATCTAAGGAAATGTCTAATTTGTAGAAGATACAATGCAAGGGCAGCTGACCAGCTAACTGGGCAACTTCCGAAAGAAAGGATCTCACAATACCCTGCGTTTACCGTTATAGGATTGGATTTTGCCGGCCCAATAATCATTAAAACAGATAGTAAAGAGACGTCAAAATCCTACATTGTACTGTTCACCTGTGCCGCAACAAGAGCAATACATTTGGAAGCAGTCAGGGATATGACTACAAGGTCCTTTATGATGAGTTTTCGTAGATTTATTTCAAGACGCGGAAACTGTAAAATATTTTTTTCTGATAATGCATTAAGTTTTAAAGCTGCCGACAAAGAATTACAACAATTTGAAAAAATCATTAAAGATCAAGAACTTCAAGACTTCATATCAAACAAAGGCATTATATGGAAATTTATCATCGAGCGTGCCCCATGGTGGGGAGGATTTTACGAGAGACTCGTAAAAAGTGTAAAAGAACCCCTAAGAAAAATTTTGGGAAGAGCTCTCATCACAAATGAAGAATTGGCTACAATTTTGACAGAAATAGAAGCCGTAATAAACAGGAGACCTCTTACGTATACAACGAGTGATTTTCGGCGAGCCAGAGCCACTTACACCGGCTCACTTTCTTCAACTCGGAAGGGAAAATATTAGTTTTCCACTACATTTTGCCGAATTAGAGAATAAAATCTCTACCCGAGAGACATTATTAAGAAGAAAAAGATATCAAACCACCTTGTTAAAACAGCTGTGGACTAAATGGAAGGAACAATACTTGCTGAACTTAAGATCGATCCATCAATTTAAAACTCCTGAGAGACACAAAAATCTAAAGATTGGAGATGTTGTATTAGTGGACGGTAGTGCTAAATCTAAACTGTTGTGGGACTTAGGAGTAGTTAAAGAAGTGATCCTTGGCAGAGATCAGCTCATTCGAGCTTGCATGGTAAAGACTGCGAAAGGCCTGCTGAGAAAACCAGTACAACTGTTGTATCCTTTAGAACTAGATTGTTGAATGTTAATTGATTTCGGTATTTGAAATTTAAATTAATTACCTTTTTTCTACTATTGTTTGAATATATAAATGTGATTTATTTCTTATTATAAATTCATAGTTGAAATATGTTTTTTTTTTTTAATGTGTAATTTGCAATTGTTAATTTATCCATTTAGAAAAAAGGTTTCATTTTGTATAATTATGCTTTATTTCAAATTGAAAGGATTATTGAGATGTTAATAATAGTATTTAATTTGTTTATATTATGTATATATATTTAGTTTATATTATTCAGGTAAATATCTGGCCAGACACGTTCATGTAGCTACATGTTATTGAAGTGTCATTTTTTATTTATATTATTCATGATATTATTTTATTGTTTAATGCTTTATATATCAACATCTGAAGATTGAAATTTTTTTTCTGTTTTATTATTTGAGTTATGATTTAAATTAATGTTTATTGTAAGAATTTAGTTTTATTGATTTATCATTATGTACTCTCATGAGTCCAGGTGGGGAGTGTGTGGGGAATCATGTTTTAATGCCAAAAGGGCGATGAATCCTGATCTTAGTTACGCGTGGCAACCCCTCCCCTGGGCTCAAGATATTTTTTGTTTTGTTTATGTTTTCAGAGAGAGCGAAAAGAATTAATACGCAATGGTGTTATGACAGTCTTGATAGAAGAATAATTCTAAAATATATCGAATTTCATGTAAATAATTGTAACATATGTGTAAATAAGAAGATGTACAGTATTTGTATAATGTGTATAGAAGATGTATAATATTTTTTTCTTCCAATTAAAAAGAAATAAGAAGATGCCCGTTTTGGAAATTATTGAATATGAATCGCCTAAATTAATTTTGTGTTCGAAATCCACTGAACCAGCCGACGCGACAATAGTATAACATCTTTTAATTAATATAACATAAAAATTTAAGTATGATTTTTTTTTTTCTGAAAAGCATTATTTTTTTATAAAATAAAAAATATAAACATCCAATTTTCATCCTATAATTTCTTTTTTCATTGTTTTTTTAAAAACTTGCAGATTTTCCGAATGGTAAATCAGGAGGGGCTTCATTTGGAAATATCAGCTGAATTTTTGTAAAGAAGAAGAGAAAAACTTTCCTTCAACACTTTAAATCCACTAAATGTTTTATCCTCTCATGCAATAATGTTTTTGGAGATTTATTTTTTTATTTTTTCAAAATGCCCTGTTTTATCAGCATTGAAAACAGTCTTAGGGCAACATTCCTTCTTTTCAATGATCTTCTTTATATGGTTGGTGAATTAAAAGGCTGTTTCTTTATCAGCACTCGCACTTGCTGTCTATCCAGATGTTGGATCCTTGCAATGGAAATTACACCATTGCTTGAATTGATGAAACTGTGTGTTACCAACGACAATAGATTGTTCATTCATTCCATTTGATTTTTCTGTCAGTTTTTCAAAAATAATTTGGCTTCATTAGGTATTATATTTTTGGCAATAGAGCAATATTTGACCAGCACCTGATTTTCACATCATATTATTGTCAATAATCATATTCCAGAAATCAAGAAGTATTAATTGTGAATCATCACCAAGCTCATTGGATGAGCTCTCTTCACCTCGGCAAGTATTTATTCTATATCTTTGATAATTGCTCCTATAGTCACAGAAAATAAATCTTAGAAGCAATTCTATGTGTCTTCATTCCTTCTTCACAAAACTTGTTCATTTCACGTTTTGCTTCCAATGTAAATGTTTTTTCTTTTAAACACCATCATCAGAATTGTACTGCATGAATAAAGAATGAGTGAATTTTGACTCACATGTTTCATGCATACTAAATAATTTTTCTGTACTGCACTTTTGCACAATCCCTATCCGCCTAATGATAAGATCATACATTTGTTAATACAAGGTTTTAAAAATTAATTTTTCAAAATAATAGTAAATTATATTCTTTAACCCGGTGGAAGGCGCGCGGGGTACCTGAGTCACCCCAGTCTCATAAAAACTTCTATTCTGGAATTCGTATTAGTCCGTCACCGCATTTTACAGCAATTCCCTCTCATTAGTTTTCTGCTCGCATAGATAGTGGACGCTTGATTTTTTATTCTTTTCGAAAATGGCAGCTAAATGAAAATTGACGGAATATGAGAAAGAAATGGAGAGATTGAGAGGGCTGCTGGATACTGTTGAAACTTTAGATGAAGAAATAGACTCTGCTAGTGAAGATGAAATTGATTATGAAATTTATAGTAGTCACGACAGTGACAGTGAATTTGAAGCTGCCAATATAAGCGGTGAATCCGATCAAGAAAATGACATTTACGTAGGAAAAGATAAAACAGTCTGGAAAAAAGATAAACCGAATGCAAAAGTGAGAACTAGCTCGTGCAACATCATTATTCATCTACCTGGACTAAAATCAGTTGCATCAGGTATTACGGAACCTGTTGAAAGTTGGGAACTCTTTTTTGATTCCAACGTTATAAAAAATATCGTGGATTGCACTAATATTTTTATTGATAAAATATCTGCAAATTTCCAACGAAGTCGTGATGCTAGAAATACGGATGAAGTGGAGATGAGAGCGCTATTTGGTCTCTTATATTTATGCGGGCTACACAAATCATCCCATACTAATGCAAAAGATTTGTGGAGCGCCGATGGAACTGGAATTGAATTGCTTCGAAAAACAATGTCTTACAAGCGGTTCACATTTCTTCTCAGATGCTTGAGATTTGATAATATAAAAGACCGTGAAGATCGACGTCAATTAGATAAACTGGCAGCAGTGAGAGATTTTTTCAGTGCATTCAATAAAAAGTGTCAAGAGATATATTCAGTTAGTGAATATGTCACTATAGACGAGAAGTTAGAAAAGTTTCGAGGTCGTTGTGGATTTCGGCAGTACATGCCGAAAAAAACCGGCAAGATATGGAATTAAAATATTCGCCTTAGTCGATGCGAGGACATTTTATACATATAATATGGAAATTTATGCCGGACAACAACCAGAAGGTCCGTTCAAAGTCGACAATTCACCATCTGCAATTGTAAAACGACTCTGCACCCCGTTATTTGGATCCGCAAGGAACGTGACAATGGACAACTGGTACACAAGCTATCCATTAGCAAAAGAGCTTCTATCAAAGAAACTAACTATCGTGGGAACTTTGAAGAAAAATAAAGCTGTGATTCCTGTTGAATTTTTAGAAGCAAAAACAAGGGAAGTTTTTTCATCTATATTTGGATTCCAAAAGGACGTAACATTAGTGTCTTATGTTCCGAAGAAATCGAAATGTGTAGTTTTGTTGTCTACTATGCATCATGATAACACGATAGATGAAAACTCTGAGAAAAAGAAGCCGGAAATAATACAATTTTACAATGAAACAAAGGGAGGAGTGGATACTGTTGATGAAATGTCTACACTTTATTCTACTGCGAGGAAAACAAATAGGTGGCCGATGGTTGTTTTCTATTGTGTGTTGAATGTGGCAGCTATAAATGCGCGAGTTGCACTTATGTCCACCAAAAATGCTCCTCTGCAGTACAAAAGTAGGCGAATGTTCTTGAAAACATTGGCATTGTCTCTAGTTAACCAACAAATTATGAAAAGATCAACTATGTCAATGTTGCCCAAGGAATTACGAGAAAAAATTAAATCTGATTTGCCCTCAACAGAAAGTAATGATGATCCTGATAATAACTTGCCAAAGAGAATAAAGCTTGGTAAAGGACGATGTGCAGTTTGTCCTCGAGCTAAGGACAAAAAAACCACAATTAGTTGTATTAAATGTGAACAATTTACTTGCAAGGATCACTCTAATTACGTCTGTGACAAATGTATGTGAAGTCCAATAAAGGTATGTAATTTTTTTTGAAAATGAGTAAGTTTTTTTTTTTTTTTTTTTTTTTTTTTTTTTTTTTAAGAATTATTAGTGCAGATATTTATTTAAATATATTCTGAAATTGAAACATATATCTTAAAAATATATTTTATACATTTTTTATATATGTTTGAATAAATTTACATGCGTAAATTGTATTAAACTTAAGTTTTTCGGTGGGGTTATACAGGAACCCCACGCGACCAAATGTGTGCTAATGAGTGCGCGCCTTCCACCGGGTTAAATCTTTTTTAAGATTTAATATATTTTTTTAATGCAAATATTCATACTTCTTTTTTTCTTTTCATCCCATCTATAAGGCTTTTATTAAATAATAAAATTAACTTAATTCTTTTTCTCATGTTTGTCATTAACAATTCTTTCATCTTCTGTAAATAAAATAAATAAAACAAAACATAATCAATTTAACATTTCATTATGACTCAGTTGCCCATTTCAACATAATACAATTACAAAATGAGATAAAATTCTCTTTTTTCAAAATATTTAGTCTTAAAAGCACCTAAACACATCTAGTAGTTTTAGGTTTGTCATTTACTTTTTGCATTTGTCACTATCATTTGTCTATAGTTGGATATTTTTCCTTCATAGAAGCAAAATAATTTCAAAAAAGTTCAAAGTGCATCTTAATTAAGGAAAATTATTTTTCCATACCAGATGATGTAAATCCGGAATGACATAAATCATGGAAACAAAATCTACTGTATGCTTTTTCAATGATTATATATATTAAATTTTACTGCAAACTTATTTGTTTTTATTATTTGGTACATTATAAATTAATTACCTTTACAATTACCTTCAAAGAGATAAAGTAAACTACATTCTATTTGCGACATATATCAGTATAATTCATTTCTCGATTAATGAGATGTAAATGTTAGAAAATAATTTATACCTTGCATCCTAAATCTTTTTCTCTCCGGTTGATAGGACGACATCGTACAATTACTTTTACAGATTCTGATGCCATGGAAGTACTGAAAGCCTTTGAACTCCACTGAGCTATTCACCTGAAATAAGAAACAAAAAACAATTGCATCTAAATTGCTATAAAAAATGGTCCATTGCATACTCAATTATATAATAAGACATTAACATTATCCTAGTACAGTTAGGTCTATTCAATAAATAAATAATAGAAGTTACTGAATTCTAAATTAAGCTTACTGCATACAAAATACAACATAAACTGCATTTCCTGCCAGGAAATTATTAAACATATTAAAAATAAAACACAAAATCCATTAAACAATATGAAATACTGAATTTTTGATTTTTTTTTCTTCTTTTAATTATTGATTCAATATCACAGAAATACATCGTGGAAAATTGCGAGAGGTGTTAATGTTAACAGTGACAAAATTTTTAACTTTATTTATGTAAATGAAATGTTAAAAAAATATTCAGGGCTTGAATTTCAAGCCAGGATGGCAGGATTCACACCCAAATTTTTGAAATCCCGCCCAAAAGAGTATCATGGGTGGGAAGCTACCGCCTAAACAATTTCACTAGTTTTCGAAAGTTCTTGTCTCAGCAGTAGAATTCAAAGGGTTAAACTCAGAAATGCACCGGATATTGATTTTGCCGGATATCGGATACTGGATATTGTACGAAGCTCCTTAGCTTGCCGGATGCGGATATCCAGTACTAAATATGTTTTTAGTTATGGTAAATGTTTATTTTTTTATACAATTCTATCTTGGACAATGAATTCCAAACATGTTTCAGACACCTTTAAAATATTTTAAATATATTGATTTACAATTTACAAAAACTATTTTATACTATTACTATATACTATACATACTAACTATTACTATATCTTTTTAAATATCAAGGCTTGAAATTCAGGTTTCCCAGGATCAGAGTTTCCTGCCTAACATTTATAAATGAAGGGAAAGTTAAACTATTTGAGGGGAAAAATATATAATTTTTAAAACCTGCTATTTTTTACATGTCACTTAAATATTTACAATTTATACAGCAGGATTCCCAATGTCATGGAAAATCAGGAAATTTTAAAGTAGTCAAAGAAATTTCAAAATATATAGGAAAAGTCAGGGAATTTAAAAATAGCTTCTAAAAAAGTCATAGAAGAATCTTAGAAAAAAAAAAGAAAGAAAGATTACACAAAATTCATCAAATAATCCCAGGGAAAAAAAAAAAAAAAAATCACAATATCTATCAAACAATCATCATACAATAATAATAACAATAATGAAGAACGATCAAAGAAAAAAATAGCTGATTTTGAGAAAGGATTGCAAATATAACTAGAAAGTTTCATTTGTGCCCGCTTGGCCAAAGAATGTTTGAAATTAGGTCAAACAAAGTCAGGGATTCTTTTTAATTTGGTCATGAAAAGTCAGGGATTTGGCCAGTTATGTTTTGCGGGGGACATGACAAAATACTATTGAAATATTTTAACCCTCTCGTTACCAAATTATTATAAAAATAGAGAAAAAAAAAAATCTTTCTTACTTTTAATACTTCTAAAATACCACTATAAATCATATGCAATTTTTTTTTTTTTTTCCTGGCATTTTAGCTAAATTAATTATATTCTACAGTGCATTGGAATTTTAAATCCATTTGGAAGTCTGTAAAGGAGATTGTCAATTGATTTCTGCTATTATACAAAATATGGTTTATTTCAAAAAGTCATTTCATTCCTGTGAACTGCAAGTATCAACTTTTTTTTGTTTCTAAATATGTTTTCTTAAAGTTCACCAATTTTTTCTTTTCTCTTTTTTAATCATTTGGAAAATGATTGTTGTTTTCAGTCGAGAATGAAGCTTGTGGTATCCACAATTTGTTTATGATTGGTCCAGGCAGGGTTCTCGCTATCGCTCACCATTGCGCCAAATTGCGACTAAATTCTTCATTTGGTGAATAAACAAGCGATTAGATTTGCCTAATTGCTAGTGCTCAGTTTTTGCCTTTTCTTTCTTTTCTTTTTCCATACATATGCATATCTACATATTTTTAATATATTTGTAGCGTATAGTTGAAATTAGATTAATAACAATCGTTGTCGCAGTCATAAAACTTAGATTATTTTAGAACATGTTGAAAAAAAAAGGGATACATTAAAGGATTAAAGATAATTTTTTAGTGCTACATGGCGAATCTATTTTGCTAATACATTTTCCATTTGGCAAATATTTTTTATTTTTAATTAGCCAAATTACTAATGTTGGTCAAATGTCAGCGAGAACACTGGGTCCAGGAATATTAATGTTTAATCTATGATAATTCTGTTTATATGTAAGTCCACATTTTGATCATCATAAAAATTATGTTTTATTGATTTTTACTTACTCAATGGGAAACATTTAAACATTTTGTTTTGGACAATAGATGTCTGCATTTTATTTATTTATTTTTTACGAAATTCTATAAATTTAGAATAATTTTTATTTGAATAAGAAATTGAAATGTCGTTAATAAAGAAAACAAAAAAAGTTATAAAAGGAAACAATATAATGTTAAACCAATTAATTGTAAAAAACCATGATTTTTTATTTCCTTATATGCAACACAAGATTTAATCTCATTTTGTTTAGTGTTAACTGTAGGCCAATTTGATAAAGCTCAGACTCTAGTGGACGTTACTGCCCTTTTAGTTATTTCTTGTTTCAGCACAGGAAAAAAAAATCGCAAAATAAATAAATCAGTTAAAGAAAAAATATTGCTGATTTCGCCCATCATGGCAAAAATAAATTTTATAAAATTGTCGACTAATCTGAAAGAAAAAAAAAATGTTTGAGGGAACTTGGTAGTGGGAAAATATAGCAAAATTTGTTAATTGATCACAGTAAAATATTGTGAAATTCATTAGTCTGTCATGAGCAAATATCATGAAATTCATCAGCCGGTATCAGACAAAAATCAAATTTTTCAATTGGATGCAGAAAAATAATCGTTAATTTTATCAGGATGTCACAAAAACAAAAAGGGAAATTTGCCAATCAGTCGCAGAATAAAATAGCTAAATTTGTATATCCATTGAGAGAAAAAAATTGTGAAATTTGTCGATGGGCTTCCAGAAAAAAATTGCGAAATTTGTCAAACGAAAAATTTGTGAGAAAATCTTAAAATTTTTCAGTTAAATGCAGAAAAAACCATCATGAATTTTGTATAATTGTCATAAGAGCAAACTGAAAGATCTCACAATCGATAGCGGAAAGAAAATATCATGAAAACAGTAACTCAGTCCTGAGATTTAATCGTCGTTTCATCAACAAAAAAATTCATGTAAAGTGATTTTCTGGAAACAGGAACATCCTGCCCACAAGATTCTTTAAGGCGTGAAACCTACTATCCCATCTCGAAATTCAAGCCCTGTATGCATACATTAATAATATTGTATAAAAAATGTATTTCAAATGTTAAAATATTCTACTTATTTGTGCAATGAAATGCTGATAATTGCTAATAACTTGTAAAATCTGCACAACCTCAGGTCCCTGGCGGTGCAGATTTGAGGGAGTCTACTGTATTAAGAAGAGAAAACTTATTAGTTTAGTAATATCTTTAAATCTATCTCTTACTATATTAGCCATTTTATAACTTACTTTAATATAACAAACTAGTTGGATGTGTCAATCCCAAAACTTTCTTCTATCTCATAAGTACATTTTAATATTTAAAAAAAAACCGTGGTGACCCGAAAGTTACCCACTATCGAATTTCTTCGAACATTTGACCTAGCCTAATGAGATTCGGGTATCCGAAAAGCCTAAAACGCAAAATTTAATTAATATTCTGAGAAAATGAGCTTAGTAGTGCCTTATGTTGGGTAATTTATACTAAAACCTAATAAGCATCTATTTATGTCAAGACCTAACACAATCTGAAATTTGATGGAATTTTGTCCATCAGTTCTTGAGATATAGTTATAACAAAAAATTTGCAAAACGTAGCACAGCAACACCATATCTTGGACAATTTATGCCAAAACGTAAAAAAACGTCTAATTATGTTATGGTGTAAAATAATCTGAAGTTTAATGAAATTCTGTGCATTAGTTCTTGAGATATAGCTAGTTTTAAAAAAAAACGTGTAAAATATAGCACAGCAGCACCATCGGTTGAAGAATTTATAACAAAACGTAATCATCGTGTAATTATGTTATATGTCATTTTGTAACAAAATCTGAAGTTTGATGAAATTCTGTGAGTTGGTTGTTGAGATATAACTATCGGAAAAATCGTGCAATATGCAGCATAGCTGCACCACCTGTTGCAAGGTTAATACCAAAATGTAATCAGCATCTAATTATGTTATATATTCTAGTGTAACAAAATCTAAAATTTGATGAAGTTCTCTGCATTAGTTCTTGAGATATAGCTATCACAAAAATCGTGCAAAAAGTAGCATAGCAGCGCCACCTATAGGGCAGTTCACACCAAAACCTTATCAGCGGCTATGTATCTCAAGGTATCGTGGAATATGAAGTTTGGTGAAATTCTGTGCATTAGTTCTTGAGATATAGCTATCATGAAAAACGTAGCATAGCAGCGCCACCTGCTAGCCAATTTACACCAAAACTTAAGCAGTGTCTATGTATATCAAGTGGTCACAGAATCTGAAGTTTGGTGAAATTCTGTGCATTAGTTCTTGAGATATAGCAATCTTGAAAATCATAAAAAACATAGTATAGCAGCGCCACCTGCAGGCCAATTTTCACCAAAAACCAATAGACAGTAATTCATATCAAGGTCTAACTGAATATAAAATTTTATTAAATTTCGAGCATTAGTTATTGAGATAGAGCGCCCACAAATTTTTTGTCACATACAGACAGACAGACGGACAGACATTTTCTAAAAATAGTCAAAACGTGTTCAGGACCTTCTAAAACATATAAATCCGTCGAAAACCGGAAATCGAAAATTTTCATGAATCCAATACTTTCTTCTTGTAAAGATAGAAGAAAGTAAAAATCTATATATACATTATGCTAATATATGTGGTACAAAAATCATGGTTATTTGTTAATTGTTTAATGACAACGCCTAAATGAACATGTATTGTTCTTTCATAGTTATGGAGCTTTAAAATATCTTTATTCTATTGGCTTAAAAAATAAATAAAAATCATGAATTTTAAATGTTTTGGTTTCAAATTAAAATTATGTTACTATAGATGAAATGAGTTAAAGGATTACATTATTAAATAGATTTTAAATGAAATTAATGAAATACAAAAAAAATACTATGGGTACCATATTTGGCGATTCGCTAAGTTAGCATAAAAATACCGAGTGCTTGATCGGCACAGATATCATATACAAACCACATTGGTGCGATTTTTTTTTTTCTGATGCCAATTTGGTGAAAACTTCATTTTCAATACCAGCTACATATATATTTTTAAACTCTTTTCTATTATTTTAAAAAGAAAATAAAAAAAAGTTTAATTAATAAACAAAATAGAACAAAACAATTTATATCACCGTAAAATGGGGTGAATCGGAACACTTTTCAACTATAACGTTAAAAAAAAGCAACAACTGATATTTTTATTTTTCTACTAGAAACTTCGGTCTTGTTTTGTTCTTTACTTTTTAAGCAAAAACGAAATATTTTTACTGTTTATATATATATTATTTATTTTTTTAATGTTGTTCCGATTCACCCCGCAGATAGGGGTGAATCGGAACAAATGCTATAATCTTTATTTATTCCGATTAAAACTTTAATAGGGTTAATAAACACAGCTAATAATGATAAGGGAGGAATAGGAACACGTAGTTGCTGTGAAACCAAGCCTTTATTTTATGTACAAGTAAAGATATGCCTTTTTAAAAATTAGAAAACAACTTTTAAACCAAGAAAAAATAAAAATTATTTTAAGAAATTATATTTGAATTGCAGAAGTAGAATTTAATACAAATTTAACCCTGTTCTGTGTTATCCTTTACTAGTAGTCATTTGGTAATTGAATCTATTGAGTAGCCCCAGTCGCTGCATGTATTAATACTATCTACTAATATGCCCTCATCCCCAGCCCCTTAGTACTGTTTGCATCCCTCTCTCTTTTAATTGGTTTTTCATTTTGAGATATTTGTGTAATGTTGTGGATGTAAAAGAAAAATTCTGTGCAGTTTTTCGAACAAATTTGCTATTTTTAAATTCTTTTATTGTGTGTTCCATGTCTGTTGGATTAGGCGTTGACTTTTTTGTTTAACCAAGTAATTTCTTGGCACCTTTAAATTCTTCAAGTATTTAGAACAAACAAAATATTGTTACAATACACATTCATACACGTGTTTTCATATATTACATGAAACTATTACCGTATAGAAAAATAAACCATAAGAGAAAAAGTGTTCCGATTAACCCCGTAAATCTTAAACCTCTGATGTTACAAGCCATTTTTCATTATGTAGTTTAGAAATAAGTAGATTTTAATACACAATATCATTTACAGGTCTATCATTAATTAAAAATCCCCTCTCTTAGGTTTAGAATGCGAAAAATATTGTAGTTACATACAAAGTTTTGAAGACGTTGAAAAAATGAGGTTTTTGAGGATCCTTTTGAAGTTTTTTTATGTACCCCAGTAGTTGTGCAAACATGTCAAAACTGTATTTATTTCTCAACTCTTAATGTTATTGCATTCTTATAAAAAAATCATCACATATATTTATAATGAATTTATTTGTATAAGCGGGAAGTTTCGTTCTTATTCACCCCACTGTTCCTATTCACCCCATTTTACGGCATTTAAAAAAAGAAAAGAAAAGTAAACAAACAGTTTATTAAAGAATAAATAACAATCGCCGGGTTATCATGTGAGGCATATATTTGCCTTTTTGTTGCAATTGCACCAATGTGGTGTGTATATGACATTTGTGACTAATTCTTTAGCAGAATCTTTTAGTTTGAAAAAAATTGAGCAATTAAAATAAATTATGAATAAAAGCAATATGATTTAATACTTAGTATGCATTTACAAGAGACCAAACTGGTCACCAAGGGCGGATAGTTACAATATAATATTTTAAAACATATTCAATTACAGAAACAAAAAAGATATTCGCCAAAAACAATATGCCATCTGGGATGTTTAATGAAGAAACTCATAAGGATATGGTACAGACTTTTCCCATTTCCAAGATGCACTAGTCCTTTTCACCCATGCACGGCTCGCTTCAGGTTTTTATCAAACATGGTACATCAGTAACTTCATAGCTTTTGAGGGATGAATAATGAAAATGGCACAAAAATTGAGATTACAGCACCGCCTCCCAATGCAATGTTTCTGTATTGAAAGAGGACTTGTTTGCTACCAAAAACATACACAAAAATATTGGTTCATTCTATGCATAACTTCATACACTTTTTGATGATATGATGGTGACACAGGGACAGACAGACAATTTCTATAAACATGTTTTTTGGCATATCTGATCCCTAAAACATGTAAATGCGTTAAAAAACAGAAGTCGAGAAAATTGATAACATTACTTTCTTCTATTAAAGATTTTAAAAAGTAAAAATAGGCCACTTTAATTGTTTAACTTAAAAGAAATAAAGTTAAATTAAAAAAGTCATACTATATTAAACTTCAACTTTAAATTTTGTTTTAGAATCTGAAAGTAAAGATACAATTTTCTAAACGATGTAAAAGTAAATTCTTAAATTTATTACAGAATTCAAATATCAGTATTAGGAAAGCTGGAAATTCTCTAAACTTTTGAGAATTACTTTTTACTCATTGATAGGAAACTTATTATAATATTTTATGTTTTGCATTATAAACAAAAGTTTTTTGGCATTGTTTGAGGTCAAACGATTACTGTTATCCACATATACAGTAGAGCTTGGGACCAGAGGTTTTGCGGATTTTAGAATTTTGCAGATTTCTGGTCATTGCTTTGTTTACATTTTTTAAACAGTAATTTAATGTAATTAAAAATGCAATTGAAACTATAATGAATGCGTACAAGTTAATAAAATATTAAAATAAGTAATAAACTAAAGTAATAAAAATTTAGATAGTTTTTAAAATGATAAAAATACTAAAAGCAGGGATGCCACTCAGAAAATAGCCAAAAAGAGGAAATTATGCATAAAGTAAAATTTATGACATTTTTCACAACATTTATGCAGGAATTTTGTAATCTAAATTGTTTATAATAAATTTTTAAAAAACTGCAGTTTTTTTTTTGTAAACTTTTAATAAAAATGATTTTCTTTAGTTTACATATGAATTAATTTAATCCAGCAACTTTGCAAGTTTTTTTTTGTTTTTTTTTTTTTTTTTTTTCACTTGACGAAAAACGCTGTTTTATTTCATGATCGTTTGACGGAAAATGCCGTTTTATTTCGCGATCGTTTGACGAAAATCGCCGTTTTACATCGCGATTGTTTGACGAAACTCGCCGTTTTATTTCGCGATCGTTTGATGCAAATCGCCATTTTACATCACGATCGTTTGACGCAAATCGCCGTTTTACATCATGATCGTTCAACGAAAATGGTCGTTTTACATCGCGATCGTTAGACGAAAATCACCGTTTCATTTCGAGATCGTTTGACGAAAATCACCGTTTCGTTTCGAGATCGTTTGATGAAAATTGCTGCTTTATTTTGTGATCTTTTGACAAAAATCACCGTTATATTTCGCGATCTTTTAACGAAAATCGCTGTTATATTTCACGATCTTTTAACGAAAATCACTGCTATATTTCGCAATCACTTGACGAAAAAAAAAGCTGTTGTATTTCGCGATCGTTTGATGAAAATAACCGTTTTATTTTGCGATCTTTTGACAAAAATCACCGTTATATTTCGCGATCTTTTAACGAAAATCGCTGCTATATTTCGCGATCACTTGACGAAAAAAGCTGTTGTATTTCTCGATCGCTTGACGAAAATTGCTGTGTAATTTCGCAATCGTTTGACGAAAATTCCCATTTTATTTTGCGACCGTTTGACGAAAATCGCTATTTTTTTCGCGATCGTTGGACGAAAATCGCTATTTTATTTCGTGATCGCTTGACGAAAATAGAGCAGTCTTAAAAATTAAAAAAAGCGGAAATCCGCCTTTCGGCGGAAAAGTGGCATCCCTGTAAAAGCAAAGGCCAAATTAATAATCAATAATGTATAATGAAATATTCATTATAAAGATGAAATGTGTTTTTCCTAAATTATTCAATGAAACTTGCCTCATAAAGGTACATTAGTAAATCATATCAAGATCATAAAATAATGAAGCTTTATTTCAGGTTTAGCCAGACTTAATTACTAAAAAAGCTTCATTAATACATAAATATATTTGGTAAGATTGTGATTACCAATGATATCAGCAATATCTTTATTTTTTCAGAAATAAATTATTTTTTCTCCATGAAAAAACATAAATTCAATAACCTTAACAAAAATTACAAATAAAAAAATATTATGGAGTTGATATAAAACTAAGAAAGTCAAATTTTGCACCTACATCTGAACTGAATGTTTCATTGTTTACATCCATAAAATATGTGCGGATTTTATAGAGTTGTGGATTTTAGGAGTGCGGATTTAAGGGAGTCTACTGTATTTGCTTTGCTACATTCTGCCCAATATCTGATAAGAGAAGACTGATATCCGGTGATTGTGATTCCGATATCCAATGATATTTCAGATATTGAGAAATCAGCCGGATGTCCATTGCGTCCCTAGTTAAACTTTTTTCAAATGCAATATTGGAACTGTCAGAAATTCATACTAGGAAAAGCAGGGACTAGACTTGTATAAAACCAAAAACTTTTTACACACATAAATATAAATATTGAATTTTTTTTTTTTTTTTTTTTTTTTTTTTTGTCAATCTAATGTTTAATAAAATTATGTATTATATTATTTTTATGATAAGAATTAAAAACAACAGTTTAAAATAATGACCATTTAAATTAAAAATTAATTTATAAATTAAAGAATAATTATTTTGGTTAAAAATATAATAATGCAAAAATGCACAATAGAAAAACAGGGATGATTCTGAGAAAAAAAAAAAAAAAAAAATCTGAAATTCAAAGCAAATTTCTTTAAAGGTTACAACAGACATTTTTTTTTATGTGACCCTTTGATAAAATTTGTGGTTTTTGTCCAAATTTTAGTTTTTCTTGCAGCCCTTTGGTAATATTTGAATTTTTATGTGACCCTTTGTTAAACTACTTCTCTGATTTGCCCTTTGCCCATATATTATAAGACAACATACTTGTGTCAATCATGATTTATTATTCCCTCAGGGGTAAATTTTTTATTGTACATTTTGCATTATTTAACACAAGTATTTTCCTGATTCAACTAGGCAAAAATTTCTGTTTTGAAAAACCAGTGTTAAAAGATTAAAAATTCTGTAAAAGAAATGGAAAAAATAGATATTATTTGAAAGTTTTTTTTTCAAAAATATTGATCTGTTAAGTATAGTTAAATTCAGGTTTTTTCCCCCCACAATACTTTGATTAAAATTTGCTGTTCTTTGATGAAATTTGTGTTTTTCTGTGACTGTTTGGTGAAATTAGAGTTTTTTTTTTTACACCACTCTTTCACTTTTCCATGATTCTTTGGTGACATTCTCATTTTTTTTTTTTTTTTTTTTTTCAAAACCTTTTAAAGAAATTCGCATTTTTTTCAATGGACCTTTCACTAAATTCCTGTTTTTTTGCAGTCCTTTGACAAAATTTGCATTTCTGCGCGATCCTTTGACCAAATCTGTGTTATTTCTGCAATATTTGAACAAGACAAAATTTAATTTTTTTTTTTTTTTTTCTGTGAATGACTAGTGAAATTGATTTTTTATGGTGACCATTTGTCAAAATTTATGATTTTTTGGGAAATTCAAAACAGAATCACTTCTTTTAATTGTGCATAAGCAATAAAGAAATAAATCATACATAAAATTTAGGAATATTTTTACTTTTTTGCTATTTAAAAAAAAAAAAAGTTACAAAAACAAAAATTATATTTTCCTTCTTTAAAATTTGTTCTGAATTTTGCAGACAATTTTCTGTGCATAATGTATGTTCGACTATATTTCATAACTTTGGCAGCAGCATGCCACTTACTGCTGTAATTCATATATCTGACAAGATAGATTTATGGGCAGTTTTCTGAAATCTGCATGAAATTAACTGAATTCTGTTCATTTAGTAATTTTATAACACTTAATTGTTGGAGATACTAAATTAATGTTAGTAGGTTAAAAATTTTCAATATTGTAAACTTAAACAGCCCTAAATTACTATTATCTGCTATTTTCCATCAAGCAAGAAAACAAAATACATTATTTGATAATCAAATATATTTTTTCTTTAGTAATATAGGAATTTAAAGTGATTACATGGTTAAACAGCACACAATTTCAATGACATCAGTATTTATCTCCAAGATAAAAGGTTATATCTGTAAAAATAAAGATAGATGAAAAAATGTATAATGCAGTTTTATTTCTTTTACAGTTTAGATTTAATATTTACCTGAAAAAGTTTAACATAAGTACTAATATTCATATAGTGAATTGGAGAGGATTGAACAGTATATGCTTGTTAGTAGCTACAACTCATGATATATTGACTAAATTCATTATTTTCATTAGTAAATGATTTCATTCAGAATTTTATAGTGAATTTCATAATTTTTATATCAACAGACATGCAAAATCTCGCAGGTGGCAATTTAACAGTTTTCAAAGGGATCCATTCCATGACTCAGACATGCTACAGGCTCAGCAAGAAAAAAGCTGAAGTTTCACGGCCTCACAGACTTTTGGCGAAATCTGTGTTTTTCTGCAATTTTTTTAACGAAATTAGCGTTTTTCCACGACCAATTGACGAAAATCGCACTTTTTCTCCCACAGCCTTTTTAATGAAATTTCCATTTCTTCAAAATCCTTGCGCTTTTCGTCAAAATTTGCGTATTTTTCGCGATCTTACGTCAAAATTTGCATATTTCCCGCGATCTTTCGTCAACATGCATATTTTCCGCGATCTTTCGTCAAAATATGCATATTTTCCGCAATCTTTCGTCAAAATATGCATATTTTCCACAATCTTTTGTCAAAATTTGCGTATTTTCTGTGATCTTTCGTCAAAATTTATGTGTTTTTCGCGGTCTTTTGTTGACATAAATGCATTTTCTGCGATCTTTCGTCAATATATGCATATTTTCCGAAATCTTTCGTGAACATATGCATATTTTCAGCGATCTTTCGTCAAAATATGCGGATTTTCCGCGATCTTTCGTCAAAATTTGGGTATTTTCTGCGATCTTTCTACAAAATTGGAGCATTTTCCGCGATCTTTTGATAAAATACGATTATTTGACAAAATTAGAGTATTTTTCCGCAACCTGTTCACAAAAGTCGAGTTTTCACAGCAATTTTTTGATGAAAATCGTGTCTTGTTCGTGATCATTTAACAAAAATCGTGTTTTTTCTCGCGATCCTCTGAAGAAAATAGTATTTTTTCCGCGATTGTTTGAAGATTTTATAGTTTTTTCGATCCTTTGGAGAAATTTGCGTTTTTTCTGCAATCCTTTGAAGAAATTTTCTTAATTTAGCGCCGTTTGACTCGCATTTTTGTTGTATTTCATCGTTAACCCCTCCCCTACATAAATGTCATCAAATTTTAATGCATATTTGCATTGATCCCAAGGATAATAAAATTCGTCGCCGAAAAAGCGGAATTCCGCAGAAAAGTAGCATGTCTGATGACTTTTGACATTCAAACACTGTGTTAATTAAAATGTTACAAATTCTCAAAACCAGTGTGGTGTAAAAACCAAGGTGCCAGCAGGCAGTCTCTCACCACAATTTTTTTTTTAATTTGATTCACTTAAAACTTATTAAAAACTTAAATAAAATATAAGATGGAAAATAACAAAATTTAGTAATAAGCGACTGCCTGCTGACACCTAGATTTTTACACCATTGCTCAAAACAATCACTAAAATCTTTTGAAGACAGTGATGAAATAAACTATGCTAATTGTTAGATTATTATTAGTCACTCCTCCCCCATTTAAAAGCATAAAACACAGATCTATTAATATATTAGATCAGAAATAATTATAGCAGAAATGTATTAATATTTATGTGTGGGTAAAATATACCAGATCTATTTCCTCTACTGTCCCTTTAAATTTGCATTCAATCAGTCTTTAACATCATTACAGTTTATGTACGTAAGATTTTAAAGAAATAAAATTGCAAAAAACAACATATAAAATAAACATCTTTGCTAATCTGGGGAGGAATGGGGGGGGGGGGAATTCAATAACATTGATGACTTTTTAAAAAAGTTTGAAAAAAAAACTACAAAAAATGTCATGTGGCAAAAACTTAATAGCTATGACCTCAATTGCTGAAATCAACCTAATTATTATCAACTATAATAATAAAATAGCCAAAATAAATTTAAATTTTAAAATAATCTCAACATATTTTAAGTTACTACGTCATTCTGCATCGCGGATAGCAATAAAAAATGCCCTAATTTGTGTTGATATTATTCTTTTAAAATATACGAGGAGTTTTATTTACAATTCGCAACAATTTGTAACAGTTTACAAATTTTAATTTGAACACATTACATAAATAATCAGAGGCAAAAATCATAATTTTAGGTAGGATAGTTATTTATACTAAGTGTTAGATTAATAATATCACTTGTGAATATTTTATGAACAAATATCGCAGTGCTATAAATAACTGGCTAGAGAACTGTATTCAGAATGAAATTTAACACGTAAAAGGAAACTATTTATAAATGTTATGTTGGTTATTTTTTTTTTTCAGGACCTAGCTTATATCTACTTACAGAACAAAAAATATGCGAAAAAAAATTAAGAATTATAACTCGTGTTTCATTTTAAAAAGAAATTATTCTATTACTCATGTTGGGAATGCTGAATGTGTTATCACATACCTCCTGAATCAACATTGCTCACGCATATTTCTTTGACGTCAACGATTCCTAAGACAGTTCCACGTTGGATATCAAAAAGCAATAATTGTCACAAATCATTTTTAATTATAAAAAACAGCACACTAGTTCCGAAGTATACACCATGATAAGAGCCGGCAAACCACTTCCATCGTTGCCCTATACAACAAAAACATAGTTACGAAAGCAAAACAGAACTGTTGTCAAGCAAATATGCCCTCTAGCGGATATTTCTGAAACACATTTTGATTGGAAAAAATCTTTGTTTTCGTGTCAAAAACAGTTAAACTGAATATTTTATGACATTTTTTGTTTGCTTGAAACCTTGATATTACTTTTACTAAGAAATTGGGGGAAGTTGTTTAGGCAGTCGCATTTAAAGTTTCAATACTAGTTTGGCCATTTTTATTTTCAAGGTTTAAATTCATTTTTCTTTATAGTTATTTCGAGTAACGATACTTTCTCTTGAAATATAATGACGTATAAACTATTATATTGCGTTGATAATTTTTTTAATCAATTTCAAAATGTTTTTGAAACAATTTTCGAACCGAGACTGGCCCGACTGGCCAATCAGAAATACTTGGTTGATTGGTTGGTCAGGGCGGATCCAAGGGGGAGGTCACGGTGGTCGTAACCCCCCCTCGCCCCCCCCCTCCTCCTGGACGAAGAAAATTTCTAAACCATATTTAAAAAATGAAATATATATTAAATTCTTTCTAATTTACCCCTTACTCAACAATGAGAATCTTTCTGACTCTTTAAAGCTCTACGTAGAGCTACGTAGGATTTAAGTACTTAAATCCAAAGCAGGCAGTGGCATAGCTAGAAATGGGTGACACCCAGGGCCGTAGCAAGGTGTTTTGAGGCCCCCCCCCCAAAATATAACTTTGGGGCCCCCCTCCCCCTCACTTTCAACTGAATTTTAAAAAAAATATTCATATTGAAGTTTCCAATGAGTTTCAAATTATATTAATGTAATAAACAAATTTAATAATTATCATAAGTATTTTAAATCATTATTAAAATTATTATGACATTCATAACTCTGCACAAATACGAAATAAATATGCATTGCTTAAAGAACCCGTGGCAAAATGCGCGCGACACTGACGGGCGTCGCAGACTTTTAAGGACACCTGCAGACTCAGCAATGCCACGGACGTGCTATTGCGCTTAAATTATGCAAAAAATCGGTCATGGGGCACAAAAAGTAGCTAATTCCTGTGGGACGCGTAATTTCGTCAAAATTTCGTCGCAAAATAAGAGCGATTTCATCCAAAGATCGCGAGAATAAACGCAAATATTATCAAAGCATCGCGAAAAAACGGTAAATTTTGTCAGAAAATCCCTCAAAAGCAGATTTCATCAAAAACTTGCGAAAAAAAGGGCAAATTTTGTTAAAAAAAATACCCCAAAAACGGCAAATTTCATCAAAAAATCTTGAAAAATAGACAGATAACGTCAAAAAATCGCGAAAAAACGACAAATTTTGTCAAAAAATCTCGAAAATAAAGACGGATTTCGTCAAAAGATCGCGAAGAAAACGAAAATTTCGTCAAAGGCACAAGGGAAAAAAAGAAAGATATTGCTGGAAGTGGATTTTTCTGTTTTATTATTATTATTATTATTTTGTAAGTGATGGAAATAATTTACACATACACATGCATGTTACCATAATTAATAAGCACTACAAAAGCAGAAAAAAATTATTTATGTAATACGTTGCATTTTGCAGACTATTTTTGAAAATATTATTAGCGTTGCAGACATTTGAAGATAGTTCTGCCACCGGGCTTAAAGATAAATTAACAATGTTAAAATAAATTTTGTCTAAAACAATTTTACAAACAAGCACATAATGCTAAGATTTTATTATAAAGTATAGAAAATAAATAAATTATATAAACACATAATTTTAACAGTTCGCTACTTCAGTTACGCGAAAAGACCCATTCTCTAATGCATGGAAAAATGGAATGGAATACTACGAAAGAAATTTATATCTCAGTTGCATTTCAATATTTTTAAATGATTTTTTTTCACTGGATAGCTGAGATCAATCTGTATGCAGATTTTTTTTCACCTTTTTTTATTTTGTTTGCAAAGTTTTTTTTTTTTTTTTTTTTTTTTTTTTAAGAGGATGCTTTAATTTTCGAAACCGGTTTTAAAAATGAAAGTGACCTCATTAAAATTATCTGTAAACAAAATTGAAAAAACAAAAAACAGCCCGTATACAGATTGATCTCAGCTATTCTCAAAAAGCACTGATTAACGAAATTCATTGCATAACCAAGTATTGAATAACAAAGAATTTACAGAAACTGACTTATAAAAATTTTACAAGTTTCTTTTCAATATGAATTTTCTTTTTTAAGTAACAATTTATATACATTGTTCCCCTTTTTAAAATATGAAATGCTAGTAACTACAGGTTTCAAGACAATTATAAACTCTAATTCATGCCGACTTTTTCTTAAAATAACTAAACAAAAATATTTTTAAAATAAGAACTTAAATGATAAAGTGAAAGCAAAATTGTTATTATTTTGAAAAGAAGCAAACGATTTCGAATTGTGCGTAAAGACATAGACCCCGCAACACTTTAACAGGCTCGAGGACTGTGCCATTTCTTGTCAGTTTCAGAGCCCATTAAGAATTAGAAGTAGAGAAAGCCTGACATCACAGAGGGGGGGGGGGGGGTCCCTATTATCCTATCAGTTGTTTTTCCATTTACTAAATCCATTTTTCGTATGTTTAAATTATTCGAAATTTTACCATGCAAATTTCGATTAAATAACGTTTTTACTATTAAATTAAAACTGACTATCTACATATTATACACATTAAAAAATATTTTATTAAATACATAATTATACGTAACCAATTAATTTTGTAAAAGACATATATGGAATTACAGTTGAGAATATTTGAACTTCAAAATATTTCTTATGTTTTACAAATTGCAGCATAGTAAGAAAAAAATATTTCATAATAAAAAAACTATATATGTTTTACTCTGATTGAATTTATTGAATTGAAAATTAGCTTTGAAAAGTAAATTTGCGGGGGCCCTTTGTATTTTAGTTGGTAAGAATGGGCTTTATGGGCCTGTGAGATTATTTAGCATCACGGAAAAAAGAAAGAAAGAACAAAAGAGCATAGAAAAATTTAAAATAGCACAATTTCTTATTGTGACATGAATTTAGAACTCTAGATTTTCAAGGAAATAAGAGTACAAATTAAATGAAAATTTACTTATTACTTGTTAACAAACGAAATAGTAGTTTAACATATGAATGCAATGGAATCTGAAATTGACGCAGGGATTTTTTCTTGGATCCCATTTTGTGAAAAATAAAGTTATTTTTATGAAATTTATTGTATTTTGTAATGAAATTTGAGTTCCAGTTATTGAAATTCGCATCAAACATTTGTTAATAATAACTTATTTAAGTCTATATGCTAAATTTCTCATTTTAGGTGAACTTTTGTTTCCTTTGCAAAACACATATTTTAAAACCTAACAGTATAAAATTAATTAGAGTATATTTTTATGGAATAGAATTTTGTGAATGGTGTGATTTATTAAAAAGAATTTTGTGAAGGAACCCTAATAAAACGCTTAAATGAAAAACATGTAAATGAGAAATGTGTGTTATTAAAATATGCTCTATTAGTATACATATATTTTTCAAAGCTGTGCAAAATTTTCTAATACTTAAAACTTTTAATAACTGCTATATAAATTACATAAAGTAATAAATATGACTTACCAGATTAGTACAGGTGTAGCTCTTTTTTCCTCCAGATATACACTTAATTTTATAAATACTATATTATGCGTATTACTAAAATAAATCAGAAAAAAACATACGAAAATCCACATCTGAAGTGCTGTGTTGTCTACAAACATGTACTTGTATGCATTAGCGGGCTGCTAAAGTACTTGAATAGGCAGTACTCCCTTCAAGGTCAAGGAATCCGGTTACTACTAAGTAACTAAGCTGTTAACTTTTAACGGGATTCTCTAGATGTTATTTGTATCACCCACGTCGTGAAATCGGTGTGAAAAATGACCTATCTTCTAAGAACATAATATTCCGGTATTTCAAAAGAAAACACCCTAGCAGATTTATACAAGAACGCGGCTTTCTTCAGAGTCGATCCGATGACCGGTACTCTTTCCTTATCTTTCTTAGTTCCATGCAAAAACCCATAGTCAAAAAGCGAGGGGGAAAAAACGAGAAAAAAATGAGGATTTTCAGTTTCTTGGTTTCTGCGTTTTTGAAATCTAAACAAGGTTTTTGATAAAAACAGGGCCCCGTTAAGGCTATGGGGGGCCCCGGAACAAACATCATTCTGGACACCCCCCCCCCCCTCTATCTATCTGTAATTTTTTTTCTTTTTTTTTTTAATAATGTAGAAGTGGCAAACACTAAAAATAAGAAACATATTGCACACATGCATAAATTTTGTACTCACATCTATATACAAGATATCCCAAAAAATTGGTCGCAACTTTATTTAAAAATATTAATTTGATAATTATAGAAAAAATGATAGATTGATTGAGACAAGTATTTCTTTGCAAATTTTTACTTTGCTTACCTACGTACATTACAAGATGTCTAAAAAAGAAGGCTCAAAATTGGACATAACAGTTTTAACTTATCACGTTACGAGGAAACATTAATAAAAAATTTCTTTTAAAAACTATAGGATACTTATGTTGTTGTAATCAGGGCCTGGCTAAGTCACGAGCATGCAGGACAACTGCATCGGATATGGGCCCCCCTCAAACGGGGGTCCTCAAGGGCAAATATAATTTTTTTGTTAAGGCTAATAAAAAATGGCCAAAAATGACAAAAATTCCTTCTTTCTTTCTTTCTTTATTTTTAGCTTTATTGGGGCTCTTTTCTCATCTCTCCTCTGTTTTGGAACCCCATGCCCCTTCCCCCCTCCTCTGGATCTAACAGTTAAATCACAGTTGTATTTACATTTTAATGGCTCACATTTAGTCTTATATTTCTATAACAGAAGAAAAAAATGTATTCGATAATTTCTTAAAGTTATCTTTTTTGTGCTATTCTGCATACAAATGCTAATAGACAACTAGTATAAAGGTTAGTTTTAGACACTTTAGCATAATTCAAGAAAAAATCCAAAAGTTAGAAAGGGGCCCCCCGCAATCTAAGTCGGGCCCTGGTTGTAATAAAATTTTAATAATTTGTTTTCTAATGATATAGTTTGTTTTCTGCATATGTGGAGGGAACACTGGAAGCAAAGAGGAAAAGGAGAACAACATTCCCTTCCTAAATGTTTGAAAACGTATGAATTTCGGTCACTTTTGGCACATTTTAAGCATTTGGCACCCTTTAATGAAAATCCTCATTATTGGGGGGGGGGGGAGCTGTAAAAAGGTGCATTTGGGGAAATTGCCTGGCAGGCCCCTGAATAAGAAAAGGAGAATTTGAAAAAATAAAAACATTAAAAGAAGTGTTTTCTTCCATTTTCAAAACAAATAAACTTCGGTAAAAAGGTCGATAGAATCGATTAGGGGGCCCCCTGACTTCGTCGGCCCCCCCAAATGGGGGGTATGGGGGGCGGTCGCTACGGCCCTGGTGACACCCGGAGCGGATGTAAAAGATGTCACCCCCCCCCCCCCGCCCCATCTGTCATATTTTTTTCAATCATAATTCTACGTTATTACAACAAAGGACCGTACCATTCCTTGTGCACCTTTTGTTCTCCTGCATAAAAAAACATAGGAGCGACTCATCACTCAACCCATAATCCGCATAAGTCAATGCGGTGTCTATATGTAGAAGTTTATTCTTTCTTTTAAAGTTTGCTACCCATTCGTTGGATAGGTTGGTTTTTGTTCTCTGGTGCATATCTTATTTAGAAAATTTTCATATTTTCAAAAGAAAGAAAATTAACTCTGATGCATCTAATTTTTAACTCCGTGCACTAGAATTTTAATTTAATTTAGAATTCTTTTCCAAAACCTTTTAAGGTTATATATACAGTCGAGTCTCTCTATAATGAAACTCTATCCAACGAATTTCTCTATTTAACGAATTTTTTGTAAGAACGGTCAATTTTTTTCATGATTACATTAAAAACAATCTCCATATAGCGAAATATATATCTCCATTTAACGAATTTTCAAAATTTTCTTTCATGTGTTCAGAAAACTCTTCAAATTATTTGTAGAATAAATTTTTTTTTCGTTGATTTCTGGTTTATGCTTCATAGCTACATTCTTCCACCTTATTCCTTATGTCCAAAAAAGGCATTCAAACTTCCCTCTCATCCCCCCCCCCCGAAAAAAAAACAAACATCTTTTTTGCATGGTTACACTTGACTTTGTTTCAGCCAAGATAAGCATGCTTTTTTGAAAGAGATTGAAACATTTGCTTGCTACTGGAGCGATTTGCAATAATCACAAAGCATCCTAAATGATAATAAAACTATTCCATTGTCGTCTTGAAAATGTTTGTTTCTTGGTTTGGATAGTAAGGCAGGAATCAGGAAGAGATAAGGGACAATTGCAAAAAAGGTTGTTTTTTTCAGCAGGTTTTCATCTACCTAAATTAATTCTCATTACTTTTAGAATTTAGAGAAGATGTTTGTTGTTTGTGGCGACTCTGAACATTTTTTGTTATGAGAGATCATTTGAACGAAGAATTATTGTTGAATGTCATCTATGCTGGTGTTGTCTTCTACTGCATCTGCATAAAATCGCTTTTAGGACAAGCACATAACTCTTTCTGATAAAGTAAATAATTTTGAAAATAAACAAGAAGACACTGGAAAAAAAAAAAGGAAGTGGCGAAAATGTTTGAGATTCTGGAAAAATTCAACTAAATATTTCAAAAACTCAATTAAACACCTAAAAGAAAATTCCATTTTAAAATTTAATCATTAAATTAATTTTTTTTCCGTTCTCTATTCAACGAATTTTTCTATATAACGAATTTTTTGACTGAACGATGGATTTCGTTATATAGAGACTCGACTATATATATACTTGCAAAAAGAGATTGGGTGACACCCGGGGCGGATCGCCCCCCACTTGCTACGCCACTGCCTAGGATAGGCAGAAACAACAAATATTCTAAAACTGCTTTTAAAAACTGACGTATTAAAAAATTACATATGTATGGAATATTGGGAAATACGAAACCAATTTCAAAATTAACGTTGGCAAATTAATGGTGACAGTCCTTTTTCAACATAGTCATTTTATGTTAATGCCACTACCTCTAGAAAAGATAGTAGACCCTTAGAAAAGAAACTTGGATTTTGATATGATGGTTTATTTCAAGATGTAAATGCATACTAAGAAGATTATTACTAAAAAACTAAACACTTAAAATGAATACGTAAAGAAACATATAATTGCAGCATATACATTATAGAGCTTATATAATTGGGGACACTGTTAATAGAGAGTTGCATGGAGCCAAAAATATTCAAAATTTAGAAACTTTATGTGTGGCATGGTAGTTTCTTATAAAATATAAATGTCCTCTATAAACAGTTGAAAGTAAATATAAAATTTAAAAGTTGTGAAGCGAAGGAAAGAAACGAAAAGCGATCTAAAAAATTATTAAATTACGATTTCTATGCAAGATCGAGTAGTAATAAACCGATTATAAAGTAACGGTTGCGAATCAATGATGACACTCTCTGATCCGAAATAACCTATGTACTATGCCGGTACATAGTACATCTACATACTATGTACTATGCCGGTACATAGTACATCTATATACTATGTCCTATGCCGGTACATGTATACCTACATACTATGTACTATGCCGGTACTCAAGGTACTACTACCTTGGGTAAGAAGGTAGTAGTGTACTTTGGGTAAGCAGGGAATAACAAATGTTCTTAAGAAGCCTTTAAAAACCTTCTAAAAGAGGTGGGTCAATAAATAGGGCTATTTTTCGCCCCTCATATACCCGAAAAAAAAAGTTTCGAATTCAGATGATTGTTCTGTGGCTTTGGATAGTTAAAGGATATGTATTTTTGTTTAATATAAGTTTTACGTGATAAATAAAATAGTAAGTCATGGAAATTACAGCCCGAAAAAAGAATGTTTTGGCTTTTTTCTGCATTTTTGATGTTTTTTGCGTCTTTGAATTAATTTTCTACTAAGAAGCGCTCGATGAACCCAATTAATTTTGACATGCAATGATTCTGCTCTTTATAAGCTTTTATATGAGCATTATTTTATTTGGGTTCAGTGTGCGCTTCTACCTGTAAAAGAAAAAAAAATATATCATGTGAGAGAATCAAATGCACTACTATCGGAGAGCGTTCAGACTTCTTTTGCCGTACTTAAAAAGTACGGCAAAAGAAGCACCCGAACGTAAACAATAAATAAAATAACGTTAATGTTTTGTAGATTTTTCGATTGTGTGGAATTTAGGTCATAGTTTGATAAGGAAAGCAATAAATAAATATGTAAATTTTTTACTGACAGAAAATCATTGGTGAATTTTTTTTTTCCTATCAGTCACAAAAGTTGGAAATTTCATGACTTGTTGGTCATGTTTATATTCTGGTTTTCTCGTAACCAATTGAATTTCACGATTACTTAACGCGATCATTTGACGAAATTCGTGATTTTTTTTCTATGATCGTTTCATGGAATTCACAATTTTTTTTTTCAATAACCACTTGTAAAAAATCTGGTTTTTTTTTTTTTTTTTTTTTGACCGATTGAAGAAATTAGCTATTTTTCTTCGTGATATTACAACGAAAGTTGTGATTATTTTCTACGATCGTTTGTTGAAATTCGTTTTTCCACACCGCAGCCCACTACCAAACATTTCAATTAAATTCCGTGATCGATGCGACTGAATTCTCGAATTATTTGCGCGATTCCATGACTAAATCCGGAATATTTTTAAATTCTTGTTAAGTAGCTCAAATCAGTAGACTGTGACAATTTTTTAAAATATAAATTCGACGAATTAATAACTATAAACTTTTTTTTATTCAACAATAAAAGAATTCTTGCGGAACTCACCATAGAGACAACTGTTCCAAACAAAAACCAAAACAAACAACAACGACAATCGAGTTCTTTGTAAACAAACGTTAAAAAAAAAAAAAAAAAAAAAAAAAAAAAGGTACAATGATTACTAGGATTATCACCAAGCGATAATAAATGCGAAGCTGGCCACCTCTGAAATATTTATTTCAGCAATATATATTTGACAATGTCCTTAGTTGTAAACAATTGAATTTTAATATTAAAATTTCAATGCTAAATATAAGTTTCAGTTCAAATATACAATACGAAGTTAATTAAATTCAAACATCAAATAATATCAAGGTACAAGTCTACTATAAAATTTTCAAATATAAATGAACAAAAATACAAGAAAAATAAATATTTACATTATAGTACAGGATTATTTATCGGTAAAATACAAATATTAGAACTCAATTCATCAGATTGATTTTTTACAAGGTTATCTAATTTTTTCAATTCTGAATTTGCACCAACAAAATTAGGGGCACTATCAGAGAAGATTGTCGAGCAAATTCCGGCCCTAGCTACAAATCTTTTTAAGGTAGCTATTAAGGTTTCAGAACTTAAATCTGTTAATACTTCCAAGGGAACAGCCCGAGTAGCGAAACAAACAAAAATTGCGACATAAATTTTGTTAAAAACTCCTTCACGTTGGTGTTTATATCTTGGAAATCAAGTCAGGGGTTAATGTTGCGAATTTTCCGAAAATTCCACTTTAAGATCATTCGGTTTCAAAATTTTTAAAAATCGACAAATTAGTCCGAAAATTTAGACATAAAAAGTAATGCGAAATTGGACAAATAGTCGCCGAAAAAACGCGAGTTTTGTGAAATGATCGCGAAAAAATGCGAATTTCTTCAGAGAATAACGGAAAAAACGCATAGTCAAAAAGTAACTAAAAACACCAATTTCATCAAAGAATTGCGAAACCCCTGCAAATTTCGTCAATGTATCGCGGGAAAACGGGGATTTTGTCAAAGGATCACAAAAACGCAAATTTTGTCGAATGATGGAAAAAACGCAAATTTTGTCAAATTGGGAAAAAACGCAAATTTCGGGAAAGGATTGTGGAAAAAACGGAAATATCGCTACATGATTACGAAAAAACGCGAATTTTGTTTAAGGGTGGGCTGTACAAAACACAAAGTGAGTCAGGATCTAAAAAAATTTTCCGGAAATTTCGCGAAATGATTGAAAAAACGCAAATTTTGTCAAAGGATCGTGGAAAAAACGGAAATGTCGTCCGGAGATCGCGAAAATAAAGGATTCTGTTACAGGGGTGCAAAAAACGCAAATTTTGTAATTGAAAAAATGCGATTTTTATCAAAAAATCGAGAAAAACAAAACAGAAATGTCATCACAAGTTTGCGAGAAAACGCAGATTTGTAATGGGGTCGCGGAAAATCACAAAGTTGGTCAAATGTTAGCGAAAAACACTCAAATTTCGTCAAATGATTGAAAAAATGCGAAATTCAGGAGAGGATCGCAGAAAAAATGGAAATGTCGTCACAATATCGTGAAAAAAAAAAAAAAAAAAATAAAAAAAATAAAATAAAATGCGGATTTTGTGAAAAGGTAAAGCTCGAAGAGAAAGCTCGAAGTTTGTCAAAGAATCGTGGAAAAATAAAAATTTCATTAAAGAATCGCGGGAAAACACAAATTTCAATGCAGGATCGCAGAAAAACGCGAATTTCGTCAAAGCGCAGCAGAAAAAATGCATAATTTGCTCCGGACCAAGCATTGTAATACACTTATTATCACATGTTGGGCTGATTAGCCCAACGTCAAAAAATTGTTGAAAGTTCTATCCTCAATAGCTAATCCAGAATACTCTACAGCGAGACAATCAAAAAGGTATATTAGGAAAACTAATGTAATTCTCGGCTTTCTGGATTTGCATTAATGAACATCTATTGAGAAATATAAGTAGATGCTGAATCCATTTTGAACGCTATGTCAGTGAAGCGCATTGGCTTGTGTTATGATGTCAAATTTTGCAAGTCCTTCCTTTTTTTAAGGATTTCATTAGCATCATTTTTCTTTCGAACTCTGTTGTCATATTTCACAAAATTTTAAAATTTCTTTTATTCCGTAATGTTTACTTTGAAATATTGTGCATACACATTTTTAATTGTGAATAAAATTAAATAATTAACAAAATAAATAAATTAATTAATTAATCAACATAATTATTTTATATTATTAATTAACATAAAGAGGTATTTTATTATTAATTGTTTTTCTCAATTTCTTAGTTATTTTGAGCACGCTGAGTTATAAACTATTTGAGCCCCCCCACCCCCCACCCCCACCCCCACCCCATAATTTTGAAAATGCTACGCTACCCTCTTCGAGAACCTCATGAAGTGACTCTCCGCCCCTGCTTTTGCAAAAATTAGTAAAGAAAAAATCGAAAGGTCAGAAAAAAGTTCCATTCTAGAGAAATCGCAGTTTTTACAAATATAATTATATACATACTATATGTACAGTAGGGTGGAGCGAAATTTTTTTTTTTTTTTTTTTTTTTTTTTTGAAAATCAAAAACGGGTAGGTGCCAAAAGTTGCCTTTATACTAGTACATCAACTGCGTGAAATTTCACCGCTGAAAAAAAATGGCTTGAGTCTGCGCTTTTGCTCCAAAAATCGAAATTTTGGGTAAAATTTGTCATTTTTTGACATGTTTTCATAAAAATTAAAAAATTCCTACAGAGCTGGTTAGTATTTAAAAGTGTTATGCTTAGACCTTTATATTTATCTGCTTAACATATTTAAACTATAAAACAATATGTAGTCTGTATAATTGGAGCAATTCTGACAACTTTTTGTGAAAAATCAGCGTTAATCTCTCTATTGGAGCATACAACGAAATGTTCTTTTGAATGCATTTCTTACCTAGCTGCTTTCAAAACTACTGTATATATAACTCATAGAGATGGTTGCATTATCCCACCCGTCTCAACCACCCAATCATCTAGGCCCAGTGTTTTATTTATGTATTGAATTGTTATTTTTTTCCCGAAGACGAGTATAAGTTTTCTATATATCAAAGTAATTTATCTCTTCTTTGTAGTCATAGACTTTGGATGATTTGAATCATGCTGGTGTGACCTGCTGCACGTATATTTTTATACCATGTATAACAGAAGAGAAGCTGAGTAATGTATTGGGTATGTTCTTAATTGAACCTAGTCATCTTCATTAAAATTTCATTCAATTAGTACATTATGATTGGAAGTTCTGTTATCACAGCATTCTTTCAATCAATTACATTTTATATGCAATGATTTGCCTAAAAATTGATTGTATGAATTCAGTTTCTAGAATGCCATCATTTATTGCACCTATTACATTGAATATATGCTGAGAAGTTAGCTGTTTAATATTATGACGATCGTCACAGAGGATTGCAAACAAAATTTGCGTGTAAAACAACAATACTTCTAAAGAAGTTTTAGTATGCTTTATGTCGTTTCCTGTGTTGTTCCGTAGTCTAGTAATTTCTAATAAGATTTTAGATCTATTATTTAGGTGTGTAGTACATTTGGTATAAACTTGGATTATAGATTTGGTGAGTGAACATATAGACGCTGATTGCCAATCTGTGCTTATATAAAGCGGAAAATTTTATTAACTTTATGAGCTGTCTTTTCTGTGAGATGTTTTCTAAATTTCTATTCCCCATTCTTTGAGAAATAGCTTTCCTTATGAATTAGCTTTGCAATCTCCGACAGAAATTTCTAGTCTGTTCTGAGTATCTTTTTCTCAATTTGAGAAAATAATTTCTCTATTTTATAAAAAAAAAATTGCAATAGGAAGTGAATATTCCGTAGACAAAGATTTTCCTTATTGATCCAGTGAATCCATGTAGCTTAGAACGTTTTATATCGACTTCTCTAATAATTGACGCAGAGGAAATTCACTGGAGTTGAAGTAGCGAATGATTCAATATCATATAGACAATTCTAAGCTTACCCCATGCAAAATGGTTCACAGTGACAAATAAAATTCTCCTAATTTTAAATGAGCACTTATAGTGGATATCCGCCCATTCCCTCATAAAGCACAATGCATTATAAGTTTATGCCCAAGACATTTCACCATCAAATGTTGTCCACTAATAAAAAGGGGATCTAAAAGTTAATAGGAAATTAACTGGATACGAAAACACTTAGAAAACGGCATAAAACTAATGCAAAAAAAAGTTATTTACAACAGCGGTTGCTTTACACATGGAGAACAAATTTTCATTGCAATTCTCGCTGACGATCACCATCATATTAAACAGCTCGCTTCTCAACATATAAAAAATGCAAAAGTCGAATATATGATGGCATACTTATAGTTGAAATATCTGAAATCATCTTTGAAGCAAATCATTACGTAAAAAATACAATTGACTGAAAAAATGTTGTGGTAACAGAACTTCCAATCATTATTCATCAACTGAATGCAAGTTTGATAAATATAATAGATGGCCGAATAGATCCCTTTAATAATATTCCCGTGCATTACTCTGCTTGTCATTTTTTTTTTTTTTTTTTTTTTTTTTTTTGTATAAACTGTAAAAATATACATGAAGATAGTTACAGCAGCATGTGGATGCAAAGAACTGATGAACAAGGTGGAAGCATCGAAAACATGCCAAATTTTTATAAAGAAAATCACAAATCAATGTATAAATAAAACACTGTACTAAGATGATCGAATAGTTGGGCCGGATGGTATAGGAAATATAGCCACCTCCACGACGCATGTCCAAGGTAGTTTTGAAAACAAGAGCTGTATTAAAAACAACAATTCGTTATATGACCCAATAGAGTGCTAATGCTGTTTTCTTACTAAAAGTTGTCTGTTTTGCTCCAGCTATAGGGAATAAACATATTGTTTTATAGTTTAAATATGTTAAGCAAATAAATATAAAGGTCTAAGCAACACTTTTAAATACTAACCAGCTCTGTAGAAATTTTTCAATTTTTTTGAAAAAATATCAAAAAATGACAAATTTTACCCAAAATTTCGATTTTTGGAGCAAAAGCGCAGACTCAAGCCATTTTTTTTCAGCGGTAAAATTTCACGCAGTTGATGTACTACTATAAAGGCAACTTTTGGCACCTACCCGTTTTTGATTTTCAAAAAAAATTTTTTTTCGCTCCACCCTAGTGGTTAGTTATTAACGTCAGGTGTTCAGAGCCCTTTAGCGAGTAAAGTTTTGGGCGAAACATAACCAAATTTGATCATCATACATAGTAGACCATGGGATTTCGAATTCTTAAAAAAAAAAAAAAAAATAAAAAAAAAAATAAAGAAAATAAAAAGTTTAAAAAATCGCCACTTGGGGCAATTTTAGCTAAAATGCGACTAAAATGCATTTATTTTGCATAAAATCAGCAATTTTGGCTCACCAAAAGTGTATTAGTGTAAATGTTGAATGATTAAATGGCAAAAAATACAGTACAGATCAATTTTATACTGCGCTGATGGTAACTGCATATTTTTCATCTCTTGTTCGACAATAGCAGTTACAACTTCGTCAACTTGTTATTGACTAGTCACTTTGCGTCCTAGGCCTTGTTGCAGCATAGTTTCAAATCGATGAATCATCTTTTGTAAATTTGTTATGCTCATCGGTTCTTCTGGCAAATTCTGTAATCGGTGAAATTCAGGACGAGCATCATTGCAATACTCGTTCTTCTGATAACACAGCTTGTCTAGCAAAGTATGGTGAGAGTTGATAATGATGAGAACTCTCCCAGCCTTTCCTTTTATACTCATGATTGCTATACACAACTGATTTTATGCAAATTAATGCATTTTAGTCGGTAAACAACGCTAAAATTGCCCCTAGTGGTGATTTTTAAAACTTTTTATTTAAATTTTTTTTTTAAGAATTCGAAATCCCAGTTACTATTATGTATGCTGATCAAATTTGGTTATGTTTTGATCAAAACTTTACTCGCTAGAGGGCTCTGAACACCTGATGTTAATAATTAACCACCCTGTATATACAGGGTGAGTCATAAATATCGAAACAATAGGCTATCTCCTTAAATATTGCCTCTAGACCCATACTTCCAGTTGCAAAAATTCATAAAAAAAGGCTGAAATTTCTGATAAGATAAGTTGAAACTCCATGGAGGGTCTATTTGAAAAAATACGAAAATTAAATTTTTATACATCCCCCGTAGAGCAAAATTCCCAATTAGGAAATTATTCCTTATTCATTCCTAAATTGAATAAAAAAATTCATCTCCTTATCTAAAAACTTGACAGAGATATTAAAATCCAAAATTCTCCAAAATTCGTGACTTACACCACTTTACCATGTTTGTAAACGAAGAGGTTTTGACAGATTTTCAAAGTAATTGAGGGATCGTCTACAAATTATCTGTTATTAAAAGTCGATTTAAGACAGTGCATCTTATTTGAACACAATAAAACAGCGTATTGATTTTAATCAAAACTTGTTTTCAAATTATGTTGATCGTCAGCACTGGAGATCGGTACGGATCGAAATGCCTAGGTCCGGTCTCAAACCAACCCATAGGGAAAAAAAGTTCTTCCGGCATGGAAAAGTGTTAAAATCTTAACCCAGACCGGCCTGGAAAAAAGTTTTAATCATAGCCCAGCTCAGCTGTGAATTTCTACATAGTTTTTTACTTCGGTGTGGTTAAAAATTCATTCGTATGGAGGAGTTCTAACCAAAAATACTTATTATAGCTTTTCTTTTTTTATATTTATACGTTTTATTATTAAAGAAGCACCAAAGGCTGTGATATATTTTTTTTATCAATGAATCTATATGTATATCAATGAATTTATATGTAAATGTTTCACTTATATTTTAATATCGCTATTCCATATCCCGTGCGTTGGACACTTTGAAAGGTGTTATATAGTAAAACCTTTTAAGACGGAATCCCATAGGAAAGAAAAAAAACGTTATAGACAAATGCCCTTCCTAGGAGGGTTAAATGGAGTTTATTTTTTTTCTCAGGTATTATTGTATGTATTTTGCATGGATCAATACATTTTCCGTTTAAGACAGAGGTAGTTTTTTCTCTGGTTTTATTCTGTTTAATTTTCTAGCATTTAAATATACTATTCTTGAAAAAAATTAAATATATATTTTTTTTTTTTTTTTTTTTTTTTTTTTGTAGAATAAAAGCGATTTTAAAATCTATGTTGTTTTTGTAAAAATTTTGATTAAACCAAATTTTACTTATTTCAGGCACGTATTAGGTCAGTCAGAGACAATGATTTTAATACGGATTGTTTGAGACCGGGATTGAAAACTTCGTCCAGCGCAGACCTAGGAAGCAGTCCCCTCCGGTATGAAAAATACATTAGGCTCGGATAGGCGAGTGTTGAGAAAAAAGTAACGTGTCAGTCCTGACCCGGCCTGGGCCCAGAATACAGATCTTTTGACAGCCTCTCTAGTACGATAAAATGCTTGAAGTTGTGAGAGATAAATTTCTAAAAAAGACTTAATCTGCAACTTAGAAAAGCATTCTTTTAAATAACTGACGGGGAGAAAAACAATACATTTCGTGGCATAATGAAAATTTTCCTGACAATTTCTTGTCTTTAAATTATTAAAAGTTAAGAATTGTTAAAGAAAAAAAGTACAAATTTTAAACATGTCATTTTTAATTATTTTACACTAGTTTTATTTCGGGCAAAATTGAAAAAATATTTACTTTTGAAAATATGATTTTTTTTAAGTTATATTATTTTTTCAATAAATATTTTTAATTGTTTTAAAATTAATATTGTAAAACAAATCTAAAATCAGATTTTCATCTTTAATTAAATGGAAAAAACTGAAATCCGATAATGTTTCGAGTTACAACGATTTTTAATTATCCCATTTAAACCAGTACTAACCATATGAAAATTTTATAAATTTCAGGATAAATTTTAGGATGTGATTTTCTTAGCAAATTATATGGCTAATCATCACAAAAAAAAAAAAAAAAATCAAAATCAAAATTCTAACTCAAAAGATAGATTTTTTACACATTTCTTAGAACTGTTAAAGTAACATTGTCTATTGAATTGCGCGCATTTCAATTTGTGTCTAATCCCTTAAAACCTGATGAATAATTCAAACGGCTATAACTCTGCGAATTTTAAAGATATGAAGATGAAACTTTGTATCTTATTCAGGACTGGATAAGGAAAGTTTTCCTAATTGGAATTTTTATTCTACGCGGATCGTATAAAAAGTTAATTTTCGTAATTTTTCAAATAGATCCCCCCATGGAGTTGCAAGTTATCTTATAAGAAATTTCACCTTTTTTTTATGAATTTTTGCAATTGGAAGTATGGGTCTAGGGGCAATATTTAAAGAGATAGCGTTAATATTGTTTCGATATTTATGACTCACCCTGTATATTTTGTTTTTTATTTGGAACTTAATTTTTTTCTCTCGTTTACAAAGTAATTCTTTTTTTGGTAGGCTCCGTTTTCACAAGTTTTACAATATACTTATGCTTTTCAGAGGTGTACTATAGAAAGGATGTTTTAACATCCTGAGAGGTTGCAAAAATGGAAACTAACTATAAAGGAATCCTATTTTAAATGGGAAACTTTCTTAGTCAGTATTTTGAAATTATACCTACTAAGATAAAAGCTTGCTTAAAATGGAATATTTTATTGGTTCCTGTTTGAAGAGAAGAGAATATAATGTCTAAACTTCGAAACTTATCTTCGGCTATGTCCACTGCCCTCAAAGAAAACTCTCCCCTCTTCCCAAGAAAGTTCTGAAATGGCAGCGAATACGATAAGCTGCCGTCCACATAGATGAGGATGGATATGCTCAACTCCAGGATCTCAAAAATGTTTTACAAGATTAGAAACAAGAATGGGGAGAGTGCGCTTCCCTGAGGAAAGCCTCTAATATACGGCTCAAAATCAAAGTACGCAGACTTCCATCGGACACAAATGGAAGATAAGCCATGAAATTGGTGATCAAGAGATCGAACTTTCGTCGTATGCCAAGAACAGCGAGTTGTAGATCATTCCTTTAATCCACATTGAGTCGGACGCTGAGCGGATATCCAGGCACACCACAAAAGCAGTCTGACAGGAATTTCGAGATCTATAGATGCTGTCATGGAGCGTATTAAGGGAAGCCGTGCTGTTTAAAAAAGAAAAAAAAAACCCATAAAGTTCTAATGAGAAGCATGGAAGATATATTGTTGATTTCCCAGGAGATAAGCAGTCGAGCAGGAGGCTTTCGAAAACTTTAGAACAGACTAAGATCAGTGCGATTGGGGGATAACAGAATGTTAAATGGCTATTTTCCTAGGTTTTCAGATAGGGACTATGATGTCTTCTTTCCACAAAGGTGGTAAGGTAGTCGAGGCGAAGATACAGTTATGAAAGGCCGGTAGTTTTCCGCAAAAAGAGCTTGGCTAGAGTTTAGAAGCTTGATTGATATCTCTTTTTTCCCAATTGTGGGATAGATCTTCTGGACGGCCTGAAGTAGCTCACTAATCATCAAAGATGCATAAAAATGGCATCTACAACGCTGAAATCTTACGATATTCGGTATAGATGATAGATAATAACTTTATATGAAGGCATTCGAGCGGCAGATATTTTCCCATAGTCTAGAGTCCGGATTGTCTGTCTCATATAACGTCTGAGCTAACTGGTCGTCAATGGAAATACTTAGATGGTCGTCAATGGAAATAATTAGAATAATAATACGCTTTCACGTAGAACGATAAGTTTTCTGAAATTGTAGCCAGAGTTCAGGGGCTAGACGATTGTAAATTAAAATTTATATCTTAGTTAGAAATTAAGTATTTGCATAACTATATTTTACGTTTTTTTGTTCAGATATTGGTATATTTAAAGGCAATAGAAATTCTCCACCGAAGACTAAAGTAAACAGTCAATCAGGAATCAGAATTGGCGCTAGTCGCTAAATGAATGTGCATATGTGAATAGACGCTTTCAGTCAAGACGTCAGTTATGACGTTTTGCTTGGATACTGACTTTAAACAAACGGTTGCTACGCTGTATTTTCTATTTTATTTGCATATTACAGCAACATTTTTCAACGATATTTAATTGACACATGTTTAATGCTTTATATACAATGATACCATTTTCTACGATTTATATTTAATGAGATATGAAGCATAGCAACCGTTTGTTTGGAGTCAGTATCCAAGGAAAATGTCTTGATTGACGTCACACTGAAAGCGTCTATTACGCCTTCCGGCGGGAGGACCATGTAACGAATTGTCGAATGCTGCGAGTATTTTTAAATACTCGTTTGGTCGCTGGTTCAATTACTAAGACTAATATTACTTAAAATTCTTGATATACAAAATTATTTACACATTATATTTACATTTTAATTAAAGAATGTGGATCCAGCGAACGCACTATAGATCGCTATGATTGCCGATAAACAAACAACAGACGATTCTCATATGTTGCCAAAATGGCAAACCTAAAGTATAGTAGAATGCGCCATGGAGGCGCGCGCGACAACCAAGGTTATTGGAAGCCGTAACAGCATAGACCAGGAAAAGGGACGAAAACAGGAACATGATCTTAGAAAATCGAATGTAAAAACTCAGCAAATACAGTAAAACGTACAAACTTTATAACAAAGGACTACCAGAACAAGAAAGTTACAAAAGAAACAAGAAAAGAGGAAAGATCTAACTCACAAGGAAGGTCTCCATTGGGGGCATACTCAGAATTTTTTGAAAAAAATACGAATTAAACTACTCATGTAGGTAATAAAGGATCAGTGAAAATTAGCGGCGGAATTACATTATTAGATATGTAAAAAAATAAAATAGTTTGGAATAATTGGCGGGAAAAGCTGAAAGCGACGCGGGATTTGGCGAGCAATGCATTTCCTCGCCAAAAGCTGACGATTTTAACGAATCTAAAAATTGATTTTAATTGACTTCACTGTTAAAATTCTGCAGCATTTACTGCAACGTCACTCCACTACTTTTATAGAATATCTCTCTTCTGACCAATGAGAATGCTCCATAGCAGGTGAATTGACCGTGTCATACACTGTTAAAAATCTGCTGCATTTTGTTGCAATGCACTCCACCGCTTGTATATAATATCTCTATTCCAACCAATGAGAAAGCTCCATTTCACGGCCAAGTAACTAACCGTTTTCTATACACGCAAGGGAGTGCGTTGCAACAAAATGCAACAGATTTTTAACAGTGTATTTTTCAATTTGGAACAATTTTAATCAATTTAAATTGTGTTTTAAATGATAAAATATATTAATTTCATTTTGTTATAAGTACATATAAACGTATATGACAAAATTACACTTAAAGTAAAGTAAAAATGCAAAACTAAAATTACTTAAACTAAACTTATTTAAATAAATTGAACATAGAAAGTTTTTTCTTTAAAAAGTATTCGAAGCGTAAAAGCGTATTTTTCAAAATTTCGTTTTTTCGCCAACCGGAGATAAATCGCCAAATAAACGAAATATTTATTATTTTTTTACGGACGTTATAAGGAGATTCCGCCGAAATTTTTTTATAAACATATATAACTATAGGAGAAGAACATTCTGTAATTTTTTCAGATTTTTCTGAGTATGCCCGTATGGAGACCTTCCTTGTCAGATACATTGGCCAAGAACCAGGCTTCTGGTTGTGGTGTATCAATATGAGGTTCTGTCGATAGTATTTTTATAGATATGGCTGTTCTCAATTACTTGAACCCCTCTTATTTGAACTGGGAAAGGTGCTGAGACTCACTCTTATTTCTAGGAGGGGGCAGGAAAGATGGGTGATTACTGATTAGGTATCAGCATTTCATTATGGGATCAATGAGAGTAAAGGTGACAATGCTGAGCATATTTTGTCATTTGGAGATTTGTGCATCAAAAATAGTTTGTGGCATACCGATAATATTATCTGATAAACTGTAAAACGTGCGTTGGAGCACCGTCGCTTTGATTATCTAGTCCTTTGGCGAGAGGGTCCTGCTGATGCAGCCACGGTACAGGTCTCAGAATTGACCACTAGCATTGGGCGGTGCTCGTAATGTTTCCCACAAGCGTTATGGTATTTGATTGGCTTTTGGTGAACGCTTGTGGGATAAATAGAGAAGCTGATTAGCTATAAAACATCGTGACGTTTTTTGACGTCAGAAATGCTTGTGGTCAAAGCGAGCCTCCTGAAATTTAGGTGCAATTTTTTCTTGAATTTAATCAATCTGGCTTTTTGTTCATAAACAGGGTTGTAGTGCAGGATGTAGGGAGGTATACGCTGTATATGTATATCCTCTGGATTTTTTAAGGAATACCGTATACCCTCTGTTTCCCAAGAACGCCATAGTATATACACTAAAGGGTATATCCCCTGTCTTAAGCGTATACTCTCTGCTTAGAGAGTATACCCTCTGTTCTTTTACGAATACACCATTGTTCATAATGAAAGAAGTTTTTACAAATGCCATATAATTACCTTAGCTTTTGCACATTCCGCAGAGTACGTGGTGCAGGGTCCTGTGTAAGAGCTGTAGTATAAGAGGCCTGCTCAGCGCAATGACCACAAATGCAATCACTTGTATAAGCAGTAGTATATTAGTATTTTCTTCGGAGCACACATTTTCTGAATCGTTAAATTGAATACTTCCACCACCAACATTAACATTTTTAATTACAGTATTTTTAATTGCAGTACTTTGACTAACATCAGAAAATAAGAAATCATGCATGACTTTTTTCTTTTTTGTCGTCTTGTTTTTTGTTTTTTCTTTTAAGACGCTTTTTCCATTCATATATCTGTTTCTGAGTAAACATCATTAATCAAAATCAGTACAGATTAAAACCGATTTGTTTGCGTGCTGCTTTTGTTAAATAAAAATCAAATAAAGAAATAACTTTTCACGTATGTAATGCTGAATGCTGTTTAAAAGAATCTTTTAAGCATACGGAACACAACAAACAAAACAAGTTTAGATGATCTTTTATGTTGCGATTTCGAAGGATGGAATATTCTGTCGCCCTAAGATGGGGGTGCACAGCCAGTAGCCGGGGGATTACCAAGATACATCTATTATCATGCAAAATAGTTTTTCTTTTTTTTAAATGATAGCTTTGGTACTAAATAAGTCAGACATTAGCTTTCAATTATTGTTGTGGCAAACAACTTTCTGACAAAAAGATTGTGCAGCACTACACAAGATTGTAATGTTACTCTAAATGCTGCGACATCTAGAGAGCGGAAATGTAAACTACCTCACCAGGTTTCGTATTGAACATTTACATGTGACGGTATTCAATGTCAGAATGTGCCTATATACATGCTTTCAATGAATTTATTAATAGTCTTAATACGCATTAGATAAAAAGTGAGACTGTTTTACAATCATGCCAGTTGCTAGTTAATAGAAATCCTTTTTTACTTTCTTCTATTTTTAATAGAAGATACTAGAAAGAAGACCCAATTTGTTAATATTCTGCCGGAAAAGGGCACTGTAAAACCGTTGTCTGTGCTTTTTTCATTATTATAGCATCGAAAAATGCATGAAGTGCATAGAATTGAACCAAATTTTGTGTGTACATGTTTGTTTTAACCAGAAAGTTCTCCCTCAATGTGGAAATAATCGGCCGATAGAGGCGCTATAATAGCGATTTTTGTGTTTTTTTTCATTATTTTATCATCAGAAAGTGTATAAAGTTACACACAGAATTGAACCAAATGTTTTATATGTGTTTTTGGCTATGGCTATCAGTTTCTCTTTGAATTCAGCTGGAAAAGGGCGCTGTAATATCGAATTTCGTATAATTTTCTCGATTTTTCATAGTTTCATTGTTCATCGGTGGATTGTGCAGCGACTGGAATTCGCATCCTGCCAAGTTGGATATTGACAAATAGCTGATGTACAACATAATAACGAAAAACAATTGATTTTAAAAAATATGATATCAATTCTTTTTTACTCCGTTTAATTAACTGAAGGAGAAGTTAAGAAATGAATCAAAGATGGTATAGCATTGAGCTAATAATATTAAAGTATTAACATCTGTAATTACTTTTTAAAATATGAAGTTGTTTGAATTAGAAGAAAGTTTTGGGTACGGTACATCCAACTAGTTGATTTTTGAGATAAGCATTATAAAATGCGGTATTAATAAAATTTCTTTGATATAATTTTACTCCTTTTAGTATCCCACGTCTGCGGAGAGCCCTATGCACGGTCTAGTCGGTTTGCGCGACAATCAGGTTTTGCATTTTGTGTACAATCACAGTTCACCATATGAAATATGATTGAGCAACAAGTGAACCTTACATTGTTAAATGTCAGTAATTACAATGTATGTAAATTTAAAATGAAAATTGCTTTTAACCGATAAAGGATTATGGGATTTAATTACATGGGAACAATCTACTGAAGCCAGAGCTAATCTTGGAATAAATCAAACAAATCTGTTAAAGAGAAAATTTCTTTAAATATAGAGGATAATCGATTGATGTATATCAAACACGAGGAAACAGTAAAATGTATTTAGAATTCATTACATAATGTTTATGAACAAAGATATTTAAATAGAAAAAAAAATTCAGCAAACGAACTTTATACAGTATAAAATATGATGAAACGTTAAACGTAAAATATTACATGCAACGTGTATTAAAAGTTTTTGATCAACTAAAGAAACCAGTCTAGGTAAAGTTAATCCAGATGATAATATTGTTGCAAATTTAGTATATGGTGTTCCAGAGAGTTATGATTCTTTAATTACAAGTTTAGAAGATTACCTTTCTCATGACGTCCTTAAAAATCCTCGAATTTCAGGAAACTAGTTTATTCAATTTCCGCAAATTTTAATTTAAAGTTTTCACAACATTTTGAAATGGGGATAAACTTATGTGACAAAAAAATATAAAGCTTAAAAATTATAACTGTTACAATTAGGAAAGTTAATAACGTCCGTTATAAAACCCTGGTAAAAAATATGGCCACCTTTGTAAGAGGAATTAATTTTCATAACATTGCTGCTTTGCAGGGAATTTAGTACTTATACAAAACATAAAAAAAAAAAAAAAAAAAAAAAAAAAAAATACATGTGTTTTATATTATAGGTAAAAATGCTTTAGCGTTTAAGTAATCATTGAAAAAAGAGTTTTATGACTACTGAAACGTTAAGGTTTTTCATATTAGATTTGCATATGGACTAAAGATTTTCCACATTAGATTTTCATATGGATTAAAGATTTTTTTTCACTACTAAATTTTATATGGATTAAAGATTTTCCATTCTTGATTTGCATGTTTAATCCCAGATTAGAAAGGCATAAGTTCCGCCCTTTGCAAGTTTCTGTAAAAAATAAATAAATAAATAATAATAAAAAATGAAAATAAAATAAAAAAATAAATAAATAAAGGTAGTGTGCTGAGGTATGAATAGCAATATCGTCTGCATATAAAGCAATAGCGATGAAAAAGCTTCGATCAAGAATTGAAATCTGGAAGATTTCTGAAAGGATAAAAGAGGGTGTAAATAAGGTGTTATTAATGAAAAAGTAAAAAATTCGATCGCCATGGTAAAAAAGTATGAATCATTGTGCGTATGGGACAATTAGACGAATTAATTGGCAAATTAGACCTTTGTGTCAGACTTCGTCAAAGGACTTTGCGATGCCTAAGGCTAATGTCAGACGACAGATCATTTTGACGCTTTGGTTTTCCAGTGAAAAATAAACATCTGCGCTACTTCCATCCACACGAACGTGACCTTTCCGTCAAAATATGCAGACGATTATTGTCTCCATTGATAATAGGAAGCTTTTAATTCGATGTTTTTAATTTAAATAAGATGGATTTTTTGGAGGAAATAAAGAATTCTGTAAATTTTTATCAATTATTCAAGAAATTAGAAAAAATATATGCATACACAGACGGTACTGTGTTCATTCTATGATAAGTGATAGATTATTTACCTGATATTTTTATTTAAAATATCCGAAATTACAGGAATTAAGAATTACATCTGATGTTAAATGAAAAATCCACCATCTTTAAGAAATACATATGATTGCAGATATTATTAAAATGGTAATAATTGTTATTCAACTTTCATTTGGATGAAATTTCTTATTTATTTTATTATTAAATAAATAAATAAACTAAATTGATTAAAAAAAAGTTGCTACAGAACGTGATAGCAAAACAAACATCTTAGTTGTATGAATGAAAAATAGGATTGACAAATTTCTAAAGTGTGAAATTTGCGTTACATGAGTCAAGAAGTATGTGCTACCCCCTCCCCCCCGTCCCCCATGAGCAAAGGGTACATTTTTTCCGTTTGGAGGCTGTACGTGCATATATAACGATGTCACAATTTTTTTGGTAAATTTGGACCCCCTCCTCCCTTACGATAGCATACGCTATCATTCCTCGAACACCCTCTCCCTCCGTAATGGTACATTTATTAATGTCTAAAAATTCCCTTGATACTTGGAATTTTTTCTTTTGTTTGGAGTGATATACAAATATGGTTACATTTATTTTTCGAACAATTTATTGATTCAGATGAAGCGAAGTTAATAAAATATCACTTTATATATGAAATAACTTTATATCAAACAACATTTAAAAGAAATAATTAATATTTAAAAGTATTTTAAAATAGCAGTGTGTTACACAATACTTTCTACAGTAATACCATCTTCTTAGAATTGTTCTTAGAGTTGTTATAAAATACTTGTATTACCTTATTGAGATATAAGATATTGGTGTCAAATGGTTGCAGATTTTTCTCCCTCCCCATGCTGTCGCTTCCGGAAATTCTATTCAAAACGCTAACATTGACAGTATTTTCTTAAATTGTTTCTATCAAAAAATGGATAAATCCATTCGATTACATAGTTTCTGAATAAAAATGTCTGCTAATCTTATACGTTTCTGAAAAGAAATGAATTTAGATAAGTGTCAAAAAGTAGCTCCTTTGGATTTTAGGAAATTTTTAATAAAATGATATAGAAATATTTCCATAAATCTATTTTTACTGTACAGCTTCAAATATTACTATGCTTTTAACTTTCTTTTTTTTTTCTTTTATTCTAAACTACATTAATTTTTTTATGAATCTTTATTTGAATGTCGAAAATCTAAGTACCTAAGTAATTATTAATGTTGCTAATGTGTATTTCCTGTAAAATACACTGTAAAATGATCCCATAGACATGTATGCAGTATTCTTTAAAAGAATCTTACTTATATGATAAAAACCTGAATTTTTTAGAAATAGTAGAAATTGTGACCAGCCAGAACGGGCTGAGCCAGGCATGTTTTACTGATTTCTGTGCGGGCCGGGCTGGGCCTAGAAGTGTAAAAATGTGAACTGGGCTGGCAGGGCCCCGACCGAACTTTTTGTTTTTACAACGGGCTGGACCGGGCCTGAAAATTCCGGCTCTGGGGTATGCTAAAGCATAGAAGAATCTAAGAATGATATGGCATAAAGATACTGTATAAAATGGATTTTTTTCTCTTTTTTTTTACTATTCTTTTTTATTTCCTTTACAAGATTTTATTGAATCAATATATTTGTCAAAGCATATTGTTTAGTATCATTTTATGATTAGATGTTTTAAAGTTTAAAATAAGTCGGCTATTAAAAAATTGCTGACACTTTTTTTTTTGTTTTATTCTTTATATGTAACTTTATATACTTTTATGTACTAAATATACTTTGCAGCGGAAGTTTCAAGCGCGGGGGGGGGGGGGGGGAGCCAAAATCCATGTTTACCCAGAGCGCAAAAAAGGCTAGTTTCGGCCACGCAGATAGTTCATTTAAATGCAGTCCGGCAAAGCCCAAGAAAAAATTTTATGCAAATTGCAGAACACAATTTTTACAAAAATGTCGATTTTTTATCATTATTTTCCTACAATTAAAAGCTTTTTGAAAGAATATTATACACAGTAAATTTCAACTTATACGCTTTTTACCTACCACTAGTTTTGATCAGAAAAATTTGATTTTCTTAAAATTATGTTTCCGATGATTAAGTAAGGTAAATTTATTTGTTAAAATACAGTGGTGAGAAAACCCCGTAAAACTTGGCTGGTATGATATACATAATTATACAAAATTATATGCTTGTAGTAAATAGAACCGCTACCGCGATATGATCACAGACGCATTATGATCATATCTTTGCGATCAGTTTTTCCATTCCAAATTTTCAAAACTTTATCTAACTTATAATTATTTTAATTTCGAGGTCGGTTCAGGCATAATTTAGGGCTTATTTAGAGACATTACACAAAAATTCATTTAATAAAACAATGCAAAAAATCCATTAAATTTCCCCCGTAGAAATGTTGCCAGCAGTTTTGGCCGTAAAAATTGCAGTAAAATTAGATGTAATGAAAAAAATTACGTATGTATTACTGCAGTTTTTATGGGAAAAAATACTGGCAAAATTGCTACCAGCATTTTTTGCAATAAATTTAATGGATTTTTTTTCTACAGTGAACAGGCCCCCTTTCTCCAAAATCTAAATATTAAAACAGGCTCCTTCTCCGAAATCCAAGTATTAAAAAGACCCTTTCATAAAATTCTATAGCATTAAAACTTACTATACATTACTTTTATATTGTTAGTTTTAAAAATCTGCAATTTTCAAAGAAAACTAGTTCCCCAGGTTTTTAATTTCAGTAACTGTATTTCATATTTCCTTACAAAATGTTACTTTTCACAAACATAAAATACTATTTACAAAAATTATTTTTACTTTTCGGAAAATTCCCCCCTTCTCTTAAATAAAACACCTGCAACGACCTCTGAATTTAATTTAATATTCTGGCAACATACTAAGACAAAATAATATTACTATAATTTGATAAAGATTACTTTCAGTTTTTTCCTTATAACAATATTTTTTCATATAAAATCTAATTTGTTACAGTAAAATAACTTTAAATGTTTTTTTTTAAAAATATGAAAGAAAATTAGTTAAAATAGTGTTCCGATAACTTTCTCATTTTCTTCAGATTTTTTTTAATTTTTTTTTTTTTTTTTTTTTTTTTTTTTTTTTTTTTTTTTTAAATCTAGAGTGCAACATACCACTGATCAATTTATTGTTTTTTCTATTTTCATCCTTAGTTAATTCTGACGATATACCCTACAATATTCTTAATTATACAATATACAACCCTCTTGTCCGTCAAAAATTAGTTATTCCACGACTAAATCAATTTCAAACTCTAACGAGAAAATTCGGTGCGCAATGACATCAAAAATTCATGAAAAACTGATAAAGAAAGTCAAAATCAGCGTTGAAATAGAAGTTCGTCTGCCCATCGTAATTTAAACAACAGCCTCCAAGCCGTCAGCAGAGGCGAGCGGGCTGAGGGGAACGCCAGGTGCAAGCGTCAAGATTTTCTCCAATTTTGCGACGCTGGCCCTGGAACTGTCGTCTGACCGGACGAGAACATTTCTATTCCCTGATGAGAGACCGTCAATATCGACGTTTTAAAAAATCGCTCGTCTGACATTGCCCTAAGTATATGACGTAGTTTCTTCACTCTGAAGTTTTCCGTTAAGAGTTCCACAACACGAAGCAGAAACGTTGTGTCGAATGTTTTGCCCTAAGGCCAAATTATTTAGGCATTAATATGCTATTATTGGATAAAAGACATGAAGGTGGGGCTGAATGACATGTTTTATAAATTACTTAACTATTATGTTACTTAACAATAACACAAAGCTAATTGATCGAAAGCTGTTGACTTTTAGGATAATTTCATAAAGTTTCGCAAAGAAAAAGAAATTAAAAATATAAAAAAATATTTAAAAAACTAGTTGAATATTTTCTGTATAGTTAATTACAAAATGCCTTCCTTTCTATTAAAAAAAGCAGTGGAATTCTAATTTTTTAAGAAAGCCCTTGCGCTTCCCCTCTCTCCAAAAAAGGTTAAAATAAAATAAATAATAATAATAATAAAATATTTTGTACAGAAATATACTTATCTGCGATACCCCCCAACCTTGCACATTTACTTATTGCTTGAGTTTAATATGCGAATAAGTTTGAACCATTAGAATAAGATTCACTTTAAGTTATATACTATATCATGTCTTTATATAATTCTTCACATGAACTCTTTTTATGAAACTGCAATGTTTCTGCGTGTATACTATTTGATTAATTACGAACTAACACTTCGATACGCTCGCAATCTTTAGCAATTAGTAATGGCTAATTTAATAGACATGAAATGCTTTGTTTTTCCTACCATTTGCCTGAAATATTTTATTCTTGTAGATTATGAGAAGTCAAATAACTGTATGCTCCAATGACCAATTTCTATTTGATAACAGCTGATCTGAGACTGAAGTTGACAAAAGGAAAAACGAAATGAAAAAATTAAAAACCAAACGATCATCGAGCAGGTTGCGATGGCAACATTGGGGGTAACATCTGCGGTGGTTGACCGAATGGGCGAAGGTTAAGAGAAATTCGAATGAAAACAACGATACGGTGACGAACAAAACAAACGGTGTTCGATTGCTAGATTACAAAAGTCTTTTACTGTGACCTTAACCTTATTTGGTACTGCACAGTATTTCAGCAAGTATAATGTGACAAAGCATCAATATATTTTAGATATTTTCCCTTCTTTTGTTTGTGAAAAGTATTGCTTCCTATTTTCAGAAAGTGATATTTAATAGCCATATGATAAATTTTAACTAATTTTCTTTAACGATCGTTAAAAGCGTTGAATGTTAAGCATTGAATTTATTAGCTAGTCTAAAATTTAAATTTGCTATTTTCCTTATTTAGTAGACAAAAACGGTTTTATTTAGTTACTTAAATTAAAATAATTGGATAATTTTAAATAATTTTAAAGCAGTCTATTGAAAATTATTTAAAAATATTTAATTGAAAACTATTTAGAAATACTTCGTACAATTCAATAATGAAACTTTGAAACTTTTTATAATTCAAAATCATTTAAATACATTGGAAATTTAGAACGAAACAAAGAAGAAACATCAAAATAAAAATAACAGAATTGAATCATAAAATGAGACTAAAATAATAAAAAAAAAGATTGTTTTAAGTAGGTTAAAGTACATTTTCTGTAACTTGAAATTATTGTATATAGCTATCATTTAGAAATAGTGATACATAAATTGAATGCCATAATTTTTCTCTTTTTTTTTTTCCTTTTTCCCCTTACTTATTTTTATTTCTTCTTCATCTTTTATTTCCTACTTCGTTCTTTTTTTCTTTCATGTTTTTTGTGGTGGTGTGTGTGTGTGTGTATGTGTGATTGACATGACACAAAATTATTTTAGATTACAATTTTATTTATTTTTTAAAATTACATGGGTCTTTTCTTTTCTCCATTCGAGCTACTCTCGAAAACACCCTTTCAAGCCTCGAAGTCTTTAAAAAGCAGGGATGTTTTGGAGGGTATACGGGGATATACGCCGTATACACTCTGGATTTTTTAAAGGCACACCGTATACCTTCTGTTTCTAAAGAAAGCTGTAGCATACACACTCTAGGATATACCGTCAGTCTTGAGCGCATACCCTCTGCTTAGAGCGTATATCCTCTGTTATTTTTTACGACTACACCCCTGAAAAAGGTGCTTTCTTTCTTTTTTTAATGAAACAGGAAATAACTACAAACATAGACACTCAATAGCCATTTGAAGAAAAATATTATCTTAAGAAATTAACTCAAAGTGCGAAATAAATAGTTAAAGCATGTTTAATTAGGAGCAAATCAGGGTAGTAGAGACTCCGCACACTGCACTGCACATGCATCCGAGAATGAAGACCATACTAGTTTTCAAAGTCTTGAAAGAGTTGATATCGTTGATTAATTAAAATTTCGTTTTGAGCTGCTTCAGAAGAGCACTTTATAGAATGGTGCTTTGTCGTTTGCCTCGAAACCCAAGGTCTTCAGTCTGATCCCAGAACAGGGAATTTTGAAAAGGTGGAAGGTTTTTATTTTTCAATCTTTATTAAAGTTACATAAAATAAATTGAATTAAACAAATTATTGACTAATTATTAATGCTTTTGGTAAATTTAAAATTTGAGTTACTGACAAATTGAAAATCGGAGTTACTTATGAATTTGTGCATGTCAGTTGCTTTAGAGATTTCAACGAAACGATCTGTCAAATCCGTTTATGGTTTGCACACAATTTGATTTATTGTGTTTGCAGAAATTGAACAGAATATTTAATAAATATACATACATTATTTATGTAAGTTTTAAAAATTATTCATAATCATCGTTAAATTGCGTTATAATTAATTTATGTGCATCGAAAATACTGATTACGCGATGATTTCGATACAATCATAGACATTAAAAGTAACTGTGGACATAATCGGATGTGCCAATCAGTATGACGCTAGATCTAAACCAAGTACTGACATCATCCAAAGAACACGCAGTATGTGGAGTAATTATTTCCCTGAACCTCTCGTATTTAACTTAATAAAATATCAATGTTAGATTAACTGCTTTCTTCCATGTCAATGTTAATATATACACACTATATAACTATTAATGGCAGAATACTTTAAATTTTACACATTTTGTCCAATATTAAGAAGGAAAAAAAACAGATTTATATGCAGGGCTCCCAAATGGTCCGCGAACTGAACATCAGAATTTTCTTAGAGAAATTTTCTTTTTAGATTTTTCTTGCAAATTGTCAAGAAACCACCCTTGGAATGTGATTATAGCGCAAACGTATCATAAAATTTTCAGTTAAAAAGTACTGATGTTCAGTTCGCGGACCATTTGGGAGCCCTGTATATGGAATTTTAAGATTATTAGAAATATGTTTGACTTCATATTTATCAACGTCAGTTTGATAAGGTGAACAGTTAGGGGACAAACAAAAAATCAAAGAAATATAATAATATTTGGGATCACTTTGTAAATTAAAATGCACGAAATTATTTATTGCTGCGGAATACAAATTTGTGAATACTGCACAATAGTTTTCTGATTTGTGTAAGAATATCACATATACTCATGGAAATATAGCGATTTTTATAAAAAGTTCAAAAAGTTCGTGCATGTCTTTTTGCTTATATCATGCAGGATTTTCAACCAAATTTAACAGTAGCTTTAGAAATATTAGAAAAATTTAGTAGAAACATTATAGTGCAATTAGAATTTAAATATACTAAACATTTCACGAATTATGAGCAATCGTACGAAATAATTTTTATCGATAACAAAGGTATACGTTTGACGATATCAAAAATTTTGTCACATGATTTAATAGTCAATTCTATAGAATCAATTCTAATAAAAAAGAAAAAAAAAATGTAGTCAAATATCATGAACATTTTAGAAATATATCAGCGATAGGAGTGAGCCGGTTTTTAGTTGCTCTCTGAAAGCAAATGAATGATAAGAATTATATGAATGATAAGAATTTTCTACAAAATATCAATTTAACTTTAAAATTAACAATTAAAATTAACAATTTCATTTTTGTTTTGATGCTTTAGTTCTTCTTGGATAATTACCAGAACGAACCTATTCCATGATAAAAAGGAATATTAAAACCGAAGCATTTGTCCCAAATCTAGTCATTGATATTAATTAAATACCAACTTTTCCCTAAAAGACAGTTAGTAAAAAATAACAATTTGTGGAAAATCCCTTATCATTCAGCTACTTTTAGAGAGCAACTGAAAGATCTATCGAAGATATCTTTCTGAATTTTTTTTCGTATTATTTGATGGAATTTTATTATTATTATTATTATTATTATTATTATTATTATTATTATTTTATGAGTTGACTCTAAAATCGTGTAAAAAGATCATTGTCATCGTTCGCGCATGTGCAGATAAAAATTATTTCATACAACGACTCATATTTTATAACATATTTAATATATTTATATTAGAGTTACATTATATTGTTTCTACTGCATTTTGCGAATTTCTTTGAAACTGGAGTTAAATTTGGTTGAAAATTCTGCATGATATAAGCTAAAACATGCAAAAGTTTTTTGAACTTTTTATAAAAATCGCTACATTTTCATGAATATACTTAAACGTGATATTCTTGCAAAAATCTGTACAATGTTATACAGCATCCACATATTTGTATTTTGCAGTAATAGGTCATTTTGAGCCCTTTAATGATCTCGAATATTATTATTTTTCTTTGATTATATGTCGGCCCCCTAATTGTCCTCCTTATCAAATGAACATTGAATAAATATGACGTCAAATATAATTTTTATAATCCTGAAGTTGCAGTATTATTTTTAAATATTAATGCAAAATGACTAAAATTGAAAGCCTCCGGTGAATCATACAGAGTTGACAATTTTAAAACCTTTAGAACCAGGGCTGCGGAGTTGGTGGGAAAAATGGTCGACTCCGACTCCTTAGTCTGACTCCAGAAAGTTTAACGACCTCGACTCCGACTCCGGGCTGGTTAATATATTAGTGTTGCTGTTGGTCAAAATTATGAGGGAACCCAAAAAAATTAAGTCGAAATTTTCACTGTTTCGATATTAATTCAGTTCTCAGAGCTTTGAAAGAAAAATGGAAAAAAATATTTTTAATTTTACTCATCTTTGAGCTCAAGTACAACAAATATGAAAAATCCAACAATCGAAATCTAAAGAAAAAGACAAAACAGAAATTTTACTATTTCAGATCCGTGGACTTGAAAAGGGGAAATTTTTACAATTCCGATGGTAATTGGTGTCAGCGTCGCCAACTTTTGAAAAATATCGTGTTAGCTCAAAAATATTGGATGGGCTGAAACATACTGACCCACACAACACAAATTCGTCCAATTAACGCATAAAGTACGTAATTTGGATCAATGGACGTGTCCAATTGAAGTCAAAGTTCTCCGGACCTCAATATTTCGTCAAAATTACGTCCAAATGTCACTCGTCTTTACATAAAATGTACGTCTTTTGGGCCTCAAAATGATACTCATGAGTCCACTCGAGTGGATTCAAGCATATTTTTTTTTTAAATTAGTACAATCTGTTTGTTTTTATTTGAAGGATGAACAGCTGGTGAAATATAAGAAACTTTTAAGTCAAGCTATCATGTTTTAAGATAGCTGTATTTTTTTTTAATAATTATATTCTCACGCGTTTTACCTTATAAAGACACTAATATCTGTTGTTATAACATCATACATCAACATGACTACAGACTGAAACAACAGAAAGTTAAAACTTTACATTTTTGTCATTTTAATTTATGGATACCAGTCGGAGAATTAAAATACGTGGTCATTAGCAAAATAAATTTTGTTCTAGGAAGAAAAATGAACAATAAAATAATAATGAAATAAATAACGAAATAGAACAATGAAAATTGGGTGCTCTAGAATTCAAAATTATTGGGTGGGCTCAGGCCCCACGGCCCCATATAAGTTGGCGCCATTGATTGGTGCCTTCCAGAGCAGAAAAATTTCGATGGAAAGGACAAAAATTATTAAGATGAGAATTTTACTAGTTTGTAAATAATTCGAAATCTACTAGAGATTTTATTAAAAAGGTTTTCCTCTTCTGTGTACCCCGGCCTAGGTAGCCCGAAATAATCCAAAAAATAACAATAATAATTCTTTTATTGATTTAAAATTACATATAATTAGTTTAATTTCACTTCAAACTGTCTAATAAAAAAAGCTGGATTCGGTGTCGGAGTCGGTTTGTTTTTAGTGATTCCGATTCCGACTCTTTTACTTAAAAAATGGGCCCGACTCCGACTCCGACTCCGCAGCTCTTTTTAAAAACACATGGAAATACCAAAAAATTTGATGACTTTCAAAATTATTGCATCGTAAAATTGTGCAGTTTTAGAATAATTTTATCTATTTTTTTTTATTGAAAATGACCCGGGTAGAGTCAAAACATGTAACAAATCGAATAAAATATTTTTTTCTCTTTTAAAAGTTTTAATCTTACACCTTTTTGATGTAAGTATATAAAATCAGTATATATTTCTCTTATTCTCTTATCACCAATTTGCTTCTCCACTGTCGGGGATCTAATATGTTTTTCTGTCATGGACTTTCTGGCTCTGTCCTTGATATCTTTATAATAGTTCAAGAAATAAATTCTTTTACGAGGCCACTCGACTCACTCAAAAAGACCCAGATTATATAATGTTAAGGCTATGGGAGCGTTATTTTCAAGTATCTTGCTCAAATTTGAATATTTTCATATGATTTTTTTTGGATAGGATAGCTGAGAATGATCTACAACGGGCTAATTTTTACTTTTTCAATTTTAGTTTCGGATTAAAAAAAAAAAAGAAAAGAAAAAAACTATTTTAACTTTTGGAACCCGTTGAAAACGGTTTTGAAATTGAAACTATCATAATATTAAAATATATATAACCAAAATCGAAAAAGTAAAAACTTGCCCAGTTGTAGATCGTCCTCAGCTATCCTAATAAAAAAAAATCACGTAAAAATATTAAAATTTGAGTGAGCTATTTGAAAAAAAAAAATGCATCCACAGACTTAATATTATTATCTGGGTCTTTTTGAACGAGTCAAGTTGCCTCTTAAAAAATGCTCTTTTTTTTTTTTTTTTTTTTTTTTTTTTTTTTTGTCAAAGATATTGGACCTTTTCTTAGTGCATATAATCCGCTGATTTCAATGCATGTATTTATAACTTATGCAAGGTATTGATGTCGCTTAAATGAACCGTGTTCTATTACCATTTTATCTAATCTACTTAATGCATTTACAAACACAGCTAATGTGCTTTCAAAGAGCATACATAAATCTAAAACAGTCATGTAGGTCAGAACTATCTCTGAAATTTTAGGTAAATAACTAATGTGTCACAAGTAAAATGTCACATTTCCGGGTCGAAAGAAATATGTTACTCTTTCGTGGAACAAGTTGTTAGCAGGACGAAAAGTAGCGGCTTTTCAGAAGCAAAATATGTTCTATTTACGTATTATATCGATTTTTTAGAATACTTAATGTGAATACATACACATATATATTTATATATTTCAGTATTTAAGGAAATCTTTTCACGCAATTCATAAAATGTTTGATAACTAATACTCCTATTTCGTGACTTATAAAGTCTTAATTTCAAGCACTTTCAATAACTTCGATTCTCAATACCGTTAATTTGATCTCTTTTTAACTTACTGGTTAAATCAATAATTATATCTATATTATACAGGATAAACATATTTTGCATAATGTTTACGTCACGAAAAACCTCGTTTTTGAATATGGTAACATCAAATTTCAGTTTTGCAATTTTCGCTATTGCGATTTTTTTATTTTCTAACTTTTAACCATAATAAATTTGCAATTTTTGCATCGTTGTAAAAACTGTTTTGTTGAAACAACTAAATTTTGGTTAATATAGCTCCAACCGAAAATTATAGTTAGAATGACCAAATTTGTAACAAAATTTTGTTAAATTACCAAAATTATTAGCATAACCACAATTTTGTCATTTCAACTAAAATATTTTTTGGAGTTATATTAACCAAAATTTAGTTACGAAAAACGTTTACTTTCAAATGCAATTTGTTTGAAAATTGTATTTTAATTGACTAATCCTATAATAAAGAAACAGGGAATATATTTATAAACAACATATTATGTATGTGCTAAATCTTTTATCCAATAAATGAGTTTGACGTTCATTTGATCGAACGAATTCAATAAGTTCGATAATTGGTTTAAAAATGAGGATTTTTTTTTCTATACAAATTTAAAACTTATCATCTAAAAGTTTTTCCATTAGCTAGTGAATTTATTTTCTGTCATAATTTGTAATGTGAAATTATTATCTTTCATGCATTTAACACTTTATATAGCATATCTGGATAATAGGTTATCCCCAAACGTTAATTTTTATACTTTTTTAGGTGCGTTTGTAATTATGTAAATACGTAGCACCTATAGTTGTCGTTCAGTCCGTCCGTCTGTCTGTCTGTCTGTCCGTCCGTATATAACAACGCAAAAACTACCCAGCCGAATCTTTTGAAATTTAAAATATATAATTATTACATAATTTTGTCGAGTCATTTCAAATTTTATGAGAATCGGATGGATAGATCAATTACAGAGACGATCAAAAGTATCCCGTTACATTACGGTCAATGGGGGAAAATGTTCCAAATGCATTTTAATCGTTTGAAATTTAAATTACATACTTATTACATAATTTTGTCAAGTTATTTCAAATTTTTTGAAAATAGGATGCATAGATCAAATACAAAGACAATCAAAAGTACTCCATTACATTACAGTCAATGGGGAAAAAAGTTTCAAATGCATTTTAATAATATTGCACTCATTCGAACATAATAATATTGATATGCATCATAAAGTACATATTATAATATAGATTTTGCATAATCTGTTGTGCAAAGAATATTTGTTATTGATTTACAAGGCCACACAAAAGTATTCCATTACACAATGAGTATAGAGAGAACATTGTTTGGCGCGCATTTTAATTGTAATTAACTATTTACAATTTTATGAGATTGATATATGAGAGTGATATTTTTAAAACTTCATTATCGTACGAACGCACCTCATTTGCTACGCTTCACGTGCAATTTCCAACTTGTTTTTTAAAATATTTAATATGTCTTATTCGTTCTTTATTGCACATTAATGTATCCTAGCATTTTAACGCATTTCTCCATAAATCTGGTACTGGTATATTAGTTTTTAGATACATTCGTAATTATATAAATACATAGCAACTATTTTCACCAATCAGTCCATCCGTCCGCATATAACAGAACAAAAATTCCCAACCGAATCTTATGAAATTTAAAATATGTAATTGTTGCATGATTTTGTCTAGTCATTTCGAATTTTATGAAAGTCGGAAGTATAGTTTAATTGCATGGACAATCAAAAATATTCAGTTACATTTCGCCTGGGAAAAAATAGTTTCAAGGAATTTTAATGACGTTACACTTTTTCGAACATAATAAAATTAATATGCATCTATAAAGTATGTAAGTAAATATACAGTTTGTATAATCTGTGGTGCAAAAAATATTTGTTATTTATTTACAGGGCTACGCAAAAGTATTCCAATACATAAGGGTATAGGGGAAAACATTGTTTGGGGTGCGTTTTAGTTTTATTAAATTATTTCATATTTTACGAAATTGACATACGTTGATAATGTTTATTACAGCTTACTTTCTGTGTAATTGAAAGTAGATATTCTTTACAGGGAGACACAAAAGATTTCGGCCAATATTACTGAATCCGAAGTACTGTATAACTATTACATCAAGATCTGAACATTTTAAATACTTCGGTATGTTACGAAAGCGTCTCATTTGCTACGTTTGACGTGCCATTTTCGACTTGTTTCGTCTGCCGATGGAGCACAAACTCTGACATTTTTGTTTTTGGAGTAAATCGCTGTTACTCCTTACAAAATGCTGCAGTTGATATGATGTACTTTTTCTTTGTAGAACGGCCTTTTGTGGCTGATGAAGAAAGGTTTTTGAAACGCATTTGCATTGGATTTTTATTGTCTATTTAAAAAACGCGTTTCTTTGGTATTATGAGAATCGTCCGAGAGTGGGGGGGGGGGGGGAAGCAGAACAGATAAATGTAGGGGGGGGGGAAAGGGCTTTCCCATCGCATTCCCACTTTTAACTGCGATCGCAAAAATTGTGACACATTATCCCAATAAATTTAGAGGATTTTTATTTTTTCCCACATTAAAAATTGTTTTTTCACCTTTTTTTCCCAAAATTACTGTCTGCTATTCGGAGTGTCCGTTATTCAGAGATCAAGGTCAAACATACAAAAATATAAGTTTTGGGAGTGGGGATTGGAAAACTGTCCGTTAAATAGGGGTGTCCGCTTTTTCAGAGTGTCCGTTATGGAGGTTTTGTTGTATTTTGAATGTGTTGAATGGGATCCCTTTTAAGTTTTAGAGAGGATGCCCTTGTTCTATGTCCATTTTGAATAATCTGACCAGAAGAGATACTGAGATTTTTCCTGTTTTGTTAACATTTCCGGGGTTCTGTACATATACACAGCTACACTATAGCCATATGTTACGAAAATCTGCAACAGTAAAAAAAAACCTAGTAAATTTTTGAACATTTCGGCACCAGTTTCACATGATATATATTGTAAATATGAATAAATTTCGTAATCAAGGAAATGTCTCTACCGATGTCCTGTATTTTTCATCCACTTAAAGATATATCTTAAATCGGAGGGTTTAAAAAAGAAAGTTTTTGTAACTATCAAAAGACTTCCATACAGCTTATTAGCCTAAAATGAAAATAATAGTGAGATAACATTCATGTTCAAATTTTATTATCCCCCAATACATCATGCAAATTTTAATAGCTAGGTACTTTTAGTTCCATTTTCGTTAAGCAAAATTTTTTTTCTTCATAAGTAAAAGAGCCGCAAGTAAATCCATATTATTGTGACGTCAAACATGGCTTGATGAAATGACGGTTACGGTGGGAATATACCTAAAAAACCATTAAAAAAAAGTAATCGAAGATCAAAGCGTTCATTTCAGAGACGATGACGTTTTGGAACCGATTAATGCAAGTAATCGATATGTCTATAAAACTATAGTTTTGAAAGCCCAAAACACGTGCAGTTACGCTCTTGGATAACTTTCAAAGTTATGTCGTTTAATTAGTGTTTCATATGTATATGAAGTTATGTCTTTTTTTTTTTTTTTTTTTTTTCCAGAAACTTCTTATAAATTGAATATATGTTATTTGCCATCTTAAACAACCCAGAAAAACTAATTCGATATTTTATTTTAAGAAGATAAACATTAATTATACAATTTATAGGGTCAGGTGGGGATAAAATAGACTTTAAATACGTTTTAAAAAGAAATTTATAAAAATAAATAAATTGTAATTTTTCGCAAATTTTTCCTAAATTAGTGTGTTACAAATGTGAATTAACATTTTTCAATTCCGGAAAACATATTTAAAAGAAAAAAAAAAAAAAAAAAAAAAAAAAAAAAACACGCCGTCTGTTTGTTTGTGTGTATGTAAACACTCTATCTCCCGAACAAATTGAGGCAGAGACTTGAAATTTGGTGCGTACTTAGTGTGTAATAATGGGAACAAGCCTATTGAATATCAGTAACTTCAATCATCCGGAACTATTTTTCCGGATTCTCGAATTATTCGTTCTGATATAGGATTCACCAAAAATTCCGAAATTGCTTAGCACGTAGCCGGAAAAGTATTCCAATTCTTTTGTGCAGCTCTGCATATGATCTATAGAATTAAGTATTTTCTACACAGTATGCCAAAATTTAATCTAGTTAGAAAACGCATAGCACAATTATAAATTTACTTTTATCATTCTCTATCAATAAGCGGAAACGTACTTGAATACTTTTATACAGCTATGTATATTATCTAAAGACAATCATATACGGTACGATTAAATTTAATTGGGGCAAAAACACATTTAAACTGCTGATATTACACTTCCAGAAATAACTAACGTAGGCAGCAATTTATCTAGCTTTTTTGCTAAGCTCTGTATAAAAATTGATTTATATGCTACAATTAATTAATTCCTATTTTAGTAATGCTTACGAATTCTTTTGTGTAGTCTTGTATATGATGCATAGAATTTATATGTATCACGTAATGTGAAAAAATTAGATGACCTTTAAACTTCACAACCATAACAGAAAACACATTTTAAACAATTATTCCTAATAGACAGTTTTTAAACAATTATTCCTAATGCAGATACAGCATTGTATACGAAATCTTTTATGTGTCCCTGTAAAGGAGCGATAAATGTGATCTATTTTATATTCTACTGCAATTAACTAGTAGTGAACCTCAGTAATGTGAATCAATTTCATCATGTGCGAAATAGTGCAACATAATTAAAATACGCTGCGAACGTTTTTTTTTTTTTTTTTTTTTTTTTTTCGTAGATTACATGATCGACGCTATTGTGTGACATTATCAAAGAATGATAAATGCTTTGCACCCCATATTCTACAGAAAAAATGTTTTAGTTCACCTCAAAAATTCATACCAATTTTATCATGTTTGCAATTGAGTAACATCAATAAAATACACTGCAAATTATTTTTCTTCATACACCATATAGGCAGCAACAGTGTTCTCGCTGACATTTGACCAACGTTAGTAATTTGGCTAACTAAAAATAAAAAACATTCGCCAAACGAAAAAAGTATTAGCAAAATAAATTCGCCGTGTAACACAAGAAAAAAATTATCTTTAATGTGCCTCCTTTTTTTCGATATGTTCTAAAATAACCTAAGTTTTTATAACTGCGACAGCGATTGTTATTAATCTAATTTCAACTATCCGCAACAAATATATTAAAAATATGTGTATAATAAATATATATATGCATATGTATGAAAAACGAAAAAGAAAAGCAAAAATTGAGCACTAGCAATTTGGCGAATCTAATCGTTTGTTTATTCGCCAAGTGTAGAATTTAGTCGCAATTTGGCGCATTGGCGAGTGACAGCGAGAACACTGGGCAGAAACACAGACCCATATAGCGCTAGCACCCAGACAATCACTTCATAGAGTTCACAGCTGAGATTCGAGAATTAGCTAAAACTCGATTCACATATTAAAACGCAATCGGTGTGTCAAGTCATACCACGGTGGAAAACACTTAAAAACCTGATTTTAGTGGTTTACTAGTAGATTTATCATTGTGTTTTTCCGCTCCCAGTCCTCTAGGTTTTCATATCTTTGGGTGCAGGAAAACATAACGATAAACCTAAGAGTTAACCGCTAAAACCGGGTTTTTAGTTTTTTTCCCCACCGGATATGACTTGGCAGACGGATAGCGTTTTGATATGCGAATCGAGGTTTAACTAATTCTGGAATTTCAGCAGTAAGTTAGTTGAGGTGATTGTCTGTGCTGCCGCCTCCCGGTCCAGTAATGTAACGGAATGATTTTGAGTTCCCCAGTACAAATATTGCATGAGTTACAAATAACATATTCTGTAGGAATCATTTTCTGATGCACCCCAATAATGAATTTTAAAATATTGTATCAGTATTAAAATACATTGAAGAAAAAAATTCTTCATAGTCCATAAAATAAAATAAAAGTTTTGAATGTTCCTGTAAATGAATAATGAATGCTACACATTTCATTTGCAATACCGAACATGCCATGGAAAAGCTAAATCACATTATATGAATCACATGCCAATGCGAGTATATTTATTGGATCTAGAGACTGACAGCAGAGAAGGAAACCGAAATCGTAAATATTGGAAAATATTAAAAATGAAAAGAAACTATAAAGCCAAAACAATTTGTTAAAACAATAAAAAACAAGGTACTGTTACAAAATATAAAACGTTTCGTTTCATTCAATAAATTGTTTCAACCAGCAATTAGTTATTTTTATTACAGAGATTTCATGTGTCAGAAGGAATAATAATGAGTTGAAGAGTCGGTTTTAATTGGTTAAATGCACTTTTAATGTATAGTTTTTTAAAGATATTTTTTTATCTAATACTGCTGTTTAAATTTTTTATAATTAAAAAAATTGTTTTTAAAAGGTGCAAAACAAATAAAATTTCGAATTGAAGTTAATTTTTAAAAATTAGTCTTTATGGTTAAAATGCATGTTTATATATGACGACCTCAGAAGCCAAGGGGTACAAGTGACAAAATGTCGATTTGGAGTAAATTGAGTTTAAAGATAATAGGTGTTAAATTGGAACATCAATAACAATTGACTAAATTGAAATAGGAAACATCTGCTTGTTGCATTCTAATCTTTGAACTCTCATTTCAATAACTGTTAAAAAAAATAGAGTAAAATTTTCTTTAAATGTATAATTAATCAATATTGTTTGTTTTTCGAAAAAAGTGGTTTATCTCTATAACTCAGCAAATAATAAGAAAATGACCTATATTTCTTTACCTGAAATGAAAAAAAGCATATTTCCAGATAACCTGTGCACTTAACTCAATTTTTTCAATTTTGTCACTTATACCCCTTGGCTTCTGGGCTCCTCATATATATGCAACACGTGGGTGTCCACTGAGCTCACATCATACGCACATCAGTAGTTCTTTCTTACGCACAACTACTCACTACTCGGTACTAGTACTCGGAATTCGGGAATTCGGCTAAAGTACTACTCAGTACATCTCTAATTTTAAAAAGTAAATTGAACGATAGAACTGTTGTATACAATCTGAAGGGAGGTATTTTAGGAAATAACAAGACATTTTTTATGTGTAATTGAATGATGGGACTGCTGCATATACTCCGAATGAAAGTATTTTTTCAAATAGCAAAGCTTTTTTTGTGTAATTGAACAATGGGATTATTGCGTACAATCTGAAGGAAAGTATTTTGACAAATAACAAGGTATTTTTGTGTTGTGTAGTATAAGGATGGGGCGATTGCATACAATCCGAGAGAAAGTATTTTAGCAAATAACAAAAGCATTTTTTGCGTAATTGAACTATGTGATTATTGCATATAATCTGAAGGAAAAAAAATTAGCAAAAAACAAGGCTTTTTTGTGTAACTGAACGATGGGACTACTAGGTGCGCAATTAAGTTTCTGGGGGGGGGGGGGGGTTATCAATAAAAAATGAATAATTTCAAGAGAAATGCAAAAAATGGTTTACTGAAAGTGTCATCCCTCGCTAGCTACACATTTTTGCCATCTCTCTGATCATACATAAATACCACGACGAAAAAATGACGCGTCTTTGGATCGAAACTATTTTAGCCAATCAATTTTGTACTTCTTCGAAATTAGCCAAGTGTATCCTAGCTAAGCCATGCGCAGTCGACCAGAATAAGTGATAATCGGAAGAAGCCAGGTCTGATAAATATAACGGGTGCAGTAGCTTATCCTATTTCATCGTTTTCGTGATGTCCTGAACGACGGAGTTCGATAGCACGGAACTTTGTCGTTTTGCAATATCATCGGTTTGTGTCTTATGTCCCATTCTGGCCGTTGTTCGAGCAATGTATGATTCAAATTAATCGGTTTTTGTCGGTAGAGATGCCTGTTGTCACTTTCGCCTAATTTCAGTAACTCATGGTAAACAATTCATTTCTGGTCCCACCAAACGCAGGGCATTGTCTTCTTTTCGAAGCGATATGGCCATGGCGTTCGATGTTGATGCTTCGCCAGGTGAAAGACAGAATCTTTTGCATTTAGAATTCTCGAAATATATATACTTCTTATCGCCTATAACAATTCGATAAAGGAAACTTTCTTCCATGCCAAAAAAGCAAATTTTCGATAATGGTTCTTTCATTTTTCTTCTGTCTTTCAGTCAATTCATGCGGCACCCATTTATCTTCTTTTTGAATTTTTCCCATGATATGTAAGCGTTTGTAAATACTTTGGCAAGTCATATTTAATGCTTACTCAAGTTAGTTTTAGATTTTTGTTATCATGTTCGTTCAATAACGCTTGCACATTGGCATCCTCAATTGTGGAGAAATAGCCATTTTTAAAACATTTAATCAAATCTTCACAGGTAATTTTCGATGGTGCATGTTCACCTCCTTAACAAATGACGTCATTCATCTGCAATTTTTTCATATTAAATCAGAAAAACAAAACTTCCCGCAAACGGTGTTTATTTAGCGCAAATCTTGACATCTTCTAGAAAAAATATTTTTGCATTGTGATACATATTGATATTACGACAGTTTATTGTTGAAAGATGTCCAAGCTATTAAAAAACATAACAAGATATGGTTGTCATCTACATGTGTCGTTAAAGCTATCCATATGTAAAACCCAGAAACTTAGTTGTGCACCTAGTATTACATACAATCTGAAGGAGAGTATTTTAGCAAATAGCAAAGCTTTTTCGCCTAATTGAAGGATGGAATTATTGCATACAAGCTAAAGGAAGGTATTTTAGCAAATAAGGCTTTTTTACGTAATTGAATAGAGGGACAATTGCTTGCAATCTAAAGGAGGTACTTTAGCAAATAACAAGGTATTTTTTTGTTTATTTATACTTCTTATGACTCTCAGTTTTCACAACAGTACCTTTAATATACAAGATTAATAAAATGTAGGATAAAACAGGTTTTTTATTATGTTAGATTTTTTTTTTAGAAAATCCTTAGAAAGAAATATTACATCCCTATTAATCGCGGCTATATCAGAAGAGAATTTGTATATTATTAATTATTTTCGAAGGTTATTCTCCGAAAAGGTAATATTCATTTATCACTTCTTTGGACACCAAATAGACTACAAATTCATTATGTAGTCACTCAGTGTTTTTCGTTTTGTATTCATTGCATTACGACTGGCAGTAAGAAATAATGCCTGTATTATTATCTGTACAGAAACGAATATTGAAAATAGCTAATTTATTGCTATTTATTTTTATAACTATACCGTTTCAGACACAGGAATAGTATTCTTTCACAACTTTATAATGGCAAAAGGTAACAGTTGACGACAGGTCACGTTGGATTGATTTAATGATGAATGATATCAATCAATTTATCGATATGGGCTCACCTGGTTGGTTCCTCGGAAAGAAACAAGTTATTTTTAAGATCAACGGCTTTTGATTAATTGATTAAGCCGATGCTGGCAACATTTAAGTTGTTGATGAGGGATTTCACAAGAAAAAAATAAAAAAGAAGAATTATTTTTGTAAGAAAACTGAAGCGAAGCACGCTAATACGTTAAACAGTTATTTTGAATTTAAAAATTCTTCACAAAAAAATTAATAACAATGAATGCTTTATGTACTTTTATGAACTAAACTATAAATATATTTTTTCTCTTATTATTTATGTTATTTTATATTGTTAAGCACGATATTTAGTACATAAACGAATATTGAAATTATCTAATTTATTGCTATTTATTTTTATAACAATATACTTTCAGACACAGGAATAGTATTTTTCCACAACTTTATAAGGGCAAAAGGTAACACTTGACGACAGATTACGTCCGATTGATTTAATGATGGATGATATCAATCAATTTATCGATATGGGCGCACGTGGTTAGTTCCTCGGAAAGGAAACAAGTTATTTTTAAGATCAACGGCTTATGATTAATTGATTAAGCCAATGCTGGTAACATCTAAATTGTTGATAGGGGCTTTCACACACACACACACACACAAAGAAAAGACTATTATTTTTGTAAGAAAACTGAAGCAAACCACGCTAATACCTTGAAAAGTTATTTTGAAGAAAAAAAAATCTTCATAAAAATTTTAATAACAATTTATGTTTTGTGTAACTTCATGAACTGAACTATAAATATTTTATTATTATTATTTATATTATTTTATATTGTTAAGCACGATATTTAGTACATAAACGAATATTGAAATTATCTAATTTATTGCTATTTATTTTTATAATAATATACTTTGAGACACAGGAATAATATTTTTCCTCAACTTTATAATGGCAAAAGGTAACACTTGACGACAGATTACGTCCGATTGATTTAATGATGGATGATATCAATCAATTTATCAATATGGGCGTACCTGGTTAGTTCCTCGGAAAAGAAACAAGTTATTTTTAAGATCAACGGCTTATGATTAATTGATTAAGCCAATGCTGGTAACATCTAAATTGTTGATAGGGGCTTTCACACACACACACACACACACACACACAAAAAGAAAAGACAGCATTATTTTTGTAAGAAAACTGAAGCGAACCACGCAAATACCTTAAAAAGTTATTTTGTAGAAAAAAAATTCTTCATAAAAATTTTTAATAACAATTAATGTTTTATGTAACTTCATGAACTGAACTATAAATATTTTATTATTATTATTTACATTATTTTTTATTGTTAAGCACGATATTTAGTACAGAAATGAATATTGAAATTAGCTAATTTATTGCTATTTATTTTTATAACTATACCCTTTCAGACGCAGGAATAGTATATCCTTTCATAACTTTATAATGGCAAAAGGTAACACTTGATGACAGGTCACGTCCGATTGATTTAATGATGGATGATATCTATCAATTTATCGATATAGACCCACCTAGTTAGTTCCTCGGGAAAGAAACAAGTTATTTTTAAGATCAACGGCTTATGATTAATTGATTAAGCCAATGCTGGTAACATCTGGGTTGTTAATGGGGGCTTTCATAGGAAAGAATAAAGAATAAGGAATTATTTCTGTAAGAAAACAGAAGCGAAGCACGATAATACCTTAGACAGTTATTTTGAAGTTGGAATAAATTCTTCTTAAAAGCTTTTAAAAACAAATAATGTTTTATGAAATTTCATGAACTAAACTATAAATATATTTTTTATCTTAATATTTAAATAACTTTATATTGATTCATATTGCACGTTATTTAGATCTCACCATCATAAACTGAGGGTATATGAAATGGCCTTTCCTCACTGGAAGTGAGGTGAAATATTAACTTTATTGATCGAGGCTATTTAAGTGGTCATTCACTGTTAAACATATTTAAATATTAACAATATTGATTGTATATATGTACAAATGACCTTTCATATATAAGCAGGCTTAAATAATGTCGTTAATAATTAAAAGCTATTAATCATTTTAAAATATTAAAACAGGATTAAAGACATTTTTCCACTGGGCATTTTATAATATGTAGATGATTGGCTATAAAACAATGAATAGCTATAAAAATTTTAAAAAAAAATTGTATCGTATTATGAATTGTTTCACATACTTATAGAAAAAGCCTATAAATTATAGGCTTAGGTATACTATAAATTATAGTATGCCTAAAATAATTAAACAGTATGAATATTGATAAAGATAATATTTCTTTATTTCTTTCTATTTAATTAAGAAAAGTATAGTTAATAGAACCGCAATAAATCATAACTGTGTCAGCCATAAAGCTATACAATGTGTTTCCTCTCAACGGTGGCCAATGGCTAATTTCTAAAATGTTAGTCATAGACAGATAGTTCCAGTTGCAAAATTATTTTTAAAAGGGTAAAGAAATATTTTTAAAGTGATTTAGGTTTCAAAAAAATATTAAAAAATTACGAAAATTTTTATATTGTCCCCTGGTTTTATAAGTGATTTTTAGTAAAAATTACCCATCACTCTAACAAGCAATACAAAAAAAAAAAAAAAAAAAAAAAAAAAAAAAAAAAAAAAAAAATTCTTTATCTAACATTGGACCGAGTTATGAAACTTTAAATTTAACGACTTAAACCACTTTTCTGTAACTGAAAACGGATGAGTTTGACTAAGCTTTAAGGAAACGTACACTAAGTACTTAAAGTGTTATAAAGGGTGTCCATTTCAATGCTGTAAAATGGCTAATTCCTAAACCATTTGTCACAGACATATAGTTCCGATTGCAAAAATGTTTTAAATGAAGTAGCGAAATATTTTTAAAGCGATTTAACTAAAGGGGCTGCCACCATATAAGTTTTACGGCAGTGTTAATTTTAATTAATTAACTTCTAAATTGGATAAAATAATTGAAGACGTGATTTTCAAAATTCTCTTTATCGAGAAAATGAAATTTTGGGAAATCGCGAAAAGCTCTTAATAGCGTCCTCTGATTTTCATAATAAATTTTGAGATTGTAGTGTTACATTCTAGTTCTAGTGGGTTTTCTAATTACATCCCGTGTGCAATTTTATAATTAAGTATCGTGAGTGGTCTCATTTTTTTCCTTATGTATTGTATACTAAGAGAAGAGATGGTGGACATCCGGGACCCGCGACTGGGGAGGGGAAAGGGTCGAAAGGGAAAAGAAAAAAATACAATTTCACAATAAAAAAGAAAAATATGCATAAATATTAATGTTGGAAACTTTTATAGACTGAGAAAAACATTTTTGGACATCCGAGACCTGCGACTGGGGAGGGGGAGGGGAGGGGAGAGGAAAAGGTTGAAAGAGGTAAGAAAATATCCATTTCACAATAAAAAAGACAAAAATATGTATGAATATTAATGTTTCAAACTTTTATAGAATGAGAAAAACATTTGTGGGCATCGTTGATCTGCGATTGGAGAGGGAAGGGGAGGGTTGAAACGGGCAAAAAAAAAAAAAAATTTCCATTTCACAATGAAAAAAAAATATGCATATATATATGTTTAAAACTTTTGTAGAATGATAAAAATATTTGGACATCCAGGACCCACGACTGGGGAAGGGGAGGGGAGGGGAGAGAAAAGGGTTAAATAAGGCAAGGAAAAAAAATTTCTGTTAAAAAAATATATACACACATATACAGGAATATTAATGTTTTAAACTTTTATAGAATGTGAAAAACATTGGTGGACGTCTGGGGAATAGAAGTGGAGGGAAAAGGGTTGAAAGGGGCAGTAAAAAAATCGTTTAAAAAATAATTATGTATAAATATTAATATTTAAAAATTTTATTGAATGAGAAAAACAACGATGGACATCCATGACTCACTAATGGAGAAAAGGTGTGGAGGGGAAGGATCGTGGAACTGCTGTTAACTCGTATTTTCCGATATATTCTTTGAAATTTATATCAGGACGCGAACGGCGACAAAACGACAAGACGGTTAAACAACTTTTCATCATCCTTTATTTCTATAAAACATTCTGCATTTTCAACTTTAACTTTGCAACTTTACCATTGTTTTGCACAATTTTAATTTTCTTTGTGAAAAATGAATCCTATAAATTCTTTGTTCTATTAATAAAACGTTCATTAACAAATTTTTAGTATTCTTTTAAACCAATGTACAGCATTCTCGAACCATAAATATTTATGTAAGTGTATATATTTTTTTTTCAAATGGAATTTTTTTTCTGGTTCCCTTCAACCCTTTCCCCCCCTTCACATTCGCGGGTTCCGGATGTGAACCGTTTCTTTTCCCATTCTATAAAAAATTTAAACACTAATATTTATATACATGTTTTTTTAAAACGGATTTTTTTCATGCCGTTTTCAAAGCCTTCCCCCTCGGATGTCCACCATCGCTTTTCTTAGTCTACAATACACAAAGAAAAAAATGAGACCACTCACGATAATTAATCATAAAATTGCACACGGGCCTATGAAAAGCTGTAATTAGAAAACTCACTATTCGTGCAGATTGGTGTAGACTTAGAGAAAACAAAAGCGATAAGACGAGTTTTGAAATTTACATCCTCAATTGTATTTTTACATATGTTTTATTTTGTAAGGAAATGGAGTTGTTTCTTTTCATGATTTTATTTTAAAAAGTTGTGTTATTTTGATACGCTTTTATTTTATTTATAAAGTTCGTATGTATGTTTTCCTAGATCAAAATTTGTATTCAAATTTTGACTCACTTCCAAATATCCGATCGAGGTTCAGTTCTCATACTTATTTATTCCAATGACAATGCAATATTAATACGATTTTAAGTGCGTACCATTTATTTATTTTATAGGACTACACCAAATTCTATTAGGTTAAGTAATCTAATGGAATTTTAAATATGTATCATTTTGTAACAAATTGTGACTGTTACTTTTCATAATTTAATTTGACGAAATTTCTGTTATTTTTTTATTTATATTTTTAGTACAAGTTATATATTTTATTTTAATCTGTAAACATCAACATACACTAGTGTCCAAAAGTTAAGCATAATTCGCAATTAAGTAAGTAATGAAAGAAATGTAAATCGAAATGTGGTGAAACGTGTTATGCGAGTGTAAAACGGTTATAAAATAAAGAAACAATTCAAAAGAACGATAATATTTACTTTTATTATCCAAAGTAGCAGTTTGAAAGAAAACTGAGAATAGTAAGGGTTCACACTTTAAAGGAAAAATGAAAGAAAACATTAAATAAAATAGTAATGCTGCCGTATAATAAGGCGTATGGTCACCTCTGACAGCCAGACTCGCTGCACAGAGATTTCCCATGCCTGCTACGATATTATGAATGAATTGTGGGATCAAACAGTTCCAAGCTTCTTTGAAAGCTCTTTTCAGTTCTGGAATGGAGCGTGGTGGGTGCGAAATGGTCGCAAGTTGTCTCCTGAGCATATCCCATGCATGCTCGATAGGATTTAAATCCGGGGAGTTCGCAGGCCACGACATGCGCTGGATGATTTCCCTTTCAAGGAAGTCGTCAACTAGTAACGCACGGTGACAAGGCGCATTATCATCCATGAATATGAAGTTAGGACCGACAGCACCTCGAAACAAGCGAACATAAGGCTCAAGAACTTCGTCTCACTATCTTTTACCAGTCACTGACCCCGTGTCAAAGACATAAAGGTCTGTGCAGTCATCCAACATGATGCCTGCCCGTAACATTACTCCCCCTGATGGAAAAAGATGTCTTTCCATTATGTTTCTTAGTTCAAAACGTGTTCCACATTCTCTCCATATCGTTACCCAACGAGAATCACTACTCAGACTAAACCTGGACTCGTCACTGAACCAGTGTTGCCAGATGGGCTACTTATTTTAAATTCAGATTCTTGAGTGGCACCACTTTTTTGAAATAGTAAAATGCGCCTTATTTAATGACATATTAATAAAGGCGGAAACAAACGGAATTTTGCCGTTTCAAAAAAGTGGTGCGAATTAAGAAATCCGAATTAAAAAAAAGTAGCCCATTGGCAACACTGCACTGAACATCACATTAGCCCACTCTCCCTCACTCCAATGTTTGTGTTTCAAACTCCAGTTTAAACGAGTGCGTATATGCGCAGACATGAGCGTAATGCAAACAGCTGGTCTTCTGGCATAATGGCCAGCATGATTGAGTCTCCTGTAAACAGTTTGTCTCGAAATTCATGTTCTTTGGCGACTGTGAGCGCCGAACCCAGTTCTCTGGCAGTACTGCCCCTCTGACGTCACGCACTTATTGCCAGATATCTGTCTTGGCGATGGGTTGTGACACTTGGTCGACCGGATAGGATACTGGTCGTCGGGTAACATCTCCCGTACTTTGAAACCTCTGCCACAGTCTTGAGATCGCAGACTGGTCCACGTTCAGAATTCGAGACACTTCGGTTTGTGATCGTCCGGATTCCAGCATTCTAACAATTCTTCCTTTCGCAAACATGTCCATTTGGCGTCTTTGTGCCATCATTAATCCTGTTTGATCGTAACAATGTTTCTTGGAACATCAGCTGTACGAAATTCGTCTAAACTGCCTATACCGCGTGAACCGTTTTACAAGTGTTCCGACATGCGCAAGTATTTCGCACATGACGTAGTCGACTGAAAAGTTTTGCGTAAACCCAATGTTTCTTCTTCAACCAATTAATCTCCGCAAGTAAGTTTGAATAATTTTACGAATGTTTACTCCACGTTTTCAGTATTTTACGAATTATGCTTAACTTTTGGACACCAGTGTACATGTAAAAATAATGTTATAAAATGATTTTACTCTCAATGTTTAATGTTATATTTTATATCTGACGTTTATTTTTATCTCCAGTAAATTTTGTGACTGACCCCTTTTCTGTAGCAAAAGAATGCCTCAACTTTAAACAACTATTATTCAGTCAGTTTTTATTTGCAGAGGAATGGGATTTTTCTGTCTTACTTGTTAGAGTAGTGGTAAAAATTTACTAAATATCACTTATAGGACCAGCAGATCATTTAAAAATTTAATTTTCGTAATTTTTTAATGAAAATTTTGTTGACCTAAATCGTTTAAAAAATACTTCTTTACCTTTTTTAAACATTTTTGCAATTGAAACTATATATCCAACTGTCTATGACTAATGGTTTAGAAATTAGCCACTGGTCACCGTTGAGAAAGGACACACTGTATATTATAATATTACAACGATAATTATTGATTTTCAATTTGAAAATAAAAAATATTTCTTATTATTCTCAAATAGTATGTTGACACCACGAAAACATTTAAAGTGATATATTCAAGTTTTTTAGAAAAATGTACCAAACAGACCTATTGTTCGAAAATTTTCATAGAAAAATGTAAAAAATTAATTAGTACTTGAAAATTAATTTATGCAAAAATTAATTGCTTTTGGTTTATATAAGGGCTATAATCTGTTGAATGAAAAATTTTATTTCTATCTCTAGTTTTAAGTAAAATACATGATGCTAAATATTTCGCAAAAACTGCTTCATTTTACTTGTCGAAATGTTCCATGTGCCGTTAAGAAACTTTTATATAATTTTACAGAATATTTTATCTATTTGTTCTTAATTGAAACAAGAATTTAGTTAAAAAATATATATTTCTATTCCTCATAAGAATTTTCTACATTTTTTCAATCAAATCAATGATGTACGAATCATTTATTTAGACTGCTTTGAATTAAGACAACATGTTTAATTGAAAATTAACCTATTTGATTTTTTTTCGTTGCTATATTGCTGAGAACCAAGCAATTTATCACTAACATAACATATTTTTTTTCATTGCACTGTACGATGTGTACGATGTGCATTTTTCTGTACACAGATTTCTTTGGTTGTTTTCACTGCACTGCTTTTCCGCGAGGTGTTCCTCTTCTCTGGTGTTGGTGTGGGATAGAGATAGCCGATGAATTCACCCGGGCTCTCTTTCTCGGAACCCGGGTTCATAGGGCGGGGGGGGGGGAGGGGGTGGCGTAAATATAACGTTATCAACTTTTTGGTATTTTTGGAACCCCCCCCCCCCACTTTTGATTTCAAACGTTATCATTCCTATTAAAGCAAACCTAAAAGTTATTTTTGAAAAATATCTTTTAAATATTTCAAACATTTCACAATGTTTTTTTTTTTTTTTTCAGTAAACTTTTTTTAGTTTGTCTATTTTAGATTTAAATATCAGCTTAACTTACATCAGCTTAAATTCCCGTAAATTCCAGAAAAATGTCCGGTTTTTCCCAGGATCTAAGGGTTTTTTTCCGTTAATAAACAGTTAATTGTACTGGTATTCCGATTTCCGGTAGAATCTCCGTAAAATCGTCCATTTTCTTTCTTTCTTTCTTTTTTCTTTACAGTGTAGCCACAAAAGTAACTGTTAAAGCAAAATAATACTGGATGAAAAAGCATGCCCGAACGGATTAAATAAAAGAAAACTACGAGCTATTTTTTTCTTTATTGAAAGAAAAGAAGAAATAAAACGTGATTCTGAACTTGGAATTGTCTTCTACAGATAGTTAAACACTCATCTATAGATTTCCTAAGAAAGATAACTTCCGTAATTCCTTGAGAACATGTAGTTAGCGTGCAACAATCTAACCTAACTGACGTTCATTCGCTTCTGATGAGAATAAAAAGATTTCAGGGTTAGTGAACTAATATTTTTTCTCGTTAGACAATTTTACAGAGCCACAAAAGAAAGGTGAAATTATTAACGCTTAGATTCATATGGATACTTCTGTTTGTTTTATTAACAAATTTCATAAAAATCATTCCACTTCGCGTGTTAAAATAGATGATAAATATAATGTAATACGATGAAATAAAAACAAATAAGCGTGTTTTTTACATGATTTCTTTAATCCATTAATTTATGCTACATACATAATAATTTTATCTAAACTTGAGTGCAACAATTAGAAGAAAAAAAAACTAATGATACTAAAAAAATAGTTTAATTAAAATAATAGTTTTTTTTCAAAATTTTATGATTTGTTGTGTGACAAGAAGTATTCAGCTGTAAGTACACAAAATTTGAACTCTCTGACTTAAAGTTTATGTGTACGGACTCTATGACAGACGGACAGACAGACAGAGGACAGAGACGAATAGGGTTTCGTCATATGAACGAAACTCTAAACAGATAACTTCCGTAATTCCTTCAGAACATCTAGTTAGCGTGCAGCAATCTAACAGACGTTCATTCGCTTCTTATAATAAAAAATATTTCAGGGTTGGTGAACTAATAATTGTACTTACTAGACATTCTAACAGAGCCATAAAAGAAAAGTGAAATTATTAATGTTTAGATTCATATGGATACCTGTGTTTGTTTTATCAACATAAACAAATGGTCAAATTGTGACGTCGCGCATGACGCAGCTACTGTAGTAGTTCATCGATTATCCCTTCCTGGAAGAAAAAAAAAAAAAATTCTCGCGTGGCAAATGACATACCCAGAAATAACAAACAACAAGGTCTAAATCAAATTACGTAGTTTTGTTCGAATCGGTAGAGCTGTATAAAAAGATGTTTAGTGCCTTATTTTCGTGAAAGCAAATTTTCTTTTTCTAGGTGAATTCATTACATTTCGGTAAAGAATGCTGCGATAAAAAACAAGCTATGTTTGGAAGTATTCCAGCATTTTATGGAAAAGTATTTGTCTTATTTGTGTCTAAGGAGACGGTATTTGCGATAAAAGCTATTTTATAGGGAGATCAATTAATTCAATAAGAAATGAAAAATTGAACCATTGAAAAAAAAAAAAATCCCTGAAATATTATTTTGTAAGAACCTTTCCTAAGAAATAATTTTTCGTTTTACTTTTTTTACTTTTACTAAGGGGCACTGCCCTCTACGAATTATGATCGCCAATCTTCGTTCAGACAGCACAGATTCTAAAAACATGCTAATCCGATTGGCTTTAAAAAGAATACAGAAAACAGAATTATAATTAAAAAACGGTGGCTATTTTTCTGTAATCGGGTTTTCATTACATTTGATTAGTTAATTGTTTTTGTATTTAATTAAATAAGAACAATTAAACATTTGAAAATAAGCAAATATAAAACGAACTAAGTAATCAAAATATTTGTATTCGGTATTTTTTAGCAATAATAAAGGAAATTGTTTTAAATAAGACATTTTAATGTATCGTTTTAAATGCTACGTAATTTTTAAAAAGTTTTCTTTCCCTTTTTAGTATCCACATGTATGTAATTTTGCTGTTAGAAAGGAAATATAATTATTCAGATTAAAACATTTTATGCGCCTTTTAAGCAGTATATATACATTTACATGTATTTTTATGTTTTAATTAGTAAACAAGGTTAATTCTGCACTAATTTTGTTTTTAACTCCAATATTATTCAGAGTTCATACAGGTCCTGGAATTTCAAGACAAGGAAATTATTTGGTACCAGAATTTTATTTAGAGAAAATCTCTCATTGAATAAAACTTGAAATTGCAGGGAAATTTTGCGCTTTTGAATTATGAGGATTTTTCTATTAAAAAATACTGGTATTCCACCTGGAAATTAACGGTGCCCGTAAAGAACCATGTTACTTGCTCCGTCTTAGAATTGGCTAAAACTTAAGATCTTCTCCAAATTATGAAACACATTAGGTAAATATGTTTTTAAAGTTAAATTGTTTAGCAATACTAATATTTGGCCATTTTAAATAGAATGCAATTTCCTTTATTTACTGCTTTTAAAGAACATTAACGAATTTATTAATTTAAATTTTTCTTTATCTTTTAATATTTACAAGTAAATACAATTTTTATGAGGTATTTTTCAATGTTTTCCTGCTTTCAACACGCAATAATTTAATTATAATTAAAAAAATCTGTTTTTAATAGTCATTGATAAATAAACTTGTAATTGAAAGGAAACAGTAATTATAAAAATATCTTTCTTCTTACTGTTTTCACAATTGGCAAGAATTTAAAATAACAACTTTTTCTAAAATATGGAAAAATATCTCTTGAATTGATGAAAATTTGATTAAAAAATTAAAAAAAAAACTAAAAAACAGCCTAATTAGTAAATTGAAATCGTAATTAATTAGTAAATTGAAAAAAATAAATACAGTCCTTCACACAGTAAATTTTTAATATAGTAAGTCCTTAGGAAAAATAATTAAATTCCGATGCATAGTTTTTGCTTTATAAAACTATTTTAATGTAGCAGTTTTGATCAACTTCAGCAATTAGCTCTCAAAATAATTTTTTGATTTAAAAACTGCTTTCTTCAGTGCATGTTTATCAAACATTTTCCAATAATGCTACCAATTTACATATATTTGTATGCTCTCGTTTTATTAATATTAAGGAAGGAACAAATTTGGTCAAGAAAAAATCATTTGCGGCAGCAGTGACAATGTTATTCATTTATTTATTAGAATAAAGAGCTATACACTTGAGCCAAGATTAACCGGGTTCTGATTATCCGGATTGCGAATTTACCGGGGAAGTAAAAATCTCACAGTTTTGGATGCAATTTAACTATTATTTTTAATTTAGTTAAGAAATCAAGGAGGGCAATTTTATCGGATGAAGAAAATTAAATAGAAAATGAAATGAAGCAGAGAATAACAGTATTAATTTGCAGAGTAAAATCTTTGAATATTTGAGAAAATTAAACTGTTCTGAAAATGTGGACGAAGAAGTCTTGTAACAATGAACATAGATACCAACCTGACATTTTATCTTCCGCAATACGTGCGTTAATTTGACCCTGGTTAAATGAATTTCGAACCAGAATTTTTTCAAGAAATGTAATTAAATATGTTCCACTTAGAAATCTGAAATTAAATAAATCTATATATTAAAAGAATAACCAAAAAAAGTCAGCATAGTTTAAATTAGTCTCTACGCATAGGCACTTTGCGCAGATATCTGAAAGTCTCCTCCGATTGGTTAATCGGAGGAGAGTGTAGTTATTGTCTGTAAAAGCATTTGCAAAGCGCGTTTGTAAATATGGGATAAGAATAAGACTGCATTTCGCTGACACTGTTTAAAGCAATGCTATAATAATTATATTTTTTCTTTACTTATCTTACAATGATCGAAATACATTGTTTTTTTCACTTTACGTAAGTTATTTTATTTCCATCTGTATTCTTTTTTCATGTTAAACGCTATTCCGTCCTTCAAACTTTGCAATGCTATTGCAGGCAATCTTAGGCTTAATTGTAGAGATGTTTCACATGAAATTGAAACATTCAATAGTTAATGATTAAAGTGTTTATTTACGTTCTTGGCCGATAAATCATTTCCTATATTGTAATTTTCAAATTTATACTAAGTATGTATAAAAAAAAAGCTGGAAATCACATTGTTTTTTGTTTTGTGTTTTGATGGTGCGATTTTCGACGGATATTTTGACTTCATGGATGTAAACAGATTCGCAAATCACTATTTATTTTTTGCTTCAGTTTCTTATTATACTCATGTCAAAAAACGGTGATTTTTCCCTCTTATTATTTCATTTTTGAGCAAATTCATAACGTTTAGGAAGTATTTACATTACGTTGTTTTCGCCGAATAATAGAGAATTGCGTATGAAATGAAAATAATCCCAGTTATAAACAGCTTTGTAAATCATTAATATTTATTTAATGTTTCACTTTTTTTTGTTGACTCTAAGTTCCCTTTTTAAAAAAAGTACCCTTTTTTAAAAAAGTGTTCCCGTGACAAAATTTGCTGAGTTTTTTTGGGGGGGAGAAGGAGGAAGGAATATTTTGATGAAATTTGCTATTTTTTTTTTTTTTAATCGCTTGATCTTGATCTCTCAACAATGTTTTTTCAGAAATACGAAGATCATTATAATCAACAAAGAAAAATAAAATTATCAGAAGAGATCCCTCTTTTTGCATAGCTTTCAATCATGATAAAGCAGTCTTTATTTACCATATTCATCGCTTGCTGTTTTTTTTTATGATTATTTGGCAAAATTTGCATTTTTTGTGGTACCTAGACGATTTGAAAATTACAATATAGAAAATGCTTTATCGGCCAAGAACGTAAATAAACACTTGGAAATAAAATAACTTACGTAAAGTGAAAAAACCAATGTATTTCGATTATTATAAGATAAGTAAAGAAAAAAAATATAATTATCATAGCATTGCATTAAATAGTGATAATAAAAAAGCAGTCTCTCAACAATGTTTTTTCGAAAATATGAAGATCATTATAATGAACAAAGAAAAATAATTGTAATCCATGTAATTTGCCGTTCTATCGAATTTATCCTTTTTTCGTGATTTTTTTTTGTGAAATTTGTCGTTTTTTTCGTTTTTTTCAGAAATTTGTCATATTTTCGCTTTTTTTTCTTTGCAAAAATTACCTGTTTTACGATCTTTTGATGAAATGTGCCTCTTTTTTTCATCTTTTGACAAAATGTGTTGTTTTCTCACAATCTGTTTACCAATATTTGTGTTTTTTGAAGTACCTAGACAAATTTAAAGTATTTTCAAGATCTTTTGACGAAATTCACATCTTTTATGGTACCAGGACAAAATTATTTGTTTTCTCATTGATTTTCGGGGAAAATTGTCGTTTTTTTCCTGCTATATTTCTATGTAATTTGCCGTTTTATCAAATTTATACTTTTTTCGTGATTTTTTTGTGAAATTTGTCGTTTTTTTTCGTTATTTTCAGAAATTTGTCATATTTTCGCTTTTTTTTCTTTGCAAAAATTACCTGTTTTGCGATCTTTTGATGAAATATGCCTCTTTTTTTCATCTTTTGACAAAATGTGCTGTTTTCTCACAATCTGTTTACCAATATTTGTGTTTTTTGAAGTACCTAGACAAATTTAAAGTATTTTCAAGATCTTTTGACGAAATTCACATCTTTTATGGTACCAGGACAAAATTATTTGTTTTCTCGGGGATTTTCGGTGAAATTTGTCGTTTTTTTCTCGCTATCTTTCGATGTAATTTGCCGTTTTATCAAATTTATGCTTTTTTCGTGATTTTTTTTGCGAAATTTGTCGTTTTTTTTCGTTATTTTCAGAAATTTTTCATATTTTCTCTTTTTTTTTCTTTGCAAAAATTACCTGTTTTGCGATCTTTTGATAAAATGTGTTGTTTTCTCCCAATCTGTTTACCAATATTTGCATTTTTTGAAGTACCTTGACAAATTTTATGTATTTTCATGATCTGTTTATGAAATTCATGTCTTTTATGATACCAGGACAAAATTATTTGTTTTCTCGGGGATTTTCAGTGAAATCCATCATTTTTTCTCGCGATCTTTCGATGTAATTTGCTGTTTTATCGAATTTATCCTTTTTTCGTGATTGTTGTTTGCGAAATTGTTGTTTTTTGTTATTTTTTTTTTTAGAAATTTGTCGTTTTTTCCCACTATTTTTAGCTAAATTTACCTTTTTTTGCGATTACCTGGATCAATTTTATGTGCTTTTTGAGATCTTTGGGCGAAATTCACGTCTTTTATGATAACTGGACGAAATTCGTCATCTTGAGGTCTTTCGGTAAAGTTTATCGTTTTTCTTGAGTTCTTTCGATGAAAGTTGTCGTGTTGTCATGATTTTTCGATGTAATTTGCCGTTTATTGAAGATCTTTTTGCAAAATTTATCTTTTTTGTGATTATTTGATAAAATTTGCTTTTTTTCAATCCTTTGACAAAATTTGTTGTTTACTCACAATCATTTATTGAAATTTGTTGTTTTCTCACAATATTTTGAATTTTTTTCATAATATATTTACAAATTTGCCATTTTTTAGGGATTTTTTTTGTCAAAACTTGCCTTTTTTTCGAAATTTTTTTTTATGAAAATTGCCATTTTTTAGACGTTTTGGCAAAATTTTGATTTTTGTGCAATACTTTTGCGAAATTTGTTTTATTTGGGATACCTAGACAAATTTTTTTTTTTTTGCAGTTTTTTGACAATTTTTTTAGAGATCTTTTGAAGAAATTTGTTGTTTTTTGCAATCTGTTGACGAAATTTGCTGTTTTTTTTTTCCCACATCTATTTATAAAATTTCCGGGCGATGTTTTTTTTTTTTTTTTTTTTGGGGGGGGGGGAGGTATTTTGACGCAATTTGCCATTTTTTGTGATTATTTGCCAAAATTTGAGTTTTTTATGGTACCTAGACAAACTTTGGTACATAGCAAATGATTTCTAGCATTTTTTAAACAGTGGTTTTTTTTGGGGGAGGGGTATTTTGACGAAATTTGCTATTTTTTGTGATTATTTGCCAAAATTTGCTATTTTTTGTGATTATTTGCCAAAATTTGCGTTTTTTATGGTACCTAGACAAATTTTGGTACGTAGCAAATGATTTCTAGCATTTTTTTTAACTTTAACAGTAGAAAAATAATCTTCAAACATTTTCAAGAGTCTGTGACGTGTGTCGCAGCGTTGCACCGATTCTGCGCCCGGGGTGATGTCATGTTGGTGTTACGTTGGTAAATGGAAAAGCATATTGAAATTTTTAATAAATATTAATATTTAAAAAAAAATTTTCTTTAAAAAATTTTTTATAGTGGCAAAATACTTTTTTTTCTTTGATTCTTTCATATTGTTGCCGTCAAGTTTTGACGGGTTTCACCTTAGCCAGAATAAATATTATCATTAATTTTTTTAATATGTGAAATTTACATGTATTTTTGATTTATGAAAAGGTAATAGAAAAATAGTTGAAAATGCAAATGTTTATTTGTTAAATGGGGTGGGTAATATAACAACAAATTAACCACTGAGAGGATCATTGTTATAGTTGTTGCTAAATGGCAAACTATAAATTCAGTCTTATTTTGCTGCGAAGTAAGTGAAGTATGTATATTTTGTATGAAATGAGTATTGACAGTAATTTATGATTTATTCATGTCATGTACAATTTATTGGTGTTGTATTTGTTAATGGAAAATTACCAAATGAGAGAGATTCTAATTCTATGACAGCATGTTTGAATGAAACTCTGCCATCGGGTCTTTTGCCTGGATGTAAAATGCAGGTTTTTCTTTTATTTATTGAAATTTTTGCTGAAGATTAGTCGTTAAAAAATCCTTTAATAGCTGGAAAATACCTTTTTCTTTCTTCAGTGCCGTCAAGTTTTGACGGGTTCCATCTAATAAATATTAATGAAATAATTTTTCTGGTTCGAAATGAGGTTAATCTAGACTAAATTAATCCAGGTATTACAGAAGATTAGTTAAAAATTGGCAGCTATGAATGAATTAACGAAGATTCGAACTTGGACTGTTAAGAAGTTTTAAATGACGATGACTATTTTGTCGCATATGTCGCTTGTGGTTGAGAAGAAAAAAGGAATTGTGTATGTAATGTAAATGTTTATTTACATGTAACTGTTATGTATTTATTTATTTATTTATTTATTTATTTAAAAAAAGAAAAACTTTTACAAATTTGAATTAACAGGGCTCCCAAATGGTCCGCCAACTGAACATCAATATTTTCTTAGAGAGATTTTCGTTTTAGATTTTTCTAGCAAATTGAACAGAAAACACTTTCGGGGGTTACTTTTTTCCCAAATTCTGCAAAAACTTACTATGAAATTTTCTGTTAAAAAATATTAGTGTTCAGTTCGCGGGCCATTCGGGAGCCCTGAATTAAAGGATTGCTTATTAAACGCAAGAAAATATTGCAATTACGTCATAAAAATTACATTTATACTAGAATTTTAAAAGAGAAAAAATATTAAAATAATAAATGTATTAATATGCATTTAAAGCCGTAAATGGAGTAAGTTACGTCGTATGTTATGTAATAATCTTAGCAAATAGTTTAAAAACATTTTCACACGACACATTTATTTCACATTTCTAGAAAATCTTTCAAAGTGTTGTAATCAACTTTAAGGCAGTGCAAATAAAAATATTTCCTTTTTAGCAACAGTAGTATTTTCACACGAATTTCAAAATAAAATAAAATTTTAAATAATAAAATCAATGTGCTTTATAAGCAGTAAATAGAACTTGTGTCACATTTAAAATGATCAAATATTATATTATAAAATAAATAAATTTAAAAATATATACACGGCAACACGAAAAATAATACGTTTATTTCCTATATCAAATTTTTGTTTAAAAATATTTTTACGTGGATATAAAAAAATAATAAATAAATAAAAAGAAAACTTTGGAGATAATTACGTCAGATTTAAAACGATACATTCTTAATGTCTTATTTAAAAAGTTTTTTTATAGCATTGTTCAAAAATACCGAGACACAAAGAATTTATCATTATGCATTGGCTTATGTGCAAATGTTTAACATATTTTATTTAATTAAAGATAAAACCAGCCATTGGATTTCTTAAACAGAAACTGATTCGAACTTAAAATCCCCAATCAAAGGGGAATGAATGGAAACCCGTTGACAAAAAGACTTTTTTTTGGCAAATGTATTCAAAAATATTTTATATTTATGAATTTAATTACATGCTTAGAGAAATAAATTTTTTCTTGCAAAAACATTCTGTTTTTAACATCCTTATGAAAAGTTTTAATCTCCATCCTATAGAAATTGTTGAAAATCTATTTTTTTCTATGAATTGAATTACAAAAGCTATGATGGAATTTGTGTGTGTGTGTGTGTGTGTATCAGTGGAATTTATCTCTATGTTTTGTTTCGGTCGACAGACGGATTTTCGCTTTTTAAAATAAACTGATTCCTGAAGCTTGAATATGTGAAAATATTTTTGTGTTTCTTGAAATTTTCTGTAAAATGTAATTCTATCACAATATTATTCTCACAATCTATTCAAAGTTAAGTTCAATTCGAAATTGATGTCTTACAAAGAATCCTAATAATCATTATGATTTTCTCTTTTCTTAATTTTATCCACAAAAATTGTGGATAAAAAGAAGATGTAATTTTTTAAAAATTCCTAACATGTTGTGCAGTTTAGACCCAGCTAAGCTAAAATCAGTAATAATAGATTATCTGAACTGGACATTTTATATCTGTGGCTTCCGGTATCAACCAGGTAAGGCACATTATTAATATTTTGAGTAATTAAGGTTTAAAGTTTTCAAAAATGTCTTTTTATCAGTACTTTTGTAAAATAGATTAGAACATAATAATTTCCACTACATTCAATTAGGATATAAAAACCTCTTTCTTTGCCAAAATAGTTATAAAAAATCGTTTTTATTAATTGAGAACCAATTAAAAATGTAACTTTTATCTGTTATTACCGTTTTTCATTTATTTTTAATAAATTTAAATAAAATAAAATTTTAATTTCATTTACATTTATTTAAATTAATGTAATTATTAAATGTATTTATCAAAATAATGTACATTTATTAAAATAAATGTTAATAAAATTACATTTTATTAACATTTATCAAAATGTTAAAAACGTGCCTTGCCTAGTTATTACCTGAAATCACAGAATTATAGACGATTTAGAGGAATAAATAGAAATCTTATCTGGTTATTATCGTTACTTTATGCACTTACCCGTTTATTACTGTTTTTTCAATTTTTAAATGAAAATTTATAATTGCCCTATGAAGGGAGGTATTCCATTTTAATTTTTCACTACTATGGCAGATGAAAGTACCCTTTTAAAGCTACATTTTCCCAAATTATCTCATTTTTTTTCAAAAATGTGCCTTACCTGGTTATTACTGGAAGCCACAGATATTTCAATGGCTGGATTAATTTAGTCTAGATTAATCTCATTTCGAACCAGAAAATTTATTTCATGGATGTTATTTATTTAATTTGAGATTTCTAAGTGGAACATATTTAATTTCATTTCATTGAAAAAATTCTCATATGTGCTAACCTGACATTAATCTTCCGTAATACGTGCGTTCATTTGACCCTGGTTTAATGAACTTCGAACCAGAATTTTTTCAAAGAAATGAAATTAAATATGTTCGATTTAAAAATCTGAAATTAAATAAATAACATTCATGAAATAAATTTTCTGGTTCGAAATGAGGTTAATCTAGACTAAATTAATCCAGGTATTACGGAAGATTAGTTAAAAGTTGGCAGTTATGGGTGTTCTAAATTAATTGTCTCACATCAATATTAGTTTTAAATTTAAAAATAACAATTTCAAACAGAAAGCTTGGATAAGATATTTGTTTTCTTTGGCTAAAAATGTCACTATCAGAAACAAAAGTGTTCTTTCTTTATGGAATGGCATAGTCAATAACAGTTGAAAATTTCATTTAAAATTGTTTTGATTTGACTGAAAATTACAAAATTTATCTTGCAGAGTGTTACTTTGAAAATATTTGCAAATATACGAAGTATTAAAAATCTTGATATTCTGAAAATAAATATCAAGATTGTGAAAATATCGAAAATATAAAAAAAACTTGAAAATAATTTTTAAAAATAAATATCGGATATATCTATCAAGATATATAATCAAGATACAGTCGACTCTCTTTAATTCGAAATCGGATAATTCGAATCTTCGCTTAATTTGAACCAAACATGAAGTCCCGAAATTTTCAATGGCAGAATAACGTTAAACTTTTTCATTAATTCTAACTCATTTTCTCTTGACATCTTTTAATTCGAACTCACGAGAATTCCGATTTTGCATTCACCCTTTCTTTCTCACGGATTTCAGATCATTTGAATAACTTTCTGTCTTTGAAATTCTTGAAAATTGTTCCAAACGAGTATACATATAATCCCATGCATTTGATATCCATTTTCTTAGTCCCTATCTGTCCACTAGCGACGCTTTAAATTTTTCTCCCATTGTGTTTGTTTCTAAACTTTTAATTAGTTTATGTATTTATACACTCTTATTAATATTAAGTCATATTCTGATGATAACTGACATAATAAATTTAAAAAACAATATAACATTAATTCCTTTGTAATAGTACTATATTAAGCATGTTCTCATTTTATACTTTCCATAATTCGAACTCCGGATAATTCGAACATTTCTTGTGGTCCCGACGAGTTCGAATTAATGAGAGCCGACTGTATATATCGAATGATATAGATCAACGAACTCTGATTCTATGAATTTACTGCATAAATCAGCTTTTATCTATTATATTTGACGAGAGATTTATGCAACTATAACATTTATATAAATTTACATGTAGTCAGAGTTCTCGTTGACATTTGACTAACGTTAGTAATTTGGCTAATTAAAAATAAAAAACATTCGCCAAATGAAAAAAATATTAGCCAAATAGATTCGCCATGTAACACAAAATAAAATTATCTTTAACCCTTTAATGTACCCCCTTTTTTAATATAAAAACCTAATAACCTTTTTAAAATAACCTAAGTTTTTATAACTGTGACAGTGATTGTTATTAATCTAATTTCAACTATCTGCTATCAATATAAAAAATATGTATATATTAATATGTATATTATATATACATATTATATATGTATATTATATATATATGAATATGTATGAAAAACGAAAAAGCAAAATTTGAGCACTAGCAATTTGGCGAATGGAATCGCTTGTTTACTTGCCAAATGAAGAATTTAGTCGCAATTTGGCGCATTGGCGAGCGACAGCTAGAACACTGCATATAGTGTCGCAAGAAAGAATTGGGATAAATCTTTGACTGCAGTTGGTAATTTCTGGAGTTTTATTTTCAAATGCGTTTTGTATTTTCCAAATCATACTCCACCTATGAGAAGTTTTCTTGCGCTATTCTGAGTGTGTTGGAAAGGGTTTTATAATCTATGCTTGGCATGTGATTTTTCTTTCTTATTTATAGCGTAAGGAATGATTAAATTCTGATGATATATTAAATAATAAGATATATACAAAGTATAATGTATTAAACATACATATACTACATATGTTAAACTACGAAAAAAAAAAAAAAAAAAAAAAAAAATTGGAGTAAATTTCCTGAAAAAAAAATGTTTCCGAATACTAGCTCTGCTTTTGCTTATTAACCAACTACTTAAAGGATGAAACACAATTCAGACGTCCGCCTATCGGATGTCTAAGAGTTCTTTGAGTAATCAAACATTTTATTAGAAACTCGCTGTCCCTTAGACACAGACAAGGCAAATACTTCTCACATAAAGAGCAGGAAAACGTCTCATATAGTTTGTCTTATGTGTTGCATTCTTTCTTTACCGAAAGGTAATGGTTACAAAAATTCTTCTCCATACACTGTAAAAATAATAAATCGAATGATTCTTATTCTAGGAAAATACAGAATAACCGCGAACGAAAACATATATTAATCTATTCCGAACTAGACACGCGAGTCTGGAAAGAATTTTTTATTTCTATAGAGAACTCAAGAAACCAATTTATTCTGCGAAGAAAAAATTTTAAAAACAGATTTTTTTTTCTGTCACTGATTTTGTAAAACATTTTTCATTAGATTTTCTAGTGTTTTGATAAGTTTTCTCAAATAGGAATATTTTTATATAAGTTTTAAGATATTATTAATTCTTAATTATGTTTTTTAAGCTGCACAACAGCATTCATACATGCAAAAGTAGCAAAATAACATTAATTTAAATGTTAATGTTAATGTTGTAAATTGATTATTTTTATATTGATGATCATATTGGCTTACGAACAGTGTCATTCAATTTAGATATATATATATATATATATTATGAAAATCATTTCGAGTGCAAAAAAAGTAATTTCCAACTTTTCGTGAATGGCCGTCACTTGTTCTTTTAAAAACATAGTATTTTATCTGCACAAAGGTATTACTTTCGAGTGTGTTAAAATCTGCCTTAACTTTGTAAAAAATGATGGTATCGACTTGCGGATGGAGTCATTCGATTCAGAATTAAACAATAAATAATAAATATTCCTCTCTTGATATATATATATATTTTAAAAAACAACAATTTAACTTGAATAAAAAATATCCCTCCCCCCCCCCAAAAAAAACAACAACATGATAAAAAAAAACAATTTTATTTTTTACGGACTAGCTGGATATATATAGCGCCAAAACGAAGTTTTTCCCAAATTTTGATGAATGGCCATCAGTTGTATCTTCAATATATTAAACATATGTATTATACTACGCATATTAAACTACGAACTAAAAAAAATCAGGAGTAAATTTTTCCGAAAAATATGTTCCCGAATACCAACTCTGCTTGTTCTCTTTATTAACCAACTACTTAAGTGATAAAACACAACTTAGACGTCCGCCTATCGGATGTCTGAGAGTTCTTTGGGTGATCAAACATTTTATTAGAAACTAGTTTTCCCTTAGACACAGACAAGACAAATACTTCTCCCATAAAGAGCAGGAAAACGTCCAATATAGCTTGTCTTATTTGTTGTATTCTTTCTTTACCGAAAGGTAATGGTTACAAAAATTCTTCTTCATACATTGTAAAAGTAACAAATCAAATGTTTCTTATTCTAGGAAAATACAGAACAACCGCGAACGAAAACATATAATGATCTATTCCGAATGATACACACGAGTCTGAAAAGATTTTTTTTTCCCTATAGAGAACTCAAAAAACCAATTTGTTCTGCGAAGAAACATTTTTAAAAACGAAATATTTTTTATATAGTTTTTAGGATACTATTAATTCCTAATTATACATTTTTAAAAACGAAATATTTTTTATATAGTTCTTAGGATACTATTAATTCATAATTATACATTTTTAAAAACGAAATATTTTTATATAGTTTTTAGGATACTATTAATTCCTAATCATACATTTTTAAAAACGAAATATTTTTTATATAGTTTTTAGGATACTATTAATTCATAATTATACATTTTTAAAAACTAAATATTTTTATATAGTTTTTAGGATACTATTAATTCCTAATTATACATTTTTAAAAACGATATATTTTTATATAGTTTTTAGGATTTTATTAATTCATAATTATACATTTTTAAAAACGAAATATTTTTATATGGCTTTTAGGATACTATTAATTCATAATTATACATTTTTAAGCTGCGCAACAGCATTTATAAATGCAAGTGTAGCAAAATAACATTAATTTTATTTTTATTTCAACGTTGTAAATTGATAATTTTTGTACTAATAACATATCGACTTGCAAACGGTGTCATTCGATTCAGAATTTAAAAAATATTTAATAAATGATTTAATAAAATTATTCCTCCTCCTAAGAAAGCAAACAGTAAAACAACTTTACTTTTAGGGGAATTCATCGAAAATTCGTTTTTAACTCTAAAAACGTTCTTCCCAAATTTCCGTGAATGGCCGCCACTTGTTTCTATAAAAACATACTTTATCTACTCTAAAATGTAATTTTCGATTTGATATTTATAAAATCTACCTTAACATTCTAACAAATGAGCATCGTATCGACTTGCTAATTTTGATATTCGATTCAGAATTAAAAAATACATGATAAATAATATCTCAATTGACGTACTTAAAAAGGATTTGCATTTTAACTTTTCCTTGAATTAAAAACGGCCACCCCTCCCCCGAAAAATAAAACATGATAAAACAACTTTATTTTTTTTTAGGGACTAGCAGTAATCTATAGCCCTAAAATGAAGTTTTTTCCAACTTTTGATGAATGGCCATTAGTTGTAACCACAATAAATTAAACATACGTATTTACTACATATATTAAACTAAGAACGAAAAAAAAATCAGGAGTAAAGTTCCTCGAAAAATGTGTTCCCGGATACTAGCTCTGCTCTGTTTATTAACCGACTACTTAAATGACAAAACAGAACTTAGATGTCCGCCTATCGGATGTCCAAGAGTTCTTTGAGTGGTCAAATATTGTATCAGAAACTAGCTTTCCCTTAGACACAGACAAGACAAATACTTCTTCCATAAAGAGCAAGAAAACATCAAATATAGCTTGTCTTGTTTGTTGCATTCTTTCTTTATCGAAAGGTAATGGTTACAAAAATTCTTTCCCATGCACTGTAAAAATACAAAAACAAATCTTTCTTATTGTAGGAAAATGTAATATAACCGCGAAGAAAATACAGTGGACTTTCTCTATCTGAACACTCTCTAATGTAAACACCTCGGTATTATGAACACATTCCGATGGTGGCGGCAAAACTCCACAGACTTAACAAAAGATGAACTCTCTGTATTCTGAACACACTCTAATCTGAACCCCTACTATTATGAACGCTACTTTTGGTCCCCATTTCTATTGTACCTTTCTGTTAAGTGAACATGTATATGTTTGAAATCTGAATTTCAATTCCCATCTTGGAAATTTGAAGAAACTGTTACAGAAAAATTAAAAAGCTGAATGAAATCAATTAAAAAATAAATAGAAAAAAAGAACACTGCTATATTTTACGCATGTACTTGAAGTTGCAATTTGTTTGAATCCTTCAAATAAAAGCTGCAATTAAAGAAAGCCTTTTATGATTTATTTGTTAATTATTATTATTATTATTTAGAGAATATAAAAAAATTAGTTTTTGATTTATTGGAGTCAATTACGGCAAGTTAAAAAAATTCACTTTCATCTTACTTATTTCAAATAACAGTTTTATATGAATAATTGTTAATTACAGTTTAATTATGATAGTGTAAAAATAAATTTTCGAATTTTCCATTGATTTCTTCTATTGATCAACTACAAATTGGATGGATTGAACAAATGGATATTAAAGAAACTATTTGCTTATAATTTTGTTGCGATTTAATTTCAGTACATCTCCCATAATAGGATATTATGGGAGTAGAATTAAGGATTGTAGCAATCATGTTAGTTTACTTTTCAAACTTAAAAAGAAAGAAGTATAATAAAAACCTCATAGCACCGACCTTATTTGATTAATTACTGGTTCGGTCACCCTGCACAGTAGTAGTAGTATTGCATTTCCAATCTCCCTCTATAATGAACACCTCTATAATCTGAACATTTTTAGCCGGTCCCATGAGTGTTCAGAATAGAGATAGTCCTCTGTATATAATAATTTTTCCGAAATTCCACACATGAGTCCGAAAAGAAATTTTTATATCTATAGGGAACTCAAAAAGCTAATTTATTCTGCGAAGAAACATTTTTAAAAATCGATTTTTTTTTTGTCATTGATTTTTGAAAACGCTTTTTATTAGTTTTTATAATGTATTGATAAATTTTCTCAAATCGGAATACTTTTTTATGTTGTTTTTAGGATACTATTCATTCTTAATTATACTTTTTTAAGCTGTGCAACAGCATTTATGAATGCAAGAGTAGCCAAATAACCTTAATTTTAATTTTAATGTTAATGTTGTAATTGATCATTTCTTTACTAATGATCATATAGGTTTGCGAACGGTGTCATTCAATTCAAAATTAAAGGGGAAAAATACATAATAAATGATAGTTCATTTAATAATTTTTTTAAAGTTGAATTCCGGTTGAAAGGTTAAAATCCTCTCTGATCCCCAAATAACAAACAGTAAAGCAACTTTTATTTTATTTATTTATTTTTTTTTGAAGGGGGGGGGGGATTCATTGGAAATTCATTTCTTGTGAAGAAAAGTTCTTCCCAAACTTTTGTGAATAGCCGCTTACTTCTTCCTATAAAAATCCATTTTACCTGCCCTAAAGTATCATTTTTAACTTTGTAATCATAAAACCTGCCTTATCTTTGAAACAAATAATCGCATCGACTTGCAGTTGGTGTCATTCGATCCAAAATAAATAATAAAAAAAGTAACAGATAACACCTTACTTGACCTAAAAAATTTGCATTTTAACTCATCCTTGAATTAAAAATGGCGTTCCATCCTTCGAAAAAAAAATGATAAAACAATTTTAATTTTTAGGGACTAGCCGGATATTTATAATGCCAAAATGCAGTTTTTTCCGAATTTGATGAATGGTCATTAGTTTTAATTACAATACATTAAATGTATGCATTATACTACATATATTAAACTACGAGCAAAAGAAAAAAAAAAGCAGTAAATTTTGTCGTAAAATGTAATCCAAGATACTGGCTCTGCTCTGTTTATTAACCGACTACTTAAATTAAATGATGGAACACATCTTACAAGGGATCCACCAAACATGGTGCGCACAGATTTTGATCATTTCCAAGTATGTTGTAGGGGTCATACCACTAATTATTCTGGTGAAAAGGTTTCTTCAAATGGGCCTTGGTTTTTGAGCAATTTCAAACTACTACACTTGAAACTGCTATCTAGTGGTAAAGATTGTAGAACTTTTGCTTTATATTAAATCAGCTATTCGTATGTTTGTCTCGTGCGTATCTTTACCCCCCCCCCCCCCAACGCACACACACGCTTATTCATATATGAAAAATTAAGGCTCTAAATCTTAGGAAAATCGAGATGACTGACATAAATAATTTTTTGAAAGAATAAAATCGTACATTTATATTTTCATAATCCAAAATTCATTTTATAATGCATTTTACATCCGCTTTCAGCCCGCTATTGCACACAAACATCTCATACAGCAGCGTAGCTATGTTTTTTGGCGCCCGGGGCCAGCAAGAAATTTTGCGCCCCCACCCCAATATAGATATATAACAATTTCTCTCAATTTGGCACCCCTAGGCCTCGGCGCCCGGGGCGGACGCCCCCCTTGCCCCCCCTTAGCTACGCCACTGATCTCATGTGTTGAATTTTGAAATTAAGATGGTTAACGACTATTAAAATGGCAAATACAATTAATTGTATGTTCATATCAACAAAAGTCAACATAAACTCTTAAAAAGCAAGCTTTCTTTTCCCCCCCCCTATAAGTAAAATTCAACAATAAATTTGTAACCCACCAAAACGACGGGTTAAGTTATTCTAGCGTTAGTTTTTTTAGAATGAAATAACTTATTGATCTAACGTATTTAGAAATTAATATTGCCATTTTATAAAAATAGTCTGCTAAAATAGATATCGATTAGAATCCGAGCGTGGGTGAAACTGTGTACTGAATATTAACGAGGTCATTTCTTTGGAAATTCATGGTCATGGTTTGCCATAAGGCAAGCTAAAATTTTCTCATGGATCCGCCCCTGTCTGCAGCCTAGAATAGCCATTATCGCTTAAAGCTTTTGCATGAAAAACACTCATATATTAACTTACATATACATGTAACATAAATATGATTTTTTTGAAAATAATTTTTAATATAAAAAATAGTTTCTATGTCGGTTAATTGTATCTTCTTCTGTGAGTTATTGCACAGGAAATTGTATGAAAAAGACGGTTTTAATATTTATGCGCATTTTGGTACGTTAAAGAGAAAGAAAAATGTCTGCCACTTATTACAGAATACCGTTAGATTAAAAAGCCAAATATGGGCTATTTTTAGAGATTTATTTTAATTATTTTACTTTCGAAAAGATGAACACTAATATGACTTACGAAATATATATATATATATATATATATAAGGGCGTGTTCAGCACAACTTACCGGTCACTTACCGATTACATAGAGATTGTAGCCAAGTACGAAATGAAAATCAAGGCGAAATGTGACGTCAGCTACAATTCAACAGGATAGATTTCATTGGTGCCATAATTCGCTTTCGTACTGCCCTGTAATCGGTCGGTAACATTGGTTACTTTGGTAAGTTGTGCTGAAAACGCCTTATGTATATTTTAATTTAAAACAATAACAATAAATAGATTTGAAAACTGTATGGCTAAATAATATGACTTTAATGCATTTCTTTATTTTTATTTTATTTGTTTTCATGCGCACAAAATGGCATTCAGATTTTTTTTTTTTTTTTTTTTTTTTTTTTTTTTTTAGTTTTTTGAGAAAAAATAAATTTTATTAATATCACAAGAAGTGAAGGAAATATACCTATATCAATTTTTAAGAAAGAGAGGCAGAAAACCCTGCAACTACAGATAAATAGGTTACAAGTCCAGTAATAAAATTAATTTCGAAGAATCATAAGAAAAAGGCTAGAAGCCGAATAAGAAGGAACTGAAGATCAAAATATTTTTCAGCAGATAGATTAAGTGCCGACGACATTTTAGGTGCATTCATAATTATGTAAACACATAGCACTTATAGTGGTCGTTCCGTCTGTCCGCATATAACAGAGCAAAAACTACCAAACTAAATCGTTTGAATTTTAAAATATATGATAGTCGCATAATTTTGTCGAGTCATTTCAAATTTTATGAAAATCGGATGCATAGTTTAATCCCAGGGACAATCAAAAGTATTCCGTCACATTACAGCCAATGGGAAAAATACACTGATGTCCAAAAGTTAAACATAATTGGTAATTAAGTAAGTAATGAAAGAAATATGTATCGAAATGTATTGAAACTCCAGGTGTGTAAACAAAATAGTACGCGTCATATATTTTCGCGAAGAGTTTTCCCCGAAATCGAACAGGGGACCGTCAACAAAGTGAAAAAGAACGAAGATCTTTTGGATAACCCTGTCAAAACTAATGTAGCAAAAGCGTTCAAACTGCACATTATAAATTAATTGGCTTATTGTAATGTACTGTATTTATTTTTACAAGGATAGCATGTATACTCGTACAGAAATTAAGGTTTTTATAAAAACAGCTCTAAGTTTTTTGCTTATAATTTGCAGAGTTCTTAATATAAAATAATGTTTTTTTCTGAAAATATGACAAACATCATTATACACAATACCCTGTCATCAGAAATAAAAAATAATAAAAATAGTATGACAAATGAGCAGGTTTACTAAATAATTTCTTACTGCGCATGCGTGAACGCTATTAAAATTTCATTTGCATATTATGTTAGTTAAATGTATAGAGCAACTTTTGTGAAAGTCTCAAAAACATAGCTTAAAAATTCTGAAAATTATCGTTGATAGAGTGATATCAAAATTCTTTATTCCCTAAATGAAGCAAAAAGATGAGGGGCTGTATCCATATTCCATTGTTTAGTGCCTACACAATATTGCACGTACAACTAATATTTTGGTAAAACCCCTGTTTTTTTGCTTCCTTTTAGGAATAACGGATTTTGAGTTGATTCTATAGACGATCATTTTTAGAATTTTCAAGCTATGTTTTTGAAACTTTTACAGAAGTTGCTCTATACATTTAGCTAACACAATATGGAAATGAAATTTTGATATCATTGACGCATGCGCACTGAAAAATTATTTACTAAACCTACTCGTTTTTCATACAATTTTTATTATTTTAAAATTCTGATGACAGGGTATTGTGTACAATGATGTTTGTCATATTTTCAGAAAAGAACATTATTTTATATTAAGAACTCTGCAAATTCTAAGCAAAAAACTTAGGACTATTTTTATAAAAACCTTAATTTCTCTACGAATATTCATGCTATCCTTATAAAAATAAACACAGTACATTACAATAAGCCAATTAATCATAATGTGCAGTTTGAACGCTTTTGCTACATTAGTTTTGACAGGGTTAACAAAAGATCTTCGTTCTTTTTCAATTTGTTGACGGTCCCCTGTTCGATTTCGGGGAAAACTCATCGCGAAAATATGTAAGGCGTACTATTTTGTTTACACACCTGGAGTTTCACCACATTTCGATTTATATTTCTTTCATTTACTTACTTAATTACCAATTATGCTTAACTTTTGGACACCAGTGTAGTTTCAAGTGCATTTTAATGGTGTTACACTCTTCCGAACATAATAAGATTGATATGCATCTATGAAGTATGTTCTAAAATATACATTCTGTACAAACTGTTGTGCAAAGAACATTTGTTATTAATTTACAGAGCTACACAAAAGACTTGGATAATGGTATAGGGGAAAACGTTAGGGGTACTTGCAAAATATTAAACTATTTCACATTTTATGAAACTGATATACATTCCTGAGATTTACTACAACTTACTTCCTGTATAATAGAAAGCAGATAGTACTTACAGGGATACGCAAAAGATTTCGGATACTCTACCGTATCCGAAATACTGTATAATATTACACTAAGATCTGAATATTTAAAAAACTTCCTTATAGTACGAACGTACTATACGTATTTGCTATGCTTGACGTGCAATTTCCTACTTATATCCTAAGACAAGTTCTGGAAAACAGAAAATCAAGGATAGAACAACAGAATTTATATATTTAAATGAATCTTGAAAAAGGTTTATGACAGCCTATGAGAATTTGCTAAGCTTGCTTCAGAAAGAAGGGGAGACTGGGCTTGGTTGATCATACGGGAGGCTTGACCCACCCTGCCATTTTCATCTTTCAGGGCCGAAACTAGGGGGGGGGGGCAGAGGGGGCACGTGCCCCGGGCGCCACCAGAACAGAAGGTGAAGGGGGCGCCAAATTAAGATTTGTTTGGTATGATGAATGCATATATGTACGATATTTTTTTTATGTTTTGCGCAGTCGGAAAATTTAAAAAGAAACCTGAACAAAAATGCATTAAAATTTGCAAATAGATAAAAAAATTCGAAAAAGAAAATCATCTACAAAACAAAACTGCAAATGAATAAGAAAAACAAAGCTGTTTTTTAGGCTATTTTCTCCTCCTATTCCAAATGTATCATGCCTTTTATCATGTCTCTCTTTTTGTATAGGAAAATCACCACCGTATTTTATTTCAAGGTTAGTCTATTTTTTGAACTTTGAACTGTGTCGTGTACGAATAAATACCAAATGACTACTCCGCCCGACTTTTCTATTAGATAAAAAAAAACTCCATAAAGGCTCCACCTCCCCCCCCCCCCCCCTGTGCAGTGTTGTGTTTCCTTTCTTTATTTTCATCTTCCCATGGACCATACGAAGTCAGGTTTCCAGGACAATAAAAACAAACGGAAGGGGGAATGCGCAGCAAAGGAAAATTCTTTGCTAAACATCCTTTAAGGATGTATTCGAAAAAACGCTTTTCCACCCTCAACAGCTCGAAATTTCCCGATATAATTTCAGACACATTTTTAAAAGTAGAAACATGAAACCTGCTGAGAGCATTTCTGAAGAGACGTATAAGGTGCTGTATAGTGTCATTTTACGCTCGAATCATTAGAATTTGATTTATAAACAATTATTTTCTAAATATGACCCTTTTTTTGTCCACAAATGTCCCGCTTCGGAAAAATCGGTTCAAATTGCCGTTTTTGATTGCTTTTTTTGCAATATTTTCTGCATTTATCAAAGAATTGCCAATCACGGCACCTTCTGTACTTTCTAAGTAAGACAATTTGTCAACAAAATACACCCTTAATATATATATATATATATATATATATATATATATATATATATATATATATATATATATAAGCATTTCTAGTGGTATAGTAAAAAATATTGCACGGAGCGTCATGGCCAGTAAAGCACCCCCCCCCCCCCCTTTATTGCCCGAAATGATTTTTTCATCCGACCAGGAGGCGAACTTGGATGACTTCTCATAATACTAAAAACAAAAGAATTGAAAATACGCAGAATAAGATATTTAGTAATTTAAAAAAAAAAAAAAAAAAAAAAAAAAAAAAAAAATGAATGTATCATCATTTGTTGGGGTAAAGAGAAAATCCTCGCCCAGAAATACACTGGTGTAAGAAATTAAGAGAATTTTCCTGTTTGATCAACGATCTCCTGAACTACTGGACTACTGGACAGATTTTAATAAAATTTTGTGTGAGCCTTAGGTTGATATAATACAAATAAAATAAACATTCAACAGTTATAATAGTCACACATGTTCGTGCATTACACACATGGGGGATCTGAAAGTCTGAAACAGCGGTTGCAGAATACACAAAAGAAATGGGTTAATAGGGAGTATGTCCTCTTTTACAGGTATACACAGGGCCCGACTTTGACAGTCGGGGGCCCTTGGGCAAACATTATTAGGGGGGGGGGCGGCTTCTGTTTTAAAATTTTTCATAAATTTTACTGTAGTGACTAAAATATAAATTCATACCTATTGTATGCGTTCATAAATTTCATACCAAGTACTTTTCACATCTATATATGTAATAGCAGAAGAAAATAACTTTAAGAAACTACAGAACACAAGTTTTTTTTCAGTTACAGGAATATAAGGATAAATGTGAGTCCTTAAGGGTGTATCCGAAAAAACGATTTTTCACCTTCAACAGCTCGAAATTTTCCGATACAATTTCAGACACATTTTTAAAAGTAGAAGCATGAAACTTGTTTGAGAGCAAAAATAAATTCAAAAATAAATTGGAAAATAAGCAGTTTGGATCGAAATACACCCTTAAGGGGCACGGAAACAGAGGAGATAAGAAAACAGAGCCCCTTTAAAAAAAAAAAAAAAAAAAAAAAAAAAAAAAAAATTGGTCACTTTTGGCCATTTTTTATTATTTGATACTCTTTTAATGAAAAACATAAATTTATATCTGTCCTTAGGGGGCCCCCTCAAGCCGGGGGGGCCCGGAGTAATTGCCCCGCATGCCCCTGCATTGATACTGATTTTGAGAGAGGTCGGCTAGGAACTAGCAATTTTGAGAGAAGATAGTGGATTTTGAATATTATTTACAATTTTTAGTATACTAAATCTCGTACCTAATGAAGTTATAAGTGAGTTTGATATTTTATTAGTATACTAAATCTCGTACCTAATGAAGTTATAAGTGAGTTTGATATTTTAAAATATAGTAATAAAAATATATTAACGTATTTCTGTTTTCAAAATTTTTCTTTCCCTTTTTCCTTTTGTTTCTTTTTTTTTTTCATATTAATGGTTTTAATTTAAGTTTGCTCATCAGGTTTAGAAGAAAAAAGCTACGGGCTCGGAAAAAAGATGAGATGGGCCCTAAGATATATTCTGTATATAATGTATGCATGTATTTAACACAAAATCGGTCCTCACAATGCTCTTTTCAGCCTAGGTCCTGAATACAACTGTATCGCCTATCACCCAGTGTGTATGTCCCTGTCACTTGCACAGTAATATTTTAGCTAAAGTAATTACTTAAACGAAACCTACAGCCTGGTATCAATTAACGCCTTAGTACCAATACAATGCCCAATGTGACATCGGCTCAGTACCGATCCTACATATAGGGGAGGAAACAATCGGAAGGTACAATAGATAAGATATCTAAGCAACGAGCCCGGAAAAAAGAGGGGACTGTTAAAAATTAAAATATCGAGCAGAGATAAGAAGTCACAACAAAAAATAACTGTTTAATAACGCGTCATAAAAATAATTTAAGGGTGTATTTCGATTCAAACTGCTTATTTTCCGATTTATTTTTAAATTCACTTTTGCTCTCAAACGCATCAAACTTGCAGATTCTCTTATTTAGAAAGTACACAAGGTGCCGTGATTGTCAATTCTTTGATAAATGTAAAAAATATTGCAAAAAAAAGCGATCAAAAACGGCATTTTGAACAGATTTTTCAGAAGCGGGAGATCTGTGAACGAAAAAAAGGGTTATGCTGAGAAGATAAATGTTTATAAATCAAATTCTAATGAACTGAGAGTAAAAAGACATCCCACGGCACCTTATAAGCCTCTTCAAGAATTCCCTCAGCAAGTTTCATGTTTCTACTTTTAAAAATGTGTCTGAAATTGTATCGGAAAATTTCGAGCTGTTGAAGGTGAAAAAGCGTTTTTTCGAATACACCCTTAATTCTAAAAACCTGCCTATTATATCTTTTTGTATGTGAATACAATACGTAAAAAATATATTAATTTAAACTTTTAGCATTCATTTAATACTATATGGCCATTCATAGATCTTTAGTTTAACTTAGCAATTTTTTAACCGTTTTCCTTTTTTCGAAATTAGTGGACGAATTTCACCTATCCCAGATACCCATTATTTGTTTTTTTCTGCTTTTGTTTTTCTGTTTTAAAGTATCGCAAAACCATAAAATAATAATAATAATAATAAAACATGTTTATTGAGTGCAATATGATTCAATAAAGCAGTACACTATTATTGATTTTAGATTTGATTAATAAAAGTAGCTAATATGATTAATTAATGTTTCAAATAACCGATAATTTACTGCAACCGGTAATATGTATTTGGTTTTATTTTTTTCATGTAGAACGGTGGAAGTGTGTGTGTGTGTGGGGGGGGGGGGGATCTCAAAAATCGAACTTCATTGAGCTTCTGTTTTAACTTGGTCAAAAGAATTATTTCGTTTGATATATATTTTTTAAATAAAGATTTTTTTTAAAACAAAATTAATATATGAATGTGTTTAATATTTAAACGATTATTTTGCATCTTAATATCTGAACTAAGTGGAATATATGCAAATAGATTATATGACGCAAAGAAATCATTAACATAAATTTTTTAATAGCATAAAGCAAAAGATAAGAATTGAAATGTAATTATTTAATAATTAATTTAATCTTTATACATAAAAATCTTCTGTGCGTGTGTACTGAACTCCTCCTAAACGACTGGACCGATTTCAATGAAATTTTGTGTGTGCGTTCCACTGGATTCGAGAATGGTTTAGATACACATTTCATCGAAATTGATTCAGTACTTTTTTAGTAATTAGGCAAAAACTAATAGTTAGTGATTTTTCGCTAATTAAAAGTGCTATAAATATAAAAGAAAGTCTGGATTTCGTATTAATTACAGCACAAAAAAATATACCGAACCAAAAATCTTGAAAATTTGGGTAAAAATCCTTCTTATAACATCGAGTGCCGCTAAAAAGGGATTTTCCAAAATTCCACCCCTAAGATGAGTAGAAAAATTAAAAAATCCCTTTTAAAAATTCCTTTTAAAAAATTCCTTTAAAATCGGCTTTTGTAGTTATTTTTCATCTGATAACATATTTTAGTGCATGTTTTCATTCTGAATCGAATGGTACTAAGCAAATTCGTTTAAATCCAGTAGTTCGTGAGATAATTCATATTTTCCTAATTTGGCGATGTCTTCGGCGTAAAAACCTAAAATTTCCAATGCTTACCTATATATATAAAAGAAAGTCAGGATTTCGTATTAAACACAGCACAAAAAATTCTACCGAATCAAAAATCTTGAAAATTGGTGTAAAAATTCTTCTTATAACATCGAGTGTCGCTAAAATGGATTTTCGAAAATTCCACCCCTAAGATGAGTAGAAAAAAGAACGAACTTTAAAAAAATTCCTTTAAAATAGGCTTTTGTAGTTATTTTTGAACTGATAACATATTTTAGTGCATTTTTCATTCTAAATCGAATGGTACTAAGCAAATTCGTTTAAATCCAGTAGTTCGTGAGAATAATTCAAATTTTCCTAATTTGGCAATGTCTTCTGCGCAAAAATCTGAAATTTCCAATCCTTACCTATATATAAAAAAGAAAGTCAGGATTTCGTATTAATCACAGCAGAAAAAAATCTACCGAATCAAAAATCTTGAAAATTGGGGTAAAAATACTTCTTATAACATCGAGTTCCGCTAAGAAGGGATTTTCAAAAATTCCACCCCTAAGAGGAGTAGAAAAAAGAGCGAACTTTTAAAAAATTCCTTTAAAATCGGCTTTTGTAGTTATTTTTCAACTGATAACATATTTTAGTGCCTTTTTTCATTCTGTATCAAATGGTACTAAGCAAATTCGTTTAAATCCAGTAGTTCGTGAGATAATTCGCATTTTCCTAATTTGGCGATGTCTTCAGCGCAAAAATCTGAAATTTTCAATCCTTATCTGTACATATAACTAGTCGTTGGGGGCCACCGTAATACTTACCCATCATGGATATGTATATGAAAATAAAACATGTGAAAAATATTTATACAATGGATTGCAATTCATAAACAAAATTTAAATAATGTTAATATATATAGTAATGCTATATTAAAGAACTGCTGATGTACCAATTTCGACAAATTATATAAAACGCCAAACTACTCAAGTAGTACCGAACTGCGTAAGAGAAACATCCTTATAACTCCAAATATAATAATTCTATTAACTAACAATTAACTGCGTCAGATTAAGCGTCTCATTTCTAATTAAAATATACTTCTGAATTGAAATTTGAATGAAATACAGGGTCATGAAAAATCGAAGAATGTGGAAAACAAGATTACAAATATCTCGGCAACTAATAATCCGATCGACTTCGTTCTATATGCAAAATGTGTGTTATTTTATTGCCTTTTACGTCCATTCCTTAGAACAAAAAAATTCGAAAATTTTTATATACCTTTCATCAGAACGAATTTTTCGAGAGTCCGAAAAAAATAGTTCCGGATAATCGAGGTTGCTGATATTAAATAGGGTTCGTCCCATTCTTACATACTAACTACATACAAAATTTCAAGTCTCTATCTCAATTTGTTCGGGAGATAGAGCGTTTACAGACAGACAGACAGACGGACGGCAAATTTTTTTTTCTAAAAATATGTTTTTCGGAATCTCCACTATCTAAAACGTGTAAATCCGTCAAAAAAAAATTTTCGATTTTCAAAACGATTGCAAGACTTACCCTATACTACGTATGATGGGTAAGTAAAAGAAAGTCTGGATTTTGTATTAATCACACCACAAAAAAATCTACCGAATCAAAAATCTTGCAAATTGGGGTAAAAATATTTCTTATAACATCGAATGCCGCTAAAAAGGGATTTTCGAAAATTCCACCCCTAAGATGAGTAGAAAAAGAACGAACTTTTAAAAAATTCCTTTAAAATAGGCTTTTGTAGTTATTTTTGAACTGATAACATATTTTAGTGCATTTTTCATTCTAAATCGAATGGTATTAAGCAAATTCGTTTAAATCCAGTAGTTAATAATAGTAGTGAGATAATTCAAATTTTCCTAATTTGGCAATGTCTTCTGCGCAAAAACCTGAAATTTTGAATCCTTATCTTTATATAAATCTTCTGTGCGTGTGTATATCAATGAACTCCTCCTAAACGACTGCACCAATTTTAATGGAATTTTGTGTGTGTTCCAGTGGATTGGTGAATGGTTTAGATTCACATTTCGTCGAAATTGATTCAGTACTTTTTAGTAACTAGGCAAAAACTAATAGTTAGTGATTTTTCCCTAATTAAAAGTGTTGAATAAGTTCGATGAATAGAGTGCGGACGGAATGCCCGAGCGGTCTAAGGCGCCAGATATAAGCTTTGCTTCTCGAAGAAAGAGATCGCGTGTTCGAACCCCGCTCCTGTCAAACGTGTATGCTTACAGTAATATAGCCTGTATTATAATTTTGATTAACTGACTTCAGCAAATCGTTAACTTTTAACGAAAAAGAGAAAAATAAACTTTTCTATCGAAAATTGAACCGACTTCAAAAAATACTGAAGAGTGAAAAATAATTTCCTTACATAATTGTAATAAGAAATTAAATTAAGAGCGTAGTGTTTATTGTGCGTATTACTTATATTTAAGTACATTTATTTGATTTTCTGCTATCGGTGCCAGGAAGGACAACGTCTGTCGGGTCCGCTAGTATATATATATATATAGATATATATAGGTTCAGTAAGATTGATATACTTGGCATTATAATGGAAAATTAAAAATGTAGTTGATTGTGTAAATATATTTTAGGAGACAAACTAAAAATAATTTAAATTGAATCTAAAAACAAATTTATTAAAGTCACATCAGTACGTCATTCGAATTTTAATATTACACCTTTTAAAACTCAAATTTTGAATTTGAGATGTGTAAATATTTGCGAGATGTGATTATAAAGAGAACTTATATTTAATATCGCTTATATTTAATATCGTTTTGCATAATTACTGCAAAATATTAATGTGCATAACTTTATTGTATTCTATAAATTAATGAAAATATTAATATGCAGTTTTTTTAATTTCTGTAATTACTAACTAATAATTAATTTTTATTAATTAAAGTGTAAAACATTAATTATGTTAGCAATTAAAAGGTTTGATTGCTTTGGAAACTTAAAATACCTGGGAATTAAAAAAAATCAGATTTAAAGAAAAATCTGATTTTTTTTTTAGTATTTTTTTATAAAGCCATGATTTTTTTTACATCTAAATTGCGCATAAGTAAAGGTAACTAATCGCGTTGATAAAGCTTGCTTCAATTAGCCACCTGGAGCAGGAGGACCACCCGCACCATTCTTTTTGTATATATGTCTGTATAAATATTTCTATAAGCAGTTTCCCTACATTTTCCTGTATTTTGTCTTCACTTATTTTTTCGGTAATAGTCTATGTTTGTCCGAAGCAGCTTAAATTAGGTATACTGCCAATTAAAAAAAAAAAAAAAAAAAAAAAAAACGTTGAATGTAGATTCTGCCATTGCAGAATTCAGTTTCGCCTCCGATTAGGGGAAAAAAAATCGATAGAGGTTTTTTAGAAAGGCGATCCCGTTTAGATTGCAATGAACTAACTTCATTTTTCTTGTATTTATCAATATAATAGCAGACAGAACGACGTGAAATACCCAATTGAATAGCAATTTCTCTCTGAGACATTGGAATTGCGGAATAATAAAGAGATACAATTTGACGTGCTACTTCTTCATATACTAGATTCATCAAAAATGGATTTTTTCTTTTTGTTTAAACGCTTTTTTATAGACTCTGAGTAAAAGGAAATGCAATTTAACAATAAAATGAGTGGAATCCCGTCGAATTCGACGAATGAAATGTTTAAAAGACCCGATCTATTTGGTTAGGGGAAAAAAAAAAGCAAAAGTAATTACATTATTGAATTAATATATAATAAATATATTTACAAAGTGAATCTCAAGTTTGCCAGTTACAATTTTGCATGCAAATATTCCCACATCTTCAGTTAAAACTGTAATCCGAGTGCCGGCGAAATCCAGAAATTTTATTTTATATGCACTCACAAAAAAATAGTTTTATTTAAAAAAAAAAAAAAAAAAAAAAAAAAAAAAAAAAAAAACTAATTTTATTTTTACTGTGACATTATTTTCACTAACTGAAGTCATCTGAAAGTAAAATCTCAATCTCAGTGTCCATAATGAAAAGAAATATTGAAATGTAATATCGGGTACTACTAGGTTATCCCATCGACCAAAAAATTATCGCCAAACTATAAGATTAAATGCCAATAATGGATGATCGTGAATGTCATATTCAATGACATTAAATACGATTCATGTGTTTAAAATGTCATTAAGTGATTTTTATTTCGACTTTTTGTTAATATTTTTATTAATATTCTACTATTTTTTTTTTTTTTTTTGTTATTTAAAATAAAAATTATGTCAATATGTATAATTTGGCTATTAGTTTGGCGATTTGTATAATTTGGCGAAATTGGTCGATGGAATGACAGAGTAATGCCTAATATCGTTATGAGTAAAAATGCGATGTTTTAAATAGTGATGTCATTTTCTCTTCAAATGTGTTTTAAAAGTTATTGTTATTAGTAATATGAAAAAGGCATCCGTAATAATATTGTAATTCCCATTTATCTGGTTGCTGAATGACATCATTTTCCTCATTTGAAATTTCTCTTATTTTGATTTAGACATTAATTTTTATCATAAATTATTTTCTGTTATTTTATTTACATTATTAATATTATTTCTCAGTAAATATATATATATTTTTTTTTAACCACAATTAGTACATAATTATATATCCTATCATTTTGGAAAATAAATTTTTATTATCGTGAGAAAAGCTAAACTGTGTTGCCACCATTTTGAAGAAATGTCATGAAAAAGTTTTTAAAATTAAAAATAAAATATAAAAATGGAAATAAATTAAAAAATAACTAAAATGGGCACAACTACAAATAAATAGCTTTCATTTAAAAAAATAATTATCAAAATCGGTTGAATAGAAAATTCAGGGCTGATGACACGACATTTTTAGCTTGTCTGAAAAAAATAGCAACGGAGGCTTAAAATATATATATATATATATATATATATATATATATATATATATAATATATATATATATATTAATTGTTAGAAATTAATTCATCTTTAGAGATATTTGCTGTAGAATCAAGCTCCAGAAATTTTTCTATAAAATGTAGCAAAATTCTCGATTATTTCTGAACCCTAATGGTAAAATTTATCAAAGCTTTCTGCGACAAGTCAAACTAACAGCAAAAAAAAATCTGCAAAGTAATACTTTTAAACGGTAGAAATGAGTGCAAATTTATATTAGAGCTCAGCATGGGCCGGAATTTCCAGGCCCGACCCGTTCTGGTCGGACACACACAAGCTCTACTATTTCTAAAAAATTCAGATTTTTTAAAGAATACTGTTTCTTTTAATATTTGTTGCTGAGTGCGAGATTGAACTGTTGCAATTTGCAGTATTGCACCATAGATTTAAAAACTATAATTAAATTATTATTATTATTATTTTTGTGGGGGCGGGGAGGTATTGTAGACATAAGCTTAATTATTATTAATAATTAAAATATAAACTAATATGTGTACATACATATCTATTTTTTTTTTTCTTTTAGTAGAAGTTGAGGGTAAGGTCATTCTTTTTCTTTATAATAATAAAAGTAATAAATTTATCTTTTTTAACATAGTGAATTTAAAGCTACTTTTACAAAAAATGCGCCTTATGTTTTGCACATAGCTAAATAGGGAATTGTTTAGTCGCATAAAGACTTTAGTCTTCTAGAAACTTCTTCTCTAACATGCTTTACCAACTTTAATCCTCATCTGAAGCTAGCTTTTTATATATGATTCTATATTTATATTCAAACCAATATATTTTGAGAATAAATTTTCTGGTATTTCTTAAAGTTTTCGATAGTATTTCTTGCATAATCTGTCAAAGTATTAATAAATATTTTATAATAAAAAAAAATTGGTGTTAATCGAAAAAAAAATTGCGCAAGAATGAAGATTCTAATATTGCATGGGAAGTTACATTAGACAATTAAGTTTAACCCTTTTTATTTGAAATAAAAATAACAGTTCTAAAAATTAGTATTACTATCAGCTATGTTTAGCGATTCGAAGCTGAAAATTTTCGGCAAGGTGCCATTCCGTTTCTGCGTCAATGTAGCCGTTGTGATGTCTTAGATGAATCAGCTGAGTATACAGTTTTCCTATCTCCGTGAGTGATTACTATAATCCTTTGTATAATGAGAGAGAAATATGAAATGGTATGTCAGTGGGGCTGTTCTATTGTGGATCAGGACAGTCGCTTGAAGACGGGAAAGAGCTAAGATTCTGAGAAATGAAAGGGGTAGTACAGAACAGGTGTGCAGAGAAGAAAAAGCAATGACATTCTCTGTGTAGTCGTCGGAGAAAGAGGTTGAATTCTCTCAGATATAGTGAAAGTGAGGTATTGACTCTCTGGGTGTTTCTGGGAGAGGTGATGATAAAGAATGTAACAACGTGTACGAATGGACTCTACCTCACTTATGAATATGATGTTGACTGTATTTTTATTTTCTAATTAGCAGTTCTAATAAAGAACTTAGGAATGAAATTTAATATAATGATTTATTTCTTATATATGTATGGTAAAAGGGTGGAAACAACGGAAACGACACCACACCGTGTTTCTGCCACAAGGTTCTGAAAAAACTTCTATCCTTAAACAATAGTTTGTGCCAGTTATAAATGTACTTAAAGCTAGTCAATTTTAAGCATACAAAGGGACACATGAATAAATATTTTCAAAAGAAGATAGTCTCCAAAAAATTAAAAATAACATGAGTTATTACATTTGAGGATGGGGGGGGGGGGAGGGGGAGGTGAGTGAGGTGCCAGGAGGAACTTATCTTTTTAACTTTAATTCGGCAGACAATCGCCATAATCTATGTGGATATTTATTAAGGATCGACCGAAACAAATTTTTAAGACCAAAAACGAAGCTGAAACTGAATTTTGGTTATCTTTTTATTTTCGGCTGAAAACGAAAATGCCTCCCAAAATTTGTTAAGTAGTTTATAGATCCATAAATATTCGTAATACTTAATTAATTATACGTTTTTATTAAGTACATAACTATTAATCTCTAGCCAAAACTTTTTAGTTTCATATCAAATTGTAATTAATTCGTCACCAACACGGAACAAAATTTTAATTATGTGAATTCAATCTAATTAAAAAATATTTAAGCTGTACATATCTCGATTTATCTTTTATAATTATTATCTGATATACTAGAACTTTCTCAAAACGTATAAGAAACATTTCCGTGGTTTCAAATTAAACATTTTCTTTAATGTTAAGCTTGGAACTTTTAATGAGTACCTGAAAAACGTCCTCAAAGATTAGTCCAATATGCACTGCTTGCTTTAAGAATTGCACTCGCATCTTCAGTCAGGCATGACTGGTAATTATAAACTGCACATTTTATAGCAATAGAGCTAAAATTAATAGAGCTAAAATTAATGAGTGAGTAATAATGAAAATTTCCTAAATAAGAAACGAAATTTTTGGAATACAGGCAATTTAGGTCGAGTTTCGGACCGGCGGAATGTATTTTTGCCGGAAATTAATTTCGGTCGATCTATTCAGTTTACACACGTTCAATGGATGAAAAGAAAAATATCAAATCAACTATAACAGAAAGATGACAAGTACAGTGTAACCACTAAATAAGGGACAACTGTGGAACCGGAACTTTTGTCCCTTAAATAGAGGTGTTCCTTATTCAGAGTTTTGATTGTTATTTTTGATTAATCGTTCAGAAGGATATAAAAATAATAAATCATTAAAGGTGAAATTAAAATGTACCCAATGTGTATGAATTACATTAGTGAGATAAAAGGAATTTAGGGAATTAAAAAATTAAAATTTTTAATTGATTACTAAATCATTAAATTATTTGTAGAATTATTGTTTTTTATTTTATATACAAATTTTGTACATGCTAAAGGATTAAAACATTGAAAAATATATCTTGAAGTAATCAATCAAAAATAATTGTTTTGCAAATGTCAATTTTTCACTACAAAATTTTCAAGTGTTCATTTACTATACTTATAAATTTTAGTTCTTCATTATCAGGAGCATTTACGAAAAAAGTATTCAACTACTGTGCTCAGCTAGTGTGAAACATTTTGACATATTTACAAATTCATTTTTTAACGGAAAGGCATAAAACTGGAATGCCTGACTGTGGAAGCGATTTGTAATCGAACTGAGTTTTAACTTTTTTGGTAAATAAATTATTTATTGAGTTATAAGCGATTTTGATCATGTGACAAATACGTTTATCACCCTTCCTGAGTAGTTATTCTTCTTTCGTGTAGAAATTCGGTTCAAAACGCCCACTTTGACAATATTGTCTGTAAGGTCTATTGCGTTTGCCCTCAAAAAATGAAAAAAAAACAGTTCGATTACATATTTCTGAACAACAACGCCTGCCAGTTTCGAGCATTTCCAAATAAAAATAAATGAAAACTTATGTCATAAAAGTTGCCCTTTTGGATTTGAGAACAGCCCAATGGCATCTATAAAGTTCTATGTTTCATACTTTACTTTTATTCTCTACTTTCAGAACCATCCTGAAAATTTCCAACATTACTTTCAATGGGGATAAACGCACTGATGTCAAATCAGAATTGTGGGTAAATAAATAATCGTCAATTGTGTCGTATGTTGCTGTATCCACATGACTGTCTATCAGTTTGCTAAATTTACAAAAATCTGTATTTTCATTTTCATCACAGACATATTTCATTATTTGAAATGCAAAAACCAGTCCCTTTGATCTCATTTTCAATGGTCCCTAAATCGAGTGTCCCTTATTCAGAGGTAAGTACATTACACGTTCTATACCAAGGGACTGGGACCGGCAGTTTTGTCCCTTAAATAGAGGTATCCTTTATTTAGAGGTTTCACTGTAGTAATTAAAATTGAATTTTAACTGTATCAAAAATTCTAAGTTTTCAAAAAAAAAAAAAAAAAAAAAAAAAAAAAAAAAAAAAAAAAAAAAAAAAAGAGCTTTTGAATTGCAATATTATAATCTATATTTTTATTCTTTAGTTAATAAAACTATTCTCAATAATAAAAGATATAAAACCAGCAAATTAGTTATTTTATAAGTAAGGAATACTATTAACTATTAATACTATACTATTATTAAGAAATACTATTATTTTGCAATAATTATTATAATACCTATATGAAATACAGCAGAAATTTATATTTATTAAAATTATTAACGATTGCATTTAATATTAATATTAATGCAATTTAAATTAGCAGTTATTAAACAATTAATTCTCTCGTTAAAACACTATACTTTTTATGTTTTGATTAATAAAGTTACAGTTAATATAATTACAGAAATAATAAAAACTGAAAATAAGTATGCATATCAATTTAAATATGTTTCGACGGGTGTAACATTCTTAAAAAAAACGTTTGAAACTATTTTATCCTACAGGCGTAATATAACAGAATACTTTTGACTGTCCCTGTATTTGAACTATATATCCGTATTTAATAAATTTGAAATGACTCATCAAAATTCTGCAACAAATCTATAATTAAAATTTCAAACAATTCGCTTGGTAGTTTTTATGCTGTTACATGCGGGCTGACAGATGGACAGACAGACAGATCTGACAACATCAATAGACGCTACTTATTTATACAGCTACAAACGTACATAAAAAACAGTTAAATTTAAAAACGCATGCCGAAGTTGAAAACTCATTTCCAACAGGTATTAATCTTATACATTATTGTAACGATTTCTTTTGCATATGTTTCTGCAAATGAATTAAAACTGTTATGAATGTCCAATTATAATTTAATCGTTGTGAAATTCAGTGATTTATATCAGTTTCAATACATTTGCAATAGCGTTATGTCATCAAAATACTCTGCAAACGATTTTCCTCCATAGACCATAATGTATAAATCGAATGCATTAACACCTTACAACTTTGTTAGAAAGTGTTAAAAATGGATTCAATCATTTATTTTTAAAATATTTTTTTTTAAAGTACTGATTGTTTTTCCTGTATAGATTTTTTCTATTTGGGCTAATTATGCACAAGATTTATTTTTCATTAGTTAATAATTTTACAAACATACAATCTTTATGAATTTAGAGATTATCTACAATTTAAGATTAGATCTAAATTTAATGATAATTAAAAGAAATAAAGTAACAATATAAAGATATAGCTTTCTACACGTGGGTCTTTTAAAACACGCGCCTAATTAAAAGAAATAAAGTAACAATAAAAGATATAGCTTTCTACACGTGGGTCTTTTAAAACACGCGCCTCACTGAAATTCAGAACTGAACGTTGACTGTATGCAACTGCTATATAATCCCTTGTAATTCCCCCTGTTAATGATCTGCAGGCACACATCTTGACAGAAGAGATTTATCACATATGTATCCCTGCAACTATCCCTGTGACATCGGGGTTGCAATGAATGAGATATGAGGGTCGCATTGAACGACACTTTTTTGTCTAAAGGCAAGCACGGTGGTCCGCGGTCTGAGAAAACAGGAAGTTTCCGAATATTTGTAACACTATCAACTATATCACACCTTTTACCGGACTCTAGGGGAAGTCTAAATGGGAGATTTTCTGTACTTCGTTGGAAAACTTTAATTACTATTCTGGGAAATGTTTTTCAGCTGGTAAAGGGAAAAAAGAGCGACCAAATTAAGATTAGGATCATTATGAAATTTCAGTAATTTTTCCATTCGAAACCGGACCCCTTTGGACCCGGGCCCCTGGGCAGTTGTCTCCTGTGCCCCCCCCCCCCCCTCTCACCGGCCCTGCTTGGTTAGCTCTGATCTGGTCATTTTCATTTATGGAATTGTGCTCGTTGGATGAATTTTGTTGTTTTTATTATTTTATTTTTAATTTATGAGGAATGAATATGAATGACTCACGCAAAAGTAAGAATAAAAAATCCGGCAATTTTTATCGAAAACTGCGTAAGAAGAGATGTGTCGATGCAAATCATGCTTCTAAATTCCTGAAAGTCTGGCTTCAGAAGGACGAAAATGAAACAGAAGGTAAGAAAATACAGAATTGTAAATTAATTAATGGCGAGTGGTCAGGGAAAACCGGGAAAAACACAGTCAAGAAAAGAGAAAACTACCAGTAATTTCTTACAGAAAGTACTTGAAATAATGTAAAGAGATAATATAAACTGAATTTATCTTTAACAAAATACTGGTTATTATCATCTATATTGATTGTGTTTTTATCTAACCACTCGCCACCCTGATAGTTAATAAATAACCTTTACTTTAGTAAATTAATAACCTATCGAAAAAAAATTATATCCTAAAAACTTTTATCCTAATTCGAAGTAGCTTGATTTAAAGCGGATTATTAAGAGATCCATCTTGCTATTTTCAGCCTTCGAATTCAGAAATCTAAAGATAAACTTTGATGTTATTTTTAAAAAATGTCAGAAATTGGAGTTTCTTAGAAAACCCAAAAACTATATTCTACTTTATAGGGCTTAATAAATATACTGCAATTTTATTTTTATGTTTGTATTAATAATAATTATTTTGTAAATAAGTCAGAAAGTACGCTTTTAATTTCTGACAAAAACTGCAGATTTGTCTTAAATCCAAACTTGGCAGTGTGTTATCCGTACCCGTACATTACATGGATAAGTTAAAGTACATATGTGATAATATAAAAGTATACATGCATAAATATTAATATTGAAAAAATTGTAAAATATTGATTTTTAAAATAATAAATCAATTAATAGCTTAATATTAAATTTAATATGATTTTACCTTATATGTTGTGAAAACAAATTTTTAAGTCTTCGATAGATACTAGATAGTTAAATAATGATTATTTCTGCAGGCATATCTTTTAAAAATAACAAAAATCATAATTGTTGTAATAAATTTTCACTAGTTTGTGCTTTTTATATTAAGCATAAATCACTGATGTGAGTTTTCTATAATCGGGACCCTCACCAAATTAACCTATTACAATGGATTTTTTTGGAACAACATAAATTGCAGTCAGGAAATTAAGCATGATTTTTAAAATAAACCTTAAATACTAATAATTTTCTGTATTATTTATGCTTTATACCAGTTTTTTAATTTTTTTTTTTTCAAGAAAAGCACGTAGAAACAATCCCATTTTTTAAAACTGTTATAATACCTGGTATGATTGGTGGTAAACGGAAAAAAAATGACCGGAAAAAAAGTGACACAAACTACAAAAGCGGAAAAAAGTGACACGGAAAAAAAAAATTACCGGGAAAAAAGGGACACGGAAAAAAAGTTACCGGAAAAAAAGTGACAAGAAATAGATTTTGGAGATTCATTGATCGGGGGGGGGGGGGAGGGTGAAGGCTGATCAATTAGGTAGATCGGTTTTTCATGCTGAATTAACCATTGTGGTTAAATTTTTGAATGCACGTTCATAATAAAAAGATGTTTGCCTGAATAGTTATGGGAATGAACGATCACCCCTCCCCCCAATCCTCTCTAAATTAGATAAATGGGTTAAATATTATAAATAATAAAATAGATAAAAAAGGGTGATGATTATCCCCCCCCCCCCCTAAATTAGATAAATTGTATTTTATGCAAAATTACAAAATGTATTTCAAAATTTGGATATAGGTTCTTTCTGATAAAGTAAATCGCTGAATAATTTTAAGGGTTCAATCGGTAAATATAGAGAGGGGACGGGGATAATCTCTCTAAAATTAAATAAATAGCTTTTTACGCAGAATTGTCCGATTTGCTTCGAATTTTTGATATACGTTCATTACTATAAGGCTTATCTGTGATTAGTTAAGATTTTTTTCTTTTTTTGCTATGTATAAATGGAGTAGACGGGCGATTATCCCCCCGCTCAAATTAAAAAAATTAGTTTTTATGCAGAATTTTCCAATGGTATTAAAATTTAAAACATAGGTTCTTTCTTATAAGGTGATTCCCTGAATAGTTTTAAGGGTTTAATGGCTGAGTATAAAGAGGGACGAGGGATAACCCCTCTTATATTAAATAAATGGCTTTTTACACAGAATTGCACGATTTGCTGCAAATTTTGGATATAGGTTCATTGTGATTAGGCGTATCGCTAATTATTTATAGAGTTTTTTTTGCAAATTAAAAGGGGAGAGGGTCGATTATCTTCCCCTTAAATTTGATAAATGGGTTTTTTATGCAAAATTATTGATTTTGCTTTAAATTTTGTATTTTGGATGTAGGTTCTTTCTGATATAATCTGTGAATCGTTTATGAAGTTTAATGGCTAAATATAAAGGAGAGGGATAACTCCTCTTAAATTATATAAATAGATTTTATGAATATTTATTTTTTGTTCCTCTACAATTTGTGTGTGTGTGGTGGGGGGGGGGGGGCGGCCCGTCTACAAACTCCGAATCTATATTTTATGTACACATTTTTTAAAATTATTTTTTATAATAGGATTTTTAATAATTTCAATTATGTAAAATAAATATTATATAATAATAATAATTATTACATTACCTATCAATGTTTCTTTTTATAATTTTACATTTATATAATATATACAATATAATAAATAATAATAATTATTATTATTATTAATAAATAATGCAAATTAAATATAAAAAAATTAAAAATAAATGTATAAATATAATTAAATATTAAAAGTTATACTGATTAGCAATATCTATTTAAAAAATGATAATAATTCTATTAACTCTAGTAAATCAATTAAAATGAATGTATAAATAAATATAAAAAATATTAATAATTAATTTCCTCAGCAAGAATTGTTTAAAAATTGATAATATTTTATTAATTCATAATGAATCAATTATTATAAATATACAAATAAATAAAATTAAATATTCAAAATTAGTTTCATTAACAAGTATTGATTTTTAAAATGGTAATATAAGTGATAGAAAATTAATAAAAATAATTGTATAAATAAACTAAATTAAGTATTAAAAATTAGACTCATTAACAAGAATTTGTTTAAAAAGTTAATATTTTATTATCCGCTATTACTGACACTATTGTCATGTACTAGCACTATTATAATGATACGTAGCGAGTTTGATGGAGGTACATGACAATAGTGTAAGTAATGGCGGATAATAAAATATTATCACTTTTTAAATGAATTTTTGATAATCAGCATAATTTTTCATAGTTAATTATATTTGTTTATACATTTATTTATAATTTTATTTATATTTAATTACATATTTTATTTACATTTATGTATTATTAATTCATTTTTAACTTATTATAAATTATTTATTATTTAATAATAACTATTGGTTTCATAATTTACTTATCATAATATTTATTTATAATTATTAACTTAATATTTTAATTATTATATATAAAAATATATATTGTATATATTGTAATATATAATGTTATTATTATCCATTAAACACTTAAAACTATTCAGGGATTTACCTTATCAGAAAGAACCTATATTTAAAATTAGAAATACATCGGAAAATTCTGCATAAAAACCGATTTATCTAATTTAGGGCAGATTAGGGGGGGGGGGGGTATTCATGCATTACCAAAACTAATCAGGCAAGCGTCTTTTCAGTCTGAACATATATCCAAATATTGAACCAAAACAGTTCATTCAGCATAAAAAACCCATTTACCTAAATTAAGAGCCTCCCCCCCATCACCCCAATCATACTCAATGACTCAATCAATGAATCCTCAAAATCAATTCCTTCTCACCTTTTATCCGGTAACTTTTTTTCCTTGTCACTTTTTTTCCTCGTCACTTTTTTCCGCGTCCCTTTTTTTCCACTTTTGTAGTTATGTCACTTTTTTTCCGATAACTTTTTTTCCTGTCATTTTTTTCCCTAGATTCATGATTGGTAGATATATAAATACATATATAGTTATAATTACAGGTATTAACGAAATTAAAGATTAAAAACTTTGGTTATTTCTTTTTCTTATTTCTTTTGAATTTTATACCTAATTTTAATAATATTTTTTTATATTTCATTCTACGCGTCCATGTATATTTATCTTGTGATAATTTGTTATCAGTCGAAAGATTTCTCAGGTGAGCTTCAGCTTTGATCATAATCACAAATTTATTTTACACATTTGTAAAATTATTTTAAATCCTATGCGTGAAAATTTCAGTCATTCATGTTACAAATAACCGAGGAACTGATTTCTGCACCTATGAAATGCGGTATACCTTTGATCACAGTGAGATGATAAGTGAAGATCATTTTTAAAAAGTACTCTACTTTTTCTATGAAAGTGGACAAAATTGTTTCCCTTTTCTTTTCAGAGCGTGACTTAGACTGTCTGAAAATTTACATAATATTATTAAAGCATGTTGATATGAAAATAAATTTGTATTTGTATAAAAAATTAAAGAGTAAAATTTGAAAACAAATTTAAAACAAAACCGAAATTCATTTGTAAATATGATAAATTAGAACAGTCAAATATGTACTGTTTACTGCTATTACATACTAAAGAATTAACTTAAATTACACAGAGAGAAAAAAAAAAGGGGGCTATTCTACGGATATAGTATCAATCAGAACGCCAGTACAATTCACTGTTTTTCAACGAAAAATTTTCCGTTTTTTTTAGAAAATTTTCTGGAATTCATAGGAATTTTTCCATTAAACAGTGAATTGTACTATGGCGTCTCAATTGCCAGTACAAGCTCCGTAAAATCGCTTTTTCTTTCCTTTTAAACAGTGTAACAGTATACAGCTTGAAAGTTTGAAAATGCTTAATTAAATATTATCAATTAAGATAAATTAATTTATAAAAATAATTAACATTTGTAAAAATGTTAAATTATCCATTACTTGAAATTGAGACGCTGTCTGTCTGAACTTCTTAGTGATTTTTGCTAAAAGTCTCCAGAGAGGAAATATTACTTATTACTTACCTAATATAAGTGTTATAGAGATATTATGATGGGATCGTAGATTATTTGTAAGACGTCGAGAAATGTTGATTTTTTGCTCCCTATTTATACCGACGGAAGGAATCGGACGCAATCTTTTCTCAAAATGTGTTGCACACTTATTTTTAATTTTTTTTTCTTTTTCGGCTTCAGAACTTAAAAATTTTAATATTTCAACAAAACAAGTTTTATTGGGGAGATTATGCTGTATTAATCATTTATAATTTCTATTTGAATGTAGATACTTCTTAGAAATATATATATATATATATATATATATATGCAGAGCCCGATCAAGCTGAAGTTGGGTCCAGGGCCTGTTAAAAGTTGCCCCCCCCCCTACCTACCCATTTTGGGCGAAACTTTCACAAAAAAGAAGGTTTATTTGACGAGTTGACAAAGTAGTTTGGGTGAAAAGTGCCTAGGTTTAAAGTTCTAAAATTTTTATTGAATCATTCAGAATATTTAAATTTTATGTTTCATATTTTATAATGCAATGTTATTCGAAAAGTATTTGATTAAGGGAAAAAAATCAGCCACATAATTTGTGGGGCAACAATCCTGAAATTGTTGGGCCCTGGGCCAAGGCCCTGGAGGCCCATGCATTAATCAGGCCCTGTATATATGTAAGTATGACTTATTTTTATCCCTTCTTTTTTTTAACACTTCCCTCTCCTTCCTGCCTTTTTAGATGGAATTACTGACACTACTCAAGCATCGAATTTTGAAACAGAATCAATTAACTTATCTCGCATTCAAGAGAATCTCCAAATTCAGGAGGAAAACATTTTAGATGGACTGGAGACAGATGAAAATGAAATAAATGTAAATATTTTTGAAAATGATTTGAACGGATCGAAGAGAAGTGAAAATCAAATAAACAACAGAATTTTGGAAAATGTTTGTACTGCATCAGAGAAAGGCAGAAAAGAAATATGTACCAGAATTTTAGAAAATATTTCGAATGCATCAGATGAAGTTGAAAATGAAATAAACAACAGAAATATGGAAAATGTTTGTAATGCATCAGAGGAAGGCAAAAAAGAAACATGCACCAGAATTTTAGAAAATGTTTCGAATGCATCACAGGAAGGTGAAAATGAAACAAATGCCAGCATTTTAGGATGTGCTGATGAATCCGAGAATAAACTCATTTTGACAGAAGTTGAGGAGGTAAATTACAATGAAAAAACAGAAGATTCGAGAAATGTAACATTTTCTGCGTCACAAGAAAATAATGATTTTGATTTTTTAGACCCCGGTACCTGGCCAACACAAATATCCGATTCACAAAGATGTTTCATAATCAGGATGAGAACAGGAAGAGAAGAAGAACCTGATTTAAGTCAAAGCATGAGAGATTCTCGAAGTTTGACGAAAGAATGGTTCTTCAAAAAATTACCCAATGGGAATAAAATAAAAAGGTCATGGTTAGTTTATAGCTCATCGAAAAATGCATTATTTTGCTTACCTTGTAGGCTTTTTTTACAGACGGTAAGTAACTGTGAAGCTAATCTGTCATCTTTAGTCAAAGAAGATGGCTTTCGAAACTGGAAAAAGTTAAATGAAAAAATTCCAAGTCATGAAAATTCTCAAAATCATAAACTTTGTTTTTGCAGCTGGAAGACTCTCGAAACCAGTCTAGGAATCGGTGGAATCGATAAAGAAATGCAAGAACAAATAATTAAAGAGGAAAACAACTGGAGAGATGTATTAAGATGCATCATTGATGCAATATTGTATTTAGCGAAGGAAGCAAGTCCCTTACGAGGATCAGAGGGAAAAGAAAAGCATATTGGGGATCCCAGAAGTGGTAAATTTCTGAATACCATCGAATTGATTTCCCATTACAAAAGTTCTCTGCGTGAACATATTGAACGCCATAAAAAGGGACAGATATCATATTTTTCCCCAAAAATTCAGGATGAAATTCTTGAAGTAATTGCTGGAAAAGTGAGAGGAGAAATTCTAAAAGAAGTAATTGAAGCAAAGTACTTCTCACTTATATTCGATTGCACACCTGACATAAGTCGAAATGAGCAGATGACACAAATAATTAGATATGTCACAGTAGACGAAAAAGGTCCCAAAATTAATGAGTGTTTTATAGACTTTTTCATCGTTAAAGATAAAACAGGACTTGGCCTAATGGATGAAATACTTCAAAAATTAGAATCTGATGGTTTAAACATTAATAATTGCAGAGGACAGTCTTACGACAATGGAGCGAATATGGCAGGGATTTATAAAGGAGTCCAATCTCGAATTTTGAACAAAAATGAATTGGCATATTTTGTACCATGTGCTGCACATTCACTAAATTTAGTTGGGACTCATGCAGCAGAGGTATCTATCGAAGCACAAAATTTTTTTGGAGCTATACATTCTGTATACTCATTTTTCAGCGCTTCCTCTGCAAGATGGGACATTTTAAAACAATTTTTACCGATTACTTTAAAATCTCAAAGCAAAACGAGATGGTCAGCGAAAGCTAAAGCTGTTGAAGTTGTCTTCAAACATTTTGACAAAATTAACATGGCATTGGATGAATTTGCTAACAATTCTTTGTCGATTCCAGAGGTAAAAATTGAAGCAATGAGTGTGAAGAAACATATCAATAATTATGAATTCATCGCTTTTCTATGTTTTTGGAATAGAGTTCTGAAGAAAATAGATAACATAAACAAAATTCTTCAAAAACAGGATCTAACAGTTGATATATCTGTAAAACACATTTATGGATTGTTGAATTTCTTCAAATCCACGAGGGAAAATATAGTTTTGGAAGCAATTTCCCAGGCCCAAACAATGGCTGAAGATAACAATTTACCTGCAAATTTTAAAGATGTTAGAAAAAGGAAAAAAAAGAAAATGTTTGATGAAGATTGTGAAGATGAAATTACAAAATTTTCCAGAGAAGATTTATTTAGAAAATCATTATTGGAAATTGTCGATAGAATCGTAAAAGAATTAAATACGCGATTCCAAGCTCTCGAAAATATTAATACTAAATTTAGCTTTATCAATGGCGAAGAAATTGAGAAATCGAATATTAATGATATTAAGGAAAAAGCTAAAGAGCTGGCGATCATTTATAGAGAAGATTTGAACGTAGAAGAATTTGCAGAAGAGATAGAAAGTTTCAAGTTCCACGCAATGGCAGTAGATAAAAATTTTAAAACTGCCAAGACAGGAGAAATTTTAAAATTAATTTACCAAAACAAACTTGAAGAAATATATCCGAATCTAACTATCTTATTGAAAATATTTCTAACACTTCCTGTCTCCGTTGCCTCCGGCGAAAGAAGTTTTAGCAAATTAAAACAAATTAAAACTTATTTAAGAAGTACGATGGGGCAACAGAGGCTTTCTAATTTAAGCATAATAGCAATCGAACATGAGCGAGCGTCAACCATTGATTATAATGAAATAATCAATGTATTTGCAGCAAAAAAAGCTCGAAAAGTAAAGTTTTAACATCATATTTCAAAGGTATATGTATTTTAAATGTTATTATCTATTTTATGTAAAATAAATACAAAAAATGTATAAATTTAATTTGAATATAAATTCATGCTCAGAAAATTGCATTTGTTTTTAAAATTATGTTTGTGACATTCTTTTTTTTTTTCTTTTTTTAGTCAATTCTTCAATTACAGCAGAAATTTCGTTATTCAATATCTTATAAGGATCTTAATCTTATAATCTACATTAAATTTCAAATTTGTTTTTGAAATGTTTCATTAGCAAATACATGCTTTCTCTCTCTCTCTAGGCCCGTACTTTAAACACCAGTTTTTTTTCCTTCAAAGAAAAATCTTTTTCATAACTTTCGTAGAAACTTACTAGGAAAGGCATTTTTCTTATCATGAATTTTTTATTAAACTTTACTAGTTTTCGAAAAAGCGGAATAGTGAGAGCCCTAAGCAAATACATTTATTAAAAAAAATCTTAATTTCTATAATAAAAATCTGATCTAGAATATTTCTAATTGTGGTCGTTGTCTCAGTAATGATTCAAGCATTTTATGTAGTAGTAATGTAAGTCACTGTTACAAGTTTGACAGTTAGCGTTAGGTTTAAGAAAGCTTTAAAACACATCAGTTAATAGGAAGAATAGTATAATCGATAGTTTGATGAAACGGGCTACAGCTATAGACAGCACATGGAGATATTTCACGGTTTCAGAATTTAAAATTTATTCCTGGAGAAAATCCGAAGTTTTTGAGTTATTTAGAACCTACGCTAATCAAGCGGAGATACTCACAAACTAATGTTAGATCTATGTGAGCGTTTTTTTTCAAATCTCTTGCGGACACTTAATTTTTTTTTCTTTAGGATAACTGAGATTGATTTTTAACGTGTTAGTTTATGTGTTTTCAATTTTGGCTGCAGATTTTTTTTTTTTTTTTTTTTTTTTTTTTTTTTAATGAGGTTATTTTTATTTGTGGAATCGAAAGTGAAAATAATTTTAGAATTAAAAAAAAATGTCTGGAACCACAATAGAAAAAGCAAACACAATACCGGTTAGAGATTAACTTCAAATATCCTAATCCCCCTCTCCTCAGCAAATATATATACATTAAAATGCAACCAAGCAATTCTATAAGAACGCAGACACAGGTTTAGCATTAATGTTCCAGTTTCTTCTGAAAACACCCGTGAACTAATAATAAACCTATAAGAGCATACTTTTAAAATTTCTTGCTTAAATTTTATTACTTTTAAAAGGTTTTTTTTTTTCAATTATACAACACTGTAAAAAAAGAATTACTGCATAAGTTAAATTGCTTCATAAAATTGCCGGGGGGGGGGGGGGGCGCCAAAATCCATGTTTGCCCCGGGCGCAAAGCAGGCTAGTTTCGGCGCTGTCATCTTTAAATGCGTTTCAGACTTTTATTGCTCAATGTCAACCAAAGCTAATGGAATGATCAAACAACAACCTTCGTTTCATGCAGATAATTATACAAGTGTAGACAGAGTCAGTTGTGAAGAGTTTTCATCATAATAGGTGAGTTTTTTAGAAATATTTTGTATATATATTTTTTTCAGATAAAATGTATATGTCATAGAAATTAAAGTAAGTAGGTTTTAATTAATGCAGAAATATTGAGCTTTAATCCTAGGCATGAAGTTTGCACAATAAATAAGGCTTAAAATAACTATGTGCTAATGATTGCAAAATAGCTATGTGGGAGGCTTGACCCAGTTAATGTGAGGGAGGGTTGGCCACGGTCAAAGCTTCCTTAATTAAGTGTTTTTGGAAATCTTTCTATTATACTCGGTATATAATAAAGGGTTAATGTTTATATCTCTAAGAAAATGTAAATAAAAATTCTGTAAAACTACAGGAATGATGCAAAAATAGTTTTTAAAATTAATTTTTAATTGATGAGATAGATACTAGCACATAATTACTGTGAAGCAGTCGGTCGGAAGAAAGATGAATTAAAAAGAGAGATTAACTTATAGGATATTATTTTTATACTTAAATTTTTGTAGCGGGCTGATATAAATAAACTACACCTATTAAAATATCTCTGGTGATAACACTAAAATTAAAAAATAAAACCAAATTTCGGTGGTGTTTATTGTTAAACTGAAAAAAAAAAAATTGAAAAAAGCAGCAGTCTGTGAGACAGATAACATCAGTTAAAGGATCAAGATATTCGGGGTTTCTTAAACTTATTCTATTATTTTAAAAATTGTAGCTTATAGATATTCTGGATTTTTAAAACTTACTTTATTTGTTTAAATCTTGTAGCATAAATTATTCTGCATTTCTAAAACTAATTTTATTTGTTAAAACCTTAGAGAATAAAGGTATTCTGCACTTTTTAAATCTATTTTATTTGTATATTTGTTTATTATTGCCGATATTTCATCATAAAATACAGTGGGTCAAGCCTTCTATATGTGGGGAGCCTTGACTCATTAATTTATCATTATTAAATTCGACTTTTTAAAAAAAATCCTTATATATTACACTTACGACACAATTTTATTCTGATAGGGACTGTATAACGAATAAAATGATCTATGAAACTTTATTCTAGATTCAATATTTAAAAAGTTAAAAATCATTTAATAGAAAGAGGGTCAACATTCCCTAGTCTCCCCTAATTAAAATAGAAAATAAAAAGCTGATCAACAGCATTAGAGCAATTTATTACAAAAAAATCTGTAGGATTGAAATTGGAAATAAAATGTTTGACTGGGGAACGTTTCCAGGTGTAAGTTGTGAATTTGGACGAGTGCGACATCAAAAGAAAGATTTCGTCATGTACGTTAAAAAGTGCAATGGAACTACCCATCCGAATCCAACTGTTTTCGAGGTATCAGCACTTGGAGTGTGAATGAATAATTAAATAAATTGATAGGCAGGCATATAAATTATTCTCAAGTCCAGTCAGCCCAAGAGAAGCACATAATTTTACACACTATATATACATACGGTTTATCCATTACGTCACAGTACTCATTTGCCGAAAAATTTGCATAAAACAAAGTACTGGAAATAACAAAAAATAAAAAGAATATTGCCCAGTTAAACTGATGGCATTGAGCTCACAGGCTACGCATACTAATTGTACATTACAGCCTTGTATTTTCGTTAATTCCGTTCGAAAAAAAAAAAAAAAAAAAAATTAAGAAGGGGAAACAGCTTTCCCCTTTCTCCTTTTTTATACTTAATCAATGAACTTCCTAAACTATCAAGTACATGCTTTATCATATTAAAAAATCTATATCCAAAATTCAGAGCAAATCGGATAATTCTTAATAAAAACCCATTTAACATTTATATAATTTAAGAGGAGTTATTCCCCTCTTTTATACTTACCATTAAACTTCCAAAACTATTCAGAGATTTGAACGAAATCTGACAATTCTGATTGAAAAATCCATTTATGCAAGTTAAGGGGAGGGGCATTAGAACCCCCGTTCCCCCTGTTTATACTTATTCAATGAACACCTAATAACAGCCACGGACTCGCCTCATCAGAATGATCCTATATCTAAATTTTGAACGAAAACTGTTAATTCTGCATGAAAATCCCGTTTATATCAATTAAGGGGAGGGGCATGAGCCCCCCGTTCCCCCTGTTTATACTTATTCAATGAACACCTAATAACAGCCACGGTATCGCCGCATCCGAATGATCCTATATCTAAATTTTGAACGAAAACTGTTAATTCTGCATGAAAATCCCGTTTATATCAATTAAGGGGGGGGGGGCATGAGCCCCCCGTTCCCCCTATTTATACTTATTCAATGAACACATAATAACAGTCACGGAATCGCCTCATCAGAATGATCCTATATCTAAATTTTGGACAAAAACTTTTAATTCTGCATGAAAAACCCATTTATATCCATTAAGGGGAGGGGCATGAGCCCCCCGTTCCCCCTCTTATTCATATCGAATGAACTCCAAAAACTAATCAGGGAAGCGCCTTATCAGGATATACCTATATACAAAATTTCAAGTGGATCCGATATTTTTATCATGAGTTATCGCGTTACGCTCGAACGCACGTACATACAGAACGGACGGGCACATAAGCTCTTAGGCTATGATAGCCTGTGAGCTAAAAACGATGAAAAAACTCTCCGGATGCAACCGTACGCGAAAACTTCGTAGTGCCTATCTAAAAAAGGGGAAATAACTGGCAATGTGTGGGTGTAAAGAACTTTGTTCGTCGCTCGGGAAAAGGTATTGACAGAAAGATTAAAAACAATGCGAAGAAATGTTTAACGTGCGAACGATTTATATACCTGCAAGTCAATTTATTTATCTATTCATTCACGCTTCAAATGCTAATATCTCGGAAATGGTTGGATTCGGACGGGTAGTTCCATTATACTTTTCAACGTACATAACGAGATCTTTCTTTTGATACCACATTCGTCCAAATCCCCAACTTGCACCTGGGAAGGCTCCCTAGTGAAATGTTTAACATAAGTAAAATCCTCCTGCAAGATTGTTGCCTTTTACCAACTTTTTAAAAATACGTAGTATATTGACATCTGCCTCAGAGAATGCCCAAAATGTTCGAATTCACATGAAAAGTGAAGAGGTTAAAAAAGCTCCCATCATGAAGAAGAAAAAAAAAAAAAAAAAAAAAAAAAGGTAGATCTTGGAGAAGTGAAACTTAAACTACTAATGGTGTAAAAGCATTGTACAGATATTAACTCACAAGGAAGGTCTCCATACGGGCATACTCCGAAAAATCTGAAGAAAATTCCAGAATGTTCTTCTCATGAGGATATATACGTTTATAAAAAGAATTTCGGCGGAACCTCCGTACCCTGTCCGTAAAAAAATAATGAACATTTCGTTATTTGGCGATTTATCGACGGTTGGTGATGAAAGCAAATTCAAGAAATGTTTTTTTTTTTATGTCAAATGAATTTTAAAGGGAAAAAAATTCATGTTCAACGTATTTAGATAAATTAAATATCTTTTGTTTTGTCAGCTTTAGTTTGTTTCAAGTATAATTTCGTTATATTGATATTTTATGTATTTATAATAAAATTTAGCCATCAAAATTTGAGATTTAAAACTAAATTCAAATTTAAATTCTTTAAAATTTTTTCTAGTTGAAAGCCTAGTTGAGATTTTCAATTCGATTTTGTTTTATGGAAACCTCTGGCTTTTATATTTGAATACGCGTAAATGTGTGAAAATAATTTTACTGAATAAGAATTTTTTATATACGAAAATATTTTTTCCAGAGGTAAATTAAATAACTACAGCATAAAATAATATATAGACATGTGCAATTTAATATATGTATATGTATATATATGTATGTATATGTATGTATGTATATAATATATTAAATTCGCTCATTGTTTATGTTTAAATTCATTTATATTTAAATTCATTTACATGGATTCAAAAATTTTATGTTTTAAAATCGTTTGCTTTTGGCGGATAAAAATGATACTCGCCAAATCGTGTGACATTTTCGTCTTTTCACGCCAAATATTCGAAAGTATTTTATTTTTTTACATGTTTTTTACTGCAACCCCGCCAGTAATTTTCACTGATCCTGTATTACATACATGAGTAGTTTAAATGGTATTTTTTTTTTCAAAAAAATCTGAGTATGCCCAGTATGGAGACTTTCCTTGTCAGATAAATAGTGGTAAGATAGATAGCTAATTTAGACAGAGGTTTTATTTTTTATTTATTTATTTTTTTTACTTGTTCTCTATGATGTATTTCGTATTTTCGTGCATGGATTTAACATTTGAGTATATAGTTATTTTTTTAAAAAATATTTAAATTGAGAGTTTGTTGAATTTTCTTTTCATTTTCAATATACACGAGAGGAAAAAAAATCATATTAAATGTGAAATCCTACGCATTTAAAAATTCATACACAGTTTTTTGTAGTATATTCTAATGAATGTGGAAAAAAATTCGATGCAAAAATATTCATATTTATACAAATAGTAAAGATTTTTAAAAAGTTAATTTTTTTAGTAAAATACACTGTAAAAAAAAAGTGTCGATCTACTAAAAAAACTTTAGTGATCCTTGTAATTACTAAAAAATTTTTAGTAATCTTAGTCGGTTACAAGAAAATCTGTAAGAATTACTAGAAAAAAGTTAGCAACGAATAGAGTTAATAATTTTATATTTTTAATAGCTATTACTAAAACTCACTTGGTGTGGCCTTAATAGCATAGTGGTTATAGTAATGGACTCCAGGATAAGGTCCCGGGTTCGATACTGGCCGCTGCCAAATACGCCCCGAATATATGTAGTGTAAGTACTCGTTGATAAAGGGATTATGAATATACTGTCTGAGCAGTAGCAATGTTTGGTGCTGCCATCTATTGCGGTTTTGCCGAAAATCTTCCGCTTCAGAAGTCTGGTTGCAGCTCGAAGGAAACTCCTGCCCTTCGGGCCCACGTAATGGTTATTAAAGATTATTTTGGAGCTATTACTAAAATTTACTTGGTGGCTCATACTAAAAATTTTTAAATTAGTTATACAAAAAATTCTTTTGTTTAGTTTACAAAAGAAATGCTTGTTTCGCTTGCAAAAAAAAGTTTGTAATGGTTACTAAAAAATTCTGTGGAATACAAATTTACTAAAAAATTTTTAGTAACCTCTTGAATTTTTTTTTTTTACAGTGTAGGCTGTACTGTTCTACAAGATTTTTTTCTTTTTAATTTTATTTAATTTTTAGCATTAAGTATCGTGCCACCACATATATTACATTATTATTCAAAACTGAAGAGATGGTTTCAAATGTCCCCTTAAATAATTTTCGTTCCTAAAGCGCTTTAATAACTACTTTATGAATTTATGTATTAAAATAAATGACACTTATATAATATCGATATTGCATTTAAAAAGCAAAACTATATATACATTAATATATATGTTGCACATTTAAAAATTAATAATGCATGAAGATGTTATAGCATAGTATATTAGCAAACCACTGATGATGCCCTGTTACCATCTCGACCGGTTCAAACAATTTTATTTCTTTTACCTATTGTCAAGAGTGAAATTCATTTGCATCAGTCAAGAATAAAAGAACATTTCTAGGAAAAGCTTCTGAACGAATTCTATGTACCTATCAATTTTTTCGGAATTATGTAGTGAATATAACATGATTCATAATAATATCTATTTAAATGGCATTAGTGAAGGAAATTGATGGATACTATCAAATATCACATTAATTTCTTCTTTTTCACTTGAAGTTTCATTCTATGCTTATGTGATTTACATCATAATGAAGAATACATTTCCAGTTTGTATTAATGTATTTACATTATTTTATTTACATTAACTAAGGGATTGGCGAGTTACAAAAGATAGCTGAAACTCGAATACATATTTCGCATACACACATTTTTACCTTATTCTATCTTTACAAGAAGAAAATATTGGATTCATGTTGGGAAAGTCCAACTTTCTGTTTTTGATGAATTTATACGTTTTAGAAGATCCTGAACACGATTTTATGGTTTTTAGAAAATGTCTGTCTGTCACGCTGTCTGTGAATCTGTCTATAGAACTAATGCACGAATTTTCATCCAACTTCTGATTCAATTAGTCCCTGATATAAATTAGTGCTGTTTTGATTTTGTGTTTTTTACCCATTTAGTGATATTGCTATGCTGTATTTTTCACGATTTCGACACTAGCTGTACCTCAAAAAATAATGTGCGAATTTTCATCAAACTTCAGTTAGTCTCTGATATACATTGGTCCTTGAAAGTTTTTGATGTAAATCGTTCATCAGGTGGAGCTGCTGTGCAGAATTGTTTAAGATTTCAAAACTAACCACTATCTCAAAAACTAATGTACGAATATTCATCAAACTGCAGATTCAGTTGGAAATTGACGTAAGTTGTTTATGATTAGATTTTGGTGTAAATCAGATCTTCTATCCAGTAGCACTGCTATACAGCCAAAAGTCAATCAGGTGGCATAGTGCCAAATCATGGTAACTTTACTCCGCCTTTGAGAAATTATGATTCATTCTGTCATGGTGGAATCTTGAGGAATTATTTATTTCCAATGAGCAGTCAAACTGAGACTAGTGCTGCCATCTATATTTTGAGACAAAAACTTTGCCGTTAACTCAAGTGATGTAGCAGAGCTGTCTAATCTTTTTTCTCTCTTGGTCCAAAGTTATCCTGATAGACTGTACTGCATTTTTCAGGAAGTATTAATATGTAAGAGATAATAGAAAATTTTCGAATTGCCGCATCCGACTGGATTTTCTCAGATTGTCCACCAACATCACCAAAAGGCATTTTTCATCTGAAAAAAATAATAATGTATCAAAAAAAAAAAAAAAAAAAAAAAAAAAAAAAAAAAAAAAATCGAAATCTATTAAAAATGATATTATTTTTGTATTAGCCGCATGCCAGGAGTTGTTTGATATACAAAGAAATCGTATAAGATTTCATTAATTGCGACAGACTTTTTGATTAGGATAATTTCAGTGGTTTGAGTGCATAATTAGATTGCATACCTATTAATTTTGTGTCTTATTTATATTATTTTGCTTATTTATTGACGAAGTTTTAGTTTTATTATGAAACATTAGCCGGAAACAAACTCTGAAATATTTACATTCTGTTAAGAGCAAAGGGGTTAATCTTTCACAATAAGACTGCCCGCCATAAAAATAGATTTTAAAAAGAAATCATTGAAAATTAGACAGAAATAAATACCGAATGACTTTTATTGTTTTATGTGCAAATGTTCATTGTTCATTATGTACTGAAGCCAACAAATGATAAAGATAAAATACAGAAATCATGCTTGGAAATTATTTTAACAATCGTCATAAATCAGTCAATTAAGATACAGTTTTCAAATAAATGGAATTTGAACGTAGATTTTGTTTCCAATACGACGGCGTAAAAATTGAAATGTATAATCGTTAAAAGTAAAAAAAAAAAAAAAAAAAAAAAAAAAAAAAAAATGCAGTAGCAAAAAATTCAAAACCGAAATTAGATCAAGAGCATGAGTCAGCGTTACACACACTTACGTTTGTCCTTTACGATATAGATATTTTCCCTTTATTCGGTGAAGCAATATGCTTATTTTTTTCTCAAAGTAAGAAAATTTGCATTTGTTAAACATACTGTAGGGGAGAGTGGGGATACTTGAGCATAGGGGATACTTGAGCCACCCCCTTTATCTCTACAGTTGTTCAATTTTTCTTTCTAAAACTGGCAACATGGTAACATATTTATAGTTCTGAACATGTAAAAAAGAAATCATATACCTTGGTACCATTTTTAAAGTATGGTGATTAACCCTTTGAGCTCTGCTGGTAGAATTTTCTACCACAAAATTTTAATTCTGAAATGTCACAACGACACCAGAAAATTCGACCAAATTTATTTGAAAAAGGTTTAATGCATTTTTTCGCGTAAATTGTAAATCGGTTTTTTTCTTTGCAAAATACTGGTGCGAATGTGACATCTGGCTCAAGTATCCCCTCCATGGGGATACTTGAGCCACAATGTAAAAGAAAAAGTAAAAATTTATTAGACATAGAAAAATAGTTCAAAATTAATTGAAAGTGGTTTTCAAATGAAGAAAAAATATCAAATTTTCATTTTCAATATTTTATTTTATTCTAAGAAATTCTAAAAATTTTTAAAAAATTAAAATTTAAAAAATGGCTCAAGTATCCCCATCTTCCCCTACTGATTTTAGAATTTCAAGCAATTTTTTCATAAAGGTTCAAATTTCAATTTTATCCCTTTATTATAAAGAATATAGAATTATAATGTAGTGAAAAATAAAAGATAAGAAAAATAGAACTATAAAAGAGCAAATAATCAATAATTTTTCACGCCACTTATTCTAAAAAACTTTTTTTCAGATTAGCAATTCAGTACATGTATAGAAAAGAAAATTCAAAGTCTAAAACGATTTATGTTTAATCTGGTAAAAATATACTTGTTTAACTCTTTCGGGTCTGGTGTACTATTAATAATACATGTCTTTTCATCGAGTATTATTTTGTCTTAACAATTACTCTGTTACTTTATATATATAGAAATGACAGTATATGGCTATGCCTTTCTTATCATAACTCCATTTAGGTTTTGACATTCAAAACTACTACTAATAATAAAAGTTTATTTAATTCTCTTTGCCTCTTTGGCAATCCCTTTAATTTATAAATATATATCATCTTTAACATTAAAATATGAGTTACTTTTCTGAACTAATCATATGTGATAAAATGCAAAAAATATTAGAAAGTTATAATACCCTCTCAAATTCTGCTGTAATACGCTATTTTTCAAGCATCTCCAAAAATTCTTCCTTAGCCTATTATCCTATAAATGTGAATTGAATAGTATACAAAATAAGTACATTCGTAAGACTTCAGACAATGGGATAAATATTAAACTTCAGTAAATCTATTTTGTTTAGCTACGATTAACGTTATTAAAATAAAAATAATTTTGTTCCCAAAGCGGAAAAAAATCCGGACCCGAAAGGGTTAATTTTCAAATTTCAATCACGGACAACTTATAGAAGTTTTCGTGTTGAAATAGAAAATACAATAACAATAAGAACAAAAGGTTAAAAATAATTGTTATTTTTTTTTTCTCTTCAAAGCATAAAAATAACATATAGCTAAATTATATTCATTTAAGCTTGCTTAAATTTACCACTAAAAGACATTAATTGAAGAGTACTTTAACTAAGAATTTTAATAGAAATCGACATATGTGTTTGAGCAACAACACGATTTGTGCTCTGCGTTTCAAATCTGATGAAGCACTGCACGCAATCATAGAGTAAAAAATCAGACAATACACTCAATGGGCTGCAAGCTACAATGTGCTGGTACAAGATTCCCGCACGCAATTGAGAAAATCAAAGGATAAAAGCATTCAGTGATTAAATTGGAAGGCTTAAGAAATATTTATACTATAATGGCTTTTAGTGAGTCTGTTTTATTAGAAAAGACTATAAATAAGTCAGTGCCTTTATTTTTATCAATAATTACAATGAATGCAATAAAAAATTACATTTTCATTCTTTGCTTGTGTTTATATACTATATGTTATGTATGTTTAGTTCTGATACGATAAAAAGCATTCGTGTTTTGCTAAGAAAAGTTTTTAATAATTTTTTTTTTTTTAATACTCTTAAGGCTGTTTTCATCTGCTCAGCTCAACAAACTTGCTTGAAAATTATGTTAAAAATCATAATAAATCAGCCAATTAAAACATAGTTTTCAAACAAATGGAATCTGAACGTTGATTTTATTTCTTATACGACAGTGTAAAAATTGAAATAAATGATCGTTATAATATTAAAAAATTGCAGTAATGAAAATTTCAAAACCGAAATTTGATTGCGAAGTGTTGCCATTCGCAACATCTGTCAACGTTACACACAGATATGTTTGTTCTTTATAATATATTTCCTCTGTATTTGGCAAAGCAATGTGTCTTTTTTCTGAATGTAGGAAAATTTGCATTTCTTAAACGTACTGTAATGATTTTTGAAATTCCAGCGATTTTTTTCATAAAGGCATAGATATCAATTTTATTCCTTTATTATAAAGTACATAGAATTATAATGTAGTGAAAAATAAAAGATAGTAGAAATAGAACTGTAAAAGACAAATAATCAATAATTTTTAACGCCATTTGTTCTAAAAAACTTTTTTTTAGATTAGTAATTCAGTACGTGTATAGAAAAGAAAATTCAAAGTTTAAAGCAATTTGTTTAATCGGGTGAAAATCTATTTGTTTAATTCTTAAATTTCAACGACGGGCAACTTATAAAAGTTTTCTTCTGAAATAGAAAATATAATAATAATAAGTACAAACGTTTAAAAATAATTGGTATTTTTTCCTCTTCAAAGCATAAAAATAACACATAGCAAAATTATATTTATTTATTTAGCTTGCTTAAAATTACCATTAAAAGACATTAATTGCAGAGTACATTAACTAAGCATTTTAACAGTAATCGACTCATGCGTTTGAACAACAATGCGATATGTGTTCTGCGTTTCTTTGATGAAGCACTGCACACAAATAGAGTATAAATCAGACAATACACTCAATGGGCTGCAATGTGCTGATACAAGATTCACGCATGCAATCGAGTAAATCAAAGGATAAAAGCATTCAGTGATTAAATTGGAAGGCTTAAGAAATATTTATGCTATAATGGCTTTTAGTGAGTCTGTTTTATTAGAAAAGATTATACCGTAATTTCGGGTGTATAAGCCGCAGCTCAAACAATTCTTTTTCGACCCAGAAATTTTTAAAAATCAAATATAACTAGTCAGATCGCCGTAAATATATCTCTTCAATCACTAAATAAGATTTCTGTGTCTAAAAAGAATTGTTTGAGCTGCGGCTTATACACCCGAAATTACGGTAAATAAGTCAGTGCCTTTATTAACAAATATAATTATGATTATTCCTTTACTCCTTTATATTCTGATGGTACTTTTAAGTGCCGTTAAATAAAATTCAATGTAAAATTTATTTCATTTGTTTATCGATAAAAGTAAATTGCACTTTTCATGCAGAATAATTTGCCCAATCCTATTTAAAGAGCACTGTGAAACATTCGAAGCAATTTTTTTTTCAGTACTAGGGGAGGGAGCCACTCCCTCGACTTATATGTCTACAGATAGGTTGTTTAACAGAGTTTTGTCGAAATATGTTTTTGTTAAGAATATCGCGCCTTACATAATAGTGTGTGCGCAGTATGCCTGCTATACAGTGTTGCATGCAGTAGAGATGAGACGGGCTCAGCCCGAGCCCGAAAGCCCGAGACCGACACGGGGTCAGGCTCTATTTTTATTTTAGGCTTCGGGCTCGGGCGGGCACGGGCTAATTTTTTTTAAAGCCGGAAAATTTTATTTACTCATGTGTAGAAAAGATTGAAATAACTTTTTCCACTTAAAATTGCTTACTTATTCCTTTTCAAGTCATTTTATTTCTTTTTTTATCAAAATGACGGGAGAACTGAATGCTTGTTTATTTATTTTAGTATTTCATTGTAGTTTCAAATGAAAATTTGTTATAATTACAGATTTATGTCTGCGGAACTTCCTACAACGATCTAGTTATATGGCGCCAATCATAACAAACACAACAAATTTAATCTTTGTTGGCTTTTTGTTTGCAGAACATAATTTTTAATGGGATCGTTTATTTATTTATTATTTAGTTACATAACTCGAAGCTAATATTTTCTTCTGTTTTTGGTAGACAAGAATTAGCTGGAGGTTTTCAAATTTATTTAATACTCGATTGTGCATGAAACAGTCGTTTTTCTTATGAAAATAACTTTAGTGATTATTATATGCATTTGTCATCATGAATATGAATTCTGCTAATGCTGAGGACGCTGTTCCTTCTCGAAGTCACTTTTCTCCGTAAGTAAATTTTATTACCATGTTATTCCAACAGAAAGCAATCGATCAGTGTTTCCTCTTTTTCTATAAAAACATAGGACCTTTTAGATAACAATGTCACTTTTTTAAATTTACGTTGATTTTCAGGTATCTGTCAATCATGGAAGATTGTTATGAGAAAAGAATCCATTGTAATGAAATATGTACACTTTTTTACAGAAAATTGAAAAACGTTGTTCGATTCGCTAGCTTACAAATAGTAATTTCTGCAAATTTCATGCATTTATTCATTAAACAAAAACGTTTCCATCAAATTTTCTTGTTAAAGGAGGAAAGAAAATGAGAATACTTTTACATATGAAGTATATTTTTATTTTATACGAATTTTGATAAGAATGAATTTGAGTTTTCATTTAAAAATCATATCTGTGTAAGAAGTTTTTAAAAATGAGATATTACTTTTGAAACAATTTTTAAATACAATACAATTTTATTTTATATATTTTTGGTATCAGGCTCGGGCTCTGGTGACAAAAAAATTTTCGGGCTCGGGCGGACTCGGACTTAAAATCGTCGGGCTCGGGCGGGCCCGGGCCCCGAAAAACGAGCCCGAACTCATCTCTAGCATGCAGATGGGATCAAATACGCTAATTTGATCGGCTTTTAAAAGATTTCAAAAGCGATCTCCGTGTAAACCAGGGCTGGCAAAAGTCTGGGTTTTTGTACAAAAACCCAGCCCACTCAGGTTTTTGTGGGTTTTCTGGGTATTTGTGGGTTTTTCTGGATATTTTTCTTTGACTTTTTTGGATTTTAGTATTTGTTTACGAAATCTTATAAATAATTTGCTTTAGAAAACAATGAATTTCTGAAAAGATTTCAAAACATTCAACTATTTTTTTTTCTTTTAAGGAGCGATCTCCGTGTAAACCAGGGTTGGCAAAAGTTTCCTCCGAGTTTTTATACAAAACCCCAACCCACTCAGGTTTTTTGTGGGTTTTCTGGGTATTTGTGGGTTTTTCTGGATATATATATATTTTTTGGCTTTTCTGGATTTTAGTTATTTTTCTGTATATTTGTATATTTAATAATATATGTGTGTACTCATTTTAAAATATACATTGCATTTGCATTAATATACATTGCATTTGCATATGCACTGCATTAAGTTGCATATTTTAATTACATCTGATCTATTTATTACTAATTAATATTATTTATAACATCAGTTAATAAATTTATTCTATTCTGATATTAATATTAATACAAATATCAATAGAAAACTTAAAACTAATATCAGAATAAGTTTATTAACTGATATAAAATAATTTTTCATACTATTTATAATTTATGTTAATTATTATTAATACTGTTATTGACTATTATTAATACTAATAATAATAGCACTATTATAATTAACTTGATACTATTTTAAGTGATAAAAGTGAGTTCTTATAACTTTTAAATATGTTTTAGTTATCACAATGATAAATTATTTTTTTTGTAGTAACTATAATAATTAAAATTGCTTTAATAATTAGTAACTATGATAATTAAACTAGCTGGCTTGGCCTGTTAATGGGTCTGGTCCTTTTATATGTAAATCTCGAAGCAAACAAACTTCGAACCGGGCCCCCACTGTTTCTGCCACCGCATAACAGGTCAAAAGCATGCACTACTGGGCCCCTCCTTTTATACAAATCTCTAATTTAGATGCACATCTCAAACCGTATCTCCGCTGCCTACAACACCATGTAGAGTATGCTACACATGCGCAGAAAAATCCTTCCTTTTAAATAAATCTGTAATTGATATGCAAATGTTGTGCGAAACATATCTCAAACTAGGTTCCATCTGCATACAACACTGTATAGCAGGCATACTGCGCACACACTGCTATGTAATGCGCGATATTCTTAACAAAAATATATTTCGACAAAACTCTGTTAAACAACCTATCTGTAGACATATAAGTCGAGGGAGTGGCATTTTAAGGCCAGAAATTAAGATTTTTGCAGAAATTAGTACAGGAAATAGCAATATTTGACACAGCATTCTTTTTTATAAATTTTTATCGTATGTTATACGTTAAGCTATTTTAAAATTTGAAACAGATCAAGCAAGAATTTAAGATTTTTATGAAAATTAATAATAAAAAATCGTGGTATTTGAGGGAAGGCGTGTTTGAATTAAAAAAAGCAACTAACAATTATATATTCAGCTCTTGATGAGCAGCAAAAAGGTACAACAATGCTGTCATGTTCTGTTAAGATTTGTAGAAATTTGATGGAATCAGAAGAATCGAAATAATACAAGTAAATTTTGCTGAAATGCTACAAACGGATCATCGAGACCAAGCATTTTTTAGCTAATATAATGATGCAAAGTTTAGATGTGAAAGGCTTAATTTAACAAAAGAGGAAGAAACTGATGAATGGATAATGCAGCAATCATTCACAGTGGATACCTGCGATATTGGGATTTTAAATTAAAGACATAGACTATTTTACTAAATCACTTTTCTCAGAAAGTATTATGTCACTAATAAGAATGTATTTATTAGAATACAACACATTGCTCAGTGGTGCACAAAACAAGAATTTTAATATACATTTGTACAATTAAAATAAAATAAAACTATCAACGTTTCGCGCCGTCTTCTGCGGGCGTCTTCAGGAAAATATGATAACGGAAGGACTAAGTTTGCATCTTGATCGAGAGATAATATTTCTAATAAATTAAAATCTAAATGAATTAAAAGTTTAAAAATGTTGCCACTTACACGTGAGTAAAAATTAAAATATGAATTTATTAATTATTTTATCCTACAATATACCAAAAATATGGCATAGCATCATAAAATCTTAAATTTTTTTATTTCCTTGCAATATTTTAATTTTTACTCACGTGTAAGTGGCAACATTTTTAAACTTTTAATTCATTTAGATTTTAATTTATCAGAAATATTATCTCTCGATCAAGATGCAAACTTAGTCCTTCCGTTATCATATTTTCCTGAAGACGCCCGCTGAAGACGGCGCGAAACGTTGAAAGTTTTATTTTATTTTAATTGTACAAATGTACATTAAAATTCTTGTTTTGTGCACCACTGAGCAATGTGTTGTATTCTAATAAATACATTCTTATTAGTTAAATTTTATGGTGCAACTGTCCTGTATATATTTATGTATTATGTCACAATTCTCAGCTTCAAAATAGTGGAAAATTCTTAAAGGAAAAATTCAAAAAAAGAAGTACAAGTTAGATTCTGATTTTTTAATTTTATCCAATCTCTGCATTTTGTTTCATCTAGCTCTGCTTCCATCAAGAGAATTTTCTCTACATTTGGATTCATATATTCAAAATTACAGAACATACTTGACTCAGAGCAGTGAAAAATTAGTAAAAAGTTATAAATATTACCATAAAAATTAAAGTGAACGTGATTTTGATTGATAAACTATAATAAAAATCGATTATAATTATTTTGTTTACATTGAGTAATTTATTTGGAATATATTTTTATAAAATAAATAAACAAATTAAAAAAATAAATATTCTGAAATAAACTATTATCTGTTTACCAAAAATATGACTGTCTTTTTTTTTATGTGATTTTGTAAAAGAAACCATTTAGGTTTTGGGCTTAAAAGGAAAATTTGTATTGCAAATTCAGAAATGATTTTTAGCAAAAACCCACTTTTAAGAAAAACCAAGGTGGGTTTTTGTTGGTGGACCCGCCCACAAAAACCCGGGTGGGTTTTTCTAGGCTGGGCCTGGGCCCACTTTGCCAACCCTGGTATAAACGAGTTTCCCTTCATTTCCCTTTTATTGAGGAATTTTAATGTCAAATCAGCTACGCTTAAATATCCACTGCATATTTACATGTTTAATTAAACAAGATTAGTTAAACAGTGAAATACACAGAGTCTTTGCCTCCTGTTATTTTTTGAACCGCTGTATAAGAATTTTTTTAAAGTCAGGCATTGTATGTTTTTGGCTTCTAATGTACAACGACAAATCAACTGCATGCCAAACACAGGTTTTAAAAATATCTTTGATAAAATATTAATGATTTTAAAGAAATCATTCTTTATAATGGAACTTTTATTCTAAAATGTTTCATAACAGAAAATCTTCAAAAGAGCGCCAATAAACTTTCAAAGGGCGCCATGGCGCCCGCGGACGCAGCGCTGGGCAGCCCTGTTTTAGATATTCCTGTTTCAGACAGTTGTATCTAACACGTGCTTCTGTTTTTCCAAAAGTATTAATTTCTTTTAATCAATATTGCATATTTAAAGCAGAAAATTGAAAAGCATTTCGTGCATTTGTATAATGTGTAAAGAATGTACTAGAATTTTCTAAAAAAGAACTGGTTATTATCGATCCAAAGGAAAAAGAAAAATTCTGTTCTGAATATATCGTCTGCTAAAATAGATATTGAAAATTAATTTTCTCTTTTTTCCCTAAGTCTTGAAAGTGACAAATGGATTGCTTTGAGAAGAGGCGTTTCCGCTAAATTTCAAGGCCAGGGCGACAACGACATTTATACAAGTTGTACATAAATGTCAGTATATTGATTGATATTTCGAGTTATATAAAGCGTGGCATAAAGTCTTAGGACTTGTGTATTGCAATTAAGACAATTGTACTTAGTACGTGTTTTGGAGGAATTAATCTGTTTTCTTCAATCGCAGAAAATCAGCTGCTATTATGGCAGAAGATACGAAACAGATAGAAATTATAAGAGATTGTCGAAATAGAGATAAGATTTATAATAGAGATAGTTGAAACACTATTTCCCCAAAAGTTTTGAAACTTTTCCTAAATTCTTAAATTAATGTTTTTTTTTCTTTCTTTCTTTATCCGTAAAAGTATCCAATCCAATTTTTTTTTAAAAGATAAATTTAAATTTCAAAAAAAATTTCTCAAACCAAGCCTTTTAAAATACAAAACAAAACAAAAACAGCGTATTGCAATTTAGGCAGTTTTATCTAGCACGTGTTTCTATTTTTTCCAAAAGTATTAATTTCTTTTCATCAATACTGCATATTTGAAGCAAAAAAATATAAAAGCATTTCGTGCATTTGTATAATATTTAAAGAATGTACTAGAAATACTTAAAAAGTGCCGGTCATTATCGATCCAAAGGAAAAAGAAAAAACTCTGTTCTGAATATATCGTCTGCTAAAATGGATTTGAAAATTAATTTTCTCTTTTTTCCCCAAGTCTTGAAAGTGGCAAATGGATTGCTCTGAGAAGAGGCGTTTCCGTTAGATTTCAAGGCCAGAGCAACAGCGACATTTATACAAGTTGTTTATAAATGTCGGTATATTGATTCGTATAGCATAATCTTAGGACTTTGCGTATTGTAATTTAGACAATTGCACTTTGTACGTGTTTCGGAGGAATTAATCTGTTTTCTTCAATCGCAGAAAATATACTGCTACTATAAAAGAAGGTACGAGACAGATAGAAAATAGAGGACACAGTCGAAATAAAGGTAGAGATAGTCGAAATAGAGATAAGATTGATAATAGAGATAGTCAAAAACAATTTCCAAAATTTTGAAATTTTATTTAAATGTGGGGTTTTTTTTACGGGATAAAGTACCCAACCTAATTTCTACTAAAAAAGATAAATTTTAAATAATAATAATAATAATTTAAAAAAAAAAAATTCTCAAACCAAGCTTAAAAAAAAAAAAAAAAAAAAAAAAAAAAAAAAAAAAACACTTTTTACAGTTAAGACAGTTGTATCTAGCACGTGTCTTTTTTTTTCCCAAAGCAATTTCTTTCAATCAATATTGCATATTTTAAAAGCAGAATATTGAAAAGAATTTCGTATATTTGTGTAATGTTTAAAGGGCGTACTAAAAATTTATAAATAATTTTGGTCATTATCGATCCAAAGAAAAAAGAAAAAATTCCATTCTAAATATATCGTCTGCTAAAATGGATATTGAAAATTAATTTTCTCTTTTTTCTCTATTCCTGAAAGTGACAAATGGCAGACATGCCAGCCTCCGGTTTTTTAAAAATGAAACAATTATAGTTCTAACCAAAAATTTAATGAGTGAACGAAATTAAGTACATTTCAAACGACCCTCTTAGTTAATGCTAGACACATCTAATTATGTAAATTTTCTGGTTCAAAGTAGGTTTTCATAATTTTAAAAAAGCCGGAGGTTGGCAACTCTGCAAATGGATTAATTGGAGGAGAGGTGCTTCCGCTAAATTTCAAGACCAGAACGACGCAGCGACATTGATGCAAGTTGTATATAAATGTTAGTGTTGAGAAAACTAATTAATACACTATAAAAACAAATCGAAAACGTTTTCAAAAGTCTATATAAACGAAAGTAACTTTATTCTTATAAATTCTTCATCAACCCCTTCGTATCAAGCGTCTTTTGCGGAATTTTTAATCTTTTATCACCGGTTTTTAAGAGCAGAAATTTTTGGCTAGTCAAATTTGGAAAATGTGCAGATTAATTAAAGCAAAATTTACAATAAAAATTTACTGATGAGAGTAATGAAGAAGTCTGAGCACCTTATGTGGCACGTATACCAGCCGCTCGTCCCCAAGGGGTTAAATTTCGAAAATATATTAGTTTTTAATAGACCAGAAGGCAGCTGCACGGACCATCACCTTTCACAAATGAAATTCAGAGATGAAATTCTAGGATAAATTAAAATTCGATTAGCATATTAAAATGAGTCTGATCTACCAAATAACATCTTGGTGGAAAACATCTGAAAAACCGATTTTTGAGATTGATCGTTTTCCTGCTCCCATTCCTCCATGTTTTGATATCTTTGGGTGCAAGGAAAACACAATGATAAACCTACCAGTCTAAATTCGGGTTTTCATGTGTTTTAACCGAAAATATGACTTGTTGAACAGACCAGTTGCATTTTAATGTGCGAAACCAGTTTTGACTAATTGTAGAGCTTCATCCGTGAACTCGATGAGTTGATGGTTTTGTGCAGCCTCTCTCTGTCTGTAAGATTTCTTTTCGTAATTATACGCAACTTGGAAGCGGTTATTGTACATTTTCGTTTGTGATTATGTTATTATATCCTAAATTGGACCAAAGTCCAGCGCCATGCGAAAGGCGAGGCAAAGGAGGGCGGTCGCTCCGTGCGCGAAAATCTAGGGGACTCAAAATTTATACTATCAACGTCATTTTTGACCCAGTGTTGCCACATGGGCTACTTTTTTAAAAGTCAGATTCTTGATTGGCAGCACTTTTTTACAAATGATAAAATGTGTCTTATTCATAGACATGATAATTAAGGCGAAAACAAAAAATAATTTACCGTTTAAAAAAAATGTGTCAATCAACAAATCCGAATTTTAAAAAAGTAGCCCACTGGCAACACTGTTTTGACCTGTCACAAGAACAGTTGGAGGGGGAAAGCGCCAAATTGAAACTTTGCTCCGGGTGCAGTTTCCTCTTCCCACGCCCCTGCCAAAGCCTTTGTTATCACAATTGCAATATTTATGTAGAGGTAATTTGGCCCCAGAAACCACAAGACTTCGACTGACAATGCATGTGCATAGTTTCGATAGCTGAGCGAAGTTCATGCCCATCCCAGGAAAATATTTGCAAGCTAAGTGCAATATGGAAAAGTGTGGGAGCTAGAAGATTTTGCAGAGAGAGAGGGCCTTGAGCTGCGGTGCAGAGCAGATGGGTTTCCTGCACGCCCGAGTTTTTAACGGAACGAGATTCCGTTTTAGAACTGTGTAAAAGGGATCGATTGATACCCATATTAACTTTAATCAGTTATGTTTGTGTTCATTTTATACTTTACTTAGCCTAGAATTGTATATGTACCAGTTATCTAAACAAGAGCTTATTTCTAATTAAATATTCATTCAGTGAAATATTGGAACTGTTGATTTATTTCTAACACCCGTTTTTCGTCCGCCCCACTTCTACAAATTTTGGGGGTTCGCCCTGGATGAACCAGAGGACTTGCAAGAACTTTTCATAGTAATTTGGCATTAATAGGATCAACCGTTTGACTTCCGTTGGACTTTTAACAACTTTTCAGCTGGTCGGCGATAAAATTGGATATTCCCTGCTACTCCAATGATTGCTGGAATCGCTATTTTTACGAAGAAAAGAAAGAATTATTTAGCTGCTTCGACTGTCCGAGAGCTGCGTGTGTTTGAGCTGTCCGGAAGAAAACAGTGCTGTTGCGGTGCCACAAGAAACAACTCGTAGTGCATTTTTTTTTACGAGTTGTAAAGTTAACGAGTGCGCGAGTGCAACGAATTTGTGGGTTTTTTTTCTTCGACGAATGCTGGTAGTGTGTTTTTTTTTACCAGCTAAGTGCTATTTTTTTACCAACCGATTAATTGTGCGTACTGGGTGCATGTTTTATCTTTCAAGAACCCTCGCTGTGATTTTTTTTTGCGAGGCGATTTTTACGCGAGTGAAATTTTTTCGAAGCAAAGTGATACAGGGCTGAAATGTCCTAGTGTTTTAGTATTTTCAAGCCCGGTGCATTTTTTTTTAGGGCTTATATTTTTTAACATATACAGATATGTATTGAGATATTGATCTATTGAGATATTGATCAATCTATATTGAATGTTTTCATAATTATTATATATATTTGATTTGAAGTTATAATATATTTTGTGTATTATTTTTCATGAGAACAGAGGATATTCACAATGAAGTAAGTTGTTTTTTCCCATAAATGGTAATTAAATATAAAACTTATAGCATCTTGCTTTTATTTTAAACATTAAAGAATTTTGTTTTGTAATGTGAGTTTATGAATAGAAAATAATTTTGCTTATATATTTATAATATTTTTATAAGATATTTTAGTATATTTGATAGAGTTTTTGTAGGAATAATGGCATATTTGGTAAGAGCAAAGAAAATAGACTTATTGTCAGTGTTAAATGAATTGGGGCTGAGTGCTGAGGAAAGCGCGACAAAAGTTCAGTTAGCCGACATAATAACCAAATCGGACGGTTATAATGAAGACATAGTCAAAAACTTATTAGACGGTCTCGTTAGCGAACGGTTAGAACAAGATAAAAATAAAGAAATAGAGGAAAACGAAAAAAAAGCATATGAATTAAAAAAATTAGAGTTAGAACTTAGCGCAAAAAACAAATCCGAAATGATGCTTAACGCCGGAGTGAAAACTCCTGATGTTTTAAAATTAATCGCGAGATATGATATCAGTGAAGAAATAAGTATATATCTCACGTTGTTCGAAAGACAAATAAAAAGATTAGGAGTAGAAAAGGAGAATTGGGTGACTTATTTGCTAGGTCTGTTACCATTAGAAATAGTTAACATAATAGGTCGCGAAAATGAGGAACTCTCGAATGATTATGATTACGTTAAACAGTTATTATTGAAAAGATTCAAGCTTAGTGCGGAACAGTTTCGACAGAAATTCTTTACCCACAGAAAAGAAAGTTCGGAATCGTGGCGCGATTACTCATTTGAACTTACGAATTTTTTAGGAGAATGGTTGACAGGTCTGAACATTTCGTCTTTTGAAGATTTAAAAAACCTTCTAGTTATTGACCAAATAAGGAAAAAATTACCATTGGAAGTAAAGGAGCATTTTATTGATGACTTGCCTAAGTTTACTAAGGTCTCAGATTTTATAAGTAGACTTGATGATTATGAGGCGGCCCGTAATATTGTTAGGAAGAATTCGGAAATAAAAAATAGCGATAGTAAACGTTTTTCGCAGAACACAGAGAACAAAAGTTTTGGCCGGAAGAACAATTTTTCCCAAAACAACAAGAACGGGGTAAGGAATAATTATAACCCTTTTAAAACTAAATGTTTTTATTGCAATGAATTTGTCTCTCATAAATCGAATCAGTGTCCTCGCAGAATGGATGGAAATAAAAGTAATCACTACGGTTTAAATAATACGAAAGCGGTGAACGCCATGAGTAATAAATTTTGTCCGTCGGATAAAATTGTCAAAAGTATTGAAATTAAAGGGAAACGCGTAAATTGTTTTGTTGATAGTGGGTCAGATGTGACAATAATAAACAATGAACTTTATAGAATTTTGGGAAGGCCTAATTTAAGTAAGAATGATGTGAAATTGACAGGTATTAGTGGTGATGGAGTAATTCCTTCAGGTTTTTTCAATACTAATATAAAAATTGATGATGTTAGTGTAAATTGCGATGTGTACGTTTTGCAGGATTTAAAATATGAAATGCTTCTCGGCAATAACTGTTTGAATAAATTAAATTTCGAAATATCAAACAATGGCTTAAAAGTGACGGGTAAGCGGAACGATGAAAAAAGTTACAATGTAAACGTTGTTACAAAGATACCCTTAGAAATTCCAAAGATAGGCACGGTCAAAGATGTTAAAAACATTCTCACGGTTAAATCTGACTTGCGGTTAGATGTTGAAGAGGTTCCCAAGCCTAACCCAGACTTGCGGTTGAATTCTTCAAACACACCCATGACTGAAAATTCTTTAGCTGATTCTCATGAACCCGAATCTGTTTACTTAGCAGAAATAGCTAAAGCGGTTAATGTAAATGAAATCGATGTGACGCATATTGCCGACTGCGGTTTAAGGGAAGAATTAATTAATTTGATTACGAATTATAAGCCTGAGAAAACGAAAAGTGTTGACTTGAAAGTTAAGATAGTGTTAAGCGATGACATACCAGTAGTACAAAGGCCGAGGCGACTAGCGATTGCTGAACAAGAATTTGTTGATACACAAATAGGAGATTGGCTTGATAAGGGTATTATAAGAGAAAGTTGTTCAAATTATGCTGCGCCAATTGTTTTAGCGAGAAAGAAAAATGGAGATTACCGGTTATGCGTAGATTATAGAAAACTTAACAAAAAGATAATTAGAGATAATTATCCCCTTCCAGTGATTGACGATATTTTAGATGAGATTGGACAGAGTAAGGTGTTCAGTACATTAGATTTGAAAAATGGATTTTTTCACGTAGAGGTTGATGAGGATAGTAAAAAGTTTACTTCGTTTGTTACGAATAATCAACAATTCGAGTACAATGTAATGCCATTCGGTTTAAATGTCGCTCCACAATTTTTCCAACGTTACATATATGCATGCCTTAAAGAATTAATTAGAGATAAAACGATTGCCGTGTACTTAGACGATATAATTGTCCCTGCGCAGACTGAAGAAGAGGCGCTTTCTAAATTGAAACGTGTGTTTCAGGTAGCATCAGAGTATGGCCTCGAGTTTAATTTTTCTAAATGTCAGTTTTTGAAGAGAAAAATCGAATTCTTAGGATACGTAATTGAGAATGGAACAATTCGACCTTCCGAAACTCATGTTATAGCTGTTACAAAATTTCCTGAACCAAAAGATAAAAAACAACTCCAGAGTTTTTTGGGACTTACCGGATATTTCAGGAAGTATATCGCTGATTATGCTAGAATTGCTAGACCTTTGAGTGATCTTTTAAAAATGGAAAATGAATTCAATTTCGGACCAAGTCAAAAAGAAGCTTTCCAAATTTTAAAAAATAAACTGTCTAGTAAGCCAGTATTACACATATTTAGAAAGGGGGCGGAAACGGAATTACATACGGATGCTAGTAGTTTAGGTTTCGGAGCAATCTTGTTACAAAAAGATGATTACGGAAATTTACATCCAGTTCATTTCATGAGCAAGAAAACAACGCCCGCTCAAGCGAAATATAGTAGTTATGAGCTCGAAGCACTTGCTGTCATCGAAGCGTTAAAGAAATTTCGAACTTATTTGTTAGGAAATAAATTTAAAATAATAACCGATTGTTCTGCTTTTCAAAAAACCTTAGAGAAAAAAGATCTTACACCTAAAGTTGCGAGGTGGGCATTATTTCTTCAAGAATTTGACTACCAAATTGTTCACAGAGCCGGAAATCAAATGAAACATGCCGATGCATTGAGTCGTAACACGGTTTTAACTTTAACGCGTTCACAGGATGAACTTACTGCAAAATTGACTAAAGCGCAAAACGAAGATGATTACATTCAAACTATAAAAACATTAGTTGAAAAAAAACGAAAGTAATGATTATTTTGTTAGGCGAAATATTGTGTATAAATATGAAAACGATAGAGAATTAATTATGGTACCAGAAAGCATGCAAAGGGAAATTATTCGTGAAATTCACAATAAGGGACATTATGCTGTTGCTAAAACTGAAGCGATCGTGAAACAGGATTATTATATCCCTAACCTTCGAAAACAGATCGAAAACGTGATAGGAAATTGTATTGAGTGCATACTATGCAACAGGAAACAAGGTAAAGGTGAAGGATTGCTAAATCCCATCCCTAAACAAGATTCGCCACTTCAAACTTACCATATCGATCATTTAGGTCCGCTACCTTCAACAAACAAAAATTATAATTTTATTTTCTCTGTAGTGGACGCTTTCACAAAATTTGTGTGGTTTTATCCTGTCAAAACAACATCCGCTAAAGAGGTGATTTCGAAATTAAAAATTCAACAAGCCATATTTGGAAATCCAGAACGTATAATTAGCGATCGTGGAGCCGCTTTTACTTCAAATGAATTTAAGGAATATCTCGAAGATGAAAAGATAGAACACGTTTTAATTACGACAGGTATACCGAGGGGAAACGGCCAGGCAGAGCGATCACAGAAAACGCTCATAAATATCTTGAGTAAATTATCCATCGATGATCCGACGAAATGGTATAAATATGTGCCAACCGTACAACGAATAATGAACAGTACGATTTCGCGTAGCACTCAGTATACCCCTTTTGAGTTATTAACAGGAGTAAAATTAAGGGATAAGGAGGATTTAAATATTAAACGAATTATTGATGAGGAACATGAAAACGCGTTCATGGAAGAAAGACTTAACAATAGAAATATTGCTAAGCAAAACATTCTAAAAATCCAGGAAGAAAATAGTAAAAGTTTTAATCGTAAGCGGAAAAAAGCAAGGTGTTATAAAGTTGGTGATCTAGTCGCCATAAAAAGAACCCAATTTAAGGTCGGCATGAAATTAAAAATTAAATATTTTGGTCCTTACAAAGTGATCAAAATCAAAAGCAATGACAGATACGATGTCGAAAAAGTAGGCTTCCAAGAGGGTCCAAGAGTGACATCAACTGCAGCTGACTGCATGAAACCATAGGTTTCTACACCCTAAAATATGATGTTTTTCAAGTATTTCTTTTATGTGTTTTTTTTTGTTGTTGTCTATTTGTTTATGTATCGCCATATAGTGTTTTATGACTCCAAGTACATCCGTTTAACGTTATTTTTTTTACATTATTTTATGCAAAAAAAAAAAAAAAAAAAAAAAAAAAACTGAACTGTGACTGAAGAGAAAAAAAAAACTTTTAATAGTTTATGAACACTTGGACTAGCACCAGACTTTCTATTATTATTATTAGTTTTTCTGTGATTTAATATGGAATTTTAGTGTTTGTGTTTTGTGATTCCACTATTTTGATGAAAGTCGTATGGAGTCTGATCTGGAGCTTATAGTTGATATTAAGCTCTGTGAGGTCACAGATAGGTCAGGATGGACGAGATGTAGAGGTAATTTGGCCCCAGAAACCACAAGACTTCGACTGACAATGCATGTGCATAGTTTCGATAGCTGAGCGAAGTTCATGCCCATCCCAGGAAAATATTTGCAAGCTAAGTGCAATATGGAAAAGTGTGGGAGCTAGAAGATTTTGCAGAGAGAGAGGGCCTTGAGCTGCGGTGCAGAGCAGATGGGTTTCCTGCACGCCCGAGTTTTTAACGGAACGAGATTCCGTTTTAGAACTGTGTAAAAGGGATCGATTGATACCCATATTAACTTTAATCAGTTATGTTTGTGTTCATTTTATACTTTACTTAGCCTAGAATTGTATATGTACCAGTTATCTAAACAAGAGCTTATTTCTAATTAAATATTCATTCAGTGAAATATTGGAACTGTTGATTTATTTCTAACACCCGTTTTTCGTCCGCCCCACTTCTACATTTATATTTAAAAAAAAAAATCTTACTCTTTTTAAACAGTATTGGTAATACAAAAGGCAAAGTACATAGTACATTTTCTGTGACAACACAACTTTTAAAAATGCACTAGAAATTTTCCAACATGCTGCTTACTTTTCATTGATTGAAAGAAAAACCTCATTCTAAATGCATTGTCATCTAAAACAGATATTGAAAATTAACCTTTTTTTCTTTTTCACTAATCATCAAATGACAAATGATTCGTTTTGGAGAAAAGGTGTGTTTGTTTCTTTTATATTTCAAGGTCAATATGACAATGTTATTTACACAAGTTCTTTGCATTGATCGAATTTTGATATTTAGATCGATGAGAGTATATTATTTACCAACTAAAATAATGTACTTTATACACAACTAGGTGACGGGTTCCGCTCGGCATTGGTCGGATCCTTGATGAATGTCCTTAAATAAATGAAGCACAAATTTGTAAGATTTTATATCTTTAACACCATTTTGTCTTCATTTTATATTTTTAAATGAAAAAATTGCAAAAAAAAAAAAAAAAAAAAAAAAAAAATTTAAATGAAAGTGCATGCTATATTTTGTGTTGTTTAATTTTTGGAGTTTTGTGACCGAAAGCGAGCGAAACCACGAAAATTCACTCATCTACTTTTCCAAATTTCGTCGACATTTTCTCACATTTTATTTTGTAAAAAATATTACTATCCATCCGAACGTTCTAAAATTTTTGTAGGAGATGTAAATCAGGTCTATTCAGTTGCTCCAAAAAGATTGTGTTAAATAAGGTTAATGACTAAAATAAGAAATTTGCTTAAATTACTATTCGAAAATAGTGGTTAGTTCAACTTTTCATCGACAGGGAACAAACATTACACTATCAAATAGTAGCCAAGTATTCAATGTTATATTAAATGAGTCTTTTGGGTAAAATGTAAAAAAAATTCTCCCCCCGTAGGAGGAAAAGTGGAGTCACAATAAGTGCATAATAATATCGATTAATGGACACAGAGCTTTTTAACCATATATCAGAGGGATATCACAAATTTTAGAAAAATGCCCTCGTCTCCTCAAATTCAACGCACTCCCATTTTTTGAATTTTTTACTATCTGTTATATGCTACCTGGAAGTTTCAAATCGATCGATTAATTAGTTTTCCGAATTTTAACAAATTCGCGTTCAATCTCTATTGAAAAAAGAAAATTTTTTAAAACGATTTTTTATAAAACAAAAAGTTTTGAATTGATTTTTTTAAATTTATATATTCTTAATTAGCGTCCCAAGACAGGCTTAGATACATAAGTTTAACTCCTCTAAATACTATATTTTTAAAGATTTTATACCATTCAAAGGAATCTTAGTTTAAAAATTACCTGTTCTTTTTTTTATTCAGGAGCATGTCTCTGCTTTCTAAAATGGGACTTTCGAAAAAATTATCCAATTAATGAAATAATAATTAATTCCTGAGTTTACATTTAAGAGATCCTGGTGAAATTTACACATTTGTAATCAGTGCAAAAATTTAAGCAAGAATGCTTAAAAATTAAATCTATAAATTGAATATGTGAAAATTATAAGCTCTGAAAAAGGAACAGTAGAAAAAAATGATACTCGTCTGCATTATAAACCCCCACACTGTCTGTGAAATATTTCTCCATAATCTGCATTCCTTTTGTAGGAAATAAAAGTAATTTTTATAAATAGATTTTTCAGTTTTTTTTTTTTTTTCTTGTAATAATACTGGAATAATATATTTAGAATTTCAAAAAAAGATTTTTTTTTTTTTTTTTTTTTTTTTTTTTTTTTTAATTGAGTTTGATTGTATAATTTTGGAGTTTTTAGGTTCGGCAGATTTAAAAATACAGCTTTCCTTAAAAAGGCCGCCTGTGGCGTAACCAGGGTGGGTGCCCAAAACCAATAATATTGCAAGGCTTTCTTGTCCATGATTCAGAGCAGAAAATTTTCTGGTTAGATAAGGCGACCAGAACTTTCAGAAATTGAGCATTTGGGCACTCACCCTAGAGGTCTGCACGGGCCGGGCCGCGGCCCGAAACCCAAGCTCGGCCCGGCCCGCGGGCCGGGTTCGGGCCGATTTCCAACAATGGCATTCGGGGCGGGCCGGGCTCGGGCCTTACTTCTGAAGACTCGGGCCGGGCCGGGCCTAGTCACTAATCTTTCGGGCCGGGCCGGGCCGGGCTCGGGCCTTAATTTTTTTTGCTGGACGGGCCGGGCCTAACTTTTTTTTTCCGTACGAAGCCGAGACTGATTCCATTCTTCCTAGTTTTTATGGACCAAAATAATCAGTTCCTATTGAATCTTCCTATTACAGAAAAAACATGGTGCTCGCCTTTTGAATTCAATCCAATATCAGCTTCTCCTCTTAATTTCAAGAGCTTAAAACAAAACGGCGGCTAATGCGCTATGTGTCTTGACTGGTGTTCTACCAATAACCCTCTGATTGAAACAAATCACAGCGCAAGGGAGATTACTGAGGCTGGGTATGCCGTTCGAACAGCACATACCATTCTTCTATCAAACAAAAACTACCTCGGCACGGATCTCCCCTTTTCAGGATTATTTTCACACTCAAGAAGAGGGTGACCTACAGAATTGCAGATCTACACGGATGGATCGAGAATGGACTCCGGTACTGGCTATGCCGTCTGTGTCTACCAAGGCGATAACATAATTCACACATCTAAGGTTCAGCTTAATACAGAAAATAGCATATACCAAGCGGAACTTTCGGCAATCCTGGATGCAATTATATGGGCAGAAGGAAGTGCATTTAAAACAATAGCAATAAATACGGATAGTTTTTCAAGTGTTCAAGCAATACAGGACATATGCTCAAAAGACTTACTAATAGTCGAAATAATACTGGCCCTACAGAGCTCCAAAAAGATTATAAAATTTAACTGGGTGAGAGGCCACTCTGGTTGTGTTGGTAACGAAATGGCTGATCATCTTGCGAAACAAGCAGCAGAGGGTAAAGAATCAACATTGTTTAAGTTCCTACCACTTCCAGCCTCTTACTTGCGGAGGCAAATTAAAATTCAGGTCCTAGCGGAATGGCAACAAGAGTGGGACTATGCAGAGACTGGTCGCATATTTCAGATGTGTATATTGCTGGGACGATTACTGTTTCTAAACCAATAGGAAACCGTCATTATCACGGTCAAGTACACGCCCACACAGTTTGATTGACAGGAACTCGTGGACAATTGATCGTGTGTGTTTATTATTTATTTGTACTCGGATTGTTTGAATTTGTACTCGGTAAATAAAAATTAAAGTTACGAAAGAATTTTTTTTTTCAAATTGACTGAATTTTATTTACTTCAGTTAGAAATTATACTTCCTCTGATCCTGAAATAAATAAATAAATAAATAAAAATTAAAGTAAGAATTTTGCTTATACGGATATTTTCGCAGAATACTTTTTTCCCATTTGTTTAATATATATATAAATCATTTTGGAACGATATTTAGAATATTAAAAGGGTTTGAAATATTTTTTTTTAAATGTCTTATTTATTAATAAAAGACAGCCTCCAATAATTAAAAAAAAAAAAAAAAAATCACCAACGGACTCTCGGCCCACGATGGACTCGAACTTATATCCTCCGGTTTCAAGCTCGACGCTCTAACCATTCAGCCAGTCAGCTCACTTTCATCCGCAACAGATTATCGTTATAATTAGCACCGTCAATTGTCCACGAGTTCCTGTCAATCAAACTGTGTGGGCGTGTACTTGACCGTGATAATGACGCTCTCCTATTGGTTTAGAAACAGTAATCGTCCCAGCAATATACACATCTGAAATATGCAGACTGGTCGCTATACTTACAACCTAGTCCCCAAGGTCTCTCTGAAAAATCTGCTGTTCCATCGCAACCTCTATCTCTTCGCCACCAATCATGGACCCTTCCCAAGTTATCTTGTAACATTTAATAAAGTAGACTCTAACCGTTGCACATGTGGAGAAGTCGGTGACTCCTTGCATTACCTGACGGCATGCACCTTAACAGCTTTTTACCATATACGGAAATCCTCTACGCTTTCAGATGCAGCCTGGTTCAACGTGATATTGAAAGAAACTAGGCTTCTTGACAAAATAATAAACTGTGTAAAACTCATTGAGGATAATCAGGCATTATTTCAGATGCCTCCTCTTTAACTTTCAACTTTACTCGAATGAGCTTTCGAACTTTTCTATGAACTCTACTAAGAACCATATACATTGGACTTATTCACTTTCAAAATGAACTATAGATCATTGTGCTTGTAAATATTCCGCACCTCTAATTTCGAACCTGTAAATATTTCTGTTGTTAAAACACACTATCATGCAACAATGTAAAGTTATCATTGTAAATATTAGAAACTTATTTCCCGGGCTAGCCCTGAAAAATAGGGCAGCCTATTGTGATTGACATTGTACCCTTTTTTTTTTTTTTTTTTTTTTTTTTTTTTTTTTTTTTTTTTAAATAAATGTTAGGTGGGGCTTGTCGAGCTCAAGCCATATGGCAGGCCTCCCCACCTAGCTGAATCTGAATCTTCCTATATGAAAATCCTTTTCTCGACTTTTTATAAATCAGTAATATTTGGCTTTGTCCAAAAATGTTTGCAAAAAAGGCATATACTTTTAAGCCATCATTATTCTACAATTAAACATTAGAATTTATTCCTTTTAAAGAATCGTAGATTACTAGGCGTTTTAAAATAGAATTAAACACACACACACACACACACACACACACACAAAAAAAAAAAAAAAAAAAAAAAAAAAAAAAAAAAAAAAACATGATTATGACGGATTTTTTTTTTTTTTTAAATAAAACTGAAAACTGAAAGTTTCTTTTAAAGTGTTCATCCATGCAAAATGAATACAACAATACGGGAGAAAAAAATATATTAAACATTTACATCTGTTAAGAAGGGAATGTATTTTTTTTTTTTCGTTCCAAAGCGATTTCGTCTTTGGAAATTTTACCATATACCGCTTTTTCGACTTTTTGTCTCCATTACAGGGAATATGGATTAATAATACTAGTGATAACTGAAACATTTGCATACAACAAAAAAAGATTCATTTAAAAGCGTAAATATCGCAGCCTACGGCACTTCTGCATAAATGGAGATTATAAACATGAAAAAAAAGACTAATATAAATTTTTTTGGTCAGAACTCTTCCATAAGATTAAAGATCAATGTTCTGTAGAAATTCACTTGAGCCGGGCCGGGTTCGGGCCGAATTTTAAACTTTTTTCCGGACCGGGCCGAGCTCGGGCCGAAATTTTAACTTTCGGGCCGGGCCGGGTCGGGCCAATATTTTTTTCGTTCGGGCCGGGCTCGGGCCGAAATTTTAACTTTCGGGCCGGGCCGGGTCAGGCCAATATTTCTTTCGTTCGGGCCGGGCCGGGCCCGAGCCGAAATTTTAACTTTCGGGCCGGGCTCGGGCCTGGAAATTTCGGCCCGTGCAGACCTCTAACTCACCCTCGTTACACCACTGGCCGCGTACGTTTATCGCCATTTGCAACATTTCACAACAGAGCAAACTTTCAATCTCGCTTTGAATTATAAAAGAAATTGTCTGCGGTTCGATAAAAATCCATAATTTAGGCTAAATTATGAAAATTTTAATTTTAAAAAAAATGTGGGGTTTTAGTTTAATAACTCAACTAATTATTAGAAATTTAGTGAGTCCCAGATGAATCAGGAGACATTTTGTGCTAACCCCACAAAAGTTTTTAAAGATGAATGTTGTTATGCTGTCCCTTTGTAGTGATATATATATGATGGATACAAGAAATAAAAATTGTACTGACTTGCCGTTGTTTGTTTCTGTGTATATTACGGATCATTCGAGGCTAAAGCCATAGTTGCTATAAGCCCCCAAAGTAATAACCTGTCAAACCAAACCAAAATGAACAATAGGAGAAAAGTGTGTTTCTTTATAACAGTATAACCTTTAACAATGTTCCAAAATTGTTTAAAAAATACTACTTCTGATCGATTGAAACAGAAATTTCATTCAGAATGTATTGTCAGCTAAAAAACATATTGAGAGAGAGGAAAAAAAACTTTTTGACTTTCTTACTAATCCGAAAATGACAAATGGCTCCTTTTGTGAAACGGTGTTTCCTCTAATTTTTCAAGGTCAATATGGCAATGTTATTTTACACAAGATGCGTGTATCGATCGAAATTTTGATATTTAGAACAATAAGAGTTGGTGTTTGCAGTACTTTATAAACAATTTCCCTTATATTATGCAGAAAAGGATATGAATAGCACTTAAATTAATGAGCGATAATGAAGAAAAAAAAAATGTTTGCACGTTGTATAAAATAATGAATTTATAGAAACAAATGTGTCCTTGATTTTTTTTAAATAAAAGTGGTTTTTAGCATCGATTTTTAGTTTTAAAATATTTAAAGTGTTACATTTTTAGCTCACAGGCTATCAAAGCTAGAGAGTTTATGTGCTCGCCCGTTCTGTTTGTACGTATGTCTGTAACACAATAACTCATGATAAAAATATCCGATTTTCTTCAAATTTGGAATATTGATTTATTGTGATAAGGCGCTTCCCTGATTAATTTTGGGACTTCACTGGTAAGTATAAAAGGCGGTGGGGGAACGCGAAGCTAATAACTCTCATCTTAATTTAGATAAATAGGTTTTTCATGCTGACTTATCATATTTCACTCAAATTTTCAATATAGGATCATTCTGTTCAGGCTCCTCTATGATTAGTTTTGGGTGTTCATTGGTTAAATGTAAAGAGAAAATAGGGGTGAAATTTTTTTACGCAGAATTTTTCTATTTGCTTCAGGTTTTGGAAATAGAATATGATATCCAAAATATCTAATATGATAAGGCGCTTCCCTGATTTCTTTTGGGGATTCATTGATTAAGTATAAAGGTGGGATCTGGCAGTTACCCCTCTGAATTTAAATGGGTTTTTCATGAAGAATTAATAGATTTGCTTCAATTTTTCGATATAGGTTCATACTGGTAAGATGCTTGCCGGGTTAGTTTCGGGGTTCTTTTGTTACTTATAAACGGGGGAGGGGAGATTATCAATCTTAAATTAGATAAATGGGTTTTTGCGCAGAATTATCCGATTTGCTTTAAGTTTTGGATTTAGGTACTTTCTGATAAGAAGAATCCTTGAATGTTTGGAGGTTTAATGATTAAATATAAAGGAGGAATCGGGGATAACTCCTCTTAAATTAAATAAATGGGTTTTTATGCAGAATTATCCAATTTGCTTCGAATTTTGGATGTACATTCATTATGACAAGGCATACCTCTGATTAGTTTGGGGATTTCAATGATTAAGTATAAAGGGGGGGAAATGGGCAGCTAACCCCTCCTTAATTCGTTTTTCGAGGGACAATATTCCTTGAAAAAATAATGCTATAATATATAATTAGCGTGAATAGACTCATTGCGATCAGTTTAACTGGGCAATACTCTTTTTATTTTAAAATTGATTTGTAATCGTTATTTATTTAAAATGAGCAAATTCAGTAACAATTTGCTACTTTGTGCAATGAATGTTATTTTCATCATTTTGAAAAAAAAAAAAAAAAAAATTTAAATGTTTTAAAAGATTACTGAATAGATGACTCTAGTTCTGTGATATACATCAAGTACATACAATGCAGACATGTGTTTTTAATTATTTTGTAATAAAGTACGAAAACGTAAATATATAAAAATATGTCTGAGTGAGAACGTGTAAAGGGTGAATGGTGACGATTCAAATCACTGTATTATAGATAGTGGTATAAGGTGAGTGGTTGCCAATCACAGATCGTGCAGGTGTAGAAAACTCCTTTTTGTCTTGAAAGAGACCTCGGTAAAACAGAAACATGTAGATAGTTTACTTATAAAAACTCTTTACGACTTTTTATGATTTTTATTTAACATATTTTACCAAGTAATGAAATATATATGAAAACGTATACATGCATACAGGAAAACCTCCTCGGATAGAGGAAAAAATATATTTATGGGTGTACTTACTGAAAAAGTGATCAATAAAAATATTTTTTGATAATTTCAAAATGGCTTGTGTTATTTATGATAGATTTTTTATCAGAATACAGTAGGGAGAACTGGGGCACATTCATACAGTTTTTTAGGTGTCCAGAAAGTAGAAATTTGAAGTTATTTTTTCATGTGGTGTCAGCAAAACTTGTGTAGTGTGTTATAAAAATATACAATCGTTGTTTTATATAGTATTTTTGCACGTAATAAAAAAAAATAAAAAAAGTCATTTGTATCAATGTGCCCTATTCCCGGGGCAGATTGATGCACCTCATGGGGCACTTTGATACGTTTGGGAAAAATGGAGACAAAATAACACCAGTGCATATTTTTCATAGAAAATTAGTTAGCAAACCCTTTTATATATTTTTTTTATAGCAATTCAAATCACCCACAATTTATTTGTAAGCAATATTAAAGCAATAAAATATAAATGTATAATGACTTGATGTTCTGCCTATTCCTTGTCTAATTGTTGGCTGTGGTAAGTTTTTCATATCTGGCACTTCAACCCCAGCATTATCTTCTTTCGTAGGAAAGATGAAAAAATTACCAGGTTTTCTGTTTATAAATCGGTTTGTAAACAGAAAATAAAGGATAATTATTTTAAAAATTCTGTTTATAATATAATTATCCTTTGCTGTTCTGCAGCTTGTTTCTCTAACTTAACATTTCTCATGATGTCGAAAATACATTTTTCTCTGCAAAATCCATATAAATTCAAGATTTGCCATGTTGTCGCCCTTTTTTTTGTTAGTTTTAGACATAACTGTTGGATAAATTCGTGCGTCTTCTGTTTGCAAAAATGCTATAAAACGTTCTAATATAAAAAAATTTAGAGCTATTTCACTTCAACAAAAACTATTATTAGAAAATTTTGGCGAAAAATGGTTGGATTAAGGAGTTTATGGTAAAAAAAATATAACAGGTAATGAGAAAATGAACTAGAAAAAGATTTAGGTTGTCTGTAGCTATCATGGGGCACAATGGTATATACATGGGGCACATTCATACAGATTTGAAGTTCATGTAAGTTTCATTCATCGCGAGCGCGGGCTGCGCGAGTCAGTTTGTTTTTATAAAACACAAAAATGAAAAGAACCTGTATTCATAATTAAGAAATGATGTGACTTTCCCCTCCCCTAAATTAGGGCGGTAGAATCGATACTTGGAGCATGCAATACAGTCGCAGATTAATCACGTGAGTCTTTCCAATCGCTGTTTCATCAGTGCTGTGATTTTTTTAAAAGAATAGTCTAAGAGCTAGCAACGTCAAAAATCACGTTATTTTATCAAGGCTCATTTTTTAATATGTTTTTCCCTTTTATGGTAGAATACGTTTGCAAGCGGTCTGGCGGTCGGGAGACGTTGCGTTTACCTGTGGCAGAAGGGGTTATGCAGGTCAAAAACTTCAAAATTACGTCATTTTATCAAAGCTTGTCTTTTTATATGTTCTTCCCATTTATGGTGTAGTACGTTTGCGAGCGGTCTGGCAGTCGGTTAACGTCGCGTTTATCTGTGGGAGAAAGGGTTATGCAGGTCCAAAAACTTTAATTACGCCATTTTAGCAGATTTTTGTTTGTAACATTTGTTTATACTAATTATTTGTGATAATAATCCGTTATTGCTACATGGTACCAATGTCGCTAAGACTCTGTCAGATCAACATTTAAAGATAACATATTACTCTTTGAATGCAGACAACCTATAATTGATTTGCCAGACACAAACTCGCTTGCAAAGTTATTGCCAGATGGCTTTAATTATGACAACGAAAGTGCTAGTTTCAAGGGTGGTTTATAATTTTAAAAATATAAGACCTCTTTACGTCATTTTATCAAGCTTAAAAATTACAAGATATTACTCTTTGGATAGCAGACAACCTATAACTAATTTGCCAGATACAAATTCGGTTGCAAAGTTATCGCCAGACGGCTTTAAATATGGCAACGAAAGTGCCTGTTCCAAGATTGGTTTATAATTAAAAAATTTTAAGACCTCTTTACGTCATTTTATCAAGGTTAAAAATTACAACATATTACTCTTTGGATAGCAGACAATCTATAATTAATTTGCCAGACACAAATTCGGTTGCAAAGTTATTGCCAGACGTCTTTAGCTTGCAATTTAAACCACTTTTGAAACAGGCACTCTTGTTGCCAGATTTAAAGCTGTGTGGCTTTAACTTTGCAACCGAATTTGTATCTGGCAAATTAATTATAGGTTATCTGCTATCCAAAAAAGTAATATCTTGTAATTTTTAAGCTTGATAAAATGACGTAAAGGGGTCTTATACTTTTTAAATTATAAATCACTCTTGAAACAGGAACTTTCGTTGCCATATTTAAAGCCTTCTGGCAATAACTTTGCAACCGAATTTGGCAAATTAGTTATAGGTTGTCTGCTATCCAAAGAGTAATATCTTGTAATGTTTAAGCTTGATAAAATGACATAAAGAGGTCTCATAATTTTTAAATTATAAACCAATCTTGGAACAGTCACTTTCATTGCCATATTTAAAGCCGTCTAGCAATAACTTTGCAGCCGAATTTGTGTCTGGCAAATTAATTGTAGGTTGTCTGCTATCCAAAGAGTAATATCTTGGAATTTTTAAGCGTGATAAAATGACTGAAGAGGTCTTATAATTTTTAAATTATAAACCAATCTTGGAATAGGCTATTTCGTTGCCATATTTAAAGCCGTCTGGCAATAACTTTGCAACCGAATTTGTGTCTGGCAAATTATAGGTTGTTTGCTATCCAAAGAGTAATATATTATCTATAAATATTGACCTGACTGAGTGTTAGTGACATTGGTACCGTCTAGCAATAATGGATTAATATCACAAATAATTAGCATAAACAAATGTTACAAACGAAAATCTGCTAAAATGGCGTAATTAAAGTTTTTGGACCTTTATAACTCCTTCTCCCACAGATAAACGCGACTTTACCCGACTGACAGACCGCCCGCAAACGTACTACACCATAAATGGGAAGAACATATAAAAAACAAGCTTTGATAAAATGACGTAAATTTGAAGTTTTTGAACTGCATAACCCCTTTTCCCACAGGTAAACGCAACGTCTCCGGACTGCCAGACCTCTTGCAACGTATTCTGCCATAAAACGGAAGAACATGTAAAAAAATGAGCCTTGATAAAATGACGTGACGTTGAAGTTTTTTGACCTGCATAACCCCTTTTGCCACAAGTAAACCCAACGTCTCCAGACTGCCAGACCGCTTGCAAACGTATTCTATCATAAAAGAGAAAAACATATCGAAAAATGAGCCTTCATAAAATGACGTGATTTTGAAGTTTTTTGACCTGCATAACCCCTTCTGCCACAGGTAAACGCAACGTCTCTCGACTGCCTGACCGCTTGCAAACGTATTCTATCATAAAAGGGAAAAACATATCAAAAAATGAGCCTTGATAAAATGACGTGATTTTGAAGTTTTTTGACCTGCATAACACTTTATGCCACATGTAAAGGCAACGTCTCCAACTGCCAGACCGCTAGCAAACGTACTATACCATAAAAGGGAATAACAAAAAAAAAAATATGAGCGTTGATAAAATCAGGTGACGAAAACGTTGGTACCTCTTAGACTAGAAGAGTATCGCTTGTTGCTTCCGGTATTATCAAGTCTACGATATCCATCTATGCTTTTATAATCTAGTCTAAACTATGACGGAAGGATCAAAACATCGAAAGGCTCTCTCCATCACTGAGAATTTGCAAATTATAATCAATACGATGCCCAAGCTGTCTCAAATAAGTATGCATTTGCCAAAGAAAAAGGCATACCTAGTCAACTTTAAGGACTTTGTTAAAGAATAGGAATGCCATCGTTAATCAAGCTGTGGTTGGAGGAACAAAGAACAAGAAAATAAAAACCTCCAAGTTTGAGGACATGGAAAACGCTCTTCACGAGTGGTTTGTTCAAGCGTGCTCTGCGAATATCCCAATGAGCGGCTTGTTAACCCTTTAACGGTCGCATTAATTTACGGTTTAAAAATTGAAATTCATTATCACCACTTTAAATATATATATATATTCATCTTCTTTAATGGCAAGTAAAACGATACCAGAATAAAACCAATTACACTATTTTATAAAACTGGTGGGAATCAAACAATTTTGAATAAAAGCAGTGAAGGTTGCAGCCCGTGACTGTCTCGGGCGCGACGATTAAGTGGTTAATACAAGAAAAAGCTTCTTAAATCGCACCAAAAATGGGATTGCTAAATTTCAATGCCTCAAATGGATGGCTGGATTGACTTAAAATTCTGTACGTCATAAAATTCAAGCAAGTGTGTGGTGAGTCAGCTCAGACAACATTGATGATATTCACTGTTGGAAAATTAATGCGCTTCCGCAACTTTTAAAAAACTACTCAAGTCGGGATATTTACAACGTGGACGAATTTGGGCTTTTTTACAATCTGACACCCAATAAAACAATGTCCATGAAAGGAGAAACATGTCATGGAGGCAAACTGAGCAAAGAGCACCTTACTATTCTTCTGCTCGGTGCCAATTCTGATATATCAGGTTGCTGATCATAAATTAATTAAAGCTGCTGATCATACGGAAATCACGCAAACCGCGATGTTTTAAAAATGTCAAGAATTTTCCCTGCCTGTACGAAAGCCAGCGTAGAGCATGGATGACGGGCAACATTTTTACAACATGGCTCCGTAATTTTGATCAGCGTATGAGAAAAGAATCGTGCCATGTATTATCGATTGTGGACAACTACCCTGCACATCCAAAAGATAACGAAGACTTGAATAATGTCCAAGTAGAATCTCTACCTCCAAATTCGAATAGTGTCATCCAGCATATGAACTAAGAAATAATGAACAGCGCCAAAGTAAATTACAAGACTCGCGTCGTACGGCGATACCTTCACCAAATGGAACACCGCAGCAATCCTTCTTGCTACGAGTGTCGCCGAATTGCAATCCTCGACGCTATGCACATGCTTACTGCAGCATGGGAGAGTGTCATACCAACAACAATTACGAACTGCTTTCACAAAGCAGGTTTCGGAAGAAGCGAGGACATCATTTACACAAAACCAATCTCGCACCCTAATGTTGAAGAAGATTGGCTGGCCGCACAAGAATCTGTAGGGGGGAATTTTTTCGATTTTGTCACGTTCATTAATATCGACAAAGATCTAGTTACCTCCGAACTTAGAAGTCTGGATGATATCATCGCCGATGTAACTGCGACTGAAAAATCGGATGAGGAGGAAGAAGATGATGAATCTGCGCTTCCGACCCCATCCCAATTCTTCGAAGTTACAGAAGTATTGCATTTCCTAAGACAATATGCGTCACTGGACGGAGGACTCTCAATAAGCGAACTTTACCACTACCTAACTAAGACGGAAAACATCATGGTGATGGCGCAACCGCATGTCAAACAGGCCAAAATTGACAGCTACTTTTCCAAAAAGTAACTTTTTTGATATTATTGACATCAGTAATTTTTTTAATTGACTTTTTATTATTATCAACACTATTTATTATCGCATCTATCTGTTCTGTCAAATCCTTGTATAGCTAACAAGGATTTCAATTTTGTTAACATTAGTTTTAGTTAATATGTATTATTATTTTAACACAATCAATCTAATTGGAAAATTTATCATACGAGTTGAATATTTCCAACTGAGCCAAAAATTGCCCAGGACAGGAATCGAACTGGTTATCTGAGCGAAAAATCCCAGCCAGCTATCACCCAGTTAGCTTAACAGGTAAAGTATTGGCCTTGATGTAAGCCAAGTACCTGGATTCGATTCCTGGCCTGGGCAATTTTTCGCTCAGTTGGAAATATCCAACTCGTATTAGTTAATATGGTTAGCAGAAATTTTTATATTCGTCTTATTCAATTTTATGTGTCATAAATACATCGAAATTTGAACATCCATAGTATTTTTACTATAGAAAATAACGATTATATGAATTTTCAGCTTTTAAACGTTCCTGATTAATAAGCACATAATGAGTAAAATAAATAAAATGTCATTTTATGTCTTAAAAACGCTAAAAATTGACAGAAAACGTGTTTTTTCCGCATAGATTGTTATTATATGGACCACTCGACAAAAATTCGCGACCTTCGGTTAATACGCGAACCTGTCTAAAACGCGAATTTTTATCGGACCCCTGATTCGGGTATTAACGAGGTTCAACTGTACTAGCTCTGCTCTCTTTATTAACTGACTACTTAAATGATGGAACACAGCTTACAAGGAAGGTCTCCATACGGGCATACTCAGAAAAATCTGAAAAAATTACAGAATGTTCTTCTCATATAGTTATATATGTTTATAAAAAAAATTTCGGCGGAATCGCCTTATAACGTCCGTAAAAAAATAATAAAAATTTCGTTTATTTGGCGATTTATCTCCGGTTGGCGAAAAAACGAAATTTTGAAAAATACGCTTTATGACGATGACTTATAAGCAGGCTTTGATGTCGAGCATACAAGTCTGATGTATGTTGTTCAAGTAAAAATAAATAAATAAAAAATACGCTTTTACGCTTCGAATACTTTTTAAAGAAAAAACTTTCTATGTTCAGTTTATTTAAATTAGTTTAAGTAATTTTAGTTTTGCATTTTTACTTTACTTTAAGTGTAATTTTGTCATAAACATTTACAAGTACTTATAACAAAATGAAATTAATATATTTTATCATTTAAAACACAATTTGAATTGATTAAAATTGTTCCAAATTGAAAAATACACTGTTAAAAATCTGCTGCATTTTGTTGCAACGCACTCCCCTTCTTGTATAGAAAACGGTTACTTGGCCGTGAAATGGAGCTTTCTCATTGGTTGGAATAGAGATATTATATACAAGCGGTGGAGTGCGTTGCAGCAAAATGCAGCATATTTTTAACAGTATCGCACAAGCTACAACACCGATAAAAATGTGTACCATTTTCTGCAGCGTCACTCCACCGCTTTTATAAAAAAACGGTAAATTCACCGTGCTATGGAGCATTCTCATTGGTCAGAAGAGAGATATTCTATAAAAGTAGTGGAGTGACGTTGCAGTAAATGCTGCAGATTTTTAACAGTGAAGTCAATTAAAATCAATTTTCAGATTCATTAAAATCGTCTGCTTTTGGCGAGGAAATTCACTGCTCGCCAAATCCTGCGTCGCTTTCAGCTTTTCACGCCAATTATTCCAAACTATTTTATTTTTTTTATATATTTAATAATGTAATTCCGCCGCTAATTTTCACTGATCCTTTATTACCTACATGAGTAGTTTAATTCGTATTTTTTTTCAAAAAATTTTGAGTATGCCCGCAATGGAGACCTTCCTTGTTACACGTCCGCCTATCGGATCTCCAAGAGTTCTTTGAGTCACCAAATATTTTATTAGAAACTAGGGTTTTCCCTTAGACACAAGCAAGACAAACACTTATCACCATGAAGAGCAGGAAAATGTCTAACATAGCTTGTCTTATTTGTTGCATTCTTTCTTTACCGGAAAAGTAATGGTTACAAAAATTCTTCTCCATACACTGTAAAAATACAAAAATAAATGTTTTGTTATTGTAGGAAAGTAAAATATAACCACGAATGAAAATATGTAATAATCTTTTCCGAATTATGCACACGAGTCTAAAAAAGAACTTTTTATTTCTATACAGAATTCAGAAGTCAATTTATTCTGCAAGAAGCATTTTTAAAGACAGAATTTCTTTTCCCGTCACTGATTTTCGGAAACATTTATCATTAGTTTTTATAGTGTGATAAGTTTCCTCAAATCGGAGTATTTTTATATTGTTTTTAGGATGCTATTAATTCTTAATTATACTTTTTAAGCAGCGCAACTACAATTATACATGCAAGTGTGTCAAAATAACATTAATTTTAATATTAAGGCTGTTCTCAACTGCTCTGCTCAATAAGCACAAAAAGTTTTGACATGATTGCAAATTCATTTTTAAATAGAAAGTTATAAAATTGGAAGACTTGACTATAGAGGCCATTTGGAAGGGAACTTTGTTTTCCATTTTATGATAATTAAATTACCTCTTGAGTTATAAGTAATTTCGATCACTTGATCACGCGTTTTTCTTCGTTTGTAAGACTACTTTTTCTGCTTTCGTTGGGAAAAGCGGTTCAAAATGTCAACTTAGATTGCTTGACTTGAAAAATCTTATGCGTTTGTAAAAAAAAAAAAAAAGAATAGGAAAATAACTTTAATTTTAATGTTGTAAATTGGTCATTTTTGTACTAATGATAATGTCGACTTGCAAAGGGTGTTATTTGATTCATAATTAAAAATAAATAAATAAATAATGATAACCCACTTAACCTTTTTTAATCTTTCACTGATTCTTATTTATAAAAAGTAAATCGGCTTCTGGGAAAAACCCACCTCTACAGTGTGGCATTAATTATCATCACATCTTCATGTAAGCGGCAGCGAACGTGTTAAAATTCTCCCTCCTCTTAAGAAAACAAACAGTAAAACAATTCTGTTTTGAGGAAGCTCATCGGAAACTCATTTCTATTGCCAAAAAAGTCCTTCCCTAATTTTCGTGAATGGCCGTCACTTATTGTTCCTATAAAAATCTATTTAACCAGCACTAAAATATCATTTTCGACTTTGTATTCATAAAACCTGCCTTATCTTTTAACAAATGATCGTATCGGCTTGTGGATGATGTAATTCGATCCAAAATTAAAAAATACTTCATAAAAGATCCCCCACTTGACTTAAAAAAAAGACACTTTAACTCTTCCTTGAATTAAAAACAGTCTCAACTTCTCCAAAAAATAAAACATGCTAGAACAACTTTATTTTTTTGGAGACTAACCGTAATGTGTAACTCCAAAATAAAGTTTTTTCCCAAATTTTGATGAATGGCCATCAATTGTAACTACAATATATTAATAAATGGATATTAAACTACTGATATTAAACTATAAGCCCCCCCCCCCCCCAAAAAAAAAAAAAATCAGGAATAATGTTTTTCGAAAATTGTGTTTCCGAATACTAACTCTGCTCCATTTATTAACCAACTACTTAATTGATGGAACACAACTTAGATGCCCACCTATCGGATGTCGGGGGATTCTTAGAGTGATCAAATATTTTATTAGAGACTAACTTTCCCTTAGACACAGACAAGACAAATACTCTTTCCATAAAGAGCAGGGAAAACGTTTAATGTAGCCTGTCTTATTTGTTGCATTCTTTCTTTACCGAAAGATAATGGTTACAAAGATTCTTCTCCTTACGTTGTAAAAACACACACACACAAACAAAAAAAAAAATGTTTCCTATTCTAGGAAAATATCACATAACCGCGAACCAAAATATATAGTAATGTTTTTCGAATTATACACACAAGTTCGAAAAGGATTTTTTTTTTCTTTTTTTTTTTTATAGAGAATACAAAAAGCCAATTTGTTCTGCGAAGAAATATTTTTAAAAGCAGAATTTATCTTTTTCTGTCACTAATTTTTGAAAATGTTTATTATTAGTTTTTATAGTGGATTGGTAAGTTTTCTCAAATCGGAATAGTTTAATATAGTTTTCAGGATACAATTAATCCCTAATGATACTTTTTAAGCCACAAGGCAAGCTAAAAATTTCCCATGGATTCGCCCCTGTCTGCAGCCAAGAATAGACATCGTTTAAAGCTTTTGCATGAAAAACACTCATATATTAACTTACATGTACATAAAACATAAGTATGATTTTTTGAAAATAATTTTTAATATAAAAAATAGTTTCCATGTCAGTTGATTATATCTTCTTCTATGAGTTATTGCATAGGAAATTGTATGGAAAAGAAGATTTTAATGTTTCTGCGTATTTTAGCACGTTAAAGAAAAAAAAAATGTCTACCACTTATTACAGAATATCATTACATTAAAGTGCAAAAAAGGGGAGGCGGCTTTTTTTAGAGATTTGTTTTATTAGCTCACAGGCTATCATAGCCTGAGAGCTTATGTGCCCGTCCGTTCTGTATGTATGTTCGTACGTAACGCGATAACTCATGATAAAAATATCGGATCCACTTGAAATTTTGTATATAGGTATATCCTGATAAGGCGCTTCCCTGATTAGTTTTTGGAGTTCATTCGATATGTATAACAGGGGGAACGGGGGGCTCATGCCCCTCCCCTTAATTGATTTAATGGGTTTTTCATGCAGAATTAAGAGTTTTCGTTTAAAATTTAGATATAGGATCATTTTGATGAGGCAATTTCGTGACTTTTATTAGGTGTTCATTGAATAAGTATAAATAGGGGGAACAGGGGTACTAATGCCCCCCCCCCCGTTACTTGACATAAATGGGATTTTCATGCAGAATTAAGTTTTCGTTCAAAATTTAGATTAGGATCATTCTGATGAGGCGATTCCGTGACTGTCATTAGGTGTTCATTGAATAAGTATAAATAGGGGGAACAGGGGTTCTAATGCCCCCCCCCCGTTAGTTGATATAAATGGGATTTTCATGCAGAATTAAGTTTTCGTTCAAAATTTAGATTAGGATCATTCTGATGAGGCGATTCCGTGACTGTTATTAGGTGTTCATTGAATAAGTATAAATAGGGGGAACAGGGGTTCTAATGCCCCCCCCCCCGTTAGTTGATATAAATGGGATTTTCATGCAGAATTAAGTTTTCGTTCAAAATTTAGATTAGGATCATTCTGATGAGGCGATTTTGTGACTGTTATTAGGTGTTCATTGAATAAGTATAAGTAGGGGGAACAGGAGTTCTAATGCCCCCCCCCCGTTAGTTGATATAAATGGGATTTTCATGCAGAATTAAGTTTTCGTTCAAAATTTAGATTAGGATCATTCTGATGAGGCGAGTCCGTGGCTGTTTTTAGGTGTTCATTGAATAAGTATAAATAGGGGGAACAGGGGTTCTAATGTCCCCCCCTTAATTTATATAAATGGGTTTTTCAAGCAGAATTTTCAGATTTCGTTCAAATCTCTGAATAGTTTTGGAAGTTTAATGGTTAAGTATAAAAGAGGGGGATAACTCTTTTTAAATTATATAAAAGCTAAATGGGTTTTTATTAAGAATTATCTAATTTGCTCTGAATTTTGGATATAGATTTTTTATATGATAAAGCATGTCTTTGATAGTATAGGAGGTTCAATGATTAAGTATAAAAAAAAGAGGAAAGGGGAGAGCTGTTTCCCCTTCTTAATTTTTTTTTTCGAACGGAATTAACCCTTGAAAATATAAGGCTTTAATGTGCAATTAGTATTTGTAGCCTGTGAGCTCAATGCCATCAGTTTAACTGGGCAGTATTCTTTTTATTTATTTATTTAGTTAGTTTTCGAAAAGATTTAAACACTAATATAACTGAGCGAAGAGGACTTTTTTATAAATATATTTTAATTTAAAATAATATTAATAAATAGATTTGAAAATTTTGTATCGCTAAATAATATGATTTTAATAAAATATGTTACATTTTTATTTTATCTATTTTCCTGCGGCCAAAATGGTATTCAGAATTTCAAAGTAAATTGCATGTGAAAAAGTATAATTCTATTAATATCACAATAATTAAAATAAAGATAACTACAACAATTTTTAAGAAACGGAACAGAAAATTCTGCAACAACTCCAGAGAAATAGGTTTTGCCAGTCAAGTAATAAAATTAATTTGGAAGAATCTTGAGAAATAGGATAGAAGTCGAATACAAAGGAGCGAAGACCAAAATAGTTTTTCAGCAAATTGCATGCGTCGACCAAATTTTTAGCCTGAGCAAGTTCTGGAAAACAGAAAATCAAGTTTAGAATAACAGAACTTTAAAATTTATGAATCTTAAAACAGTTTTATGACAACCTAATGAGAAGCTTAATTTAGAAAGTAATTAAAATGAAAAATATACATAAAAAGCTGATTAATAGCATTAGAGCAACTTATTACAGAAAAATCTGTCGGAAGGAAATTGGAAATGTCTTTTATCATACGTAAAATCTTCCTGCAAAATCTGCCTCTCACCAACTTTTTAAAAATATATAGCAGGGTATAAAGTAGCTTTTTCGTTCATACTTAAAAAAAAGTGAATTGAAGATCAATAGTTATTTCAGTCTTAAATGAGCCGTGATAACAAAAGTACTTTGCGAAAAGCAACAACACAGGAAAGAGAGACACAATGAAGAAGATGCTCAAGTATGTATGTGGCATTTATTAATGACAGGGGAATATTACATTCTCGTGTGGTGACCCCCGGTAAAGGCCATACAGGAGCACTACATCTTTGTGAAGAGCAATCAGAGATAGAATGAATTGTGACCATCAGATAAGATAGCCAAAATGTGTTGAGCTAAATGTGGTTGCCCTTAAATTATTGTAATCTCACAGATAAGCGCATAAAGAAAGTTTAAATTAAAACGTGCCAACCGAACAGTTAATTTGGTGTTCAATATATCAACGTACAATCACCGCAACAAAGGAGCATATGGTTTAGAAATATCTTTTTCTGTACTTTCTGATCAAACGAAATTATGCTCGCTCAGATAATGATTTTAGGACGAGGAAAGATTTGTTTTTGATTCATTTTATTAACGGTCTCGGATGAGCATGAGAACCTACGTAACTGGAATTTAAAGGAAAGAGAAAAGAGATAAATATATTCTTTTTAGAAAGTAAAAAGAATGTTTAATTGATTTGAAATTGTAAAAGATAACTTAAATTTTAAACTTGAGAATTTAATTTAAAAAAGGAGTTAAAAATAATATATGTGATGTCATGTTACTTTCGACATCACTCAGGGATATAGTGGAGCGTTACGAGCAGGCACGTAGCCAGGGAGGGGGCTAAGGGGGCTGAAGCCCCTCCCGAAAGTTAAAAAAATTTGAAGTTAAATCTTATAATAGTAAAAAATCCCATAATTTCCTTTTTTTTCCCCTTTACAATCGAACAATGTATATTCTAGTTGTAAAAATATAAATTTATTCAGGTAAATTTATAAACGGAATTTGTACTTCATGTACAGTAAAATTCAATAGGTGTAATGCATGTATTATATCATTAGACTTCGAAAAAATAAGTTTCATATGCGTATGGCGTATAATTTAATTTTAGGAATCAAATTTAAGGCATTTACTTTGTGTTATGATCTGTCTTAATTTCCTCTATACTCATTATATCACGATATAATAAATACTTCAAGTGATCAGTGATCATTGTTAAAATGTTTTGTAGAAAAGGGAGCCAAAAACAGTAATAGTCCCTTGTAACGTAAAAATTATATAAAAAATAATGATTTTTAAAAAAACTTTTAACTATTAAAGGCTTTTATTAAAAAAAAAAAAAAAAATCTAATAACAGGAAATTTCGAAAAGATATGGTGCAAAGAAAAGCTATAGGGTATCAAAAAACTTTCAAATGCGTCATAGGCGGCCGGTATTTCCCGGCTCTTCACTGAATAAATTTGAGTTAAATTGTTTGCATATGAATCTTTAATTGAAAGAGAATATGCACAGAGTAGTCTGTGTAGGAAAGCTTCTCTGTCTTTTGTAGAATTATGAACTGCAAGGATGGATACCCCTGAATAGGGATCTAACATTCTAAGAATCTAATTTTATGCCGAGCAAGAAATGCTACTTTGAGCTAATCATAATATTGGCCCTTTAACATTAGAGAACAAATAAAAAGATAGTAGGCTAAGAACTCTTTTAAGATTTGTAGCAACGCCTGGAGATGAGGAATTGAAACATTATAAACGCCCATAGAAATACTATTTCTTACTTCAGCCCAGGCAGTAAGAATGAAATCATTCTTACTGAATATGGGATATAGTTACTGAAGAATTGATTACCAAAATAAATAACGCCATCTGTTTTAGGTTGAATACTGATGAAAAGTATGGACATTTCAAGCACTGACTAGTGTGCCCTTTGTGTTAGATAAGTGGACTAGTATTTATAAAATGCAATAACCCCAATAAATCTGGAAATTATTTTAGGTTCATTCAAGTAAATGAATTGCCCGCCAAATATATAACAGAAGAGATAGTAAAACGTTGTACTGAATTACATAATGATATGTCTAGATGCGTCACACAGGCGTATGACTTAGAAACTAATATGTTTGGACATGTTAGTGGGATTTAACCTTCAATTCATCAGTAGTGTCCCAAACTCAGTTACCTCCAGTTTGCAAGCCATTATTTAAACAAACCATAAATTGTCCTAAAACATACACTGATTCCTGCCATTCGAATATCTCTTGGAACAGTTAATGAACTGATAGTTATTTTAAAAATCACCTTATGGTAAATTTGATCCTTCAACAACCAATTTCATCATATACCCCAGAAAACAAAAGATAATGACTTTTTCGCCTTTGAAACGCAAGATTTATAGAAAGTCATGAAAATATGGTACTTTCGTTAAGCTGTTTGAATAAATTTGCATTAGCTTAGAAAATATTTCGAAAAACACATGAAATAGTTCTTCACCAGCTAACAAACCTTTCTGACAGTCATGGAATTGAAAAGAGTGCTTTTTTTACAAGCTTATTTGTTTGTGACAAGCTTTTCAATTTGATAAAGCCATTGTCAGCTAGCTCATTTTCATAAAAAAAACTCATGGCACAATTTCAGCTGTAACTCATGCTAAAGATGTCCTAATTATATTGAAAAACATAGAGAAAATGAAATGCGATCAAGAATCGTTTGAGAGAATTCTATATCAAAACTTAGAAAAACGTCTTTCAAATTGAAATAAAAATCCCAAGATCAAAATTTAGACAGGCTAAACATACAAACCACCAAATTACATCCACTAAAAAGTATTATAGGGCTACAGTCTGTATTTCCTGTGTTGAAAGTCTTTTTCAAAATTTAAATGAGAGATTCATTTCAAGTGAAGACATTTTAAGCGATTTTCAAATGGAATAAGCAAACAAATTAGAGAATCTCTCTCAATATTTCGAACGTAAGGTGTTAATTTCGTAAGTGAAAGTTGTTGCGAGAGAACTCGTAATGTTCACAGAAATACAGTGTCCTAAAAGTTTCAGAGTACACTGTTAAAAATTGCTGCATTTACAGTATACACACTCCGCCACAATAAAATATCTCTATTCCAACCAATAATATAGTCAGTAATATAGCTCATATAATAATATAGCTCGATGATATAGTCAAGTGGCCGTGTTCTATACAAGCGGCGGAGTGAATATGCAGCAAATGCTGCAGATTTTTTACAGTGTAATGCGATGCATTACAATACAATGAAACACTTGCTGACAGTTTTGGCTATCATTCCGGTAAAAATAGACAGGGTTGAAAAATCTTTTTCAACAATGAGAGAATTAAATTTTTGCCTCGAAGCACTATGGTTGATAAGAGGCTACTGTTGGTGATGTTTATAACGGCCAATTAGCTACACGAGGAATGTGGGGCCGAAGGGATGTGGGGTGCCCTCCATGGGAGTCATGAAAAGAGAACCTAGGTCTTAACTTTGCAATTAAATCCCAGGTTCGAAGAAAGTTATGGCAAATTAAGCTGACGGGCGAGATTGGGTTCGAACCCAAAACTTATCAACAAACCGATAAAAGACTGAGCAGCCTTGTAATGATATCTACACTGTAAAAAAAAAGGGTCGATCTACTAAAAAAACTTTAGTGATCCTTGTAATTACTAAAAAATTTTTAGTAATCTTAGTCGGTTACTAGAAAATCTGTAACAATTACTAGAAAAAAGTTAGCAACGAATAGAGTTAATAGTTTTATATTTTTAATAGCTCTTACTAAAATGCAGTTGGTGTGGCCTTGATAGCATAGTGGTTATAGTAACGGACTCGAGGCTAAAAGGTCCCGGGTTCGAAACTTGCCACCGCCAAATACGCCCCGAATGTATGTAGTGTCTCGTTAATAAAGAGATTATGAAAATCCTGTCGGAGCAGTTAGGAATGTTTGGTGCTTCCATCTATTGCAGTTTTGCCGAAAGTCTTGATGCAGCTCGAAGAAAGCTCCAGCCCTTCGGGTGCACGAGCTCTAAAAATAATTTTAGAGCTATTACTAAAATTTGCTTGGTGGCTCATACTAAAAATTTTTAAGTTAGTTATACTAAAAATTCTTTTGTTGAGTTTACAAAAGAAATGCTTGTTTCACTTGCAAAAGAAAACTTTGTAATGGTTACTAAAAAATTCTGTGGAATACAAATTTACTAAGAAATTTTTAGTAACCTCTTGAATTTTTTTTTACAATGTATTCGTTGAGACATTACAGTATATCTTGTTAAAATAATCAGCCCCATGGCTGCGAAGAAGTCACGAAGAATACTTGAGTAGCATTGATAAATTTATTGTACCAAGAGTACTGCATTTATAACTTTTGTAATCAAAGAATGGGAAATATAATTTTTAGGATTACCTATAATTTGTAACAATTATTTTTTATTTGAAAAAAAAAATAATATGCGTAATTTTATTTACAGATTAATTATTTTAAGACCCCGCATGCAATTAAAGACACTTGTACACTGATATTAATATTGTGTTTTAAATCCATTAAAATTACTTGATTGCATTTTGATATATTTTTTTTAAATTTCTTATATACACGAGGTTCTTCGCAAAAATTGTGCTTTTTTATTTATTTTTGCAGCTTTATTCCCCAAAAAACACTTTTGCTTTTCGAACTGATTCTGAAACAGGTCTTAGAAACCAAAAATTGTTATAGAAATCTAAAAAATAGCAATTTTTGAAATGACGAGTACATTATGCAGGATTATTTCGTAGGTTAAGCCTTGTTAATTTTTTAATTTACGCTTTAAATTATGCAGGGATGTAGTGGAGGGCATATGCGGGTGTATGCCGTATATCTTGTGGATTTTTTTTAAAAGAGCACCGTATACCCTCTGTTTCTCAAGAAAGCTATAGTGCGTACACTCTAGGGTACACACTCTGCCTTTAGTATGTACCCTCTACTTAGAGCATATACCGTCTGTTTTTTTAGGACTACACTACTGAAATTATGCCCATTACTGCTGTCAGATAAAAGAAAATTTCAAGACTGAGCCCCTCCCGAAAGGAAATCCTTGCTACGGGCCTGGTTACGAGGGTATACACAGTGTACCTTCTGAATTTTTTTAAAAAGCTGCGTATACTCTCTATTTCTCAAATTAAACATTAGCGTATACATAGCTATGAACGCCCATGATGTCAGTGTATACCATCTACTTATACCGTATATTCTCTGTATTTTTACGTCAACAACAATGATATATAGTATTGATATCTGCCTCAGAAACTGGATGAAGAACACCGAAATGTTTGATTTCGCATGAAAAGTGCAGAGGTCGAAAAAGCTCCCATCATGGAAAACAATAGTTGATCTTGGAGGCGTGAAACTTTAACTACTAACTGTGTAAATGCATTTACACAGTTAGTAATATTATTGACTCAATTGTTCAACAGTATCTTGGCAGGAGATCCAGAATCACAAGTAGAATATTTTAATAATAAATTTTGAAAAAAGGGTAAACAACTTCTGCAACAGCTACAAAGGAATAAATGTTACAAGTTCAATCATAAAATTATTCGGGATAAATTTAAAACATGGACTAGAAATGAAATGAATATGAAATAAACGAAAAACAAAATCATCAACTATATTTTTGTTCAACATCATTTGCATCGACCTCATTTTTGTTCAACAGCGTAACATCAACCACATTTTTGTTCAACACCATTTGCATCAAACACATTTTTGTTCGAATACAAGTTCTGAAAAAAAAAAAAAAAAAAAAAAAAAAAAAAAAAAGTGAGACAACCGAAGAGAACTTTTGTTTGTGGATCTTGAAAAAGCTTATGATAGAGTATCGAAAAGTTTGCTTTGACTAGCATTTAAAATAGCAAATATAAATAAAAAGCTGATCATCATTATGCTATCAATTTATTACAGAAAAAATATAGAGTTGAAGTTGGAAGCAAGTTCTCTGAGCCTTTCATAGCTAGGCAAGGCTTTTTTTTTCCAGGTTGTTCGTTAATGCTCTACAATTTTATTTAAAGAGTACATTGGTATTTGCCCTAGAGAATGGACGAGGAAATGTCATAAAATGGGCTAAAAAATGAATCATAGTAAATATATGTGTCACTTATTACTCTTAGCCGATCAAGTCAGTACAGCAAAAAATGAAGAAAAAAAGCCATACATAAATATTTTACAAGTTAAATTATATTTATGGTTGTTCTCAACTACTCTGCTCAACAAGCGCAAAATATTTTGACACATTTACAAATTCATTTTTTAGCGGAAAGATATAGAATTGGAAGGTCTGACTATGGAAATGATTTCGAATCTAATCGTGTTTTTAATTTTGTGATCAAAAAACTACCTACTGAGTTATAAGCGATTTTGATCACGTGACAAATGTGTTTTTCATTCCTGTTTCAGTGGTTATTCTTCTTTCGCACCGAAATTCTGTTCAAAGCACCCACCTTGACAACATTTTCTGAAAGATCTATTGCATTTGCTACCCCCCCCCCCCCCCATAAAAAAAAGAAAAAAAAACGGGAAAAGAGTACGATTAGATAGTTTTTGAACAAGAACCTCTGCTACTTTCATGCATTTTCAAATTAAAAATTATGTCATAAATTTGCCCTTTTGGGTATAAGAATAGCCTTTAGATAAATGGGAATTAACGATAATCATAAGCAAAATTGAACATTTCACAAGCTTGAAAGCTAATACTTTATTGGAGGGCCAGAATTTAAAAACTGCTGATGAATTCAAATATTTTGGATCTATCATTAATCAGGATGGCTTGTGTCAGAAAGAGGTGAATAGGAGATTTTTAGAAGGTAGAAAACAATGTTGAACTCTGTTGTGCGGAGTTGCTATGTTCTCATCAAAGCTCAATGGTTAATTTATAATGATATCGGGCAAAGCACTTGAAAGCATGAAACTTAAATTTTTCTCTAAAAAAGAAACTGATCTCTTACAAAATGGACTTCTGATAAAGATCTGCAAGTACATTAAGGTTAAAAAGTTAAAAAGTTAAAAATTTAGGAATATTCTGAAATCACGGAAGCAGGGTTATCGCTGGCTTTTGGCCAATCTTAGCGATTTGGCGAATAAGAAATAAAAAACAGTAGCCAAATGAAAAAAAAAAAAAAAAAAAAACATTAGTAAAATAGATGGGGCGTGAAACGGGGAAAAAATTCCAGCTTTAAGGATGCTGGTCACTCAGTTTCCATTGCGGAGGAAAAATCCCTCCGCAATGTTAAGTCTATGGACATTTAATGCATTCGTATATTTAAAATATCTCCCCAGAAAATTAATACATTTTATTTCTGTTTTTAGCGTACTCTTCTTAAAAGATGTCTCTTTTTTTCTTAGTTCTCATTTAACATTTCAATTTAACATTCGAGTTTATAGTTATTTTTTAAATATTTAAATTGAGAGTTTGTTGAATTTTCTTCATTTTTCAATATATACGAGAGGGAAAAAAATCATAATACTAAATGCGAAATCCTATGCATCTAAAAATCCACGCACAATTTTATGTAGTATATTCTAATGAATGTGAAAAAAATCGAAACAAAAATGTTAATATTTATAAAAATTGTGAAGATTTTGAAAAAGTTAAATTTTTTAAAAAGAAATTAAATATTAGTAAAATAGGATGTTCTACAAGTCTTTTTTAAAATTTAATTTTAAGTATTAGGTATTGTACCATCACATATATTGCAGTATTATTCAAAATTTAAGAGATGGTTTCGAAGGTTTACACTGTCCCCTTAAATAATTTTCGCTCCCATATACTAAAGCGTTTTAATAACAACTTTATGGATTTATGTATTGAAATAAATGACACTTAAATAATGCCGATATTTCATTTTAAAGCCAAACTATACATACATTAATATATGTTGCCTATTTAAAACTTAATAATGCATGAAGACGTTGTAACATTAGCAAACCACTGATGATGCATTGTTGCCATCTCGACCGTTTCAAACAATTTTATTTCTTTTACGCATTGTCAAGAGTGAAATTCGGTTGCATCAGTCAAAAATAAAAGAACATTTCTAGGAAAGGCTTCTGAACGAATTCTATGTACCTATCATTTTTTTCGGAATTATATAGTGAATATAACATGATTCATAATAATGTCTATTTAAATGGCATTAGTGAAGGAAATTGATGGATACTGTCAAATATCGCATCAATTTCTTTTTTCATTTGATGCTTTATTCTATGCTTATGTGATTTATATCATAATGAAAAATACATTTCCAGTTTGTATTAATATATTTACATTATTTTATTTCCATTAACTGAGGGATTCGCGGGTTACAGACGATAGCTGAAACTCGAATAGATGTTTCGCATACACTCATTTTTACCTTATTCTATCTTTACAAGAAGAAAATATTGGATTCGTGAAAAAGGTCGGCTTCCGGTTTTTGATGAATTTACACGTTTCAGAAGATCCTGGACACGATTTTATGGTTTTTAGAAAATGTCTGTTTATCACTCTGTCTGTGAATCTGTCTGCTTGTCACAAAAAATGTGTAGATGCTCTATCTCAAGAAATAATACATGGAATTTTATGACGCTTTAGATTCAGTTAATCCATGGCATAAATTGGTACTGATTAGTTTTTGGTGTAAATCGCCTGTCAGGTGGCACCGTTATGCATCATTATTCATGATTATCACAATTGCTGTGTCTTAAGAACTAATGCACGAATTTTCATCCAACTTCATGAGCCTAGTCTAGTCGACGAAAAAGCTGTTAACTTGAGAGTCATTCTTTTTTTCTTTCTTTTTTCATTAATGTTGTAAACTCGTTGCTTATAAATGTAAACGAAAGTAAAAAATGTATTTCAAAATATATTTAAAGGCTTTAATACACTTTTGCAAATATTTTAAAAGCAGAATTGAATATTAAACTTTTTTCCATTTATCTTTTTTTTTAATGAATCACTCAGAGTCTTTCATTTGTTTCTAAATTTAGAATTTGTTTTTTGAATGGCAACGGTGAAGCGTTTGTTTGTTTATATTGTTAAAAGTAAATTATTTTTAATTTGGAACTTAATACATTATAATTGGATATTATATACATATTTTATAGAAAATATGCTGAACAAATGTTATTTCAAGTAGAAGAAATTATCTTTTAGTTGTCATATGTTACCATATTTTTTTTATTAAGCCTAACATGGCGTTTAGCTATAGTCGATTCGCAGACCAGAATAGTTCATACCGGACTGGTTACCTACACTTTTCTTCTCTCAGATTTTATTATAAGTAAATAGTCTCATGATATTTTGAGATTTTTGAAAAAGGAACAAAGTTTTGGAGGAAATAGATTTGAGGCACTGTTGATGAACAACAGTGCGTAAATTCAGGCCTGGTAGATGTATATTTTTGTAGCATATAGAAACACAATGACGAACTGTGTATAATATTATGCTTTTTTGTATTTCTTTTCAAATTTTAACTAGTTTACTGTTATAGGACTCACAAAGGTAGTCAACAAAACAATAATTTTTTTTTTTTTTTTTTTTTTTTTTTTTTTTTTTTTTTTTTTTTTTACTTTTCATTTTTAAAAAGGGTGTTTCAAAAATCTAGAATTTCCCAGCTGTAAGTCCAAAATTTCCAAGTTCACATATATTAATGAGTTACGCTCCCTTCCTCCGCCCCCCCCCCCCCATAACCCTTCATGGTGACGCCTCTGGATTAAGGGAATCCTTGTAATTATTGTTGAAATCAAAAGCGCGATCTTATCTATTTTGTCTGATTTATTTTATGGTTGCATGCAGTGCTTCATCAGTCTTGAAACGCAGGATACAACATATAACATTGTTGTTCAAACGCATGTATCGATTTCTATTAAAATTCTTAGTTAATGATGTGCTCTGCAGTTAACGTCTTTTAATGGTAAATCTAAGCAAACTAAATAAATAAATGAAATTTAACATGTGTTATTTTTATGCTTTGAAGAGGAAAAAAATACTAATTATTTTTAAACTTTTGTACTTAAACGAATTTTAAATTGAATTTTTTTAATGATATTTAGAAGTACCATCAGAATATAAAGGATGAAGGGAATCATCTTAATTATTGATTAAAAAAAGGCACTGACTTATTCATAATCTTTTCTAATAAAACAGACTCACTAAAAGCCATTATCGCAGAAATATTTCTTAAACCTTTCAATTTAATCACTGAATGCTTTTATTCTTTGATTTACTTAATTGCGTGCGTGAATCTTGTACCAGCGAATTGCAGCCCATTGAGTGTATTGTCTGTTTTATACTCTATGGTTGCGTGCAGTGCTTCATCAGATTTGAAATGCAGAGCACATATCGCATTGTTGTTCCAGCGCATATGTCGATTTCTGTTAAAATTCTTAGTTAATGTACTCTGCAATTAATGTCTTTTAATGGTAAATTTAAGCAAGATAAATAAATAAATATAACTTAGCTATGTGTTATTTTTTATGCTTTGAAGAGAAAAATAATAGCAATTATTTTTAAACTTTTGTACTTATAATTTTTTATTTTTCTACTTCAACACGAAGACTTCTATAAGTTATCCGTGGTCGAAATATAAGAATTAAACACGTATATTTTCACCAGATTAAACATAAATCGTTTTAAATTTTGAATTTCCTTTTCTATACACGTACTGAATTACTAATCTAAAATATAACTTTTTTAGAACTAATGGCGTTGAAAATTATTGCTCTTTTATAATTTTATTTTTCTTATCTTTTATTTTTCTCTACATTAAAATTCTATGTTCTTTATAATAAAGGGATAAAATTAAAACCTATACCTTTGTGAACAAATTGCTGGAAATTCTAAAATCAATATAGTATGTTTAACAAATGCAAATTTTCTTACTTCGAGAAAAAAAAAGCATATTGCCTCACTGAATAAAAGAAAAATATGTGATATCATAAAGGACAAACTTAAGTGTGTGTAACGGTGAGCATGTTCTCGACCTGATTTCGGTTTTGAAATTTTTACTACTGCAATTTTTTGAACTTCTAACGATTATACATTTCAATTTTTACACCATCGTATTGGAAACAAAACCTATGTTCAAATTCCATTTGTTTGAAAACTGTATCTTAATTGACTGATCTATTTTTTTAAAATAATTTTCAAGCATGATTTTTTGTATTTTATCTTTCTCATTTGATGCCTTCATTACATAATAACAATATACATTTTGCACATAAAACAATAAAAGTTTTTCAGTATTTTTTTGACTAATTTTCAATAATTTTTTAAACCTATTTCTATGGCGTGCAGCCCTATTGCGAAAGATTAACCCCTTTGCTCTTAACAGAATGTAAATATTTCAGAATTTGTTTCCAAGTAATATTTTATAATAAAAATAAAGCTTCATTTTACTAAAAGCTTCACAAATTTAATAGATATGTAATCGAATTATACGCTTAAATCACTGAAATTATCATAAAATCAAAAAATCTCGTGTAAATAAGGAAATCATATACATTTTCTTCGAATATCAACTCCTGGTATACGGCTAATACAAAAGTAATATTACTTTTAATAGGTTTAAAAACTTTATTTGGATATATTATTCCTTTTTTTCAGATTAAAAATGCCTTTTTGTGGTTTTGGTGGACAATCTAAGAAAAAACAGTAGTGTGGCAATTCTAAAACTTTCATCTATTTCATACTTATTAATACTTGTTGGAAAATGCATATAACAGCGCCAGTCGTTAACTGATTTACATCAAAAACTAATTATCAAGAACCTATGTAATTTCCAAATGAATATGAAGTTTGATGAAAATTCATGCATTAGTTTTTGAGATAATGGCTATTGCAGAAATCGTAAACAGTTCTGGGATAGCAGTTCCACTTGCTGAATGAGTTACACATAAAACTATTAAGGACCGATTTATATCAGAGACTGACTGAATCTGAAGTTTGATGAAAATTCATGCATTATTTTTTAAGAGACAGCTATTGCCGAAATCGTGAAAAATATAGCATAGTAGCATCACCTGTAGGATGATTTACATCAACCAAAAACAAAACAGCACTAATTTATATCAGGGACTAACTGAATCTAAAGCGTCAAGAAATTCATACTCCAACTTCACTCTCCTTTTTCTTTCACTTTCACAAAAAACTGAATATTTTCTATCGCATAGAATACATATATGGAAGCATAAATGCTGATTTAGATAAACACAGTTGAAATCGTACAATGTTTTTAATTATTCTATTTAAGTGGTCCTTTTTAAGCAAAAAGAAGCTCAGAGTCTGAGATACTTTTGCCTCCCCTCCTTCCCCCACTCCTTCTTTATTTTACACTTTCACAAAAAACTGAACATTTTCTAACTCTTAGAATGCAATTTTTCAATTTCTAGGGCTGTAGAATTTGTATTTTTAGAATTGGACTACCTACACGGGATTATTCCATTTTATTTTATAGTTTTGTTTGCATGGCGTTATTACCTTCATAGGTGGGTAATAACGCCAAATAACATTGGTCAAGAAATCACGCCATTACATTTTATGAATGCATGTTTGTTAAATAATTTTCATATATATAGATAGTCGATGAGTTGCTGTATCAAATCCTATATTTGTTTGAAAAATACAATCTAAAACTAAGCCGTGAAAATTGATGGAACCTTAACGTATCTTTATTACTCCAGGATACTTTATATAACTTTTAGTACGGTCATTAACTTTTTTAGCTCTAAAACTTCCTGGAGACATAAACATGTGCATTTCCTAGACATAAATATTTTTCTCGTTATTTTCGACCAAGAAAATATAAATGAAATAGCAGTAACATTAAACAAAAAATGACAAGGAATAAAAAAGAAAACTGAAAATTTATTGGAAGGGAAAAAATTTACTTCTTCACATTGAAATAATCATAACAAAAAAGTCTGCTGTATATAGTGAAATCTTCTGACTTTTTAGACTGGCTTGCACCTAATACGAAAAGCTTTATTACTTTTAATAAACTTCAACACATTACTTTTTTATTTTTAATATAAAAATACCTTTTAGTGCTGTTAGTTGGCAATCTAAAAAATATTAAATATAAAAAAAATCTATTATACATTTCAAAGTACAGATGTTGTATAATCAGCGCAACGACTACTCCTTCTAATGTCCTTGAACAATATAGAAACATAATTTGAAGAATCAATTTTACAATTAAAGAAATTGTAAATTTCAAAATGTGTCCCATACTTTCCCATTAAAAGAGAAGTAGTAGCGCCTCTTGCAAAATCTGTCCCCCCCCCTTATGTACTAATCGTTTGTGCATGACTAGTAATGCACATGACTAGTACTGTAAAAAAAAAATTCAAGAGGTTACTAAAAATTTTTTAGTAAATTTGTATTCCACAGAATTTTTTAGTAACCATTACAAACTTTTTTTTTGCAAGTGAAACAAGCATTTCTTTTGTAAACTGAACAAAAGAATTTCTTGTATAACTAACTTAAAAATTTTTAGTATGAGCCACCAAGCAAATTTTAGTAATAGTTCCAAAATTATTTTTAATAACCATTACGTGCGCCCGAAGGGCAGGAGGTTCCTTCGAGCTGCATCCAGACTTCTGAAGCGGAAGATTTTCGGCAAAACTGCAAAAGATGGCAGCACCAAACTTTGCTAATTGCTCCGACAGGATTTTCATAATCCCTTTACTAAAGAGTACTTACACTACGTACATTCGGGGCGTATTTGGCGGCGGCCGGTATCGAACCCGGGACCTTTTAGTCTGGAGTCCGTTACTATAACCACTATACTATCAGGGGCACACCAAGTGAGTTTTAGTAATAGTTATTAAAAATATAAAACTATTAACTCTCTTCGTTGCTAACTTTTTTCTAGTAATTCTTACAGATTTTCTAGTAACCGACTAAGATTACTAAAAATTTTTTAGTAATTACAAGGATCACTAAACTTTTTTTAGTAGATCGACCCTTTTTTTTTTACAGTGCAGACAGCAATGTTGAATTGCCTATGTGGATTGGTGTCCAGCTCTTGGGCACTGGAGTCCGTAAAAGCGCTGGCTGCATCACGTAATTATGTTTAATAATTAAAACACGTATGATAATTAAAACGATTAAGGGTCGTTCAAAAGTATTATGTAAGCAGCAAAGGGTGGAGGGAGAGGTCCATTGTCTGCTTATTTTTACTGTCAATCGACAGTAAGGGGGGGGGGGCAGGTTAACAAGAATGCTTACGTAAGCATTTGACAGAGAAATAACTATAGTTTAACAACAAAAAGCAAACGAGCAAGATTTGGATGAATGTTTAAAGGATGTTGAACGATTTGAGAAAAAATATATGTAGGTAAGAAGGACTGGAAACGGAGAACATTCCAGCCCATCACTGCATTGAAAACGTAATAACTGACAATGCAGAAATATGGATTCAAAGATCCTTGATAATAGATTAGAAATGTGAATGCCATACAAACACATAATATTTCTACGATTTTTGTTATATTAAAATTTCTAGTTATGTTCCTAAATAAGTTCAGGCCTGTTGTATTTCCCAAAGTCTTTTTGTTGTTGTTGTTGTTGTTCAGTACGATAGTAATAATATATCAAAAACTATTTTGTATTTTATGAATTGTTTAATGCAGTGGGTAACAATGTATTAAATCAATTTTGTTTTCCTTCGATACAACAACCTCTGTATTTCTATTTATCTAAATTTGCTAATTTAATAAAATAATTTATGGCTAATTGTACTTTTTATGACGCTGTCGATGTTAGAATGTTATAAAATCTTACGTAAGCAAAGGGGGAGGGGGAGAGATGTAGCATTTGATTATTTTTCCTTCCAAGGGGAAGGGAGAGATACAAAATGATTAAAAATACGCTTACGTAATACATGAACGACCCCTATAATTCTTAATTATATTCTTAATAAATAATAAATCATTATTATTATTAATTAAGAATAATTAATCCATATGTTAATCCATAATCATTATTAATTAAGAATATAGGATTTATACGGTTTGTTGACATTTTTTCAAGAGTGAGTTAATCTACTATTGTTAAAAGCATACGATAAAAATATCACTTGTAATTTTTTAGTCTTCGTTTAGTCTAGCTTATTGCAATTCAGACAGTTGGATCAAACACGTGTTTCTGCTTTTTCTAAAGTATTGATTTCTTTTAATCGGTATTGCATATTTAAAGCAGAAAATTGAAAAGCATTTCGTGCATTTGTATATTGTTTAAGGAATGTGCTAGAAATTTCTAAAAAAGTGCTGGCCATTATCGATCCAAAGGAAAAAAGAAAAACTCTGTTCTGAATATATCGTCTGCTAAAATGGATATTGAAAATTAATTTTCTCTTTTTCTCTCTAGTCTTGAAAGTGATAAATGAATTGCTTTGAGGAAAGGCGTTTCCGCTAAATTTCAAGGCCAGGGCAACAACGACATTTATACATGTTGTCTATAAATGTCGGTATATTGATTGAAATTTCGAGTTACATAAAGCGTAGCATAAAATCTTACGACTTGTGCACTGTTAAAAATTTATAGCATTCGACCGTTTTTTTGTAAACGGTTGCAAAACATAATTTAACTATATTCTGATCATACAATGAGCAATATTATGGTCAAAATAATGTAAAATGATGGCTGTGTAACCGTTTTCGATAAAAAAGGTCGAGTGACTGGTCAGAATGTTGCAAAATTTTAACAGTGTGTATTGTAATTTAGACAAATATACTGAGTACGTGTTTAGGAGGAATTAATCTGTTTTCTTCAATCACAAAAATCTGCTGCTACTATGGAAGAAGATATGAGACAAGTAGATAATAGAAGAAGCAGTGAAAATAAAGATAGAGATAGTCGAAATAGAGGTAAGATTGATAATAGAGGTAGTCGAAAAACAAATTCCCCAAAAGTATTGAAATTTTTTCTAAATGTTTAAATCTGTGTTTTTTTTTACTTGAAAAAGTACCTAACACAATTTCTACTCAAAAAGATAAATTTTTAATTTCAAAATTTTTTTTCAAAACAAACCTTTTTTTAATTAAAAAGAAATATTGCAATTTGGACAGTTATATCTAGCTTGTGCTTCTGTTTTTCCAAAATTATTAATTTTTTACAATCAATATTGCATAATTAAAGCAGAAAATTTAAAAGAATTTCGTGTATTTGTATAATGGTTAAAGAATGCACTAGAAACTTCTAAAAAAAGTGCCGGTCATTATCAATCCAAAGGAAAACTAAAACTCTGTTCTGAATATATCGTCTGCTAAAATGGATATTGAAAATTAATTTTCTCTAGTCTTGAAAGTGACAAATGGATTGTTTTGTGGAGAGGCGTTTCCGCTAAATTTCAAGGCCAGGACGACAACGACATTTATACAAGCTGCATGTAAATGTCTCTATATTGATCGGTATAGCATAAACTTAGGACTTTGCGTATTGCAATTTAGACAATTGTACTTAGTACGTGTTTCAGAAAAATTAATCTGTTTTCTTCAATGACAGAAAATCTGCTGCTACTATTGAAGAAGATACGAGACAGGTAGGACAATAGAAGAGGCAGTCGAAATAGAGACAAAATTGATAATAGCGATAGTCAAAAAAGAATTTCCCCCAAACTTTTGAAATTTTGCCCAAATGAAGTACCTAACTCAATTTCTACTGAAAAAGATAAATTCTTAATCTAAAAAAAAAAAAAAAAAAAAAAAAAAAAAAACCGTACAAAAAGAAAAAAAGAAAAAAAAAAAAGCTTATTGCAATTTACACAGTTGTATCTAGCATGTGTTTCTATTTTTCCAAAAGTATTAAATTCTTTCAATCAATATTGCATATTTAAAGCAGAAAATTGAAAAGCATTTCGTGCATTTGTATAATGTTTAAAAAATGTGCTAGAAATTTCTAAAAAAGAACTGGTCATTATCGATCCGAATTAAAAAGTAAAACCCCATTCTGAATATATCGTCTGCTAAAATGGATATTGAAAATTAATTTTCTCTTTTTTCTCCAGTCTTGAAAGTGACAAATGGATTGCTTTGAGGAGAGGCGTTTCCGCTAAATTTCAAGGCCAGAGCGACAACAACATTTATACAAGTTGTATATAAATGTCGCTATATTGATCGGTATAAGCATAAAATTTTAGGACTTTGCGTATTGTAATTTGGACAATGACAATCGTGCTTTGTACATATTTCGGCGGAATTAGTCTATGTTTTTCAAACGCAGAAAATTTGCTGCTAGCATGGAAGAAGAAACGAGAAAGAGGGAAAATAGAAGAGATAGTCGAAATAAAGATAGAGATAATCGAAATAGAGATAAGATTGATAATAGAGATAATCAAAAAACAATTTGCCCCAAATTTTGACATTTTCCCTAAATACCTAAATCGATATCCCCCCCCCTCCCCACTTGAAAAAGTACCCAACCCAATTTTTACTCAAAAATAAATTTTAATAATTAAAAAAAAATCAAACTAAGCCTTTTTTTTCTTTTTTTAAATCTTTTTTACTTTCAATAAATAAATAGATAAATAGAAAAACGAATCAGCGGATTGACATTTTTATTGTGTTTGCTTACTTTCTGGAAGAAAGCAAAACTCTTCATGAAAAAAAAAAAAAGTAATTTAACAATTTACAACGACCATTTCAAAAATGATATTTTCAAAGAATAAAATTTAAACTTACAAATAAATTCTACATTTAAAATAATAATAATAATTAACATCATTTTTACAAAGTCCTATATTCCGTACGCTATGGATTAAACATTAATATTCGTCTGCCAATCATAAATAAATTTTAAATGAAATTTCAATTTTTCAGTTTTCAGTACTACGATTATTTTAAACTTCTAAATATCGCACATTTTCAATTTCTACACAGTCGCACAGGGAAAAAATGCAACTTTACATGCAGTTTGTTTGAAAGCTGTAAATTGACTAGTTTTTATTTTCTCAATTTAAGTTTCAGATAAAGAAAAAAGAAAGAAAGAATAAACATTAACTTTCGAAACCGGTTGAGAAATTTAAAGTATCATGATATTAAAAAACTAAAACCAAATGCAAAAAAATAAAATCTAGCACGGTTGTAGATCATTTTCAGCTATTCTGTGCAAAAAAATCATCAAACAATGTTAAAATAAAGCGAGAAATTTGAAAATAATGGCCCCATATATTTTACATTTTCGTTTTCCTTTTTTCTGTGTCTGAAGTGGGGTCTTAACTTACGAAAATATAATGTAACCACTAACGTAAATATACTATACTAAAACCTCATACGGACCCATGATACCGAAAAGCGTGCGTAATTAACAATGTATTTCCGAGATTTAAAGCAGCATTTATAAAAGTAAAGTTTTTTTTTTTTTTTTTTTTTAGAAAACTACCGAGTAATTTTTTTTTTTTTTTTTTTTTTGTTATTAATTTTAGAAAACTACCGAGTATTTCTTTTTTTTTTTTTTTTTTTTTTTTTTGTAGTGTATTAACTTGTTTTATAAACTATCAGTTTTTAGGATGCTATTAATTCACAACTAAATCTTTTTTGGGGTATAATTGAATTTATACATGCAAAAATAATAGAATAATGTTAATTTACCATGTTTGTTGGAGCCACTCGGCTCTGATTCTAGAACTATATAATTTTACCACGTTTGTTTACAAAAACGTGATTGTTTAACATGTTTGCTTTAGAAGCTTCCTGAAAATCTATCTTCAGTGTTCAAAACTGATTAATACACTATAAAAACGAATCGAAAACGTTTTCAAAAGCCTGTATAAGGGAAAGTAACTTAATTTTTATAAATCCTTCATTAACCCCTTCGGGTCAAGCGTCTATTGGGGAAATCTTTTTTTCACCGGTTTTTCAGACCAGAAATTTTTGTCTAGTCAAATCGGGAAAATGCGTAGATTAATTAAGGCAAAATTTACAATAAAAATTTATTGGTGAGAGTAAGAAAAGATTCTGAGTACCTTATGTGGCACGTACACCGATCGCTCGTCTCCAAGGGGCTAAATTTTTAAACTATATTAGTTTTTAATAGACCGGGAAGAGGCTGCAGGGACCATCACTCAGGACCGCAGCTAGAAGTGAACAATAGGGGAAGGGCTCTGGAGAATGTAGGGGGGGAGGGGGGGCGCATAATTTTTTTTCTCTCCCTCTCTGTGTGTGAAGCAGAAAGACAAATTAGTGTATATTCACATTGTAGTACTATGTTTCTTATTAAACTGTTATAATAATTTCACATTATGCTAAGAAAAATGTATGATGATTTAAAATTTTGAGTGTATAACTGGCGCAATATTAAACACTATGTTATCTTCTAATGTGCAAATAGGATTAACGAGTGTTGAAACACTTATTAGTTACAATTTAGTAATTCTATCAAAGACTCTCAAAACTAAATTAGATTTTTGAACAGAATTTCATTTGAATTTTCGGAAAAGAAAATCATTTAGTCACCTTGGAATTTTTCCAGGGGGGGGGGGGAGGGCTCAAAATATTTTAGGAGGGGAAGGGCTGAGCCGCCCATAGCATTCCCTTAGCTACGGCTCTACAATCACTTCTCAAGTTCACAAATGAAATTCAAGGATAAATTAAAACTCGACTAGCATATTAAAATGCATCTGATCTATCAAATAACATCTTGGTGGAAAACATCTAAAAAACCGATTTTTGAGGTTGATCATTGTGTTTTCCTGCTCCCAGTCCTCCATATTTTCATATCTTTGGCTGCAAGGAAAACACAGTGAGTGATATAAACATACCAATCAACCACTAAAATCGGGTTTAAAACTGGTTTCAAGTGTTTGATACCAAGATATGACTTGTTGAACACACCAGTTGCATTTTAATATGCAATACCAGTTTTAACTAATCGTAAAACTTCATCCGTGAACTCGATGAGGTAATGGTTTTGTGCAGCCGTCTTCCTGTCTGAAAGAATACTTTTCGTAATTTTAAGCAACTCGGGAGTGGTTATTGTACATTTCCTTTTATGGTTATATTATTATTTCCTAAATCGGACCAAGTCTTTTTTATCACAATTACAATATTTATGTTTTTTAAAAAATCTTATTATTTTTAAACATTGGTGATACAAAAAGCAAAGTACAAAGTACAAATTACATTTTCTGTGACAACACAACTTTTAAAAATGCACTAGAAATTTCCCAACGTATTCTTCTTTTCATCGATTGAAAGACATAATTATTTCTAAACGCATTGTCAGCTAAAGCAGATATTGTAAAATTAACCTTTTTTTCTGTTTTACATGTCATCAAATGACAAATGACTCATTCTTTGAAACGGCGTTTCCTCTAATTTTTCAAGGTCAATATGACAGTGTTATTTACACAAGTTCTGTGCATTGATCGAAACTTTTATATTCAGAATGATAATATTTTGTTGTTTACCAGCTAAAATAATGTACTTTATAAACAAATAGGTGACCCGCTCGCTATTGCACCGATCCTTATGAATGACCCTGCCTTAAACGAGTCTCATATTTGTATATTTTATATCTTTAACTTAAATCTGTGTGTATTTATATTTTTAAATAAAAAATTGCGAAAAAAATATTAAATTGAAAGCACATGTTATTTTGCGTAGTTTGATTTTTGGAGTTTATGTGGACCACGCAACCGCGAAAAAACACCTAGCTGTTTTTCCTGAATTTCGTCGACATTTCCACACATTTTATTTTGTAAAAAATATTTCTACCCATCCGAACACTGCAAAAATTTTTGTAAGAGATGTAAATCTGGTCTATTCAGTTGTCCTAATTATTTTTGCAAATAAGGAAGTTGACTAAAATAAGAAATTAAGAAATTTGCTTAAATTACTATTCGAAAATTGTAGTTAGTTCAACATTCCACCGAAAGGGGATGCTATATGTTCCATGCAAACATTACGCTATGAAATAGTGGTCAAATTTTTAATGATATATTAAAGAGTCTTTTCGGCAAAATTTAGAACCCCCCTCCCTGTGTGATGGAAAGGGGGGCACAATAAGGGCATAATAAAGTGGTCACAGGGCTTTCTAATGATATATCACAAAAGGAGTATCGTAAATTTTAGAAAAAAAGCCATCCTCTCCTCAAGTTCAGCACAGCCCCATTTTTAGATTTTTTTTTTATCTTCTATTATATTCTATTTGAAAGTTTTTAATCTATCGATTATTTAGCTCGAATTTTAATTAATTTGCGTTCATTCTCGATTCAAAAAAGACAATTTTTTTAACGATTTTTTTTATAAAACAAAGTTTTGAATCGATTTTTTTTTTTTTTTTTTTTTTTTTTTTTTTTTTTTTTTTTTTTTTTTGTGCACTCTTAATTATCGTCCAAAGATAAGCTTAGATACATAAGTTTAAAATATCTAAATACTGTATTATTAAAAATTGGATATCATTTCAAAAGAATGTTAGTCAAAAAATTACCCGTGCTTTTTTATTTCGACTCACGTGTCTGCTTTTCAAAATGAGACTTTCGGAAGAATTATCCAGTTAATGAAATAATAGTTAATTCCTAAGCTTGCAATTAAGAAATCTTGCTGAAATTTACATATTTGTTATTAGCGAAAAAAAAAATACACAAGGATGCATTAAAATTAAATCTAAAAACTGAATATGTAAAAAAAAATTACAAACTTTGAAAAAGGTCCAGTAGACAAAGATGACACTCGTCTGCGTTACAAATACCCGCAGTGTCTGTGTATATTTCTCCACAATCTGCATTCCTTTTGCAGGAAAAAAGTAATTTTTATAAATAGATTTTTCGTAGTTTTTTTTACTTTTTTGTAACAATACCAGAATAATATTTAGAATTTCATAAAGGTAAGGGGAAATTTTCTTTCTTTCTTTTTTCTTTTGATTTTGCGTCTGGTTGTGTAATTCTCGAGTTTTTAAGTCCGGTAGATTTTACAATACAACCCTCCTTAGGCAACGTACCTTATTTTTCCAACACTTTATTCCAGCAAACCTTCAATCTCTCTTTGAATCTTAAGAATATATTGTCTTCGGTTTGATAAAAATCCATAATTTAGGCTAAATTATGAAAATTTTAAATTTGTTTTAATTGGGGCTTTTAGTTTAATAACTCAACTAATTATTAGAAATTTAGTGAGTCCCAGATGAACCAGGAGACATTTTGTGCTAGCCCAACAAAAATTTTTAACCTCGTGCGTGCCGCAGATTTTGCTAGCCATCGTACGCAGACAGAGATAGAGTCAAACTTTTTTTTATTAGTATAGATTTCCATTATACCCTGCAGAAAAGGATCTGAATAGCACTTAAATTAAAAAGAGATAATGAAAACTATTGAACAATAGTCTCCCCAGTGGCGTGATCAGTAGCGGCATCTACTACCACGCCGAGGTATCGGGTTTGAATCCTGGTAAGACATGAATGTTGTTATGCTGTCGCTTTGTAGTGATGTATATGTAATGGATACAAGAAATAAAAATTTTACTGACTTGTCGTTGTTTCTTTGTATATTACGGATCATTCGAGGCTAAAGCCATAGTTGCTATAGGCTCCAAAGTAATAACCTGTCAAACCAAACCAAATTGAAGAATAGGAGAAAATTATGTTTATAACAGCATAACCTTTAACAATGTTCCAAAATTGTCTAAAAAATGCTACTTCTGATCGATTGAAACAGAAATTTGATTATGAATGTATTGTTAGCTAAAATACATATTGAGAGAGAGAAAAAAAACTTTTTGACTTTCTTACTAATCTTAAAATGACAAATGGCTACTTCTGTGAAACGGTGTTTCCTCTAATTTTTCAAGGTCAATATGACAATGTTATTTTACACAAGTTGCGTGCATTGATCGAAATTTTGATATTTAGAACAATAAGAGTTTGGTGTTTGCAGTACTTTATAAACAATATCCCTTATACTATACTGAAAACTGAAAACGATTTGAATAGCACTTAAATTAATGAGCGATAATGAAAAAAATGTTTGCACATTGTGTAAAATAATGGATTTATTGAAACAATTGTGTCTTTGATTTTTTGAATAAAAACGATTTTCAGCATCGATTTTTAGTTTTAAAATATTTAAAAGGTTACATTTTTAGCTCACAGACTATCAAAGCCAGAGAGCTTATGTGCCCGCCCCTTTTGTTTGTACGTATGTCTGTAACGCAATAGCTCAAGATAAAAATATCCGATTTTCTTCAAATTTTGAATGTTGATTTATTGCGATAAGGCGCTTCCCTGATTAGTTTTGGGTGTTCACTAGATAAGTATAAAAAGGGGGGGCACGAGGCTAATAACTACCATCTTAATTTAAATAAATGGTTTTTTCATGCGGAATTATCAGATTCAACTCAAATTTTAGATATAGGATCATTCTGATCAGGCTCCTCCATGATTAGTTTTGGGTTTTCATTGGTTAAATATAAAGGGGGAATAGGGGTGGATTTTTTACGCATAATTTATCTATTTGCTGCAAATTTTGGAAATAGAATATGATATCCAAAATATCTAATATGATAAGGTACATCCCTGATTTCTTTTGGGGATTCACTGGTTAAGTATAAAGAAGGGATCTGGGGGTTACTCCTCTGAATTTAAATGGGTTTTTCTCGAAGAATTAACAGATCTGCTTCAATTTTTTTATATAGGTTCATACTCATAAGATGCTTGCCTGGTTAGTTTTGAGGTTCTTTTGTTACTTATAAACATTGGGATGGTCATATTATCTCTCTTAAATTAGATAAATATGTTTTTGCGCAGAATTATCCGATTTGCTTTAATTTTTGGATATAGGTTCTCTCTGATAAGGCGAATATTTGAATGTTTGGTGGTTTAATGGTTAAGTATAAAGGAGGAACAGGGGATAACACCCCCTCTTAACCCTTTCCGGCGCACTACACTTTAAAGTTGGAATTTAAAGAAAAAAAATTAGGCAATCTGTTTAGGCCTAGAGGAGTACACAGGTATTGTTTTGTAAAGATTGCACTAAACATTTTAATTATACAGCTGTTGCCGAAGTGGTAACCTCCCATAAGTAAAGCATTGATAAGCGCAGTGAGAAGAGCATTGCTGTGAAGCGCGTATTACAGTAAAACATTTTACCTATTATTTAAAAACAGTAGAGTTTGATCGCTGTGGTGCTGCCATCTAGAACTCATAAGAAAGATTTAAAGTAGCCGTTAGAGTAGTTTTTGAAATATTCACGGAGTTTTTGTGTCTCTAAACAGGGGGAACTTTAAGTGTTGCCGATCCGGCAACACTGCGCGTTAAGGGGTTAAGTTAAATAAATGGGGTTTTATGCAGAATCATCCATTTTGCTTCGAATTTCGGATGTAGGTTCATTATGACAAGGGGTATCTCTGATTAGTTTTGGGGGTTCAGTGATTAAGTATAAAGTGGGGAAAAGGGGAGATAACCCCTCCCTTAATTTGCTTCTTGAGGAGCATTATTCCTTGAAAAAAATGAGGTTATAATATATAATTAGAGTGAATAGCCTCACTGCCATCAGTTTAACTAAGCAATGTTTTTTTTTTTTTTTTTTTTTTTTTTTTTTTTTTTTTTTAACTGATTTGTAATCGTTTTTTTATTTAAAATGAGCATATTCAGTAATAACTTGGGACTTTGTGTAATGATACTATTTGCATCATTTTGAAAAAAGGAAAAAAATTAAGAATGTTTTAAAAGATTACTAAATAGATGACTGTATTCTGTGATATACATCAAGTACATACAATGTAGACATATGTTTTTAATTATTTTGTAATAAAGTACGAAAACGCTAATAAATAAAAATATGTCTGAGTGAGAACGTGTAAAGAGTGAATAGTGACGATTCAAATCACTGTATTATAGATCGTGCAGGTGTAGAAAACTCCTTTTTGTCTTGAAAGTGACTTCGGTAAAACAGAAACATGTAGATAGTTTATTTATAAAAACTTTTTACGACTTTTTATGGTTTTTATTTAACATCGTTTACCAAGTAATGAAATATATATGAAAATGTATACATGCATACAGGAAAACTTCCTCGGACAGAAGAAAAAACAACAATTATTAAGGGTGTACTACTGAAAAGGTGATCAATAAAAATATTTTTTGATATTTCTAAAATCGCTAGTGTTATTTATGATAAATTTTTATCAGAATTCAGTAGAGGGAACTGGGGCACATTGTTACAGGTTTTTTTCTAAGAATTTTTTTGGTGTCCACAGAAAGTAGAAATTTCAAGTTATTTTTCCATGTGATTTCAGCAAAACTTGTGTATAGTGTTATAAAAATGTACAATCGTTGTTTTATATGGTATTTTTGCATGTAATTAAAAAAATAAAAAAAGTCATTTGCATCAATGTGCCCCATTCCCGGGGCAGATTCATACACCTCATGTATCACTTTGTTACGTTTGGGAAAAATGGAGACAAAATAACTCCAATGGATATTTTTCATAGAAAATTAGTTAAAAAACCATTTTATATATTTTTTTAAACAGAAATTCAAATCACAATTTATTTGTTAGCAATATTAAAGCAATAAAAAATAAATGTATAATGACTTGATGTTCTGGCTGTTCCTTGTCTGACTGTTGCCTGTGGTAACTTTTTCATATCTGGCACTTCAACCCCAGCATTATCTTCTTTAGTAGCAAAGATAAAATTACCAAGTTTTCTGTTTATAAATCGGTTTATAAACAGAAAATAAAGGATAATTATATTAAAAATTTTGTTTATAATATAATTATCCTTTGCTGTTCTGCAGCTTACTTAACATTACTCTTACTTAACATTTCTCATGTCGAAAATACATTTTTCTCTGAAGAATCGATGTAAATTCAAGATTTGCCAGACTGCCGTCTTGTTCTTTTGTTAGTTCTATTAGCACTAGCTGTTTGGTAAATTCTTACGTCTTCTTTTTACAAAAATACTATAAAATATTCTAATATAAAAGAATTGGAGCTATTTCACTTCAATAAAAACTAATATTAGAAAATTTTGGCGAAAAATGGTTGGATTAAGGAGTGTATGGTAAAAAAATAATAAAAGATAATGAGAAAATGAACTACAAAAATATTTCAGTTGTCTATAGCTATCATGGGGCACATTGATATGTATCAATGTGCCCCGACATAGACTGTATCAATATGCCCTATACAGCCATTTGAATAAAATGAATCTGAATTCCAACTCTTCATAATTTAACTAACAGTAAAGAATAAGGAACTGATAATGAGTAGCTTTACTTCCAGGGAGAGTATTCTTTTCGGCTGAAAATATAGGAACATTTGTATAATACCATTGCAATTATACATGTACTACTCAAATCTACTTTTAACTTACAAAAACAATAAATCATCCGTCCCATTTCATAAAACTACTGAATCATGCTAAGATGCTCTGCATGAAGTTGCGCACACTAGCATCACTTTTTGGAGCTGTTGTGAAACTTCCTGTAATAACCCTGTGAGCAGTAGAGGGGGTGTATTCCCAGTTACCCTTAAATCATACCAAATGTCGATTTAATGACGGTGAAACATCTCTGTGGGACCATCTCCATTAAGCGACCATCTTCCTGAACGACCATTTTTGCATGGAAAGAAACTTATTCCGATAGGCTTAATGTTAATTTTACCTCCATTCAGAGATCATCCCAGTTGAAGAAAACGAAATAAAGTCCGATTTTTCCTGGTCGCTTGAAGGGAGTCTTATTAGAAAAATAATTCAGAAGAGATTCATCAAACTTCTAAACAAAGTTAGATATTTTCTTTTTATTCCGATAATTTTTCAGTAGTTAAACCCCTTTGTACCTTTTTAGGCAATGAATTTAACTCTGATGAGGAATGAAGAATGACAGTCAATAAACTCCCCTGACTTATTTTATCAGGAAATTCCCAAAGAAGTAAATAAAAGTAATGAAATCGTTACTATTTGATTCCGCACCCCCCCTCCCTCCCTGACCCCCCCCCAAAAAAAAAACATAAAAACATGCATTTATTTATTGAACTATGAAAGAATTTAGAAATAAAAGTTATAAAATATAAAACTGTAAAGTAACAGCAAATGTCAAAGTATTCATTTTCTAAATTCTGCAGTAATTAACTGATGCATTTAACTTTCGTTTTGATACTTAAATTATTATATTTTTTTAATGTGAAAAATAAATTTTAATAACATTAATTGTTCCCTTTTTAACAATTAAAATCTAAATTTAAACATGACCTCCATTGAGAGACCTCCCCTCGGAGTGACCAATTTTTATTGGAACAGAACATGGTTGCTTTAGGGAGGTTTTACTGTATTTATTTTTTTTTTTTTCAGTGGTGTTAAATAAAAGTTTACAGTACCACATATGCAACAGGAAAATGTTATATGTTATATAGAGAACCGGATCAACATCCCAATAATGCCAGAAATATTCAATTTTAACTTTAGTATGCATGACATTTCAGTTTTAAAAAAGCTTCGAATTTACATGGAATCAATTTCCCATTACTTATTTTTTTTTTTTTTTTTTTTTTTTTTCTTGTGTGATTTTTATTAAGCTTTTAAGTAAATGTCTATTCCCTTTTTTGAAACTGTTCAAATAATTAAGAAATAGGATATTACGTTAATATTTATTGTTAAAAACTTTAAATTTTTAATTAAACGTATAAAAAATAATATTTGTTCAAAATTTGTACATTAAACAGAACTTTTAACGGCTTTCTCTATTCAACGAATTTCTCTATATAACGAATTTTTTACTGGAACAATGGATTTCGTTATATAGAGACTCGACTGTATATACTTAATTTTATATGAAGCATTAAAATTTTACTCACAGTTCGTCAACTTTTAACACAAAAAATATTAAATTAAGCCTAGATTTTATACATACGAGAACTTAGGAAAAGAGAGACATTCTTTAAGAAGAGTACGCAGAAAAAATGAGTTAAAAGTATTAATTTTTACAAGAGATATTTTAACTATACGAATGCATCAAACGTCCATTGATTTAACATTACGGAGGAAATTTCCGAAACTGAATGACCAGCCCCTTTATTATGAACGAGTCGAATATTTAAATTTAGATCAATATATCGTGTCTATTAAAATATCAGAGTCTAATATTACCGTAGGTAGACGCATTAAAGTTTGTTTACGTGTTATGCACGTGCCGATATGCTAAACTGTTTTTTATGCGATAACTAACATTTTACTAAAAGCTTCATGAATATTTTCGCATTAAATTTCCATCTACATCGAAGAAAATTAAATCCATTTATAAGTTTCAGCATAAATATATTTTTAAACCCTTCATGAGCTATTTTATAATTATTATTGTGGTGAAGGAAAAAGTTAACTGTTCAGTTAGGAACCCCTGAGGCACAGTTCAATGACTTATCATAACGTACATGCATTTTCATAAATTATGAACAAATGGGATTGTTAAATTTAGATCAATATGTCGTGTCTGCTAAAATATCCGATTCCAACATTAACGTAGGCTGACTTATTAAAGTTTGTTTAGACACTGTTTAAAACATATATATATATATATGAGATCGAATTCGATCTGGGACCCTTTTTATCAATTTGATTGTGAGCCTAATAGTAATTTCCATATTAAAGTTGATATTGTTTAAGGACATAGATATCTGATTCTATTTAGATCTGGGACCTTTTTTATCAATTTGATTGTGAGTCAAATAGTAATTTCCATATTAAGATAGTATAGAGGAAAGCACAAAGATGTCGATATCTGAGTTCCAATCAAAGGCTTCGCCATGGAAGATTGGGTGGGAAGGGAGGGGGGGGGGGTTGTCCCTCCTTCAACATTTCTAAACTTGGGAAATTTGGAAAATTGTAAATTTTTAAAAGACTTTCCTTTTTTTAAAAGTAATAGTAAGACAAATATGAATTTATTATTCGTTTAGTGACTTCTTTTCTGAGTGTAATAACAGTTAAATAGTAATTAAAAGAAATAGAAAAAGAAAGCAGCAAGACTCGCAAGACTCAACCTACCATCATGTTTCTTTGTTCTATAAAAATATCATTCATCTACCATACTTTAATTTCTCTACTCATCACCATCAACAGCTATCCATCTAATCCATATTGTATCATCATATGAATTTCAGGAGAGCCTTATGAGCGAACAAAAGCTTTATTTGCAGTAACCCAGCAATACACAAAACGTTAAATTTACGGGTGTTACTTACGTGGGGTTTTCAAGAATTTAAAGCCACCAGGGGTGTAGTGGAGGGTATATGGGGGAATACGCCGTATACCTTCTGGATTTTTTTTAAAGGAACACCGTATACCCTCTGTTTCTCAAGAAAGCTATAGTATATACACTCTAGGGTGTACTCTCTACCTTAAGCGTATCTCCTTTGTTTTGTTTACGATATACATCACTAAAAGCCACAAGTTCTTACCCATAGATCTCCGTTCTAAGTGTGTGAGTTCCTTGGGTTGAGTACAAACCGTGCTCTAACTTGATTGTTTTAAAGTGAGATGTTCACGAAAGTTTTCCTACTATGTGCAATTTAACCTATAGATTAACAGAACTTATATTTTTGTGAAGGCACAAAAGTGAACTTATCTCAAGGGCATTCGAACCCTGCGTTAGAGGTCTGCACGGGCCGAAATTTCCAGGCCCGAGCCCGGCCCGAAACTTAAAATTTCGGCCCGAGCTCGGCCCGGTCCGGAAAAAAGTTAAAATTCCGTCCCGGCTCGAGTGAATTTCTACAGAACATTGATCTTTACTCTTACGGAAGAGTTCCGACCAAAAAAACTTATCTTAGTCTTTTTTTTCCATTTTTACAATCTCCATTTATGCAGAATTGCCGTAGGCTGCGAAATTTACGCTTTTAATGAACCTTTGTTTCTTGTATGTAAATGTTTCAGCTATCATAAATATTATTAATTCATATTCCATGTAATGTAGTCAAAAAAAAAAGTCTAAAAAATGGTATATGGCTAAAGAAAAATTTCCTAAGACGGAATCACATTCGAAAGAAAAAAATACGTCCGTTTCTTATCAGATGTAAATGTTTAATATATTTTTTTTTTCGCTTGCATTGTTGTATTCATTTCGCATGGATAAACAGTTTAAAAGAAATTGCAGTTTTCAGTTTAAAAGAAAATTCCGTCATAATAATTTTTTTATTTGTTTATTTCTGTTTTAAAAGCCTTGTAATCTACGATTCTTTAAAAGGAATAAATTCTTCTATAATATAATATACATAATACAATACAATATACAATAGTAGTATAGTATAGTACATTGTATAATACAATATAGTATATAATACAATGTACTTGTATAATATATCTTGAATAATTGTAGAATAATGACGACTTAAAAATGCATGCCTTTTTTTACAAAAATTTTTGGACCAAGCCAAATGTTACTGATTTATAAACAGTCGAGAAAAAGATTTTGATGTAGGAAGATTCAACAGGAACTGATTATTTTGGACTGTGAAGACTAAGAAGAATGAAATCAGTCTCGGCTTTGTACGGAAAAAATAGTTAGGCCTAGCCCGATACTCCAGGAAGAAAATTAAGGCCCGAGCCCAGCCCAGCCCAAATGCCATTATTGAAAATCGGCCCGAACCCGGCCCGTGCAGATCCCTACCCTGCGTGGCCCCATGACCAATTTCATATATTCGAAAGTGAACTTTTTTGTTGTTTGCTGCTGCGTAGGAGATTCTGGAATGCTCCGAGATTCATAATATTTAGGCTGTCAGAAATACTACCAGAGTTTATTCGAAGTACAGTACACTTCCCTAAAGTGACCACGTTCCTTTCGAAAAAAAATTAGCCACTCCGAGAGGGGCGGGTTGAATTTCAAAACGCATAGCGAATTTTAAAACGCACATTCCAGCAATTATAACACAAAGACAGTACTATAATCGATTTCTTTTGTATGTGTCTCTGTAAATGTGTAAATGATTAAAAAATGCTATGAATGCCTTGTTATAACGTGATCGTAGTGAAATTCATTGATTTATATGAGTTTCAATATATTTGAAATAGGGTAAACGCATTTAAATACTCTTCAAACGTTAATTCCCCATACGCATAATATAATGGAACTTTTTTCAGTGTCCCTGTAAATAAATAAAAAATTCTATGAATGCCCAGTTAAAATGTAACCGTGGAGAAATTCAGTGATTTATATCAGTTACAATAACTTCGAAATAACGTATCTCATTAAAATACCTTTCAAACGATTTTTCTCCATGTACCATAATGTAATGAAAATCTTTTGAGTTCTCTTGTCCTGTAAATGAACTATTAATCTTACATGCTTCGTATACAATACCAAACATGCTTTGGTGACTCTAAATAATCTTTAACAATTAAATGGAAATCGGAGTATATTTACTTGAGTTAGAATGCAGACAGACGGATAGACAAACCGAATACATAAACACGTTTCAACTTTGTTGAAAAATGTTAAAAAAGGGTTGTCTTTTAGAATAATTGTCAGTGCTTTTAACAGAGCTTATGTGTTTATCAAGTTTCGAAAAAAAAAAAAAAAAAAAAAAAAGAACCTCAAAAGATTATATACAAAAACACACTTTTTAATTTATTAAAATACTTCTACACAATACTATTATCGTAATAGAATGCCTGCAAGTTAAATATTTTTCACCTGTTATGATTACATAAAAAAATTACATTACTTCCAATTAAATAAAGTGTCTTGTCGTATCCAAAAAATTCATGCACGTCAAACTGACTGATACGTTCCAAAAGAAGGTCCCATCTGTGAATTGAATACGGGTAGCCTTGGCAACGCACAGTACCGTTAATCTTGGAGAGTTTGGTTCACCATTTCTTTTTGTTCTTTGTACTTCTGGAACCTTGCCCATTTTTGTCTTGTTCATCTTCATGGTCAATGGCAGATATTGGTGTCACGGTAGAGTTAATATAAGAGAGTTAGAATCAGATATATGACATTTTGTGACATAATCCTAGTCACTTTTATTTGTTTTTTACTTGAAAAATAGCATAAAGAAATGTAGGGTTTGATAAGTATTTTAAGGAAGAATTTTTCATTTCTGTGTTCTTTTTTACAGTAGAAAATTACTATTAGACACGAAATTAAATTGGTAAGAAGGAATTTTCAAATCGAATACAAACTCAGATATCTATGAGTTTTAAATAACACCATCTTAATATGAGAAATTACTATTAGGCACACAATTAAATTGATAAAAAAAGGAAGTTTCATATCAAATTTTCTCTCAGCTATTTATGGCCTTTAACCCTTTCCGGCACGGACAAAATCTGCTAGTAAAATGATAAATTATCGACTGGCACCGGAATTCACAAACGAATTTTTTAGGTATTTTGAATCCCTTAATTTACGCTTTTATGGTAAAAACAAAATTTTACTAAAATATTACCGGTGCCGTTTGCAAGTTCGGAATTAAAATTAGGTATCCCAGACCGAAAAGGGTTAACCAATACAATCTTAATGTGGGAAATTACAATTAGGTACACAATTAAATTCATAAAAAAGGAAGTTTCATATCAAATTTTCTCTTAGTTATTTATGTGTTTTAAATAATACAATCTTAATGTGGGAAATTACAATTAGGCACACAATTAAATTGATAAAAAGGAAGATTTATACCGAAATGGAACTCAGATATCTGCGTGTTTTAAACAATACAATCTTAATGTGGGAAATTACAATTAGGTACACAATTAAATTGATAAAAAAAGGAAGTTTCATATCGAATTCTCTCTCAGCTATCTATGTGTTTCAAACAATACAATCTTAATGAGGGATATTAATATTAGGCACACGGTTAAATTGATAAAAAGGAAAATTCATATCGAAATGGAACTCATATATCTACGTGTTTTAAACAAATTAAGGTGGGAAATAACAAATTAATGTGGGTCTTAATGTGGGAAATTACTACTAGGCACACAATTAAACTGGTAAAAAAGTAAGTCTCAGATCGAATTGAAGCTCAGATATCTATGTGTTTTAAACAATACCAACCAAGGGCGGATCTGGAGAGTCCTCAAGGGGGGGGGGGGGGCGATTTTAAAACTTGGGAGACTCGAATCTCATGCGCAGGTCGGGGCTAATATTTTCACTGCGGGTCGGATTTGGGTCCGGTTATATTCTATATTTTCTGCGGGTCGGGTTTGGGTCCGGTCGACTCCTATTTTTCAAGCGGGTCGGGTTTGGGTCCAGTTGATTTCTATTTTTTGCTGCTGGTCGTGTAAACTAATCAGGGGCGTGCGAAGAGAAAACTGCGTCTGGCCAAATTTTCATCAGTCCCCCCCCCCCCCCCCCCAATCTACTCCAAACGACTATTCTTGTGACAAGCCAAAAACGTTGGTAGTATAAATTTGACGTCTTTTAAATTTCTGGACCTGAGGCGACCATCCCCTTCATTCCCCACCCTTTCACATACGTGATGTAACTAATACTTTTTCTGTAGTTCGCATTTGGGTCCGTTTGACTTCTACTTTTTACAGCGGGTAAGGTTATCTTCTACTTTTTTGCTACTTGTTGGGTTGGGTTTGAGACCGGTTGACTACTATATTTTGCTGCTGGTCGTGTTGACTGCGGGTCGGGCTGAACTTCTACTTATAATATAAATCATAATAGTAAAACTCTACAATAAGAACAAAAATAAATATTTAAAAATGTATTTCTTAAGATTTCGCTAAACAAATGTACAACATAAATATATTTTTTACGAATAGCAAATAAGTAAGATGCCAGTCCAAATTGGGCTCGGGCTGAAGAATTACACGAATCGTGGTCGGGCCAATAATGCTTATCATACAGACTGGGTCGGACACGGAACAAACGTTTAGCTTTTACTCAGGGCCGAGCCTCGACCTGGAAATTTTGATCAGTACAGACAAGACATGAGTTCGGGCTCTCTTATCAGAATTAGGTCCCAATCGAGCTCGACGATTTTAAATCCGAGCCCGAACCCGATAATGAAAGCATATAGTAGAAGAAAAAAATGCATAATATTTTTTTTTAATGTTCCAAAAAAAATTATAATTTTTAAACTACATTTTACATAGAAATGTTACTCTTAAACGAAAATTTAAATTTAATATTATCAAACGAAAAGTTTGGTATTAAATAAAAATGTACTTTATACATAAAAAAATTCTCATATTTTGTCTCTTTTAATAAAAAATATTATGGATATGTTAATGAAGTGTGTTTCATGAATAAATGCATAAAACTTGTAGAAATTATTGTCGATTATTTGTCGAATTGAACAACATTTATCAATTTTCTATAAAAAAGTGCACATTTTTAACTATAACCATTTCATTCCTCTTAACAATTTTTGGAATAGGCGTGACCCAGAAAATATCATTAAATAAAAAGTTTTAAATTCCGATGCTTTTATAGAAATAAAGGAAACATTGTCAATTGCTTTCTATCTGAATAATATGAAAATTAAATTTACTTACGACCAAAAGTGACTTCGTAAATTGCAGAGTAACAACTTCGGCATCGTCCGAATTCACAAAAAAGCAACAATCACTAAAATTATTTCTATATGAAAAGCGATTACGACCTGTGTACGCTGTGTACAATAGTAATCTAAATTATGTGCCAAAAGCAAACTAGAATTGGATAAAAATATCCTCTTCGCATTAAATGTCTAAATAATAATGATAATAAACAATCCTACTATTGCAAAATAAAAATAACCTCTGCTACAGACAAAAACCAAACTACAGACTAATTCATTATTCCCGCTTTTTTGTTGGCGCCAGAACATCGTCGGAAATGGCTGAAATAGGTTTGTAGAAGTGACTAATAATTTACTTTTAAAATAGCATTCTAATGCTAAAACAGAAAAAAAACACTATTTCTGCTTCCCCTTCATTCTAATCAAAATGTCAATATAGTGATTTGAAAAGGAATAAATAATGTTTAAGGGAAAAAAAAAAGTTATTTTAATATTTTTATTCATTGATAAATAAAATTTATAGGTTTCAGAAAAAATGAGTCCGGGTCCGAGCACTGTCTCATCTCTAATACAGACATTTAGGAAGACTGACTCTAGGCAGGACTCGACATGGAAGAAAAACAAGTCTGGCCCGACCCAAATCGTCAGAAAAATAAGGACCAGGACACGGCCGGCTCTAAAAGTCAGAAGACCTGACCCAGCTTGACCCTAGGGTGTGCGATCACCCCTTCGCCATCTCTCCCCCCACCTTAGATCCGTCATTGCCTGATTCATAAATTGGCGCGGCTCGACCCGGGCCGCACCGCGCCGACCTTGAGCTTCAACCCAAGTCCTATTCCATGAAGATCTCTCATGTTGGTTTGAAAACCTTTATGGACCCAAGGGGAAGCGATCCCCCCCCCCATCGCCCCCTCCCCCTTAGAGCCGCTATTGCCTGGTTCATGAATTGGCGCGGCCCGACCCGGGCCGCGCCGACCTTGAGCTTCAGCCCAAGTCCTTTTACATGAAGATCTCTCATGTTGATTTGAAAACCTCTATGGGCCCAAGGGGGGGGCGATCGCCCCATCGCCCCCCCTCTTAGATCCGCCATTGATACCAACTTAATGTAGGAAAATACTATTAGGCATACAGTTAAATTGATAAAAAGTAAGTTTCAAATGGATTTCGAACTCAGATATCTATGTGGTTTAAACAATACAACCTTAATTTGAAAAATTATTACTAGGCACACAATTAAATTGATGTAAAGAAAAAAAGTCTCAGATCGAATTGGAATTCAGATATCTATGTATTTTAAACAATACCATCTCAATGTGAGAAATTACTATTAGGCACATAATTAAATTGATAAAAAAAGGAAGTTTCATATCAAACTTTCTCTCAGCTATTTATGTGTTTTAAACAATACAATCTTAATGTGGGAAATTACAATTAGGTACACAATTAAATTGATAAAAAAAGAGGAAGTTTCATATTGAAGTCTCTCAGCTATTTATGTGTTTCGAACAATACAATCAAGGCCCCTGTCCTCTGTCCTCGCTCGAGGAAACGCTCGCGAGCTAATGCTATTCCTATGGGGAAGCATTTTTCTAACAACTCTTTCGCATTTTGACATTTTTGAATAATTTTTTTTTGCATGTGATAGCTGAGGTGCATGCCGACAGCGCACCTTTTTTACTTTTTCGATTTTGGTCGCAGATATTTTTACAAAGTTAGTTTCACTTTCAAAACCGGTTTCGAAACTGAAAGTGCTTTTTTAAAAATATAACTGCAACCAAAATCGAAAAAGTAAAAAAGGTGCGCTTTCGGCATGCACCTCAGCTATCCAATGCAAAAAAAAAATATTCAAAAATGTCAAAATGCGAAAGAGTTATTAGAAAAATGCTTCCCCATAGGAATAGCATTAGCTCGCGAGCGTTTCCTCGAGCGAGGACAGGGGCCTTAATGAGGGATATTAATATTAGACACACGGTTAAATTGATAAAAAGGAAGATTTATATCGAAATGGAACTCAGATATCTACGTGTTTAAAACAATACAATCTTAATGTGGGAAGTTACTATTAGGCACACAATTAAACTGGTAAAAAAAGTAATTCTCAGATCGCATTGGAGCTCAGATATTTATGTGTTTTAAACAATATCATTTTAATGTGGGAAATTTTTACTAGGCATACAATTAAATTGATAAAAAGTAAGTTTCAAATGGATTTCGAATTCAGATATCTATGTGGTTTAAACAATGCAATCTTTATGTTGGAAAATTATTACTAAGGCACAAAATTAATTTGATAAAAAGAAAAAAAAGTCTCAGATCGAATTGGAATTCAGATATCTATGTATTTTAAACAATGCCATCTGAATGTGGGAAATTACTATTAGGCACACAATTAAATTGATAAAAAGGACGTTTCAGATCGAATTGGAACCAGGGGCATAGTAACAATTATGTATTAGGGGGGGGGGGGTTCAAAATTTTCCCAAACTGAAACAAATTGCTCTGATTTTTAATTCAAATGATACATGCAATGATATGTATAATGAAATGATATTTTCATGAAAAAAATTAAATTCCTTTCTAAAGAAAATACTAAAACTAAAAGCATAAAATCTCTCATTATTGGTTATGAAAAAGTTTCAATATACACCTTTTTTTCCCCCTTAAATAATTAAATCTAAATTATATTTGTTGTGTTTGGAGAGATAAGAGAAACACTTATTTATTGTTTCATCTCAGAAGTAGGCTAAGTGATCGTACTAATTTTGTGAGGGACATTGCGTTGAATGCAGGCCAGCAAACGACCCAACAATGCTACCATTATAGCACTCTTAAAAATAGTGAAGAAAAGAATCTCTAACCATGATGATAAAAATTCAAAGCAAAGTTGTAAAAAATATAAAATGATAAAAGATAAAAGTTACCTGTAATTTCTTGGTTGCTGAGGATCAAATTCAGGTGGATAAATACACATGTATGAAGACAAAAATGAAGAGAATATTTTTTGAAAAGGACAAATATTTTATTTAATATCATATGAGAGCTTCTTTATGGACTGAATATTCCATATATATATATATGTTTATACTTTGTTTCATACGAATTCTCATATAAATAGAAATTATTAATTATTTTGTTGCAAACTTTCACAAAGGTGATGTATTATGAGTTGACATTTTTCTCAAACAATTCTTCCTCACAATATATTTTTTGTATACATTTTCATAACATGAATAAACATTTTTCTTGATCGAAACCAGGATAACATCATTTTCAGAATATTAATTAGATATTATTTCAAAAGTATGCCTGGATAAATCACACAGAAATGTTTTCAATACTTCCCTTTGGGGACGCCGTTCCATATCCAAATAAAAATATATATATGGCCAAATAACACAAGATGACGAGAGATTGAATTTTGTAAGAAAAATTATGTAAGAGACATCTTCAATTCTTGAGTAAGAATCACCACCTCAGCATTTTTCTCAGAGGGAAAGTGAATTCACTAAAAAAACATTGAAGAATATGAAAAATCGGTTGGAGAAAAATATGATGATAGACTGACGAATAATCTCTTTGAGAATAACTATGATACCACTTAAACCATCTTGAGTAGCCAGAAAGAAGTAAAAACCAAAGGATTCAGGATGTGTTAGAAGAGGAGCTTAACTCCTCGCAGCGTTAAAAAATCATCCTTGAGAATCCCTTGTGTGGTTAGTGTAGAACTAAACGGTTACGCTCAACGGCCTCGGGGGGCGCACACTTGTCCCGGTGTCCGCTAAAGTTTCCGGCACATCGTTCACCCAACTGCATTCATCTCGGCTGAGCTCTAACTGCACAACTCCTCTGGCGGCGGAGAGTCAGGAGGGAAAAAGAACGAGGGTTACTGTAAACCCGGGATACGCCAAGTTGGCAACGCACGAAAGAGGGGAGCGAGGAAAAATAAGCCAAGTTACGTTTCAATGTATAGTAAAATATGGATTTAATAAGGAAAAAAATGATAAACACATAAAGAAGGAAGGCCAAAGCAGGTGGCCAGGCACTCAACGGCTTAAAACACGTCACCTGCAGAATTTAATTTGATAGGCCAAGGGGCGTGCCAGACTAACCGGAAATACCACCCATAGAACAAACTAGATTGTTCTAGAAGGTTTTCCAAACCGGAAGGAATGAATTCAAAACAAGATTTTACCGGTTTGGAACATTCGAAAGCTAGGTAAAGAAGAAAACATTACAGGCGACAATATCAAAAGAAACGAAATCGAAATAATATTTAAATTAAGAACATGAATAAAAAAGAGATGATATGAAATAAAATAGTTAATAAAATTGAATTAAACTAAAAAATATGGGGGGGTTATCGAGTAACCACCACATATCTACCCGGGGCTCCCCAAAAGAAAATATTGGTGAGATGACAAAAATGTAACAATTTTTTCATCGAGACAATATTTTCTAAAACATGTACAAAGATATAAAATAATTACACAAAATAAATGTATCAGGAATAGTTATATGAATATAAATAATTGTTTTACATGATAATTAAATAATAAAAATAATTACTATTATGGTAGTAATCCTTATGTAAATACACCAAATATAGCAAATATTAAAATGGAAGGTATACAAAAATTGTCTTCCAGAGGTATCTTATCATGTATCAAAAAAAAAATTATTACAGTCTATATCTATGTGTAGAAACAACAGTCCTTAACTATGAAGAGTCTCTTGTTAAGCTGTGCAAAATACAATATGATAACTAAATGCTTTAGCATATGTAAAAAATATTTGATTATACAACAACATGTATATTTATATTTTCAGTTGGCAACAAAATGAAACATACTATAACTGTATATGAATCATACTATAATTGTATATAAAAATGGATGGTTTCAAATACCACATGATAAATTGAATAAATTTGTAAGTTGAAAATTTGAAAAAGAAAACTACATGCAAATGGTGCAGAGAGATTATTTAGGCTCTCATAAAAAAAAAAAAAATTACTTATATCAACATATAGCTTTTTAAGCTTTTAATTAATCTTAAATGAATAACCTTAGCATTATTCAATAACACATTTTCAAAGAAAATAAAAAATTCCAAAAAAGCATATGTTAAATTGGTAGAAAAAGTAATGTTATTTTCCAATGAAAACATCATGAAAATGAATATATCAATTTTCAAATAGCAAATGTTGATACTCTCATAAAAGGAATATTCTTGAACACTTTCAACATAAATTTGACAATAATTGCATAAATACTTTTAATACTATACTTCATTCAAAATAAGCATAAAACATAAGATATTTATATTCTGATAAAAGGAACTTACATGAATATGTCAATCTTGTATATGACTTGATAATGTCAACTTACAAACAAAAATCAATTATGTCAAAGAATTTATATAAGACCTTTTGAATATGTTTAAATGCAATTTTCCAAACACTTTTAAAAAAAACAAGTGATCATTTTTGTAATTGTTATATAACAAGTATTTTACTTTATATAAATATATAATGAGTCAACCAACATCTTTGGATCCAAAGTATAAATACTCATAAGTATACAAAAAAAAAAAAAATATAATACTTATTGTGAGTCATTCATTTTTTCTATATTTCAATAATAAGAGTAAAATTATTAGTATGCATAAGTTTATCATGCATTGTCATTTTTTTTTGTTAAAAGAGGTTAAATTGTTAGAGCTTGCATGCACTGTAAAGAGAAGTTATTATATAAGTCACAATAGGGAAAAAGACTTCATGAGTACTCATATTCATGTGTACCTTATATCAATTACAATCCACTTTTCTTAGTAGAATAAACATTTTTCAAAAATAACTTTAAATAATGACATAATATTATAACAAGCAAATAAAAGGATAAATTCTTTCTCAATTTTAGCACCAACTATTCCAATTAAAGACTTTGTAAGGTTAAAAATAGTAGCGTATGGCATACATAAGATCATATATACTTATTACAATAATTATGGTTTAAAAATGAATGCAGAGAATAATAAAGATATTTAGAACCATACATACATCAGGAGGATGACTGTTGTATTGCTTCAAGGAGAAGAAGACTTAAGTAAAGAAGAAAAAAAAATATTAACAGCTGCCTGCAGCTTGGAGGAAGAAAAAAAAATAATACCCAGTCATTCTTCTTACTCGAATATCAGTCTAACTAGTATTGACTGACTATGCTACAAATCAAGAGTCATTCTGAAAAAAGAAAAGAAGATTAGTTCATTTTTTATACATTTTGAGAGTGCGAGGGCGAAGATCATAATTTTTATATTGAGTAGACTTGTTTCTAACACCAGTGTGAGTGCCACCAAGAGGAACTTGTGACTGTACAGATTTACTGGAACATGAAGATGTTTGTTGGCACTTAGAAGGAGAAAGAATTCGAGGCGATGTGTTACAAGCAGCATCATGATTTGAAACTTGAGTAGGAGAGTGTCGTCTCACAGGAGTAGAAGATGCATTATCAACAGGAGCTTGATCATGTGATACACTTTTAGAAGAAACTGAAGGATATTGCAATGTTTCATTTCTCTTTTGAAGCTTCAAGATTCTGTTAGTGTGAATCAACATGGGTGAAGCGTGACTATTATTGGAATCTTGAATTTGAATAAGCACAGGAGAAATAATTTTTTTACCACGTATGGGCCTTGTACTTTTTTGTTATACACAGTGGGAAATTTTAAGTAAAAAATGTCATTAACATTGATGTTGGCAAATTTTAATTTTTCTCTCGATTTTTGGTACACTTTTTGTCTAGAAGATTCATTATTCTTGTAAGCTTGATAGTATATTTTCTCAATAACATCCATTAATTTATGAATTTCATAGGCAGTATTGAGAATTTTCCAGGAAACTTGAGATTTGTAGTTAGAATAAATGTCATTTATTTCTCTTCCAAAATGAAGAAGATTTGGAGTGAATTTTGTGGCTGGATGAGGTGTAGCATTATATATGGATTGGTGAATTTTTAGAGCAGTTGGTACATCACATCCTTGTGAAGCCATTGTGTTCACAGACGATTTTATTTGAGAATTAACTCGTTCACTTAATCCGTTAGCCTGGGGATGGGCTACAGAACTGTGTTCCAATTTAATGCCAAGCTTTTTATTAAAGAAAGAAAACATATCACTAGTGAACTGAGAGCCATGATCAGTGAGAGTTAATTCAGGCTTACCATGAGTGGAAATGTAATGTAATAAAGCTTTTGTAACAGACTCAGCACTGATATTATTCAAGGCATATAATTCTAAATGACGAGAAAAGTGATCTACGATAGTCATCACATATTGACGATTTCTTAATGGGCCGAGTAAATCCATAGAGACTTTTTGATTGGGAGCTGTTGGAAGTGGTGCTGGCAAGTATGGAGCAGTATTTTTTTATGATTTTTGTTTACTAAACAAATTTCACATGAGTTGACATAATTAATGGTATCAGAAACAAGGGTTTTCCAGGTAAATCTTTTCTTTAAATTAACAATAGTTTTATGAATGCCAGTATGAGTAACATGAGCAATTCTTAAGGCTTTTGCTCTAAGTGACAAAGGTAAAACAGCTTTATGCAGCTCAATATCTTCTGAAGAAAAATGTCCATTGTAGCAAAGTAAATCATTACTTCGATTAATATAATAGCCATTTAAACTTTTAGATTTTTTGTTATTTTTAAGATCTTCATAAATTTGTTTGATTTTGGGGTCTTTTTGTTGCTCAGAGAAGATGGTGTGATCAAGAATTTCTAATAATGGATCTTGATTATTATCATTATTTGGAGGTGAAGAGTCACTTTGAAGATGACATGTGTGGTGCATTTTGTCAACTAAACCACATGGAAAGTGAGGAATTTCATTATGTAAATCTTTTTGATTATCTACAATTGGTAGTGGTTCTTGTGTAGAAATAAGATCTGGATTATTATGGAGATCTTCAGTAGGAATGTGAGGTGTTCTACTTGGAAAATCTGCTAACACATTCTCTTTGCCTGGTACATGCTGGAATGTGTACGAATATTCTGACAGTTCTAACATCCATCGAGTAGTAATATCAGCTGGTGAAGTAGCCTTTTTATAATTATTAAGAGGTTTGGCATCGGATAATAGAATAAAGGGTCGACCAAAAATATAGTATTTAAAAGCTGTTATGCCTTTGTAAATGGCATAAAGTTCCAATTTGATGGCAGGGTATTGTCTTTCTGACTGAGGTAGAGTTTTGGAATAATAGGAGATTGGTCTGAGTTCACCATCAAATTTCTGCATAAGAACAGCTGATATTGCTGTCTTTGATGCATCTGTATTAACATAGAAAGTTTCATTCCAGTTTGGGAGATTGAGCATAGGTTTTTGGAAGAAAATGTCTTGTAATTTTTTAAATGCATTTTCTTGTTCAGATTTCCAAGAAAATTTATTTTTAGGTTTGGTGACTTCAATGAGAGGAGTAATCAATTTAGCAAAATTAGGAATAATTGACCTTTTATAGGTCAAATGAACACAAACCTATAAAAATTTTCGTTTGCCTCTTGGTTTTAGGCGTTGGAAAAGAGGTAATTTTTAAAATGTTACTTGTAATAGGAAGAATTTTATGATCTGTGAGTTGGAATCCTAAAAAGTTAATACTTGTTTGCATAAAGGAACATTTTTCAGGAGACAGAGTAATGTTATTAGCAATAAGGGTGTCTAACAGCTTTGTGAGTTTCATGGTCATTTCTTCAAATGAATTAGCGCCAACTACAATATCGTCTTGGTATGCATAACATGAATCAATTTGAGATAATTGAATAACTGAGTCAATTAATTGTTGGAAAGTGCTTGCGGCTGTCTTCAAGCCAAACACGAGACGCAAGTAGGTAAAAATTCCCCATGGAGTAGTAAAACTGAGCTTATCCTGCATATCTTTAGGTACAGCTATCTGCCAGTATGCAGAGGGCAAGTCAAGAGTAGTATAATACTTAAATTTTGATAATTGCACCAATAGATTTTGAATTCTAGGAAGAGGATATGAAGATGGAATAATAATGGAATTTAGCAATCTTAAATCTAGAGCCAAACGATACTTTTGAGGTTTTGACATATCAGTTCTCTTCTTTTTAACAAGAAGCATGGGACACGCCCAAGATGAATTTGATCTCTCAATAATGCCAGCATTTAACATTTGATTAATCTGGTCAAGAGCTTCTTGCTCAAGTGCCTGTGGTACAGGAAAAGGTAGAGTTTTGACTGGATGAGAATTTAGCATAGTGAATTGAGGATTGACCAGGTCGGTATGACCTAAAGTGTCAAGAGATTTTGAAAAAGCAAGAGCTTTATTGCACAATAATTTTGTTAAAGATTCCTTTTCATGAGGAGGTAAATGTTTTAAATCAAAGTCATTTGGAGACAGTTCTTGAATTCGTTTTCTCTTAATCTCTTCAGATGGTAAAATTAAATTACAATATTGGTCTTCAAAGTCTAAATCAAAAGAGTATTCCTCAATATCTTTCTCATCTACATTGATACATTCGCCAATAATTGAATTTTTATTTAATTGAATGTCCAGCTTTGATATATTCTGACATACAACCAAAAATAAATCATTTTGAATTGCAGATTTGGAATGCAAAGATTCATGTAACACAAGACCTTTATTTTTTAAATTGGGTTTGAAAATAAAATATTCAGATGGAGGATTCAAGTACTTAACATGTAAATAAACAAAAGAATTAGGAGGGATTAATTCTCTATTGAGTAATTGTACCATATTGGAATTCACCAAAATTTTATTACCAATATTTAAATGAGTTGGCTTTTCACCAACATAACTAAGATCATTAGTATTTTCAGATGTAAAATTCTTGCCAGGCATATTATTATTAGAAGATAAATAGTTCACAACATTACCATAATCAGTTGGAACATAGTTAGAAAAATAAGTAAAATTACCATCAATATAAGGATTATGAAAATTCATAGCAGTACTAGCAACATTATTTGTAAACAAACCACTATTTTGAAAACTATAATTATAAGGATAGGTTGTATAATTGTTGACTAATTGTAAATTTGTGTCACCATAATTTGCATATAAATCATCAGTATAAGTACCATTACTTAGATTATTTGTTATAGAATCTTCATAACAAGGCATTTTGTGTACATCTAAAGAATATGGCACATTTGAACTATCATAATTATATTCAGAATTCATGAAATAGCAAGTAGGAGATTCATTATAACTGTGAAAAGGAATATGTTTATCCTTAATCAAGATAGACTTAAAGCTTGGTGAAATGGTTATGGAATGTTTATTGATAAACTCAAATCCAAGTATGGCTTGAAAATGAACATTTTGTATCTTTGTAAGGTAAAAGACATGATGAAAGAAAAATTTATCGATTTTAAACGCAATCTCTATGCATCCTTTGAAAAAAACTTTAGAATTTATGGTAGACACAGATACATTACGGGATAAGAATTTATAGTGAAGCCTGGATTTAACGCTATTAAAGCATTCTTGATCCAAGAGTGACAAACTTGATCCAGTATCAATTAACGTTGAAATTTCATTATGTTGAATGTTTATGAGTATGCATGGAAGAACATACGAGTTATTAAAAGAACTGCAAATGACATGTCTTTCTTGTACATCATCATCAATTTCTAAAGTTTGTTTGGATGTCAACGAATTATAAGAACATGAAGATTTGTTAAATTTAGGTGTCACAGGGGAAGTTTGGACAGCTGTGGATGATACTAAAGTGACTGAAGAGCTTTTGTCAAATTGTTGTTTGTGTTTGTTACTAAAGTGTACTGACCCTGAATGAGAATTACGGGAGAGAAGGCGGTCAGTAGAACCAATCTCCCTTATTTGTTTAAATGATAAACATTGTTTTTATTTTGAGAAGAGGTATAGTTTTTCCTTCTGTGAGAGTTAGATGAAAAATGAGATGAAGAGTTTTGATTAGAATTACTAATAATATTTTTAAATTTGTAGCATGAGTCCATACGATGATTGAATTTCCCACAGAACGCACACTGCACAACATCTCGTTTGTGATAAAAGGAAGCAGAGTTTTTTTTGTGAGAAAATCTGTCGAAGGTGGGTTGATGATAAGGACGTTTCCGATAAAAATTCTGTTGACGAAAATTATTTTTATGTTTATCTGTAGCCTCTTGTCTATTTGGAGAAGGAGAATATGTTCTAGGTTTTCTTTTAAAATTACGAGAAGCATGAGAACTGTCATTAGGAGTTTGCGAAGGTGAGAAGGTAGTTTGAGAATTGACATAAATTTTATCCTTCGTATGTTTTATAGGAGTCTTATGGAGCACATTACTAGAAGGAATGGAATTATGATGGATTTTTTCATTATCCAAACAATAGGCTTGATTATAATTCTCGTAAGATTTTTTAGGGGGGGAGTCGTAAATATCTTGAAGAAAATTCGCTCGTTCAAGAGCTAACTCAAAAGATGAAATATTTTCTTCAAGAATTTTTCGTTTAATTTGTTTAGGCAAAGCCTCAAGAAAATGAGTGAATTTTAATGAATTGAGAGCAGGAGGATCCAATTTAGGGTAAGCAAGCCGAAGTTGTTTATCCAGCCGAAAAGCAAAATTTTTGACTGATTCATTTGAATCTAAGCTTAAATTCTGCAAGGATTTAATAGAAACAGTCTTCTTTGAGGGTAAGAAATAGTCTATAAAAGTTTTCCGAATGTCTTGAAAATTATAGTTCTTGAACTGAGACTGTGTTTCAAGAAAGAAGAGTAAGGCGTTACCCTCCAGTTTCGATTTGAAAAGAACAAAAAATTCTTTATCGGAAAAATTATTCAACTCTTGTATATCAGATAATTGATCAAAGAAGAATTCCACAGTCTGAGGGTTGCCGTCGAATGGCTGAATTGCAATATTTAATTTAGCTTTGGGAGGCATTATGAGATAATTAAAGTGAGAGCTCAATAAATGACAGGTTAGATTTGGACATAGACTGGTCTTATAATAAATAATATATAAATCGACCCATTATTTAAAAATATTGACAAATTTCATTTACGTTATACATCATTTTTATATATATTAAGAAGAAAAATAATTATGTGATGAAGAGGAGAAAAATACCAACATATCTTTATTAGCATCCGATCAAAATAACATGGCCCAAAAATTTTATGTAAATATATATATCATATGGCTCAAAACAAATATTCTTATATTTATGACAAGAGGAATTATTTATATTAGCATAATCAATTATATTTACCAGCACCTCCGTTAAATAATATATATATTAGTCATAAATTATGTCATGGCAAGAAAAATATATGTCAATAAATTATGTTATATATACTGTACTGCTCCAAAAGAAAATATTATCTCAGCATAAAATCAAAATATATTATGCATTCATTTATTACACCACACTCAATAAAATAGGAATATAAAATATTGATCACTGCATGAAGATATAATTTGAAAAATAATGAAGATATAATTGAAGATAATGAAGATATTATTTAAGATAATGAAAGATAATTGAAGATAATTGAAGATATATTTTTTTTGTTGGAAAAATGTATATATAACGAAAACACAATGGTAGTAAAGGAAAATAGATGGTCAAGCGTTGGTCATTGCACCAAAGGAAAGATTAACTTGTTGTGTTTGGAGAGATAAGAGAAACACTTATTTATTGTTTCATCTCAGAAGTAGGCTAAGTGATCGTACTAATTTTGTGAGGGACATTGCGTTGAATGCAGGCCAGCAAACGACCCAACAATGCTACCATTATAGCACTCTTAAAAATAGTGAAGAAAAGAATCTCTAACCATGATGATAAAAATTCAAAGCAAAGTTGTAAAAAATATAAAATGATAAAAGATAAAAGTTACCTGTAATTTCTTGGTTGCTGAGGATCAAATTCAGGTGGATAAATACACATGTATGAAGACAAAAATGAAGAGAATATTTTTTGAAAAGGACAAATATTTTATTTAATATCATATGAGAGCTTCTTTATGGACTGAATATTCCATATATATATATATGTTTATACTTTGTTTCATACGAATTCTCATATAAATAGAAATTATTAATTATTTTGTTGCAAACTTTCACAAAGGTGATGTATTATGAGTTGACATTTTTCTCAAACAATTCTTCCTCACAATATATTTTTTGTATACATTTTCATAACATGAATAAACATTTTTCTTGATCGAAACCAGGATAACATCATTTTCAGAATATTAATTAGATATTATTTCAAAAGTATGCCTGGATAAATCACACAGAAATGTTTTCAATACTTCCCTTTGGGGACGCCGTTCCATATCCAAATAAAAATATATATATGGCCAAATAACACAAGATGACGAGAGATTGAATTTTGTAAGAAAAATTATGTAAGAGACATCTTCAATTCTTGAGTAAGAATCACCACCTCAGCATTTTTCTCAGAGGGAAAGTGAATTCACTAAAAAAACATTGAAGAATATGAAAAATCGGTTGGAGAAAAATATGATGATAGACTGACGAATAATCTCTTTGAGAATAACTATGATACCACTTAAACCATCTTGAGTAGCCAGAAAGAAGTAAAAACCAAAGGATTCAGGATGTGTTAGAAGAGGAGCTTAACTCCTCGCAGCGTTAAAAAATCATCCTTGAGAATCCCTTGTGTGGTTAGTGTAGAACTAAACGGTTACGCTCAACGGCCTCGGGGGGCGCACACTTGTCCCGGTGTCCGCTAAAGTTTCCGGCACATCGTTCACCCAACTGCATCCATCTCGGCTGAGCTCTAACTGCACAACTCCTCTGGCGGCGGAGAGTCAGGAGGGAAAAAGAACAAGGGTTACTGTAAACCCGGGATACGCCAAGTTGGCAACGCACGAAAGAGGGGAGCGAGGAAAAATAAGCCAAGTTACGATTCAATGTATAGTAAAATATGGATTTAATAAGGAAAAAAATGATAAACACATAAAGAAGGAAGGCCAAAGCAGGTGGCCAGGCACTCAACGGCTTAAAACACGTCACCTGCAGAATTTAATTTGATAGGCCAAGGGGCGTGCCAGACTAACCGGAAATACCACCCATAGAACAAACTAGATTGTTCTAGAAGGTTTTCCAAACCGGAAGGAATGAATTCAAAACAAGATTTTACCGGTTTGGAACATTCGAAAGCTAGGTAAAGAAGAAAACATTACAGGCGACAATATCAAAAGAAACGAAATCGAAATAATATTTAAATTAAGAACATGAATAAAAAAGAGATGATATGAAATAAAATAGTTAATAAAATTGAATTAAACTAAAAAATATGGGGGGGTTATCGAGTAACCACCACATATCTACCCGGGGCTCCCCAAAAGAAAATATTGGTGAGATGACAAAAATGTAACAATTTTTTCATCGAGACAATATTTTCTAAAACATGTACAAAGATATAAAATAATTACACAAAATAAATGTATCAAGAATAGTTATATGAATATAAATAATTGTTTTACATGATAATTAAATAATAAAAATAATTACTATTATGGTAGTAATCCTTATGTAAATACACCAAATATAGCAAATATTAAAATGGAAGGTATACAAAAATTGTCTTCCAGAGGTATCTTATCATGTATCAAAAAAAAAATTATTACAGTCTATATCTATGTGTAGAAACAACAGTCCTTAACTATGAAGAGTCTCTTGTTAAGCTGTGCAAAATACAATATGATAACTAAATGCTTTAGCATATGTAAAAAAAATATTTGATTATACAACAACATGTATATTTATATTTTCAGTTGGCAACAAAATGAAACATACTATAACTGTATATGAATCATACTATAATTGTATATAAAAATGGATGGTTTCAAATACCACATGATAAATTGAATAAATTTGTAAGTTGAAAATTTGAAAAAGAAAACTACATGCAAATGGTGCAGAGAGATTATTTAGGCTCTCATTAAAAAAAAAAAAAATTACTTATATCAACATATAGCTTTTTAAGCTTTTAATTAATCTTAAATGAATAACCTTAAATTTTGAAATTAGATTAATAACAATCGTTTTGCAGTTATAAAAACTTAAATTATTTTAGAACATATTGGAAAAAAGAAGGTACATTAAAGGATTAAATATTTTTTTCTTTTTTTGTGATACACGACAAATCTATTTTGCTAATAGTTTTTTCATTTGGCGAATGTTTTTTATTTTTAATTAGCCAAATTTCTAGCGTTGGTCAGATGTCAGTGAGAACCAGTGGCGCCAACTTTTGAAAAATATTCGGTTGGCTCAAAAATATTGGGTGGGCTCAAAAATATTTTGGTAAAATGGTATGATCTGTTTTTTCATTGAAAGGTGAACAAATGTTGAAAGATGAAAATTTAAAATCAGGATAACATATTTTAATATAGTTACACTTTTATTAAATTATATTTTCATGCATTTTTCCTTATAAAGACACTATATATTTCATATCATATCATGGATATGACTTCAAATTCAAAATAGCAGAAAGTTAAGCATGGAATTAACTTTCATGGAAAGTTAAACATTTTAGTCACTTGTTATTTATCGGTGTCAATCGATAAGTAAAATACATGATCATTGGTAAAATAAATTTTTAATAATGAAATAAATAACGAAATAGAACAGTGAAAATTGGGCACGCTAGGATTCAAAATTATTGGGTGGGCCTGGGCTCGAGCCCCATGGGCCCATATAAGTCGGCGCCACTGGTGAGAACACTGGTTGAGGCTCTTGGAGATAAAAATGAAAGGAAGATAACCATTGTGTTTTTCTATTCCAGCATTCATTAGAATAGAACTTTATTTTAAAAGAAAATTTGTGATATGTCGTTATTGCCATTGACGGGAGAACCTATTGCTATAGTGTCAATCTTAAGAAACCTGAATAACTTGTTGATCGTTTTTCGCTTGTTATATTTCTTAATTGCAACGTTTATTTTATTTTATAGATTGGACGAGAAACGACCGTTTTCTTTTTCTTTTATTCGAGCAGCATTAGTAAAAGTTTTGCTAATTTTTGTCTTCTATTGTGTACGAATCATAATCGTAAGAATCACCGTAATGTAAGAATCACCGACGTTATTTTGAATTTTTTAAGATATTATTGTAAATAAAGGATAGGGGCGGTGCATATATAACGTTATCGATTTTTTTTATAATTTTGGACCCCCTCCCCCACTTTTGATATCAAACGTTATCATCGCTCGAACCCCTCCCTCCTCCACCGCAATAATATCGTTATCAATATCTTTTTTTTTTTTTTTTTTTTTAGTTCTTTGGAATTTATTTCTTTTGTTTGGAGTGATACATAAAAATTGTTATGTTTATTTTTCGCATTACATTATCGATTCAAATGAAGATATGCCTTTGAAATATCACTTTATATATAAAATAACTTTATAATTAATAACATTTAAAAAGAAATAGTTGCTATTTAAAATATAATAGATTTTTATTACGTTATACAGTCAACAGTAATAACGTTTTCTTGTACTTGACCGCACGGAGGGTGGATTGTGGGGCATATAGAAATTCTCATAAAAAAACTGGTGGACAACATCACTTCTCTTTCTCTTTTATTTATTATTTAACACAAGTTTAATTTCAAATGTACTTGGCATACGGTTTCTCGAACAGCGATTATATATACATACACATCTGAAGAAAAATAAAAATCCTAAATAATGGGGTATCCATACATTGGAATTAAATAATATTATAATAATTTAGTGGTTTTAATAATAACTTTGTATTTTGATAAAAGGAGATAACAGACTAAAAAAAGGATGACACCCTATTTTGATGTAAAGATCATATTACTGATAAAAAGTGAAAATTTTGGTTGGATCAAAAATGATATCGATATCAAAAGACAACCCCCCTCCCCCCAAAGATATCTTTCGTATCATTTGCCAGACTCCCCCTCCCCCCCCTAAAATGATAACGTTATACATACACAGCCCCATACTGTAAAGTCTTGTTTGCCTTTACTCAGTAACACCCTGTCAATAGACTTGAGAGTTAACCAAAATATTCGCCACAAATACACAAAGTCGGTGCAATCTGTATCTCATTAAAATGTTTTACACACTACGGGCCCCACCAGTGGCCGCGGAGTTCTGACCTCCAGACTGGTACACGGTAGGTGCTGGGTTCGAATCCAATCGCGACCGTCGGCCTAACCGTTCGGAGTTTTCAGTGGTTTTCTTCGAACTTTGGACTTCTTTGCGTAAATACGCGTTAGGTTCCCTTAGAAAGACCCCCCACGGAGGGAATCCCACCCCTTCGGGCCTATATCCCACTGTGTAGATAATTGGTCGACATAAATACAAACAAACTTTTACACACTACAGTGAAACCTTCCTGCGCGACCAACTTTCCTGAACGACCATTTTTTCATGGAACGACATTTATCCCCATAGGCTCAATGCTAATTTTGCCACCATCCCAGTTGAACTCCCTCCAAAAGCGACCAATTTCTTTAAAGAGAATGAAACAAGTTCGGTCTTTTCCTGGTCACTTGAAGAAAATTTCATTAGAAAAATAAATTTGGCGAGCGCATTATTCATCAAACTTCTGAACAACACACTTCTAAGTTAATATATATATATTTTAATTTTTATTATTAACGTAACTCTTAAGAGTTTAAATCTCTTTGTGCATTTTTAAGCAAAATTAAGAATAACCGTCAATAAACTCCCTTACACTATTCTATTAGGAAATTAAAAAAAATAGATAAAGCAATGAAATTGCCATTATTTATTCCCGTAAAAAAAGCAAACATTTAATGAATTTATTTATTGAATTTTGAAAGGACTTGGAAATAAAAGTTATAAAATATAAAACCGTAAAATCAAAGGAAACGCCAATATATTCTTTTTTTTTTATTATTATTCTGCAGTAATTAAGTTATGTAATTAACTAAAAAATTGTAAATTTTTAGATATTTTCTTAATGTGAAAAATAAATTTTAATGACATTAATTGTTACCCCTTTTCAACAATTAAAATCTAGATTTAAACATGACCTCCATTAAGAGAGGATTGTTTTCAGGGGTGGCGCAACCACTGGGTAAAGGGGGCGGCAGACCAATTTAAGGCCCCGTGCCAACTGGAGTCTTATTAGAGGGCTGAATTCTCTTTACAGTACAATTTGAAATGAAATTAACTCTGTGCAAAATAAAAGATATTTTGTTCTGGATTTATTTCTAAATATTTCTATGAGATGAAAAGTGAGTATTAACTGTATTTTTACCGACAAAGTTGATATTATTGCCAGGAAACACATAGATTCTAAGATCGTGAATTTAACAGTGGACGTAAAAAAATACTTATTTAAATGTTATTATTATTATAAAGAATAAACGTTTTTGTGAAATTTAAAAGAATTAGACACATTAAATGTGATGATAGTAGTATTTTTTTTTTTACAAATTTTATCATTTACTTTGTATGTTATTCTATATCTACAGTTTAAAAAATAAATTTTATAGTCCAGTATTGCAGTCCAGCTATTCTAGCGAATTTGCCAAGGCACCTCGCGACGTTGCATTGGCCCTGTTTGTTTTTCATTCTTATTTTTCTTACATGATACTTGAAGTGATGTCCTGATGAAAATAAAAATCTCTACAATTTTCAGTTGAGTTATGATTAGCATGGAAATTACATTAAGTCGACTTCCCAAATTCTTAAGTACATATAAGATTTCCTCCATAGATGGCAGCACTACAAAGATTCAAATAATTCCTGTGTACCACTTCCTGATATTATAAAAAACTGTAATAAATAGCAGTTTAAAATAAGGGAATTTCAACTAATGTCCCGAGACCAATGGGTGGACCATGATGTTGATTTTATTTTGGTGGCCTTCTATATTTCTTCAACTATTAATAACAAAAAATGCTCAGCGAAATCAAAATATTAATGAAGCGAATAGCGCTTTATTAGAGCAAATCCATTGCAACTGTTTTATTATTTATTTATTTATTTATTTATTTATTTATTTTTTTTTTTGTGTCAAACAAACATATCTGAAACAAAAAATCCATCATTATTATTAGGAATGAAATACAATAAATTCTATCTAAAGCGCAATCGATCGGGAACCGAGAAAATTTTTCGTAGTGACAATATTCCGCTTTAGGTAAATTTCATTTTATGGATTCGCAGACACTTGCAAATCTTTTCAAGTTATACTTATTTCCGCCTTACAATAAGTCCGCCTTACATAAAGTTTACTGTTCTTTTGTTTCCATGTGGTATTTATTTGATTTCATTTATTAAGGTAAATTTATTTTTCTAAAGTTTATTTTAACTCGTAAACGGTGTTAAATTTAGTAGCTATTACAATTGACAAAGAAAAAAAAAATCTTCTTTACATTAAAAAAAAAAAAAAAAAAAAAAAAAAAAAAAAAAAAAAAAAAAAATCGTGCTTTATCCTTTATTATTAATTATGAAACAAGATAATTAGAAACAACGACAACAACAACAACAAAAAACTTCACCGTGTAATAAAGTAAAGATAGTAATACAATACATACCGTGTAATGCAATATAGAAAACATATAAAACCTTTGAAAACCCAATTTCATCGATTACACTCTGTAGTTTACAGTGGCGCAGCCAGAATTCCGTTCCAGGTGGGAAGGGGAGGGGGGGGGGGGATTGAGTTTCTGAAAACGGTGTTTGCCTGTTATTTGAATTGCTGGTTAGTAGAATCAGTATTTTTAATTAGCCAAATCACAGTTTAAAATTGAATTTTTGCCATTTAATTAAATCACTTTGTTGAATGGAATCTGAATCAACAAAGCGGCAGATTCCAAAATACGCCAAAACATTTAAATATTAAGTTATTTTTGATTCATATAAGCGTCAATTATAGCGATCTCTCTTAGCTCTGTGAGGGGTTATAATCCCCAAACCTCTCCCTTGGTTGCGCCACTCATAGTTTAAAACGATTTCTCAACCGTTTTGGTGTTGGTGTTATTTATAACAATCGATTATCTACACGAGGGATGTAGGCCCTAGGGGGAGTGCGCTCCCTGGAGGTCTTTCTCCAAGAGATCCTTACTCGTATTTACGCGTGATTAGAAAAAAAAATCACTGAAATTTCCGAACGATTAAGCCGACGGGCGCGATTGGGTTCGAACCCAGTATCTCCCCTCTACCAGTTTCGAAAACTGAACTTCTCAGCCTCTCTCAATGGCTACGAAAATTCTACCATGGGTTAAGGGACCTATGGTAAGCGTTCCTGAGATGACACCGTTCAACAATTTCGCTGTCACGAAAATAAATAAATAAATAGATAAAATAAAAATTATTATTGAAATACAATTTACTTTCTTTTTCGTTATATACTCAGGAGTGGCGAGAAGTTCCGCTCTCGAAGCAACTAATAGGCAAGAGGTTCTGGGCTCTAACATATTCGCGTCCGTCGGCCTAATCGTTAGGAGTATTCCGTGGTTTTCATTGAACCCTGGATTTTCTTGCTTAAATACGCATTAGGTTTTCTTAAAAAGACCTTTACAAAGTACAGCAAGCTTCTTGATCTTTGGTTCTTTCGTGTTGGTAATTGGCCATCATAAACAACAACTTCTCGTTAATTAAATAAAATTTCTTTAACAGACAAATGCAAATTATGTAATTATTTTTAAATAGGATCATTTTGATGAGGGGATTCCGTGACTGTTATTAGGTGATCATTGAATAAGTATAAACAGGGGGAACGGGGGTTCTAATGCCCCTCCCCTTAACTTATATAAATGGGTTTTTCATGCAGAATTATCAGATTTCTTTCAAATCTCTGAATAGTTTTGGAAGTTTAATGGCTAAGTATCAAAGAGAAGGATAACTCCTCTTAAATTATATAAATGCTAAATGGGTTTTTATTAAGAATTGTCCGATTTGCTCTGAATTTTGGATATAGATTTTTTATATGATAAAGCATGTCCTTGATAGTTTAGGAGGATCAATGGTTAAGTATAAAAAAGGGGAAAGGGGAGAGCTGTTTCCCCTTCTTAATTTTTTTTTCGAACGGAGTTGACCCTTGAAAATATAAGGCTGTAATGTACAATTATTATGCGTAGCCTGTGAGCTCAATGCCATCAGTTTAACTGGGCAATATTCTTTTTATTTGAATATACAGGGTGTGCACTCTCAACGGTGACCAATGGCTGATTCCTTAACCTTTAGTCATAGTCATATAGTTCCAATTACAAAAATGCTTTAAATGAGGTAAAGAAATATTTTAAAAGTGATGCGGGTCAATAAAAACATTTCTTAAAAAAATAACGATTTTTTTTTTTTTCTTTGGTACGGTTTTCCGGTCGTATAAGTTATGTTTAGTAGAATTTTCCTGTTACACTGACAAGTTAGATTTTTTAAAAAAAATGTCTAGTTATTCTACGATTAAAATAATTCTGGTAATAGCTGTTTAAAGTTAGAGCATATTTTTTGCTGCAAATTAGGGATATTCTAAAATATTAATTCAAAATGTACAATTTGTAATAAACATACAAAAGAAAAAAAGAATTTTTGTTAAGCAAAATTTTGAAACAGCCTCAATTCTTTATGATACATTTTTTAAAATGTTATCAGATCCCACTAGCCCATTAAGTCATGTTTTATAGCTTTTGATAATTGATTCTTATGTACTCTGTACCACTGAATTCAAAATTGACCTTCATTTTTTACCATATCGAAAAAGTTTTTTTTCCGAATTCTAATTTTTAAAGTTTTATATATAAATATATATATATATATATATATATATATATATATATATTAAAAACAGCGTAAATTTGATACTATAAAATAGAAGTGATTGTAATGTTTTTAACTTTTGATAATTGGTTTTTAGCTCACAGGCTATCATAACCTGAGAATTTATGTGCCCATCCGTTCTGTATGTATGTACGTGCGTAACGCGATAACTTATGTTAAAAATATCCGATCCACTTGAAATTTTGCATATAGGTATATCCTGATAAGGCGCTTCCCTGATTAGTTTTTGGAGTTCATTCGGTATGTGTAAGAGGGGGAACGGGGGCTGGGGCTCATGCCCCTCCCCTTAATCGATATGAATGGGTTTTTCATGCAAAATTATCTGTTTTCGTTCAAAATTTAGAAATAGGATCATTCTGATGAGGCGCCTCCATGATTGGTATTAGGTGTTCATTGGGTAAGTATAAACAGGGGGAACGGGGGTTATAATGACCCTCCCCTTAATTTATATAATGGGTTTTTCATGCAGAATTATCAGATTTCGTTCAAATTTCTGAATAGTTTTGGAAGTTTAATGATTAAGTATAAAAGAGGGGATAACTCCGCTTAAATTATATAAGTGGGTTTTTATTAAGAATTTTCCGATTTGCTCTGAATTTTGGATATAGATTTTTTTTTTTTTTTTTTTTTTTTTTTTTTTTTTTTTTATGATAAAGCATGTCCCTGATTAGTTTAGGGGGTTCAATTATTAAGTATAAAAAGGGGAAAGGAGGGAACTGTTTCCTCTCCTTAAATTTTTTTTTTCGAACAGAATTAATTCTTGAAAATATAGGGCTGTAATGTACAATTAGAATGTGTAGCTTGTGAGCTCAATGCCATTAGTTTAACTGGGCAGTATTCTTTTTTATTATGTATTTTTTACTGCGGAATTTCGAAAATGACCTTCATTTTTAACCATCAGGTCAAGATTTTTCGCAAATTCTAAATTTCAAAACTGAAAAGTTCAAAATTAAAATTGAGTTTCTTCACTCACCTCATCGGACTGTTTAGCTGTGTAAATTCCATTGTAAGCCAAAAAAACTGAATAAATCATCGATAAATAAAATTAAATAACATTAAAAGTTTTACATATGTTTTATAGTATCAGGTTTTTGCTACATTTTGACTTTGACATTTACGATTAAAAAAAAAAAAAAAAAAAATTTTCTAGCATGATGGTTAAAAATGGTCATTTTCAGATTTAGTGCTAAAAAGTAAAATTAGTTATCAAAACTTTAAAAAATATGGCCATCTCCTTTATTTTATATCTGATTTTTGTTATTTTTTAACTTTGACAGTTTATCCCTTGCAAAAAATCCTGACAATGATGGTTAAAGATTAAGGTATTTTTCGATTTTAGTGATAAATAATACAGTAGTAAAAAAAAAAAAAAAAAAAAAAAAAAAAAAATCGCAGTCTTTTGTTATCTAATATAAAACTTCTTAATTTGTCCATAACTTTTTGTGTTATTCTGTAAAATAAGTATAAATGCATGATAACCACCGGAAACTATAACAAAATGAGATTGCAATTTGATTTACATCTGTATATAAAATTTAATCTCGATAGGATAGTTGAAGATAAGTTGAATTTCCATCTGAGATATATGTATTTCTCAAGAGAACTACATTTTGACATCATGTATACTTAATAGATACAAATCTATGTATCATATACAGAGCTGCTGAAAAAATCCGAATATTTTTCAGATTTCAATTTAATTTTCATAGAGAGGAACAGCTGAAATTGGTTTTTCAAAAGTGTTATACATTTCCATATGATGAAATGAGAATCTATCTTTTTAAACGGTGCAGTTTTGATACATTATTCTGAATGTGTTTGTAAATGCTTCATAATCTATGCTCGACGCATGATATTTTTTTCTTTCTTGTTCTTATCGAAATGACAAGAAGGGTTTGTTGTTTTCCCTTTTCGACATTTTGAGAATCCTAAATTCCTTTAAAGAATATATATATATATATATATATATATATATATATATATTGTAAAAAGCTTTTTTTAAATAAATATATATATTGCGAAAGACCAGAAATTACCTACATTTTTGCATAATTTGTAAAATATTTATATGTAAGTCATAATTTCGGGTGAAACTTTTTAACAAATATTATATCTAACTAAAACTAGTTTTCTTTCAACTTTTTAAAAATTCAAAACTCAAATAGATATCTTTATTCAGCCCGTGTGTCCATAAAGAGGAAAAGTTCTCGTCTTTGCAGTTTTACTGGAAAGGGAGTTTTCTGGATGAAAATCTTATTACCTTACCCTCCTTAGCGCACGTGAGGAACATACATACTTTACTTCATCGTGGCTCACAATATAATAATTTCCATTGTGTGCTAGGGAAAAAAAAAAAAAAAAAAAACAAAGAAGAAGAAAAATTTTCAATTTCGTCGCATTTTAAAATATACTATAATAAATTAACGCTAATGATATGAATGCATTTTGGCATTTAAAAATTTGAGACTGACTTTTTCCTAAATTAATATATTATCTTCATTGTATTTTCTTAGATTTACTTTAGTAATTACTTTTAAAAATGTAATTATTTAAAAAAACTTTTCTGTAAAAAATGTTGAAACAAGCTTTAATTTTTTAATTTCTTCTGTTCTTTTACTTTCTTCTACCTTGATATTTTTTCTTCTGTTTTTACAAGAAAAAAGTATTGGATTCGTGAAAAATTTCAACTTCCAGTTTTTGACGGATTTATACGTTCTAGAACGTCCCGAACACATGGTTTTTAGGAAATGTCTGTCACTCTGTTAGTCTGAATGTGACAAAAATTTTGCGTGTTCTCTATCTCAAGAACTAATGCACAGACTTTCACAAAAAATTAAATTAATCTAGAATTTGATATAAACTGGAGTTGATTAGTTTTTTATATGTATCGCTGAACAGGTGGCGCTGCTATGCTATATTATTCACGAATTTTACATTATATCTATCTCAAGAACTAATGCTTGAATTTTCATAAAACTTTAGATTCAGTTAGTCCTTGATATGATTTGGTGGTTCGGTGAATAGGAACTTGCGTGAATCTGGGAGGTTCCAGGATGAAAATCTTACTATCTTACCTTTCTTAGTGCATTTGAGGAACATACATTACTTAATCGCGGCTCACAATATAATAATTTCAATTGTGTGTTATAAAAAAGACAAATGAAAAAAAGAGAAAAAAAGTCCCCAATTTTGTTTCATTTCAAAATTTACTGTTGTGAATTAACGCTGACGATGTGAATGCATTTTGGCAATTTATTAAAATTGAGAATTGACTTTTTCACTATTTATTACATTTTCTTAGATCTACTTTAATAATTACCTTTAAAAATATAATAATTTAAAAAGTACTTTTCTGTAAAAGGATCCCCCCCCCCCTCCAGAAAAATAAAAATAAAATAAAAAATAAAAAATGAAAAATAAATGTTGAAACAAGCTTTAATTTTTTACTTTCTTTTGTTTCCACAAGAAAAAAGGGATGAATTCGCGAAAATTTTCGACTTACGTTTTTTTACGGTTTTTGACGGATTTATATGTTTTAGAATGTCCAGAATACGATTTGATGGTTTTTAGAAAATTTCTGTCTATCACTCTATGAGTATATTTGTGTCAAAAATATTGGGGATGACCTATTTTAAGAACTAATTCATGAAATTTCACAAAAATTTAGATTTATTTAGACATTGATATACACTACGTTCGCTAAGTTTGCCCCAGCAATTTTCTTGCAATATATTGTAAAATGAAAAGTATACATTTTAAAAGTATTTAAAAATGTATGAAACTTTCTTTTTTATATTATTATTTTAGCATTCTAAATTACTATTTCAATATTTTACTTCAACAATGTTTTTTTTATTGTATTTTCTTCATATTTTTATATTTATACTGAGTATATGCAGTTATAATATTCTCTTTTATAAAACGCAGCGATGACATTTATTTTTTGACAGTTACAATCTATTTATTTTGTCAAGTTACTACTTTCGTGACATTTAATGTCACAGGCATTTTTTTGCAGAGCATTGCAAAAGGCAAAATAAATTTAGACTAAATACATCCTGAATGAAACGAATAGCTCTTGATTTAAAGGAAAGAAAAAGATGTAGCTCCCACTTGTCTAAATTACATTTCAACACGCGAATTTTCAAAACATAAATTATGTCTTTTCATAAATGTGACAATTCTTTAAGGGATAAAATCAAATTGTATCACAAATTTTTAGTCTCTTTTGCACCTAACGTTGTAAAATTTAACAGAGAAGGCTACATGAAAACTTGTTTTTACGTATGCAAAGGAAAATCGCATTTTTCGATAAATCTAGCTTATGAAGCTTTGTCAAAAGTACTACTTGACATTCAAATGTAACGTCTACATTTATAGGTATTGAGAATGTGAAAAGAGTGAAACACATTTATTTGAGTTCGAAAATGAGATTGTGTATCAGAACTACAAGTTAAAGACATCAATATGACTCCTATTTTATTATATTTTTGAGAATATTTTGGATTTTTGGATGATATAATACTTTTTTTATCAATCCAAATGGACTACGTTTTGGGAGGTGTTTACAGGTAATATTTCTAACATGGCATTTGGGGCATGTTTAACATAGGTTCGCTAAACCTGTCCCTCCAATTTTCTTGCAATATATTGCAAAATGTAAAATACGAACTTTAAAAATATTTACAAATGTATGGAACACATAATACGTTTGTTTTTATATTAGTAAATAACCAATCTAAATTACCATTCCAATGTTTTACATCATCCATAATTTTTATCGTATTTTCTTCTTTTTATTTATTGATTTATTCTCAATTCATGTAGTTATAACATTCCCTTTTACAAAATATAGTGATGAAATTTATTTTTTGACATTTACCATCTATTTATTTTCTCAAATTGCTACTTTCGTGATACTGAATATTTGAGGCATTTTTTCTGCAGTGTATTGCGAATTGAAAATAAATTTAGACTGAATAGAGCCTGAATGAAATGAATAGCACTTGATTTAAAGAAAAGGAAAAAGATACAGCTCAACTTGTAAAAATTACGTTTTAAAATGCGAATTTTCAAAACATTAATTTATTCCTTTTCATAAATATAACAATAAAAAATCTTTTAGGGATAAAATCAATTTTATCCCAAATTTCACATCTCTTTTGCATCTGCCGTTGTAAACTTTAACAGAGAAGGCTATATGAAAATTTGTTTTTTCGTATGCTAAGAAAAATCACATTTTCAGATAAATCTAGCTTATGAAACTCTGTCAAATGTAGTACTTGATATTCAAATGCAGTACATACATTTATAGATATTGAGAAAGTGAAAAGAATTGAAACACATCTATTTGAGTTCGAAAATAAGATTGTGTATCAGAAATAAAAGTTAAAGACATCAATAAGACTCCTATTTTAATATATTTTTGAGCATTTTTTTTGGATTTTGGATGATATAGTATTATATTTATCGATCCAAATGGACTACTTTTCGAGAAATGTTTATCTATAGGTAATATTTCTTACATGCCATCTTGCGCGCGCTTTAGGTTCCCTAAATCTACCCTAGCACTTTTCTTGCAATACATTGTAAAATGAAAAATATGAATTTTAAAAGTATTTAAAAATGTATGGAACACTTTGCACTTTCGTTTTTATATTAGAACTTTAATATTCTAAATAACCATTTCAATGTTTTACTTTAACAATGTTTTTTTTTTATTATATTTTCTTCTTTTTTTATATTTTTATACTGGATATATACAATTATAATATTCCCTTTTATAAAACACAGTGTTGAAATTTATCTTTCGACGTATACAATCTATTTATTTTGTTATGTTACTACTTTCGTGACATTGAATGTTTGAGGTACTTTTCCTGCAGTGTATTGCGAAATGCAAAATAAATTTAGACTGAATAGAGCCGGAATGAAATGAATAGCTCTAGATTTAAAGGGGGGGGGGGATGTAGCTCCACTTTTCTAAATTACATTTCAAAATACGAATTTTCAAAACATAAATGATACCTTTTTTTTTAAACATAGCAATTCTTTTAGTAGTAAAATCAAATTTTATCACAAATTTCACGTCTATTTTGCATGTAACGTTGTAAACTGTAACTGAGAAAGCTATATGAAAACTTGTTTTTACGTATGCTAAGGAAAATCACATTTGTAGGTAAATCTAACTTATGAAGATCTGTCAAAAGCACTACTTGATATTCAAATGTAACGTGTACATTTATAGATATTGAGAAAGTGAAAAGAGAGAAACGTATTTATTTGAGTTCGAAAATGAGATTAAGTATCAGAAGTACAAGTTAGAGACATCAATAAGACTCCTATTTTAACATATTTTTGAGAATTTTTTTGATTTTCAATGATATAATATTTTATTTACCGATCCAAAGGGACTACTTTTCGGAAGTTGTTTATCAGCAAGCAATATTTCTTACATGCCATATCAGGCATGCTTGACATAGGTTCGTTAAATCTGCCTCAGCAATTTTCTTGCAGTATATAGCAAAATGTAAAATATGAATTTTTAAAGTATTTTCGAATGTATGTTTCGATTGTATGTATGAATCTTGCAGATTCTTTTTTATATTACTTACTTAATTACCACTCTAATCTACCATTTCATGCTTTACTTCATTCATGATTTTTAACGTATTTTTTTTTCTTTTACTTATACTGAATTTATACATTTAAAATATTCCCTTTTATAAAACGCAGCGATGAAATTCATTTTTCGACATTTACAATCTATTTATTTTGTCAAGTTACTACTTTCGTGACATTGAATATTTGAGGCATTTTCCTGCAGTGTAATGCGAAATGCAAAAAAAAAAAAAAATAAAAATAAATAAATAAATTGAATAGGGCCTGAATAAAATGAATAGCACTTGATTTAAAAGAAAGAAAGATACACAGATCAACTTGTCTAAGTTAAGTTTCAAAATGCGTATTTTTAAAACACAAATGATACTTTCATAAATATATCAATTCTTTTAGGAGTAAAATCAAATTGTATCACAAATTTCACGCCTCTTTTGCATCTACCATTGTAAACTGTAACTTTGAAGGCTATATGAAAACTTTTTTTACGTATATGTAAACTTTTTTTTAGATAAATCTAGCTTATGAAGCTCCGTCAAAACTACTACTTGATATTCAAATGTAACATGCACATTTATAGATATTGAGAAAATGAAAAAAGTGAAACGCATTTATTCGAGTTCAAAAATGAGATTTTGTATCAGAACTTATGGCTCCTGTTTTAATACATTTTTGAGAATTTCTTTGGATTTTGGATGATATAATATTTTATTTATCAATCCAAATGGACTACTTTTGGGGAGGTGTTTATCTGCAGATAATATTTCTTACATGCTATCTCGGGCATGCTTGGCATAGGTTCGTTAAATCTTCCCCCAGCAATTTTCTTGCAGTATATTGCAAAATGTAAAATATGAATTTTTAAAGTATTTTCGAATGTATGTAACACTTTGCACGTTCGTTTTTATAGTACTTTAATACTCTAAATTCCCATTACAATGTTTTATTTCAACAATGTTTTTTATAGTATTTTCTTCATTTTTTTTAAAAAATATTTATACTGAGTATATACAGTTTTAATATCCCCTTTTCAAAATGTTGCGATCAAATTTATTTTTCAACATTTACAATCTATTTATTTTGTCAGGTTACTACTCTCGTGACACTGAATATCTGAGACATTTTCCTGCCATTCATTACGAAATGCAAAATAAATTTAAACTAAATAGGGCCTGAATGAAATGAATAGCTTTTGATTTAAAAGGAAGAAAAATATGTAGTTCAACTTGTCTAAATTAAGTTTCAGAATGCGAATTTTCAAAACATAAATGATGCCTTTTCTTAAATATAACAATTCTTTAATGGATAAAATCAAATTTTATCACAAATTTAACGTCTCTTTTGCGTCTGTTTGTAAAATTTACAGAGAAGGCTACGTGAAAACTTGTTTTTACGTATGCGAAGGAAAATTACGTTTTAAGATAAATCTAGCTTATGAAGTTCTGTCAAAAAATTTACTTGATATTCAAATGTAACATGTACATTTTTAGATATTGAGAAAGTGAAAAAATTGAAATACATTTCTAACTGTGTAAATGTATACATTTATACAATAAATAGCTGTAACTGTCTTGATTTGTTCCAATGTTTGTTTTGCAATGAATTATTATTTGTACTGACGAGGCCTTGCGTGTAGATTGAAGAAACGTTTACTTTTGTATTTTACTTACCCATCATACGTAGTATAGGATAAGTCTTGCAATCGTTTTGAAAATCGAAAAAATTTTTTTTGACGGATTTACACGTTTTAGATAGTAGAGATTCCGAAAAACATATGTTTAGAAGAAAAAAATTGCCGTCTGTCTGTCTGTAAACGCTCTATCTCCCGAACAAATTGAGATAGAGACTTGAAATTTTGTATGTAGTTAGTATGTAAGAATGGAACGAAGCCTATTTAATATCAGCAACCTCGATTATCCGGAACTATTTTTTTCGGACCCTCGAAAAATTCGTTCTGATGAAAGGTATATAAAAATTTTCGAATTTTTTTGTTCTAAGAAATGGACGTAAAAGGCAATAAAATAACACATATTTTGCATGCAGAACGAAGTCGATCGGATTATTAGTTGCCGAGATATTTGTAATCCTGTTTTCCACATTCTTCGATTTTTCATGACCCTGTATTTCATTCAAATTTCAATTCAGAGGTATATTTTAATTGGAAATGAGATGCTTAATCCGACGCAGTTAATTGTTAGTTAATAGAATTATTATTTTTGGAGTTATAAGGATGTTTCTTTTACGCAGTTCGGTACTACTTGAGTAGTTTGGCGTTTTATATAATTTGTCGAAATTGGTACATCGGCAGCTTTTTAATAAAGCATAACTATGTATATTAACAATATTTAAATTTTGTTTGTGAATTGCAATGCATTGTATAGATAGTTTTCACATGTTTTATTTTCATATGCATATCCATGATGGGTAAGTATTACGGTGGTCCCCAACGACTAGTTTAGTATTGTATTTATTTTTTTATTTATTGGTATATAAATTTTATTTATTTTTTAAAAGTGTATTCAAGTCTGTCTTAATTTATATTATTCAATCTTTTAATAGTTTTTTAAATTCAGACATTAGATGTATGTGTATTGCCAGGGCCGGATTAAGCACTTCTGGGGTCCGGGGCTACTGGGGATTTTGGGCCCCCCCCCCCCCCTTACGCTATTGGAAATCTTAAACCTCCTACCACGATACTGAATGTCACCCCCTCCTCAAATACACACACACACCTTTGTTTTGTTTTTTAATCCTAAAATACAAATCTTAGATTTTGAATATGTATAATGTTAATCATTTTTTTTCTTTGTTATCTTTAATGGTGTTTTTAAATTCGCCCTTTTTTCGCGACCTTTTGACAAAATTTGCAGTTTTCCTGTGATCTTTTTCTGAAATTTGCGTTTTACCTGCCATTCTATGACGAAATTCGCGTTTTTTCAGCGATTCTCTGCCAAAATTCATGTTTTTTGTGGGTAAAGTTTAACGTGGTTTCCCCACTTTTTGCCAATGTTCCGAAAGAAAAAAAAAAATTTCAAATTTAATTAAGTTTTCTCCCCCCCCCCCCCTTTTTAAAACGTAAGTTTATCTTATTTTAAAAGTAACCTATTTATTTCTTTTCACTTACGTTTATCTATTTTCATTTAAGCTATTAAATTCCAGCTGCATCGCATATGTTTACGTTTTTCTAGCGCCAACTTGAGCGCATGCATGGTTGGTTGTCGCATGGAGTCACTTCAGGTAATCGTCAGTTACGCTGACGCAAAACGCAACGCAATCTCCCAGCGCGGAGAGTAAGTTTTCGTAAGTGACGGTGAACTTCACAAACTGTGAAGTTTCTCAGCGTATTTCTTTTCCAGCCAATCAGAGATCGGTTCTTGAGTCCTTTGGTTTTTCGTTAGGCACGTAGCCAGGGAGGGGGCTAAGGGGGCTGAAGCCCCTCCCGAAAGTTTTAAAGAAAAGTTTGATCTAATATAATAGTAAAAACTGCCAAAATTTTCTTTTTTTTTCTTCCATTTCATTATAACTACTTATATTTTTATTTGTAAACATATTGATTTATTTAGCTAAAATTATAGCAATTCCTCATTATACCTTTTATTCGGACATATTGTTTTTTATTCGTATTTTACCACTAAAAATATCAGTTCTTAAAATGGAATTTTTAGATCATATCATTAATCAATATATCATAATGCATCATATCATTAATTTGAATTGGAAAAAATAAGTTTAACGCGTGTATGACATATAATTTAACTTTAGGAGTCAAATTTAAAACATTTATTTTCGTGTTATGATCTTTCTTAATTTCCTATATATACTCATTATATCATGATACAATAAATACTTAGATCGATCAGTGTTAAATTGTTTTGTAGAAAAAGCAGCCAAAACAGTAATATACCCTTGTAATGTAAAATTATATAAAAAATAATGATTTTTAAAAACCTTTTACTATAAAAGGCTTTTTATTAAAAAAAAACTAGTAGTAGCAAATTTCGAAAAGAAATGGTGCGAAGAAAGACGATAGGGTATCAACAAACTTTCAAAGGTACCAATGCGGCCGGCATTTCCCGGCTTTTCACTGAAAAATATTAAGTTAAGTTGTTTGCATATGAACCTTTAATAGAAAGAGAATGTGCACAGACTACTCTGTGCTAATTCTCTTTCTATTAAAGATTCGTGGGAAAGCTTCTTCGGCTTTTATAGAGTTATCAACTGTGGGGATGGATACTCCTAAGTAGGGATTTTTTTTTTTTTTTTTTTTTTTTTTTTTTTTTTTAGCGGTTTTTTCACAGTGCCTCCTAATGAATTTTCTAAGAGGCAACATATTGCCTTAGATATCTAACTTCCTACCAATCTTATTTTGTGCAGAGCAAAAAATGCTACAAAGAGCTAATCATATACCGGTCCTCTAATGTTAGAGAACAAATAAAAAAAACAGAAAACGAGGTTGAGAAATCTTAACTAAGTTTTATGGAAAAGCCTGAAGATGTGGAATTGAAACGTTATAAACGACCACAGAAATACTACTCTTCTTACTTCAACCCAGGTCCAGACATTCAGAATGAAATCATTCAAACATGCTGGGATATAGTTACTAAAAAGTTGATTACAAAAAAAAAAAAAAAAAAAAAAAAAAAATAATAATAATAATAATAATAATAATGAGATCTGATTTAGGTTGAATACTGATGAAACTATGGACATTTCATACAGAATAGTTTGCACTTTGAGTTAGATATGTGGAATAGTATTTATAAAATATACAAACCCTAATAATTCGGGAAATTACGTTAGATTTATTCAAGTAAATGATTTGTCCGCCGAAAATATAACAGAAGAAACAGTACAACGTCGTAATGAACTACCTAATGATATGTCTAAATACGTCACAAGGTGCACGACAGACAGACTAATATGGTTGGACAAGATAATGGGATCTAATATACAATTCATCAGAAATGTCCCAAAATCAGATACGTCCTATTTGAAAGCCATTGATTAAACCATACATTGTCCAAAAATACATGCTGATTCCTGCCATCCAAATCTCGCTTGGAACAGTTAACGAATAGATATTTTTTTAGAAATCGTCATAAGATAAATTTGATCCTTCAACAAACAGTTCTATCATATGCCCCAAAATGACTTCTGCACCTTTGAAACACAAGATTTATAGAAAATCATGAAAATATGGTAAATTTTGTCAAGTTGTTTGAATAAATTTGCATTGACTTAGAAAATATTTCGGAAAATACATGAAATATTTCTTCAACAGCTATAGACCTTTCTTGGCAGTCATGGAATGGTAAAAAATGCTTTTTTCACATGCCTATTTGTTTGTGACAAGCTTTTCAGTTTGACAAAGCCATTTTCAGCTCATCGTCATGAAAAATCTCATGTCACAATTTCGGCCGTAACTCATGCTAAAGATGTCCTAATTATTTTACAAATCATAGAGAAAATGAAATGTGTATGGAAATCTTTTGAGAGAGATTTAATTCTACATCAAAACTGAAAAAAAGTCTTTCAAATTAAAATAAAAATCCCAAAACCAAAATTTAGACAGACTACAAATACAAACCTGTGTAGAACATTTTCTGTGTAGAAAGTCTTTTTCAAAATTTGATAATGACAAATTCATTTCAAATAATATTTTCTACCCGATTTTCAAATACTTTTTTCAGGATAGGTTTCTCCGAAATAAGCAATAAAATTAGAGAATCTCTCTTAATATTTCGAACATAGGGTGTTAATGTCATAAGTGAAAGTTGAATATGAAGTATGGTTGCGAAAGAATGCGTATTATTGATAGAAATACAGAGGACCTAAAAGTTTTTAGAGTACTGTAATGAAATGCATTACAATACAATGAAACACTTGCTGACTGTCTTGGCTACTATACAGGCAAAAATATCCAGCGCTGAAAGGTCTTTTTCATCAATGAGAAAATTAAGTTTTTGCCTCAAAGCACTATGGCTGATGAGAGACTACTGTTGGTGCTGTTTATGACGTCCAGTTATCTACACGAGGAATATAAGGCCGAAGGGATGTGGGGTGCCTTCCATATGAATCGTTTAAATAGAACCTAGTCCGTAACTATAAAATTAAATTCCAGGTTCGAAGAAAATTATGCCAAACTCCAAACGATTAGGCTGACCGGCGAGATTGGGTTCGAAGCCAAAACCTACATGAGAGACTGAGCAGCCTTGCAATGATATCCGTTCGCTGAGACATCACTCTACAGATTAACCCTTTAACGATCAAAGCATTTTCATTGCTAAGATGTTGAAATAAATGATTGACACCGGTAAAAGTGAATAAATATATTCGTAAATAAGAAAAAGTGATTTTTCACATACCTAATAAAATGGATTTTTTTAGATTGAAATTCCGGAGTCATTGTTGCATTTCGGAATTAAAATTTTGTGGTTTCGTAGAGAAACCAATGAACGTTAAAGGGTTAATCATTTTAAGACCCCGCACTCGCAATGTAAGACGCTAAATATTAATCCTACTGTTTAAATCTATTAAAATTACCTGCTTGCATTTCAATATATATATTTTAAATTCTCATAAAGATACATGAGGTAGAGGTCTGCACGGGCCGGAATTTCCAGGCTCGGCCCGGCCCGGCCCGTAGGAAATTTTTTTCGGCCCGACCCGGCCCGTACAGAAATCAGTGAAAACAGGCCCGGCCCGTTTTGGCCCGTTACAATTTCTACAATTTCTTCAGATTTTTTTCATATAATTAAGATTTTTTTAAAGAATACTACATACATATCGATGGAATGATTTTACAGTATAATTTACAGGAAATACACATTAGCAACATTAGTGATTACTAAGATTCTTAGGCTTTCAACAATCAAATAAAGATTCATCAAAAAATTAATATGGCTTAGAATAAAAGAAAAAAGAAAGAAAGTTAAAAACATCGTAACTTTTGAAGCTGTTTAATAAAAGAAGATTTATAAAAATATTTCTATATCGTTTTATTAAAGATTTTAAATCCAAATTCACTCGTTAACTCAAATATGCGTCTTTCTGATTCATTTCTAAATTCATTTTTTTCTCAGAAACGCACAGCAGGTATCTTTATTCAGAAACTATATAATCAAGTGGCATTATCAGTTTTTTGATACAAGCAATTAAAGAATACTTAAAGGAAATAAATTATTGTTATAGTTAGCATTTTCAATAGAATTTCCGGAAGCGATAGCATGGGAAGGGAGAAAAACCTGCAATTATTTGAGAAACTATTGTATTTGAACAAATTTATGCAAGTATTTTATTCATCAAAAATGAAAAATGCTATTCGATTCCAAATGCCTTCAATAGTCAGGCTTTTACAATTTTTTTCAATAGTCACTTTTATATTTTTACAGTTAAAAATTAATCTGAAAGTGTGTCAAACTTTCGCGTTATTGAGAAATTAATTTAAAAACCATCAAGAAGTATATATCCAAAGATTAATCTAACATAAGTTCTTTATCGCTGTTAATAATTTTACAAATCATGTTGTCTGCCCTACAGATCTTGAGAACAATTAAGTCTTGTTCCGGTCCGGCAAGTCTATATGTAGAAAAATAATGCAAGCTTGATCTCGGCCCGGAATGAGTCAGCTAAAAAAATATTAAAACGGGTTACACGCAATTTAACTGTCCGATGCTGATCTCACACTGTACAAGTTACATTTTTATATTGATGCTGTCAAACTAGTATGGCTCGTGACGCACATTTATATTTATTCTCGTTAAAACCATTTATGTTGAAAATAGATCATATTTTATCGTTTCTTCCTAAATCTTCAAAACGGGCCGGCAGGCCCGAAAATTTTTTTTATCGGCCCGGCCCGGCCCGTATGGCCCGTTCAATTTTTTTGCCGGCCCGGCCCGGCCCGTTTATTTTCTTTGTCGGCCCGGCCCGGCCCGGCCCGTTAGAAAATTTGAAACGATTCCGCCGGCCAGGCCAGGCCAGGCCCGGCCCGCGGGCCGGGCCGGGTACGGGCCACGGGCCAAGCCCGGGCCCGTGCAGACCTCTAACATGAGGTTCATACCAAAAAATGCCAGTTTGTGTTTTTTTATTTTCTTTGCGGTTTTTCCCCTAAATACACTTTCGGTTTTCGAACAGGTACTGAACGTGCTCTTAGAAACACAAATTGTAATAGAAATCGAAAAAATAACAGTTTTTCGAATGGACAACAAGTATATAATGCAAGATTATATCATAGGTAAAACCTTGTTTATTTTTTATCTACACTTTAAATTACAGTCGAACTCCGTTATAACGAGCTTCAAGGAACCGAAAGTTCTGTTCGCTATATCCGTACCGTTTAAAAAAATGTTAGCGCTCACAAAATGTGCACATTATTAGCTGCTACCTATATATTAAATAAAGATGTGTTAAGAGAAAAACGTAAAACCTATTAAATATAATCATTAATGAATTAAATTGACTGAAATCTAGTTTGCACCATGTTTCAGTAGCCGGCATTGCATTTTCGCATTTTCTTGTAAATTTAGAGTCGAAATTCCATTTTCACAACTGCGGAAAAGTAAAAAAATAAAAAAATCATGAGTCGACTAGAAAAAGATGTTCGTTATAACCGATTCTTAAGATTTCGGAAGTTCGCTGTAAAAGAATAAAGTAGCATTAAATGCAATAGGAAAATGACAGGGCCAACATTTTCGTCCGTTATATCCGTGAGTTCGTTATAAACCGGGTTTGGTATAACGGGGTTCGACTGTATGTACACATCACTGTTGTCAGAGGAAAAAAAAATTCCAAAATTGAGCCCCTCCCGAAAGGAAATCCTGGCTACGGGCCTGGTTTGAATTTCAGTACTATATCTGGCAAGGCTTTTAAGACCAGCTGGAAAAATAAATACCGGCGGTTTTAAAAAAAGTGGATGCGTTCTGCTTCGTTCTGCGGTATCGGTGCTTAGCTTTGGAATATGAAGTGAATTATTCTTTACCGAAATGGCTATTAGAAGTCTTCAATGTTTTTTTAGCATTCTTTTATGAAAGTTAAGGCGGAATTTTTCAAAGACACTACGTTAAAGGCAAGGGAAAGGAGAAAGAGCCAATCTCTGAAGGATGAGTATAAAATATGTTTATTGTTTATTTCATTATTTTTACTGACAAATAGTCAGTTTATTTCAAGTTGGTTTTTTCAAGTTACGTTATGCCATTTTTGTCTATTTAATAAAAGTTGGTGTTTTAAATCCATGTTTCATTATTTAGAAAATCACTTTGCATGAATTTTTACAGATTGATAATGAATTTAGTGACTGATTTAGTATTAAGAAAATATACTTACTTGATTTAATGAAATGTCAAGTTATTTTCAAGGTCATATAACACATTATAAACACTTCATGCTAGTTATTTCCTGTATTGCTAGGTTAACATTATCAAAGTTTAACTTTTGAAATTTTAATGTCACTAACCCACCAGGGGTGTCGAATTAAACATCGTCGTACCGACATAAGCTTAAAACCCCGACCAGCCCCTCTTCTCAACTACTTTTAAAGCTGTTTTTCAGAAGTTTAAATTTCATTTAATGAGATATTTTTCTAAGTTACCAGTAGAAGTTGAGGCGCACCCACAGATTGGTAGCCAAGTAGCGTGGTTAAGATCTACAGCTACCTAGTATACAGGAAATATTTTGGATTAAGTTTAAATGTATTTATGAAAGTGAATCACTTATAGCAATGAAGTTCAAAGTTAATATTTTTGTATTGTTGTTGTTTTATTACTAGTTTGAAGTATATATTTAATGAAAATTTTGAAGTTTAAAAATTTTATATAGTAAGAAGAGATAGTGAAAAGAAATGGCTTCTTTTAATGATAATGCAATTTTAACTCGAGATAATTATCAAGCCTGGTCTTTAGAAATACAAAAAGTTTTAGATACAGAGGGACTTACTCTTTGGTTAAATAAAACCCAATGACCAGAGGAAAGTAAACTTACCCCTATTGAAAAACTTCGATGTGATCAATGGAAACTACGTGCTTCCGGTATACTTAAAACTTACATTTCTAGTGACATCAGTCCTTTAGTCGCAAGATTAAGTGATCCTTCAGAAATATGGGACACTTTAAAAGAGCATTATGAAGTTACAGGGATAACTTCCAAAATAAATAGTTTTAATGATTTCTACGATATTCATATGCACTCAGACGAGGATATATCAGGTTTTCTATGTAGATTTGAGGAATCTTATAAGCGGGCAACTAATCCCGGGGTTACAATATCCGATTTAGATAAATGTTACAGGTTAATAGGTCATCTCCCAGATCAGTATCAGTACTTAGTACGTGAATTTAAAAAGTTACCGGATGATAAATTTACTTATAAAAACATTAAAGAAGAACTTTTAAGCGAAGTATCAGCTCGGGAAAGTCGTGAGAAGCGTAAAAATGAATCTTTGGAAACATTTCAAAGTGTGAGCAGTATTGATAAAAACGAAGAAGGTACAAGTATTGCACGTTGTAGATACTGTGGTAAACGAGGTCATAAATCGGAATTTTGTAGGAATAAAAATTTAAGTTTAAAATCTAAAAGTGACAAGCCTAATAACACATTTTTTACTGAATTAGAAACAAATGATTGTTATTCTTCAGAACTGTTACCCCCATGTTGGGAATGGACACTTGACTCTGCAAGTACGGCACATGTTTGCCAAAATAAAAACTTTTTTGTTTCTCTTAAGTCACCCCCTCCCGGAGCTATTGTCCGTATGGGAACCACTCCCCATCTAGTAAGAGGTGTAGGAAGAGTTTCTTTTCAAATTAAAGATAAAGATAAAATTCATACTCTTGAACTTACTGACGTCATGTATGTGCCAAATATACACCGAAACCTCATAAGTATGAATAAAATGGACAAGGCTGGTTTACATGCCAAACTCGATAACGGTTTCAAAATTTATGACAGTAAGTGGAAATATTTATACACCGCTCAACGTAAAAATAACTTTTATGTTCTTAAAGCTCTAAAAACAAAATCCAAAGGAACAGAACTCCAACATGAAAAGTTAACCCAAGTTAAATCAGATAGTGGGGAAGCGGGGAAAGAAACTAAAGTAAAATTTCGGTCAAATTCTTCAACCCAAGCTAAATCGGAAAATAAAGTTTCTAATATTCTAACTTCACCCAGTCAAAATCATATCTCATATGCGAGTAAAGTTAAAACTTCGTCCAGGCCAGAATTGAAATCTAAATCAAGTTTAAGTTCAAAATCTAATTCAGCCCAGGAAGATAAACCAAAAGTTGAACCTAATTCCAAAATAGTTAACTCGGGATGTAATGAAGTTTCTGACAAAATTGAAACGCAAACTTATAATAGTAGCAGATTACCTATTCATAACCGACTTAACTTTAATCAAGCTTATGCAGCAGATAGAAATAACATCATGCTGTGGCACGAGAGACTCGGCCATAGTAATATTAAAGTCATTAAGCAGATGGTCAATAATAAACTTATTGAGGGTTGCGATAAACTTCAAGGTTCCGAACAAAAATGTGAGCCATGCATATTAAGTAAGAGCACAAGAGCTACTCATCCAAGGCTTTCACATATTCGTTCTAAAGCAATTTTAGACCTCATTCATTCTGACATCTGGGGTCCTGCGCCAGTAGGCTCTAGAAACGGACATAGGTATCTTCTGACCTTCATTGACGACTACAGTCGCCGAGCTTTTTGTTACCCCCTACGAACGAAAGATGAGGTTCCTTTGAAAGTAAATAATTTTATAAAGTTTATTGAAAGACAATCCGAAAGAAAAGTCAAGGTCATTCGCACCGACAACGGCCTCGAATTCTGCAATAAGCAAATAAATGATTTAGTCACCAAATTAGGAATTAAACACGAAACAACTTCGGCATACAGCCCCCAGCAAAGTGGGGTTGCTGAGCGTTACAATAGAGTACTTTTTGAAGGGGTTCGCACCTTTAGTCAAGCAGCCAACCTCCCTCCCAAACTCTGGGTTGAAGCCGTAATGGCAGTGAACTATATTCGTAATAGAATCCTACATACAGGAATTAATGCAATCCCGTTCTCAAGGTGGTATGGACAAAAGCCATCAGTTCGCCATTTTCGCCGTTATGGCTGTGTAGCATATGTCCACAAACCAAAGCAACAACGTAACAAGTTACAGCCCAGGGCTAAACGTGGTAAAAAAAATATATATCATGTCTTCAAATCAAGGTTTCTCATTCGAAAATATCAAGGTCGAGTAAATCATGTTTCGAATATGTAATCATAAATAATCTATAAAAACATTCTAAATTCAAAGGAATAATCTATCGTATTAATCCCCAATGTATATCATAAGTGAAATCGAAACTGAAGAAATCTTCTTCGAACGTTTCTTTAACTAATTATTTAATGAGATAAAAATAGGTATTTACAGTTCTTTGTACATATTTACACAACTTTAAATCATCTTGGAGACACAATGCTCCGATTCATATCTTTTCTCAAATTAATTGTCACATCTTTTATCTAAATCAAAACATTCGAAATCAAAACGGAAATCGGCTACACTCTGTTTACAAACTTCAGAGTGTTCTAAAAGTGGAAGTGGAAGTCAAAGAAATTGCATAGCGCGTAGCGCCATCTAACTGCAATTCTTTTTCTTCACACTCCCCACCTGAACTCTTACAGAGTTCATCAATAAATTCTATTATGAAAATAAAACATTTTCATATCAGTATTTTCAATAATCTAATAAAATTTTCATATCAGTGGTTCAGTAATCTGATACAATTTCAAAATTCAAATGCAAATATCAGTTTCAAATACAAATATCAATTTCAAATTCAAAATATCAATTAATTCTAAGCAAATCTAACAAAATCAATTAATTATAAACAAAAAAGTATAAAATTCAAACAATATAATAAATCAAAAATATTACCTGCAATTAACACAATAAAAATGACAATCTTTTTCAAACAGTTAATATACTTACTTATGCTAAGCTTCAAATAATACTGCATTCAAAGTAAACAGAATAACTATAAAGAAAGAAAACTTTTAGAGTTCTAAAAGAGATAAAAAAGAAAGAAAGTCTATTAATGTTCATTAGTCCATAATTTCTAATGGATATAAATGTTGGACAGATCTTTTCAGCACTCCATTGGCTGTCTTTATTTCATATGAGCGAATGTTGTTGTCTCTACCTGGAATCGCTCTCTGAATTCTGCCAAGTTTCCAGAGAAGTTTATTTTTTATATCGCCTTCGATCAAGACAACATCACCCACTTTTAGTGGTGTATGTGAATTGGGATTTTTCGATGAATGGAATGTTCTTAAATCTAGAAGATATTGTTTTTTCCACTTCGACCAAAGTTGTTTTAGTAGTAATGCTTGGTATCTTTTTCTTTTGAGAAGTGCCGATCTTTTTGAACCATTTTCAATTACATCGAAAAAGTTAATAAGAAGTGAAAGTTCTTTACCAAAATTCAAAAAATCCATTGGAGTGAGAGGAAGAGGTTCATCATATTCGTTATACACATATGTCAAAGGACGCAAGTTGAGGATAGCTTCTACTTCAACCAGTAGTGTCGACATTTCTTCATAGCTCAATAGAGCTTTTCCAGTAATCTTTCGTAGACACTCCTTGACTGATTTCACAAGTCTTTCGTAGAAGCCTCCCCACCATGCAGCTCTTTCAATGATATTTTTCCAAACGATTCTTTCTCTTGCAAGAAATTTCAAAAAGAGATTGTTGGAAATGACGCCGTATAAATTATCGACTTCTTGTTTAGCTTTTTTAAATGTCTTCGCGTTATCTGAATAAATGACTTTACAATTTCCTCTTCGAGCTAAGAATCGTCTAAAAGCAAGGAGGAAATAATCTGTAGTCATGTCGGTAACAAGTTCTAGATGCAAAGCTCTGGTAACTCCGCAAGTGAATAAGACAATGTAAGATTTCTTAATTTCACCGAAGTCTTTCACGTAAATAGGTCCCGCAAAATCTAAACCACAAATTGAAAATTGGGGAGCTTCATTCACTCTATCTTTAGGTAGAGGGGCTGTGATTTGGTCTGGAGGTTTACAAAGATATTTTTGACAAATGAGGCACTTTTTAATGAGACTTTTCACTAACTGTCTTCCTTTTGGAATCCAATATCGAGATCTAATTTTCGTCAAAGTGTGGGCAATTCCTGCATGCATCATCTTTTCATGATCTTGACGTACAATCAGCGTCGTTAACCAGGAATGTCTAGGTAAAATGATTGGATGTTTTTCTTCTGTTGGAAGATCACCAAATTCTAGTCTTCCTCCTAAACGTATGATTTCTGATTCATCTATAAATGGAACAAAGTTGAATAAGGATGAATTCTTTTCTACTGAATTATTATTTCTAAGAGACTCAAATTCTTCTTTAAAAAATTGTTTCTGTTCACTTCGTATTAAGTATTTTTCAGCTTCTAGTAATTCTTCAGTTGTTAGTGGACCGCTAACTTCAGTAGATTTTTTCAGCTTTATTACAAATCTTTTTACCCAAGCAGTTGTTCTTATTACTTTTTCCAAATTGCTAAATTTTTCTATACAGATAGGATTTTTAATTTCTTCAGTTATACACTCGCACTGCAATATGTCATTGGGTTTTTTCTTGTATTCTAATTCATATTCATCAATTATTTCTTTATCTTCAGATTTTGGCCAAAATTCAGGGGGTAAACTAAGTCATTTTGGCCCAAGTAACCAAGTAGGATTATTGATGAATTTGGAGACTTTTGCTCCTCTTGAGACAAGGTCTGCGGGATTGTCTGCCCCTGGGCAATGATGCCAATCAGAAGGGGATGTCAATTTACGAATTTCTTCAACACGATTCCGCACAAATGGTTTGAATTTTTCAGGTAATCCTTTAATCCAAAAGTATGTAATTTTTGAGTCCGTCCAATAAATGCATGGAATTTTTAGATGTAGCGCCTTCAAAATGCTGCAGCTTAATTTTGCTGAACATAATGCAGCCATCAATTCCAGTCTTGGTAAAGTGAGAGTTTTTAAAGGAGCCACTCTGTTTTTAGAAGCTACGAAAACTGTTCGAATGTCTTTTTCAGAGATCGATACACGTAAATAGGCAATTGTGCCAAAGGCTATTGTACTTGCATCGGAAAATAAATGCAACTGCAAATTGGCAATTTTCTCGTTTGGAATTTCGAAAAAATAATGTCGAGGAATAGACAATTCAGATATTTGAGGAATTTCACTACACCAGTCTTTCCAAAGAGAGATTAAATCTTTTGGGATGGCCTCATCCCAATCTATGCCTAATGACCAAATTTTTTGCAGCAAACATTTTATTCTTAATGTGAAGGGTCCTAAAAATCCAATAGGATCAAACACTCGACCCAAAACTTGCAAAATATACCTCTTTGTGTCAATTCTTTTAGAAGCAAACGCCGCTAATTCACGAGTGTCAAAATACAAAAAATCGTTTAGACTGTTCCATGCTATTCCTAAAACTTTGTAAGGAACATTTTCTGTTTCAGATGTTTCCAAATTATCACTGGAAATTACATCGTTATTTTTCCATAATTCTTTTAAGGATTTTGAATTAGTGTGCCACTTATGTAATGTCATACTAGCTTCTTTAAAAATAGCTATAGACTCTAATGTAGTGGATAAAGCTTGCTCGACAGAAGATTGACTTCCAATTACATCATCTACATAAATATTTTCATTTAAAAACTCGACAGTTTCTGGATATTTTTTGATATATTTCTTTAAGTGGTGTTTTATTGTGGCTGCTAACAAAAATGGACTACAATTTACCCCAAATAAAACTCTAGTAAATCTATATATTTGAGGAAGGTTAGATTCATCAAAAGGGTCTTCTGAAAACAAAAATCGAGATACGTCTCTGTCTTCTTCATCTACTAATATCTGCAAAAACGCTTGTTTTATATCGGTTGTAAAGGCAATTGGATTTAATCGAAATCGTAACAAAATATCAAAAATTTCAGGGTACAAATTCGGACCTGGCTGAAGACAGTTATTGAGAGATTGTGAATTTAAATCATGAGCTGATGCATCAAACACAATCCTTAATTTACTTGTTACGCGGTCTCTTCTTATCACTTCTCTGTGAGGTAAATAAAATTCAACATGCCCCTTATCTTCTGAATTAGGAACTAATTCTACGATTCCCTGTTTTAAATAATCATTTAATACATCTTTATATTCAAAAAACAACTGGGGATTTCTAACAAATCTTCTATTTAATTTAACTAATCGAGATTCTGCAATTTTTCTGTTATCATCCAGACGCCCTTTCTCCAGTTTCCAGGGCAATTTAACTTTATATCTTTTGTTTTCATATTTAATATCGCGTTCAAAATTTTTCATTATTTCATTTTCAAAAGGGTCAGAATCTTGTTTAATATTAATAATCCCTGAAGTTTCAAGATCCCAAAATTTTTTTATTTGATCAGAAATTAAGTGTTCTTCAATAATTACGTTTAAAATCAATGAAGATTGGTTTTCGCTTTTTCTACCTTGGAGGCACCAGCCAAAGATGGTTTCAACAGCAACAAGATTTTTGTTTAAATGTTTTATGTTACCTGTTACTATATCATAATAGTAATCGACTCCTATTAGAAGGGAAATAGGGTCTTGACATTGTGGTGAGTCAGCAAGGGTTAAATTCTGTAAAATACTCATTTCACCAAATTCTTTTACTTCTGGGGGAGGGATATCAGATCCAGATATTTCGTCTGTTACCAATGCTTCTATTTCTAAATTAGACTTCGAAAAATGTTTATTTTCTAATTTAAGTTTAACAACATCATAATTTTTCTCAATAGGAATTTTACTTCCGAATGTGAATACCGATAATTTTTCCTTTCTCAATATTTTGAGTTGTAATTTATCAGCAATTTCTCGAGTTAAAAAGGTTCGCATTGCTGCAGTATCCAATAATAATCGAACAGAAACTTCTTTATTTTTATTTTTTACTTTCGCACAGCAAGTTTGCAAGAAAATTCGGTTTTTTCCAATACACGAAATAGCCGAAATAATTTCATTAGTTGTTTCATTTTGTACATTCGCTGTTTCCAAATTTTTATCTATACAACTTGTTTTATTTGGTGAATTAGATTGTTTACAAATAGCTCTGTTATGTCTACCCTGACATGTCGTACATCGTATCTTAGAAGCACAGTCCTTGATCCGGTGTTTTGGTAAAAGACAGAGGTAACATCTACCTTGCGATTTCAAAATATTTTTCTTTTTATCAAGATCAAAAACATTGCATATTTCTGACAAATGATTACTTTTACAAAAGATGCAACTTTGTTTCTCTGTGTTCTTTTTGTCTGAAACTGTAGTCATTAATTCATGCGCGGATGAAAAGTTTAATTCTCTTTTAGGAGATTTCGTAAATTTTTGTTTGTTTACTTCTAATCTATTTGATTTTGAAAATGAAAAAGCCAATTCGCGACTTTTAATTTCGGTTTGCAAGAAATTTAGTAATTTGTTTATATCAGGGTTGCATGAAGATTTAATGTTTTGCTTGTTAAATTCCAAATTTAAATCTGATGGTAGCAATTTTAAAACTACGGCTAAAAGCATAGAGCTGTAAGCCTGTGGTTCGAGTCCCAAAGTGGTCAATGATCTTACATTAATTTCAATATCATCATGAAGTTTCTGTAATTTTGAAGTATCACTAGATTTATAAACCGGAGATAAATTTAACAATTTATTTAAATGATGATTGATTATCATATCTTTATTCCCAAACCTATTTTATAGAATTTTAAGTGCTACATCATAATTTGATTCCGAAACTTCTAAGCCTTCTATGGCGTTTAAAGCAGATGAACCTAAGTAACTTCGCAAATAATTGTATTTTTCAATTTTTGTCAGTGAATTATTATCATTTATCGATACTTTAAAAGTATTCCAAAAGTTGGTGAATTGCGTGCAATCGCCATAAATTTTCTGTATATTCAATTTTGGAAGTTTCACAAATTTATTTTCATTATTGGGGGTAGAATCATTAACCGAAATATTGTTCAAAGGAATAATGTTTTTATTTTCTTTAAGTTTCTTTTCAGCGCGAAAATTTGTTAAGGATATTTTGTCTGCATAGTCATATACTGTATTCATTTCATTCTCATATTCGTCTAAATTCAAAAGTGGTTCTATTTTTTCATTTATTTCATCTAAATTACATGATTTAATTTTTAATTGGTTAACAGATTCTTCAAGAGAATCAATATTAACGGTATCATTTTTTAATATAGTCTCTATATTATTTATTAGTTTCGTAACAGAACTTCTTAAAATTGTTCTGTTTTTCTTTAGCTTTTCTAGGTCAGCCATAATTAACACATCAAAATAAAATTATAAAACTCTTACCTTTAAAAATCTTCGCAATCAATAATAATCTTCTGTATTTATCATATTTCAATTTCGTTCCCGGCCGATGCACCATTGGTAAAAAAAATATATATCATGTCTTCAAATCAAGGTTTCTCATTCGAAAATATCAAGGTCGAGTAAATCATGTTTCGAATATGTAATCATAAATAATCTATAAAAACATTCTAAATTCAAAGGAATAATCTATCGTATTAATCCCCAATGTATATCATAAGTGAAATCGAAACTGAAGAAATCTTCTTCGAACGTTTCTTTAACTAATTATTTAATGAGATAAAAATAGGTATTTACAGTTCTTTGTACATATTTACACAACTTTAAATCATCTTGGAGACACAATGCTCCGATTCATATCTTTTCTCAAATTAATTGTCACATCTTTTATCTAAATCAAAACATTCAAAATCAAAACGGAAATCGGCTACACTCTGTTTACAAACTTCAGAGTGTTCTAAAAGTGGAAGTGGAAGTCAAAGAAATTGCATAGCGCGTAGCGCCATCTAACTGCAATTCTTTTTCTTCACGTGGTGTGTTTATTGGATATGGACTCGGCACAGCCGGTTATAGAGTCTGGTTTCCTCGTGAAAACCGAATTATTGAATCAAAACACGTCACATTTGATTAAGCTCAATTAGGAAATCCAAAGCAACAACCACAATTGTCCCATAACAGTATTCACGATTTTGAAGAACCGTTTACTGTAGGTTCATCCTCTAGTCATGTTTTGCCTGACGTACATCCCGAAGAACCTTCTACTTCTAGCATTCCAACATTAGCAGAAATAACAAAAGAAAAGAAGCCAGATGATGAAAACAAGGAACTAAGTGCCGGTAAATCACACGATAACTCTTCAGATAAAGAAAGTTCAGAAGATGAGTATGATTTTGTTAAAAATATTGAATATGACACTACTGGTGATGGCAATGAAGAGGAGGATAGTAAACTCATTTTCACAAGAATAGTCACTACAAGAAGAAAGGGGGTGTCAGCAGGTAGGCATGACATTTATATAATTGCACCCACTGGTGAACGTTTACGAAGTACTAAAGACCTTGATGAATACTGTAAGCAAAACAATCTTTCATATGACTCTGACGTAGCTAATTTTTCAACAAGTAATGATTATCAAGGACAAATTACCTTTTCTAAAATTCATGAAGCTAACTTAACAGAAATTGTCATTCCAAAGTCTGCAAAACATGCTGCGACTCTCCCACAAGCGGAACAGTGGAAAGATGCCATGAATAAAGAAATCTCAACCATGTTAGCAAGGAAAGTCTGGACTCCAGTACCATTCGACCCCACTAAGAAAGTCATCGGTACGAGATGGGTTTACACGGTAAAACGAGATGCATCTGGGGAAGTTCAAACTTACAAAGCCAGATTGGTTGCGCTTGGAAACAACCAACGAGAGGGTTTAGATTACAATGAAACTTTTTCTCCAGTAGTCAACTTTTCTTTGATACGTCTTTTTATTGTTTTATTCTCGATGATATTCAAATGGAAAAACTGCCTACTTGACGTAAAGTGTGCCTATTTGTATGGAAACATCGATAAGGAAACATATATTCGACAACCATGTGGATACGTAATACCAGGTCAAGAAGCTTACATTCTTAAACTTAATAAAGCAATTTATGGCCTGCATCAGGCAGGAAGATGTTGGTTCCACGACCTCCATACAAAACTCATCGCAAATAATTTTTCTGAAGTACCTGGGGTAAATTGCGTCTACGTATATAAGAATATTGCAATAGTTTTGGTCTATGTTGACGACCTCCCCATTTTTGCAAAAGATGAGGATGCTTTACGGGAAGTTATTGGTGTAATAGAAAATATTTATGAAGTTAAAAATTTGGGAGCCATTCACACATTACTGGGAATACAGTTCAACAAAGAAGATAATAAGTTTAAAAATATAACCTGCTCTCAATATATTGAAAAGTGTATGCAACAGTTTAATGTTCAATGTCTTTCTAGGATAACATTACCAGCTTCTCCTGGCTTTATCCCAGTTTCATCTCAAGAGGGTGAAGAACTGCCCGAAAACCTTCCATTCCGAAGTTTGCTGGGTTGCTTGCAATACATAAGCCACAGATGTCGACCCGATATAGCATGGTACGTATCTTCAATCTCGCAATATACAGAAAAGCCATCGCACCAGCACTATCGGACGTTGTATCGAATACTGCTCTACCTGGCCAACACAGCTAACCTGGGATTGAAGCTCCAATCATCGGAACCACCTTTACAAATTGTAACCTACGTCGATGCATCTTGGGCAAACGATCTAGATGATCGTAAATCCTGGTCAAGTCACATAATCCTCTTAAACGACAATCCCATACAATGGCGTGTCGCCAAGCAGACCTGCACGGCTCTCTCTCCAATGGAGGCAGAGTTCATCTCAGCTAGCGAAGCTGCAAAAGAAATAAAGTTCCCTATCTGATACTATCCACGAAGTATCGAAATTCTTTCCTCAACTATTTCAACCAGGCTCAATACAGCGACCTATCATGTTGTGCGATAATACAGCAGCCATCTCTTTTACAAAGACAACGACGGACAATGTCCGAACTCGTCATATTGATTTAAAGTACAAGTTTGTGAGAGACCTTTATCAAAACGGTGTCTTTGACATAAAACATGTGTCTTCAAAAGAAAATTTAGCCGACTTGCTTACTAAAGCACTGAGCAAAGATCAGTTTCTGAAATTTCGACAAATATTGATGCAGTAGAAAAATCACAAAAATTAAATTTAAATTAAAATTAAATTTAAATTAAAATTAAATTTAAAAAAAAAATTATCTATCTCCTTAGAATATTATCTATGGAACTATGCCATACGCCGTAGTCCTGTTAATTCTTTTTCTTTAGAAAGTCAATAAACTTTATTCGAACTTTTCATGAACATTTAATATAGAACTTTGAAATCAAATTCTTTAAGTCAAGTTGGACTGTGAGCTATTCCAGCCATTTTTCTACAATTAAGTGTATCTGCATCATATATTTTTCTTTTGCATCATATATATATTTTCAAAGTAAATTTTCTGTACCTGTATTTATGTTTAATGTTACGAATGTTAATTCAAAGTATATATATGTATATTCTAAGTGATTTGAAAGTGTTTAACTCAATAACTCCATGTGGCAACCAGCTGGGGAAAAGGGGGCATTCTGTGGGTAAAGTTTAACGTGGTTTCCCCACTTTTTGCCAATGTTCCGAAAGAAAAAAAAATTCAAATTTAATTAAGTTTTCTCCCCCCCCCCCTTTTTAAAACGTAAGTTTATCTTATTTTAAAAGTAACCTATTTATTTCTTTTCACTTACGTTTATCTATTTTCATTTAAGCTATTAAATTCCAGCTGCATCGCATATGTTTACGTTTTTCTAGCGCCAACTTGAGCGCATGCATGGTTGGTTGTCGCATGGAGTCACTTCAGGTAATCGTCAGTTACGCTGACGCAAAACACAACGCAATCTCCCAGCGCGGAGAGTAAGTTTTCGTAAGTGACGGTGAACTTCACAAACTGTGAAGTTTCTCAGCGTATTTCTTTTCCAGCCAATCAGAGATCGGTTCTTGAGTCCTTTGGTTTTTCGTTTGAATTTCAGTACTATATCTGGCAAGGCTTTTAAGACCAGCTGGAAAAATAAATACCGGCGGTTTTAAAAAAAGTGGATGCGTTCTGCTTCGTTCTGCGGTATCGGTGCTTAGCTTTGGAATATGAAGTGAATTATTCTTTACCGAAATGGCTATTAGAAGTCTTCAATGATTTTTTAGCATTCTTTTATGAAAGTTAAGGCGGAATTTTTCAAAGACACTACGTTAAAGGCAAGGGAAAGGAGAAAGAGCCAATCTCTGAAGGATGAGTATAAAATATGTTTATTGTTTATTTCATTATTTTTACTGACAAATAGTCAGTTTATTTCAAGTTGGTTTTTTCAAGTTACGTTATGCCATTTTTGTCTATTTAATAAAAGTTGGTGTTTTAAATCCATGTTTCATTATTTAGAAAATCACTTTGCATGAATTTTTACAGATTGATAATGAATTTAGTGACTGATTTAGCTTTAAGAAAATATACTTACTTGATTTAATGAAATGTCAAGTTATTTTCAAGGTCATATAACACATTATAAACACTTCATGCTAGTTATTTCCTGTATTGCTAGGTTAACATTATCAAAGTTTAACTTTTGAAATTTTAATGTCACTAACCCACCAAGGGTGTCGAATTAAACATCGTCGTACCGACATAAGCTTAAAACCCCGACCAGCCCCTCTTCTCAACTACTTTTAAAGCTGTTTTTCAGAAGTTTAAATTTCATTTAATGAGATATTTTTCTAAGTTATCAGTAGAAGTTGAGGCTCACTCACATTTTTTTTAGCGATTCTTTGACGTAATCCACGTTTTTTTCAAGCGATTCTCTGTAGAAATTTACAATTTTTCCGCGTCTCTTTGAAAAACTTCGCTCTTTTCCGCGATCTTTTGACTAAATTTGTGCTTTTCCCGCGATCTTTTCAAGAAATTCGCGCTTTTTCTGTCATCCTTTGACGAAATTTGTGTTTTTGTGGATTTCTGTCAAAATTCGCGTTTTATCGGCAATTTTTTGACGAAATTCGCGCCTATTCTCGGTTTTTGTCAAAATTCACTTATTTTCAGCGGCGACACTTTTGGCTCTTTTGACTAAATTTGCGCTTTTCTCGCAAATTTTTTATGAAATTTGGGCTTTTTCTGCCACTTTTTGACAAAATTCGCGCTTTTTTCGCGGTTCTTTCTCAAAATTCGCATATTTTGGCAATCCTTTGACGAAATTCGCGTTTTTTAGCTGTTCTTTTTCAAAATTCGCTCTTTTCCACGATCTTTTCACTAAATTTGCACTTTTTCCCACGAACTTTTCAAAAAATTCTCACTTTTCTGCCGCATTTTGACAAAATTTACGTTTTTTTCGCCATTCTTTCTCAAAGTTTACGTTTTTTTCGCCATTCTTTCTCAAAGTTTACGTTTTTTTGGCAAACCCTTGAAGAAATTCGCAATTTTCCGAGGTTCTTTGTCAAAACTCACGTTTTTTCACGATCCTTTGACATAATTTGCGCTTTTTCCCGAGAACTTTTCAAGAACTTCTCTCTTTTCCCGCCACACTTTGACAAAATTTACTTTTTTTTCTCTATTCTTTCTCAAAATTTGTGTTTTTTCACGACCCTTTGACGAAATTCGCGTTTTTCCTCTGTCCTCTGTCGAAATTCGTGTTTTTTCCCGATGATTTGGTAAATTTTGCTCTTTTTCCGCGAACTCTTGATTATATTAGCACTTTTTCTGCAATCTTTTAAAAAAAATTGCGTTTTTTCTTTCCTCCCTTTGATGAAATTTGTGTTTTTTTTACGATTCTTTGCCAAAATTGCGGTTTTTTGGGCCATCCTTTGACGAAATTCACGCTTTTTCTGCGACCTTTTGACGAAATTAGCGCTTTTTCCATGGCCTTTTGAAAGAAATTGCGCTTTTCCGCGATCTTGATTAAATCCATTCTTTATTTTTTTTTGAAGAAATTCGCTCTTTTTCTACGCAACCCTTTTCATTTCGTTTTCATCGCCATTTTTGTTAAACCTGGAAATTTTCGGAGATACAGACAGCAATGCCGCCAAATGGCAATTCAAGTTAAGTTGTAAAGAAACGGCGATTTCGCGCAGCTCTTACACCCCTGTAATTGTTTTAAACGAAACTTTGGCACAACTTAATCCTCTGCATGAGGCCACCTGACTGGTTGGGGCCCGGGGCTGCAGCCCCCTTAGCCCCCCCCCCTAATCCGGCCATGTGTATTGCAAATACATTTATTTCAGTTCGAAAATAAGATTGTATATCAAAAATGCATGTTAAAGATATCAATATGACTCCAATTTTAATATAATATTGATATCTTTTTTGGGGGGATTTTGGATGATATAATATTTTATTTATCAATTCAATGGATTACTTTTCGGGAGGTGTTTATCTGCAGATAATATTTCTTATGCTATCTCGGGCATGCTTGGCATAGGTTCGTTAAATCTGCCCCCAGCAATTTTCTTGCAGTATTTTGCAAAATGTAAAATATGCATTTTAAAAGTATTTAAAAATGTATGGAACACTTTGCATTTTCTTTTTTATATTATTATTTTAGCATTCTAAATTACCATTTCAATGTTTTACTACAACAATGTTTTTTATTGTATTTTCTTCATTTTTTTATATTTATACTGAGTATATGCAGTTACAGTATTCCCTTTTATAAAACGCAGCGATGAAATTTATTTTTCGACATTTACAGTCGATTTATTTTATCATATTACTGCTTTCGTGACATTGAATATTTGAGACATTTTTCCTGCAATGTATTGCGAAATGCAAAATAAATTTAGACTGAATAGAGCCTGAATGAAATGAATAGCTCTTGATTTAAACATTGAAAAGAATGAAAAAGACGTAGCTCCACTTGTCTAAATTACATTTCAAAATGCGAATTTTCAAAACATAAATTATGCCTTTTCATAAATGTAACAATTTTTTAAGGGATAAAATCAAATTTTATCACAAATTTCGCGTCTCTTTTGCGTCTGTTTGTAAAATTTGCACAGAAGGCCATATGAAAACTTGTTTTTATGTATGCTAAGGAAAATCACATTTTTAGATAAATCTAGCTTATGAAGCTCTGTCAAAATTACTACTTGATATTCAAATGTAACATATACATTTTTAAATATTGAGAAAGTGAAAAAAGTGAAGTACATTTATTTCAGTTCAAAAATAAGATTATGTATCAAAAATACAAGTTAAAGAATCAATATAACTCCTATTTTAATATATTGTTGAGATTTATTTGGATTTTGGATAATATTTTATTTTATTTATCAAATATAAAATGGACTACTTTTAGGGAGGTGTTTATCTGCAAGTAATATTTCTAACATGCCTTCCCGGGCATGCTTGACATAGCTTCGCTAAATCTGCCCCACCAATTTTCTTGCAGTATGTTGCAAAATGTAAAATATTCATTTTTAAAGTATTTTTGAATACTTGAAACACTTGACACGTTCATTTTTATATTAGTACTTAGACATTCGAATAATTACCACTCGATTTCGATAAATTACCACTTCGATGTTTTACGCCAACAATGTTTTTTTATTGTATTTTCTTCATTTTTTAAAAATATTTATACTGAGTATATGCAGTTATAATATTCCCTTTTATAAAATGTAGCGATCAAATTTCTTTTTTGACATTTATAATCTATTTATTTTGTAAGGTTACTACTTTCGTGATACTGAATATTTGAGGCATTTTTTCTGCAGTGTATTGCAAAATGCAAAATAAATTTAAATAGAATAGAGCCTGAATGAAATGAATAGCACTTGATTTAAAAGAAAGAAAGAGATATAGCTCAATTTGTCTGAATTATATTTAAAAATGCGAATTTTGAAAACATAAATGATGCCCTTTCATAAATATAACAACTCTTTTAGGGATAAAATCAAATTTTTATCATAAATTTCACATCGCTGTTGCATCTAACGTTGTAAACTTTAAAGAGAAGGCTGTATGAAAACTTGTTTTTCCATATGCTAAAGAAAATCACATTTTTAGATAAATCCAGCTTATGAAGCACTGTCAAAAGTATTACCTGATATTCAAGTGCAACGTGTACATTTATAGATATTGAGAAAGTGAAAAGAGTGAAACACATTTATTTGAGTTCAAAAATGAGATTGTGTTTCAGAACTACAAGATAAAGACCTGAATATGACTCGTATTTTATTATATTTTTGAGAATATTTTAGATTTTTGGATGATATAATATCTTATTTATCAATTCAAATGGACTACTTTTCGCGAGGTGTTTGTCTAGGTAATATTTCTAACATTCCATTTCAGGCATTGCAATATATTGTAAAATATAAAATACTAATTTAAAAAATATTTAAGAATAAATAGAACACCTTGCATATTCGTTTTTATATTAAAAAATTACCATTTCAATGTTTTACTTCATCCAAGAATTTTATCGTATTATTTTTTTCTTTCATTTATACTGAATATATACAGTTATAATATTCCCTTTCACAAAATACTAATATAGAAAAAAAAGATGTAGCTCAACTTATCAAAATTACATTTCAAAATGCGAATTTTCAAAACATAAATGATACCTTTGCATAAATATAGCAACTCTTTTAGGGATAAAATTAAATTTTATCACAAATTTCACGTCTGTTTTGCATCTAACGTTGTAAACTTTAACAGAGAAGGCTATATGAAAATTTGTTTTTACTTATGCTAAGGAAAATCGCATTTTTAGGTAAATCTAGCTTATGAAGCTCTGTCAAAAGCACTACTTGATATTCAAATGTAACATGTACATTTATAGATATTGAGAAATTGAAAAGAGTGAAATATATTTATAACTGTATACATTTATACAATAAATAACTGTAACTGTCTTGATTTGTTCCAATGTTTGTTTTGCAATGAATTATTATTTGTACTGACGAGGCACAAATATGCGTTAGAGACACAAATATGACTACTATTGCAAATTCTTCTGTTAAATGCATTTGTAAATGAGATAAAATTGTTTTTTTTTCTTGCATATATATATATATATATATATATATATATATATATATATATATATATATATATATATATATATATATATATATATATATATATATATATTTCTTATACAAATATATTATAAAAAAGTATATTATACAGGGTGTTCATAAAGTCCTGGACCCATTTTGGTGTTTAATAACTCATAAAATAATAAATATAATCGATTATAACATAAATGGTTAGATAGACTCAAAAAGTTTCATGACTTTTCTCAATGAACTTCCACGTGTGCCCCCTTCGTCGCACGGAGAATTATCAAATCGATAGTCAATTTCATGCCAGGTAGCGGCAAGCATGTCGGCATCCACAGAGGCTATTGTGGTTGTAATTCTGGCTTTTAAGTCATCAATGCTTGACACTCTCCTCCTGCAAACATTGTCCTTTACAAATCCTCAAAGGAAAAAGTCCAGGGGCGTTATATCAGGTGATCTGTGTGGACAAGGAATTGGACCTCCTTGCCCAATCCATCGTCCTGGAAAAAGGTTATTCAAAGAAGTACGAACGATGGTACCCCAATGAGGTGGTGCACCATCTTGTTGCAAAAAGACATGTGGCTGAAGCTCTTCTGGTTGTGGAAATACGAAATTTTCCAACATGTCTAAGTATACGACTGATGAAGACCGTCTTTTTTGCAAAAAATAAAGGCCCAATGACTCGGTCGTACATTAGTCCATGCCACACACTAATCTTTGGGGAATCGCTTTCTGCCTTACGGTATTCATGGAGGTTTTCAGATCCCCATATGCGCACATTATGGCGATTAACAATGCCAGAAACATGAAAGGTTGCTTCGTCGGAGAACATTATGCGCTTCAGAAAATAAGCATCATCTTCTATTCTCCTTAGCATATCTGTTGGAAAGGCCATCCTCCTAGGTCTATCGTCAGGTTCCAAAACTTGAACAATTTGAACTTTGTATGCATGAAAAGGAAAACATATGAGTTATTCCATCAATAAATGCCATAAGTTTGTTTATATCTTCATTATTTTATGAGTTATTAAACATCAAAATGGGTCCGGGACTTTATAAACACCCTGTAGAACCCAAAAGTCGAGGTGTATAAGTGAGAAAATAGAAAAAAAATGAACTAAGTGTACAGACGACCTGGAAATATGCTTTTTTTCTTTTCAGGTAAATAAATATAATCGATTTTCTAATTATCTGCTGCGTTCTAGAGATATACCATTTTTGCCGAATAATAATCACTATTGATTTATAAATTTAAAAAAATTTACTTTACTTTTATTTACAGTTATTGAAATAAGAGTTCAAAACCCACGATGGAACAAACGGCAGTTTCTTATTTCAATTCAGTCAGTTATTATTGATGTTCAAATTTAACGTCAATCATATTTAAATCATATTTACTCCACACTGAATTTTTGTTACTAGTACCCCTTGACTTCTAAGGTCGTCAAATATTTTCTTAAATATTTATAATGGTAATTCCTCTCAAGAGTGTCTTTTGGCCAATTCCTAAATCATTAATCATAGACATATATAGTTCCAATAACAAAAGTGTTTTAACCTCTTCAGACTTGATGTATCCTATAGGATACACATCTTTATAATTTTTTTTAAACTCAGTTTACTCCTAATCGAAATTTTGTCTCTGGTACCCTTTGGCTTCTGAATTCCTCATATATAATGCAGAAATAAAAATTGTGGACATGGGAAATCAAAGAAAATTAATAAAACAGTTAACTAGACTGACTGAAAGAGATAAAGTTATATTAATCTTGTTGTTTAGAAATCTAGTCTATTTGAAGTTCTGTAATAGAAAGTGGATCTATTTGTGTAAACAAAGTAAAATAGGAAAACTATTTTAATTAAATAGTGATTTAAAAATTTTTTTAAAGAGATAACATTAACAAAATGATATTCATTCTTATATATAATGAAAAATAAAAGTGTTGGACATGAAAAATCAAAGAGAGAATCAAAGAACATAAATCAATATCAAGTTTTGTCGCCAGTTCACAGCATTGTCATGTTTAAACTATAAAAAAAATACTATAATATATTTTGATCAACCGAATTTTATCTATTTACCTTCTATTTGCTATACTTCCATAATAAAAAATAATCTGTTTTTTATGATCGCCTTTAAGTAAACTGTGAACTTTTGATTGCTCATTTTATTTTTCAATTTATGAAAAACTTTTGTAAAATTGGTTTCATCCATAATTTTTATCATCTTTATTTACTTATATAATTCTGAAATAATTTATTTTAACTTTCAACTTTTGTTTTTAACAGCTTACTGTTCACCTAATCCTGCACATCAACAGTTAGAAAGTTTATGTACCGAAATTAATGGAGATGCCCTGTTATGTTTTATGTTTAGATGTAAGTACAATTTGTATAAATATAATAGTAATAATAATAATTGAACGCGCAGAACAGTCAATGTGTTTGTTCTTCTGGCAATCGTTGATACTGCTGTGCTTTAAATTATATTTTAAATACTGTATGATAATTTAAAATTATTTATGCTATTCTGTAGTATTACAACAATGTTTATATAAAAAATACATCAACAACATTCTTTGATTCCTTAACATATCACACATCTCGCATAGTAATCTATATCTAATAAATTGCCATTTTATCTTGGTTACAGACACCTACACTGCACATATTTTTATTACAATACTCTTATATTCTAAAGTACAAGTTCACTTTTTAACCCTATTGAAAAGAGCACCTTTTGTAGAATTTTTAATCTTTTATTACCGGTTTTTCAAAAGTGAAATTATTGCCTTATTTCATTGAGAATGAAAAACTGGTGGCAGTACTAAGGATTCTGTGCACCTTTATACGTCACATATACGCGACGCTCGTCCCCAAGCAGTTTTCGCATCTAAACTCTGTACTTTCTGACATATTCATGAAGTTATTTTATACACGATGTTCGACCAATTCGGACATCAGTTATTTTTGTTTTCTCTAAAAAATAATACGTTCTTTAGAAAATGCCGCCGAGCTTGGCGTTCTTGACCAATTTTTAGAATTTGGAAATAATGAAATTAGAAGTAATAGGTTTTTATTGAAAATATATCGTATTTGTTGGAATTTTTTTAAAATAAGGACATTTTATCCTTAAACACCTCTACGTTAATAATACTTGAAATCTTCAGGCAAATAGAAATAATAGCGAAAACGTGAATATGTCAAAAAAAAAAAAAAGATCGAATATCAGTATTAATCTCTTCTTTCCCTGTACTCAGTGTGTAAAATTCTTTCCCCTTTTATAAATGATACTCAAACATAATTGCAATTTCGATCTTAGAATGATATGCTTTAATATCTAAATTTCGAAATAATCCAAAATAGACTAAAACTCTTGCTTTGAAATCAAAGTGGAGAAGAAATAATTCAGTAATAATCAATAATACTGCATTAATACTAAGTAACGAAGAGGTTAAACATCTAACACATTATCACTAGAAACTATTCAGCCCTTAATATCATGAATATTAAACAATAAAATAAGTTTTGTAACGTTCCTTATCTGTATCTTAAACCTCTTCTGCAAATGTAGTTACTTTAGTACTTATGAATATCTGTAACTTATCAACGTTACTATTTTAAGCCTTTGAGCTCTGATGGTAGAATTTTCTACCACTTAGTTTTAATTCCGAAATGTCACACTGGCACCTGAATATTCGACCAGATTTATTTAAAAAAGGTTTAATGCATTTTTTCGTGTATATCCTAAACCGAATTTTTCCTTTGCAAAATACTGATGCCAATGTGACATTTGGAATTTTGAAGAAATTTACCCACCAGAACTCAAAGGGATTTCATAAAAACTGTTGGGGAAAAAATTCATAAATTTCGCGGAATTCTTTTCGCATCCGTTTTCAATATTTTAAAGAATCAATATTTGACGAAGCCAATTATATAGTTCCGTATTGCATATGTTATGATTACATACTTTAAATATTAAAAAAAAAGTAGCTAAGTAAAAATTTTGTAAAATTCTCCTTGTAAATATACTTTACGGAAAAGAGGGGAGGAGGGACACCAAAATTCATTTGCCCCGGGTGTTGAAAATGGTTGTTTCGGCTCTGAGACCCCCTTGATTAAAACTAAAAATAGTGGGGAAAATAATATTTTTAAACATGTATTCAAATAGTTCAAAGAGTTCAGAAATAATAATGCAAATCATGCAAACTTTATTCGATAAAATGATAACAGTTGGCAGCACATATCGGAATCTCCCAAAGATTTGTATGGTAGATTTGCTGAAGTTTTGTAGTACATGCGGATGATTAATACCCGGTTTCTGAATAGTACGAAAGTAACGAGTAACGAATATTTCCTAACGGTTAGCGATTTGGAAATTAATGACATCATACGGGTATTCATTTTGTCATTTCTTTTACAGCACTAATGTTTAATTTATTTTTCATATCCATATTTTCCATTTTATAAAAATAACATTTTTATTCCTAACAAGTCTAACTTTGGATATTACTTTTAACTAAATTAAAGATATTAATCGATTTCTTTTAACACAAAATATTCCTATTAAACTTCCACTACACAATTATAACCCAAAACTTAATCATTTTAATAACGGATAGCTTACTTTTAATGCAATAAATTTAAAGAGGAGAAAAAAATAATAAAAGCGCTGAATGCAAACATAAAAATGTTATTTAATTGAATCAGGCGTAAAACTTGTGCCAATGGGGAATGGCTTTAATTCTGCTGATTGCACAGTCTCATTTTCTATTTGACACTATTCCCTCCGAGCCCCGTTTTAACAGGGACTATGGGCGATAATTAGAAAAGGTAACTGAAATTGTCAGCGTGAGCAGAATAAAAGTATACACAATTCAGCAATCAATAAAGCTGAATCGGCGGATTGCAAATCGAGTAGAAAAAAAACTTACTTCGATAAAGAATGCCTTTTTAGTTTTTACGTAATATCCTCGTGTAAATTGGGGTAATAAGTATAGATTTTAGAAGAGAATATTTAGAAAAATAAGAAAGTTTTTTTTACTTATTAATTTTTTTAACGCAGATAATAAATTAAAAAAAAGGTAATTTGTTTTAATAAAACAATTAGAAATTTCAAAATTTTGAATAAACTGTACCAATACATGTTCATTTAAAGCTGTTCTTAGTTTTTTTATTTATCAGCGATGAAGCAGAAAGTTTAACAAACAAATTGGAAAAGAAACCTTTCTTAAGGGCACATGAAACATAAAATGTTTCAACGTTTTAAGTTTCTAATTACCAGCTTAAAAAAATTGAGCTGAAATATTATGGCGCTAAATGATTATTGACCTAAAAGATTAAGGTGGAAAGTTTTGAAATAATACATATTAAACATTGCAGGCATATATATATATATATATATATATATATATATATATATTGCCTTATTTTCGAAATGTGTTTTTTTATTCCTTGGTACATTCTAAACTGCTATTTTAAGTTGGTTGGCTAATTGTGTTTATGACGGCCAATTATCATTACAAGAGATATAGGCCCTAAAGAGGGGGGGGGGGTGCCCTCCATAGGGATCTTAACCCGTATTTATGCATCGAAAAATAAAGGTTCGAAGAAAATTACGGAAAACTCCGAACAGTTAGCCCGACAGTCGCGATTGGGCTCGCACTTTCCGTCTACCTGTTTTGAGGTCAGAGCCTCTCAGTCACTGGTGAGGGTTTCTATTTTAGGTAAACAGTTGAAACTGTCCATAATTGGGTAACTAACTCGTTTCTTTCGAAATATCTAACACAATAAGTCTGAGTAATTTTTTTTTTTTTTTTATTTATTTATTTTTTTTAATAATGAAAGATATGTTGTTAAAATTTTAAGAATTTTCAAGGTTTTTTAGTAAAATATTTTTAATTTTATTTATTTTCAGCCAAAATTAAATTTTTCTTTTATTATTCTCTAATAGTATGTTTTCTGATACCATAACAAATTTTAAAGAAATAATATATTCAACAGGTTTTTAGAAAAGTGTCCCGAACAGACATGTAGTTTTTTTTTTATGTAAAAAGTTAATTAATTCTTGAAAACTAATTTATGCATGAAAGTAAATTATTTTGTATGCATCGCCTATAATGTGTGTATTTACTGTAAAAAAATCTCTTTTAAATAAAATACATCATGTTAAATACTCCAAATAAATTAACATAATAACACCGATTTAATAATAATATTTAAAAAATTTGGAATGCAGAAATATTTTTTTTTTCTAATTAAACTTTTTAAGAAGAAAATAATACAATGACTTTTTTTTAATAACGAAAAAATTTAAATTTTTGGTAAACGGTATCAAAACATATGCTTTAAAATCCTTGTAAAAATCTCTCTCTCTCTCTTTTTTTTTTTTTTTTTTTTTTTTTTTTTTTGTTTAAAAAGAAGAAAAAAAATCACTAACATTTTAAGGCACATTTCTGTTAATGCACTTTATTCTGTTCATGTTCAGAAATGTTTTATTTAATAATAGTGTTTAAGAATTTTATCAGATATATTTATGAATTTATGAATTTTTTTATACAGTTATCATTAATGAATTTATTAATATAGTTAACATTTATACATATACATATGTGGAAAGATAAAGCCTTAAATATGTATGTATGTATACATACATCTTAACATTGTTAATATTTACCATACACTGATAAATAAAGTTTCCAAATCTGATTGAATGTAACTTGTTATTTTTTAAAACCTGGAATGAAGATTTACTATTATTGTTTGGACAATTATTCGATATAATACACTAGGCACTGCTATTATTTTGCATTGCTAACTATGTGTAATTTGAATGTTTGTATTTCCAGTAAACACAACTCCTGTCGACTGTCCATTCCTTGGTTCTTTCTCCTTCAGTTACAGTCGGGGTCATGGAGAATGTGCGTATCCTCCATCAGCTGTTGAATCTTGCACAGACAACTCTAGGCTTCTCCTGAGGTTTCAAGCATGTGCCGATCTTATGGGATCTGAAAGCAGAGGTGAGATTTCTGGTCATTCCTATTTCTTCTATTTTTCGTGGTAATAACTTACTGTGATTACCTAACGAATTGTTGAAAAGTTTGATGAGGTAAAAGACGGGATACTATCCATTTCAAGGTCCTAAGCCCTGAGAGCTCATATACACCCGATCCAGAAAGTCCAGGAACCATCCTTCACGAGCGTTCTAGACAAAGAGCACCGTATTCGCACGTCACTCTTTAAACTTGTGTCCTAATGCGACGTTTGGCTTCACGACAGTTAAGGCCCAAACACATTTGACCACTTCTTGAAGTTCGGTGTCGGCTCGTTTGTTGTGGCGACGAGGCAATTTTGATCTTAATAAGTTTTGCAGGAAAGGGATGGTTGTCCGGATAAAGAAGAACCTTTCCGTCAAGGAGGATGGATTGCTTATCTCCCGATTCTTTTGTTAATTCCCCTCGTTTCTATTATGAAGAAACCGCAAATGGATCCTACACAAAAGACTTCCCCACTTTTTCCAAGAATTCAGTTGAAGGGAAGAGTATTGCAATCTGAACGGAGCCTAATACCCATGTATTTGAGATACTACCACGGATCTTGGAATCTCCTCCCCAGATACCTCCCAAGAGCAATCTGGAAGACCGAGCACTCATAGGAGAGACGGCCCTAGAGGTTGATCTCGAGGTTCGCCCATAGATATAGTAAAATAACATATAATATATATTTGCAATGATATATATTTTTATAATGAAATGTGGATTTGGTATGCGCTGGACATTTTAATAAAAAATATAAATACTAGAAAAGAAATTATTTTATTAAATAAACTTAACGATACATCAAAGTTGTAATAAATAGTTTTAAAAGTATTTAACAAATTACAATTATTATCGGTGTAAATATCCATATAGGGTATTCTACTCATTTTCTGCCACTCTAATAGATGTTGCCACCGAGTCGCTGCAGAATTCAGAAATATTGAGAGAATAATACTGAATGGTTAATCTAGTTATTTTACTTATTACATCTATGGATTCACCAGAGACTTTGCTCTACCCAAGCCTTCGAAGTCCAATTCCTATAATTGGAAAGACTGTTCGTCGGTAGGGGATGCTTGATGAGGTGGTAATGTTTTAAGATTTGTTTCTTCATTATTTGTAAACAAAGAAACAGTTTTAAATATGTTATACAATGGCGTTAGCAATTTCGAAATTGCAAAATAAAAACTAACCTTCACTTCTTAGAGACACTTCTGGTAAAGAAGAAGAAAATTGAAATCCCATGTTATCCTTAAGGATGCTGGTCTCTCGCTTTCCAAATTCCCCTCAGTAATGTTAAGTCTACGTGCGTTTGATGCATTCTTATATTTAAAATAGCTCATCTGGAAATTAATATTTATTTTATTTGAGCAACATACATCTGACTTGTGTGCTCGACATGAAAGTCTGCTTATAAGTCATCGTCAATATATAAGGACAAGATAGCACAAAGAAATTTACACCACAAGAGAAATACAACCGGGAGTTCCACACAAAATGTGCGTGCAATGGAGCGAGCAGAAATCGAACCCACAACCTCCAGCGTAGCAGAGCGGCGTCTTAACCACTCGGCCACGGAGGCCCAATTAATATTTTTAACTTCTACTTTCAGGGGATCTCTTCTTAAAGGATACCACTCTCTTTTCTTAGTTTTCAAAATATTTCTAAAAGCTATGCTTAATTTAATATTTTATGCGGGAAAAACTGGCGAACTGGAATTAAAATTTTAACACTTCATGTAAAATTAAGCATAGTTTTTAGAAATATTTTGAAAACTAAGAAAAAAAGTGACATCTTTTAAGAAGAGAACCCCCGAAAAAAGAAGCTATAGATATTAATTTCCTGAGGAGATATTTTGAATATAAGGGTGCATCAAACGCACATAGACTTTACATTACGGAGGGGAATTCGGAATGTGAGTGACCAGCAGCCTTAAGGGAAACATGTGTCCTTCTTGCTTATTCAAATTTGGAAACTTTAAAAACAATATAATTTTTTTCAGCACGTAGATAGGAGGATCTTTATTTTTCTGTATGCCTAAAGTACTGTGAAGACAATTATGACTATTTTAAAATTTGTGTTAAAGTTTCAAAAAATTCCGGAAAGCATAAAAAGTACCTTTTACTCGTTTGTAATATTGAATTGAAGAAAAATGTAAAACTTCAGAGATAACAGAAGGATTACAGGACCTTCCTTATATACGTGCTGAAAAAAATATTGTTGAACTGTCCAAGGTTGAATACATAAGAAGGATATGTATCTTTTCCCATAGGATAACATGGGATTCCATTTTTATTTCTGTCTAACCAGTTAAGCCCCTTTTAAAGTGGGTTTGTAAAACATGTTATTTTCAATCGCAATCTGGAAATATTTTCCTTTCAAATAAATATTCTCTTCAAGTAAATTCAATAATTATTTATTCCAGTTTTTCACGTTCATTGTGTTTGTAATTTTTCTATTTACATTCTGAAGATAACTCGATGAAAAGGAGTTGAAACATGTCAATTTTAAAAATATATTTTAAATGTTTTATTAATAAAGTAACGTCTTACAAGCCAAATACTTTTTTATAATATAAATTCTTACCTTTTAGTTGTAGAATATATATTATTATTATTACGATATAGTTATTAATGGACATAATCAAGACTTACTGCTTTTTAGGTGCGTTCGTAATTATGTAAATACATAGCACCTATAGTTGTCGTTCAGTCCGTCCGTCTGTCTGTCCGCATATAACAGCGCAAAAACTACCCAACCGAATCGTTTGAAATTTAAAATACATAATTATTACATAATTTTGTCGAGTCATTTCAAATTTTATGAAAATCGGATGGATAGATCAATTACAGGGACAATCAAAAGTATTCCGTTACATTAAGGTCAATCGGGAAAAAAGTTTCAAATGCAATTTAATCGTTTGAAGTTTGAAATATATAATTATTACATAATTTCTTTCGAGTCATTTCAAATTTTATGAAAATTGGATGCATAGATGAATTACAGGGACAATCAAAAGTATTTCGTTACATTACTGTCAATAAGGAAGAAGTTTCAAATGAATTTTAATGGTGTCACACTCATTCGAACATAATAGAAACGACATGAATCTATGAAGTATATACTAAAATATGTATTCTGTACAAAGAATATTTATTATTAAATTACAGAGCCACACAAAACTATTCCACTGCATAATGCTATACGGGGAAACATTGTATGGGGCGTGTTTTAATTATGTTAAACTACTTCACATTTTATGAGATCAGGGCCTGACTAATGCAGGGGCATACGGGGCAATTGCCCCGGGCCCCGCGCTTTGAGGGGGCCCCCCAAGGACAGATATAAGGTTTTCTGGAGACACGTTAAAGGAGTGTCAAAAGATAAAAATTGCCAAAAGTGACCAAACAATTTTTTTTTTCAGTTTTAAAGGGCTCTCTTCTCCTATCTCCTCTGTTTCTGTGCCCTCTGCTCCCTTAAAGGCCTCATATTTATCCTTATATTCTTGTAACCGAAAAAAAAATCTTTTTTATAGTTTCTTAAAGTTATCTTTTTTTCTGGCATTATGCATATAGATGTGAATAGAACTTGGTACGAAATTTATGTATACATACAATAGGTATGAATTTTAGTTTTAGTCACTTCAGTATAATTTACGAAAAGTTTTAAGATAGAAGGGGCCCCCCTAATAATGTTTGCCCCAGGACCCCCCCCCCCCCATTCTCTAAGTCGGGCCCTGAATAAGATATACGTTGCTGAGGTGTAGTAAAAATTACTTCCTGCATATTTACAGGAACACAAAGATTTCGACCGAAAGGATATATCCTAATATATCCGAATTCGGAATATATCCGAAGTATGCTCTACTATGTAAGCAACATCTGAATATATTTTAAACTTCGTTATCGTACGAACGCACCTCATTTGCTACGCTCCACGTGCAATTTCCAACTTGTTATCTTTCACATTGATATTTTCCCTTCATTCACACCAAAAATAAAAGTTTAAAATAAAGAAAAAAGACCTAAAAGGGCGAAAAAGACGAAAAATGAAAAATAAATTGCAAATGTCATTAGCATCTGGAATCTCCCAAAAGAAAAAAAAATCGTAAGTAATGACTGGAAGACATTTTCAAAATCAATCTGTAAAAATGAAATTATCTTCTAAATCAAGTTTTTAAAATCTTGCTATCATATGATAAAAAAGTTAATTTCTTTTTTTCATGATTGTAGATTTTCTTTAGATACATTGTAACTTACTTTATATATATAAAATTTCATGCCTTTTTTCAAAAAAATTTTAAACATTACTATCAAAACTTTGTTATAAAGTACCTCTTAAGCGGTAATTTAATTTTAGATTACTATACAGATGCTATTAAACTTTTTCACATTTTCTTTAAATTCAATTTTTATTTAAGCTTACAGGCATAACTTCTGCTTGGGATTCACCAAAGGGAATATTTTGTTGTCTCATTTATTGCTGATGTCAGTTTGAAACAATTTTTTTGCGATAAATATTATTGTCGAGGACTATATCATAGAGATCATAATTATATTATGATTTAAAAAAACCCCTGTCGGCTGGGCCTATAGGCGGAGGTAGATTTCGAAGAGTGCTCATTTCAACAATATATATATATATATATATATATATATATGATTAGAGATAAACCCTGTTTAATAACTTCATTTGGCCGTTTATGAAAAATTTTTAATTTCATTTTTCTGCAAAAACTGGTTTTATCAGAATCATCTTAAGAAAAATTCAGCTCAAATGCCCATTTTGACAACATATTTTGAAATAGATTCTGAATTTATTAAAAAATCGACGAAAACAGTACATTATACAGTTCCTAAATAACAAACTGTCAGTTGAATGCATTTGACAAAAAAATTGAATTTAAAAATCAGTCATAAAATAACCGATTTGTTGTTTGAATACATCCTTAATTCTTTAATCATGATTGCTTCGGAAAATTATGTGCGAAATACTCACTTTGACAGCATTTTAAAAAATATATTCTATCTTTATCAAAAAACTGGCCAATGCGTCACAGTATATAGTTCCTAAATAAGAGGATCTGTAAATTGGATGCATTTGAGAGCGAAAATGGATTTTAAAACGAGTCATAAAAAACGCAATTTGCTATGTGAAAACTTCCTTAAATTTTCAAATCACGAAGACTTCGGGAAATTCTGTTCAAAATACCCTTTTTGGTAGCCTTTTTCAAAATATATTCTGTCTTTATCAAAAAACCGATCAATGCATCACATTATATAGTTCCTAAATAAGAGGATCTGTAAATTGGATGCGTTTGAGAACAAAAATGGATTTAAAAACGAGTCAGAAAAAAAACGCAATTTCTTATTTGAATACTTCCTTCAATTTTCAGTCCCGATGACTTTCGGAAATTCTGTTCAAAATACCCTTTTTGGTAGCCTTTTAAAAAATATATTCTGTCTTTATCAGAAAATTGACCAATGCGTCACTTTATACAGTTTCAAAATAAGAGGATCTACCATTTGGATGCGTTTAAAATCAAAAATGAATTTAAAAATGAGTCAGAATATAAGCAATTTGGATTTGAGGTTTTTTCTCCAACTCCTATTTTTGTTTAATTTATTTTTTTGCTTTACGAATCGGTCCTATGAAAAACTTGTCAATATAAAAGTTGTAGATATTTTTGAGAAGATGTAAAATAAATTTAATCAGATTTGATATCTTAAAAATTGGCGGAGTTATGGATTTTTCTCTTTTTTCAGCGCCCTTTTTCTTTTCGTTTTTAATCTTTTTCATCGGTAAAAGTTAGTCCTATCAAAAACTTGTAAAAGCAAAAGTTTTAGATAATTTTAAGAACATTTACAAAAAATTTAGTTGGACTTGATATCTTTAAAATTGACGAAGTTATGAATTTTTTTCTCTCAAAATCTCTGTTTTTTTCGCCCCTTGAGCCCACTTCTAAATTTATCAAAAATCTGTCATGCATATATTTTTGGCCCATTTTTAAGAAGTAATATAAACTTTAAACCGATTCGATATCAACTTTAATTAAGAAGTTATGGCGTTTTTTCGGTTTTCACAAAAACGCCCCCTATTCCGACCCCCTTGGTCCGATTTTGCCCATTAACGAACTTAGCCAAGATTTTATCCCCTTTGATTTTATGTACCAGTTTGGTGGAGATTGGTGAAGAATTATAGAAGTTATCGTGTCCATAAAAAAGTGAGATAGATAGATAGATAGATAGATAGATAGATAGATAAACTGGTGCGATTGCAATAGGTAGTATTTCTTACGAAATCTACCTAAAATGTTAGCATTTTTTTAAAGTTGCTACCTTTGCTTGAGGGAAATGTTGTTATAAAATCTCGAATTTATCCCACTATTCGCTAATGTTGCGTTCACGCAACGGTCAAAATAAATGCATATATTTAAATTATTAACATACCCACCACTATTTTTCAATTAAAAGATTGGCCTTACCTAAAGACATAAAATTTGAAGATTACATAAAACAAATCTATCTTTCAGAGTTTCTGATGGCAAACGACATTCAGCTGAAAATTTGAAATTTTCAACTTTATAGTATTGGCGATTAATGGGCTAATTGCATAATTAAGAAAAAAAATAACTATGTGAGTGTATTTGCATGTGGATGGAATGTATTACAAATTATTATTTTTTAAGTTCTTGTATGTAATAAAATATTATCATTCTATATTAATTTATATTTTAAGTCTTTTCTTCATAAAAATCGATAGGGTTCCATTATAAAGTGTTATTTTTCTTTCATAAGACCGCTAAAAAGAATGCATGAGATTTTATTAGATTTGGTAAATTAATATTTGATTATTGTAAAAGAACTCAATCATTTTCGAATTTACTATGTCCATAATCCTAATAATAATAATAATAAAATGAGTCTCGTTTAAGGGTTTCGTACATCTAATGAAACCGTGTTCGTATCACTGTTCTGTCTGTCTGTCCGTAGCAGAGTCCACACACAAAAACTGTCTATGGCAGATACTTCAAATTTTGTGTATTTACAGCTGAATATATCATGTCACACAACAAATCATAAAATTTCGAAAAAGTCTATTCTTTCAATTAAATCTTTTTTTTTTTTTCAAGCGTTCATTTTTGCGATTAAAATTTTAATTTCAACTTTTTTTGTGTAACAATCAGAGCTTGGAGATAAAGCATCTCACTAATAAACAGAATGTTCTTAGTTCGAACTCCGGTGCTGAAAGTTGAAAGATTCATATTAAAATGTATTTAATCAAAAAAAAAATCTTTCTTTCTTTTTTTTTTCCAATTTAAAGGTTTAAGTTATTAGGGTTTCGTTCATCTGATATTCATAGTATTGTTTTCTATTTTAAAAACTACCACGATTTATTAATGATTCAGTGTTTAAATTTCGTTTAAACAGGGTTTTTTTTTTTTAGTTTTTAGAAACTTAAAATTTTATTTATATTTCTGCTAGTTTTTTTTTTTCTTTTCGGATTTTCAAAATGTTTAGAATTTTGGATTTTATTTAAATAATTTGATCTGAACATTTTTAATTTTGATTAAAATAAATAATTATATATATTGATTCTACCATCTTTGTAAGGTTTTAATAATTATAAATTAAGAATTTGTATTTATTAATTAAAGGATAAGTTGTTTTTAAAAAAAATATTGAAAGAAATCCTTTGTGCGATAACACTTATCCATTTGTTTTCTTATTAATTAATTTAAACTGTTTCGAAAAAAAGTAATTTTTATTTTTATTTTTTCATCAACACTCTAGGAAAAGAAAATGTAATTAATTAAATTTTAAAATCAAGAGAGGAGCAACATTTCGTTTCTGGCACCCACGTTAGAAAATTTAATACCTCTACATCTTTAGTTTCACAGAAAATACTCTGTCTTTAAATTACAAAATGCCAGTGTCTTCTTCCAAGACTTTAATTTTTAAATTGCCTGAAGTCTTTTCTAAGCATCGAAATTGCGTCGTCAAACTTCTTTTATTTTTTAATCAATCGGGCTAGCTGAACCTTCACAACCACCGTCCTATTGACTCTTCTTAAACTATCATTTAAACAGTCATCACTTCTCTTCACTTCACCTTTTTACACCGGAAGTAAATAATTTGATTTCAGCTTTCCCACTAATCCGCCTCCTCTGTTAAAAGTTTCTCTCCTTCTTTATTTTTTTACTTTTGGTGAAGTGATTAATTTTTCTTTCTTTGTTGTCATAGTCCATTAGGTGTCGAGTGGTTTTAACTTGCAACGAGATTTGACAAGTTCGGTGTAAATACTTTTCATCCCTTGCCTTTTATTAAGTATTTCTTATAAGTTGTCAAATAAGTATTTCTTTGTGTAAATAAGAGATTTTTTTAAAATTAATTATTTTATAGCATTTTATTTTACTTTAAAATGCATTTATTTATTGACACGGATAGAGTTAAAAAAAAAAAAAAAAAAAAAAAAGAACCCTATGGGTGAATATAAAAAGAATACGGAAATTTCAATCCGCACTGTAAAATTCCAATTTAATGTTATAGAATGCAGTTTCTTTTGATAAATTCTAATAAAAAATAGACATATTTTCAAGAGACATTGCACTTCTAATAACATAAATAAAGCAATTAAATTACTTGGAATTTCAGATTTTCATTTTCCTGGCATGTCACATTGTGATGTGTGCAAAGTAAAAGGCCTTTGCTAATATTGTATTAACATCTTTTTTTTTTTTTAGTTCTCTTAATTTATAATTACTATTCATATCTTATAATCAAATATATGAAGGAGGTAACAAATTCTGTATTTTACAAACAATTTTTCATAAATAAATTTTGATTGTCGCTGAAAATGAATGTCGTTTTCTTGGCCTGCATTTTAGTTCTTGATCATGTATAAATATAGTACTGCAGAGTAGTTCTTACTTTTGACGTGGATCAAGTCAGAAGTAGTAAAATCATGGCTACCAGCCTGATTTTTTAGAAATTTCTTTTAAATTACTGTGATTAAAGTCTTTGTAAATATTGAGTAGACTTTTATAATGTCACATTCTTGGCTTCCATAAAATAACAAATAAAACTGAGTAATGCATGGAATTTGAGCTACTATATTGAAAACTTTTTCCTTTAAAAAAACTAAATTGTTAGACTTTAAATTAAAAAATGTTTTAGACTGAAATTGTCTTTATCCTGGCATACATCAAGAAATGACACATAATTACGTAAAAATTAACTTATTAAAGGTCTTCAGAATTTAGCAATTTTACATTTAAAAAAACTCCTTTATTCTCTAATAGAAAATAAAGTTGCTCTTGAAATTTTGAATTATTTTTAATGGATACTTTCAATATCTCAGATGATAAAAATGTAACATTTTGTGATATTCACTACTATGATCTGTATAAAAACGGAATATAAGAAGCTTAAAAATAATCTATGAATATGAAATAGTGTGATTTCAATTTATATATAAAAAGATCAAGCCAATTTTTACACAATGTAAGAGTATTGATACAAATATTGAAAATAAACTATTTACATTTTATTAATGAACAAAATATTTTTCATCTTTGGCCGTGATTAAAGGTTGTGATTTCTATGCCAAAATGTGATTTAATTCTACAATAATATTCCAAGAATTTATTCCGTTAATTATTCCGTTTGTCTTTATTTCGAAAAAGGAAAAAAAAGTATATAATAGGGGAGAAAAAAAAAAAGATTTTTTTAAAATTCTTTTTAACTTAAACTTCTTTTCAATTTTCGATTTCGTTTAGAAATACTACATACTTATGCTTCCCATCTTCAGGAAAAATGTACTCAATTCTTGAAATTTAAAATCATTTTCCTACACCAATGAACCGATTCCGAATACTAATTTCCATTTCTCCTTCCCCTCTCGCATACACCCATAGTTTTGTTCCAGAATCGAATAAATGCTCCTTCTTTTCTGCAATTTCCTGGCACTTTTGCTATTAGTGTGGGATCGTTAACTCTACCAGACTCTATTAATGTTGATCTGTTAGATACCGAAGGACATGGTTGAGCAAGGAACGGTACTTTGCAAACGTTGGTTATTTAATGTTATCGCTGCTTGTTGATTGGTATTTAGAGAGAAGATTAGGAGATTGTATTATTGCTATTTCCTTTGATTAAGGAATTAATAATGGGGGAAATGGACAATACAAAATTAAGTAATCTAGAAATTGAAATCAATCTTCATGTGGATTTTTAAATTAACTCTGTGATCTTGATGTCGAAATGTAATTTAATTCTATAATAACATTAAAAGAAATTGTCTGTATTTCGAAAAAGAAAAAAAAAGTGCATAAAAGGAAACAATTTTTTTTCTTTTTAATTTAAAGTTCTTTTTAATTTCCGATTTCGTAGGAAAAGAGATATACACATATCTTGAAATTTAAATTAATTTTCCAACACCAATGAACTGATTCTGCACAATAATTTCCAGTTCTCTTTCACCTCCCGCATACACCCATTATCAATTGGAAAAGTTTTGTTCAGAATCGAATAAATGCTGGTTCTTCTCTGCAATTTTCCTGACACTTTTGCTATTAGTCCGAGATCGTTAACTCTTGCAGACTATATTAGTGCTGACTTGTTAAATACCGAGGAACATGGACATTCTTGAGCAGGGAAGGTATTTTGGTTATTTAATGTTATCACTGTTTGTTGATTGGGCAGTTGGGGAGAAGATTAGAAGATCGTATTATTGCTGTTTTCTTTGATTAAGGAATTGATAGTGGGAAAAAATAGACAATGCAAAATTAGAAATCTCGAATTTGAAGTCGGTCTTCATACGGATAAAATTAAAGGTTGTCTTTTCTATAAAGAAATGTAATTTAATTCTATAATAATTATCCAAGAAATTGTTTGTATTTAATTAAAAAAATAAAGAAAGGAAATAAAAGGACATAAAAGGAAAAAAAGTTATTTTCCAATCTTTTCAACTTAAAGTTGTTTTCAATTTCCGATTTCGTTTAGAATGTTATTTACCTTTTAAATTGCAATCTTCAGGAAAAGAGATGGGCTCATATCTTGAAATTTAAAATCATTTTCCAACACCAATGAACTGATCCCGTACTATTTTCCAGTTCTCTTTCCCCTCCCGCATTGACCCATTGTCCGTTATAAATGTTTTGTTCAAGAATCGAATAAATGCTCGTTCTTTCCTGCAATTTCCTGACACTTTTGCTATTAGTCTGAGATCGTTAACTCTATCAGACTCTGTTAATACTGACTTGTGAGATAGCGAGGGGCATGATTGAGCAGGGGATGGTACTTTGCAAACGTTGGTTATTTAATGTTATCGCTGTTTGTTGATCGGGAAGTTGTGGAGAAAATTAGGATTTTGTATTGTTGCTGTTTTCTTAGATTAGGGAATTAATGGTGGTAAAAAATAAACAATACAAAAAAAATCTAGAAATTGAAATCGGCCTTCCTATGAATAAAGTTAAAGGCTGTGATTTCGATGTCGAAAAGTAATTTAATTGTACAATAATGTTCCAAGTATTTCTGTATTTCCTAAAAAAATACCTAAAAAAAGGATTTTTTTGTTGTTGTTGTTTAGAGTTTTATTAGTTTCCGATATCATTTAGAATACTACGTACTTATTCTACCTTTCCATCTTCAAGAAAAGTGATGTGCTTAAATCTTGAAATTTAAAATCATTTTCCAACACCAATGAACTGATTCCAAATGCTATTTTCCAGTTCTCTTTCTTCCTCCCGCATTATCAGTGGAAAAGTTTTGTTCCAGAATCGAATAAATGCTCGTACTTCTCTGCAATTTCCTGACACTTTTGCTATAGTCTGGGATCGTTAACTCTACCAGACTCTATTAATGATGACCTGTTAGATACCGAGAGACATGGTTGAGCAGGGAACGGTACTTTGCAAATGCTTGTTAATAATGTTATCGCTGTTTGTTGATTGGGCAGTTGGGGAGAAGTTTGTTAGATCGTATTATTGCTGTTTTCTTTGATTAAGGAATTAATAGTGGGAAAAAATATGCAAAGGAAAATTAAGAAATTTAGAAATTGAAATCGTTTCTTCATATGAATAAAGTTAAAGTTTGCGATTTGTATGTGGAAATGTAATTTAATTTCATAGTAATGTTCCTAGAAATTGTCTGTATTTCCTAAAAAGAAAAAAAATACCAAAAAGAAAAAAGATTTTTTTTTTCATTATTTTTAGCTTAAAGTTTTTTTTCAATTTTCGATATCGTTTAGAATAGCAAGTACTTATTTTACCTTTCCATCTTCTGAAAAAGAGATGTAGTCAAATCTTGAAATTTAAAATTATTTTCTAACATCAATGAACTGAATCCAAACACTATTTTCCAGTTCTCTTTCTTTTCCCGCATATACCCATTATCAATAGGAAAAGTTCTGTTCTAGAATCGAATAAATGCTCGTTCTTCCCTGCAATTTCTTGGTACTTTTGCTATTAGTCTGGGATCATTAACTCTACCAGACAACAAAAAACATAATTAACATATAATAATAATGAAATATTAATATGAAAAGGAAATTGAAAGCAGTGATAATTTGGAAATTAAAAAGGAACTTAATAAGTTTGGTTTTAAATCTCATCTTTACTTTATGAATACAAATTTCATAATTTAATCTACTGACTTTTAATGTATCTATTTTAATCAAAATTGTCTGTATTTCCTAAAAAAATACATAAAAGGAAAAAAAAAATATTTTTTTTCATTCTTTTTGGCTTAAAGTTCTTTTCAGTTTCCGACATCGTTTAGAATACCACCTACTTTTACCTTTCCATCTTCAAGAAAAGTGATGTACTCAAATCTTGAAATTTAAAATCATTTTCCAACACCAATGAACCGATTCCGAATGCTAATTTCCAGTTCTTTCTCCCGTCCCGCATACACCCATTATCAGTTGGAAAAGTTTTGTTCCAGAATCGAATAAATGCTCGTACTTCTCTGCAATTTCCTGGCACTTTTGCTATCAGTCTGGGATCGTAAACTCTACCAGACTCCATTAATGCTGACTTGTTAGATACCGAGGGACATGGGTGAGCAATGAACGGTACTTTGCCAACGTTGGTTTATTTAATGTTATCGCTATTTGTTGATTGGCCAGTTGGGGAGAAGATTAGGAGATCGTATTATCGCTGTCTTCTTTGATTAAGAAATTAGTGCAATGCAAAATTAAAAAATCTGGAAATTGAAATCGGCCTTTGTATGGATAAAGTTAAAAGTTGTGATTTCTATCTCGAAATGTAGTTTATTTCTATAATAATGTTCCAAGAACTTCTCGTTCAGAATGTTATGTACTTATTTTAGCTTTCCATCTTCAGGAAAAGAGATACACCCAAATTTTGAAAATTAAAATTATTTTCTAACATCAATGAACTAATTCCAAATGCTATTTTCCAGTTCTCTTTCTTCCTCCCGCATTATCAGTGGAAAAGTTTTGTTCCAGAATCAAATAAATGCTCGTACTTCTCTGCAATTTCCTGACACTTTTGCTATTAGTCTGGGATCGTTAACTCTACCAGACTCTATTAATGCTGACTTGTTAGATACCGAGGGACATGGCTGAGCAAGAAACGGTACTTTGCAAACGTTGGTTATTTAATGTTATCGCTGTTTGTTGATGCGGCAGTTGGGGAGAAGATTAGGAGATCGTATTATCGCTGTTTCTTTGTTTAAAAAATCAATAGTGGGGAAAATAGGCAATGCAAAATTGAGAAATCTAGAAATTGAAACCGATTTTCAAATGGATAAAGTTAAAGGTTGTGATTTCTAAGACGAAATTCAATTCTATAATAATGGTCCTAGAAATTGTTCGTATTTTTTAAAAAGAAATGACGTGTAGAGAAACTAAACAAATAGTTAAGAAAGAAACAGCTCTTATTAACACTCGTAAGGAGGAACTACAATATGTATTATTTACATCCCTCCACATAAAAGTGTCTAAGTATTCGAATCAAGACTTTTAAGATATTATTTTAGAATCTGTATTCTTATAAGACATCATTTATGTGTGAATTTGGTTAATTTATATATTTTATAGTACAACGGTTCCCAACATTTATTGGCATGCGACCCACCTTTCGGTAAAAAATATTTTCGTGACCCACCTATTATATAAAAGTATGTAGAGAAACGAAATAAATAGTTAAAAAAAAAGAAACAGCTCTTGTTAAGGATCTGCAATAAATATTATTTATATCCTTCCATATAAAAAAGTTTATTCTTCATGTTCTTCTTCTCCATGGTGTATTTGATATTTTTGTGTATAGATTTAACATTTGAGTTCATAGTTATTAAAAAAGGGCTAAATTGAGAATTTGTTGAATTTTCACCATTTTTTATTAAACACAAGACCCCCTCTCTCCCAAAATATATATGTATGTGGGATATACTCTCGCATGTGGGCTACACTCTCAGTTGCACCTGAATTGGACTGTATTTCCCTTCGTTACTCTCCGGAACTCTGGGTCGAGATTAAATAAAAAAAGGTGAATTAACGAAGCTGTGTGACCAGGTGTGAAAAAGAGGAAGGAAAGTAAATAGAACGTTTATCGACGAAGGCTAACGATGTTGATTAAAAACTAAAGTGATGATTCCGACGATTTAAAAGCGAAGATTTAAGACGATTGTTTTAAAGAACTATAAAACATTTACGACGAATTGATGTATGATTTTTAAAGATTGTTGAGAAAAGTAACGACGAATGAATCTATGTTTTATTTTTTGTTCTGTTCGTCTGATAATAAATGTATATGTGACCGTCAGAAACTACTTTTTATTTTGAGTCAGGACTCGTCCATCCTATATGTATATATATATATATATATATATATATATATATATATATATATATATATATATTAAATGTAAAATTGCATACAGCTAAAGACCCATTAACAGTTTTATGTAGTATAATCTAACGAATGTGGAAAGAAAATCGAAGCAAAAATATTCATATTTAAAGAAGTAGTAGAGATTTTAAGTTAATATAAAAAAATTAAATTTTAGTAAAATAATTGTTCTACAAGATTTCTTTTTTTATTTTAATTTTATTTTTAACCGACTTTAAAAAAGGAGAGGAGGTTATCAATTCAATGCGTATGTTTTTTTAAGTATGTTCACCGAAACTATGCAACCGATTTCTGTTATTTTTATTTTAAATGAAAGAGGGTGCTCTCGAATTGGTACCATTCTCGTTTTATCGAAATTGGTTCAGTACTTTTTAGTAATTAGGCAAAAACTAATGAAATTAGTTATTTTTCGCTAATTAAAAGTGTTGAATAAGTTCGCCGAACAGAGTGCAGACAGAATGGCCGAGCGGTCTAAGGCGCTGGATTTAAACTCTGGCTTTGGAAAAGGAGTGGGTTCGAGCCCCACTCCTGCCGTAATTTACATCAATGCATAATGTACAATAGTTTTTTCCGTATTACAATTTTTATTATTAACCCGCTTCAGAAAAGGAATCGGAAGTTATTAATTCGACGCGTATGTATTTTTTTCTATGTATCTTCACCGATTACTCCGAAACTATCCAACCTATTAATTTGGTTTTTGTGTTAGATAAAAGAGGATACTCTCGAATTGGTACCACTTCCATTTCATCGAAATTGGTTCAGTACATTTTTAGTAATTAGGCAAAAACTAATAAAACTGGTGATTTCTCGCTAATTAAAAGTAACATAGACTTTGAATAAGCTCGCCGACTGGAGCGCAGTCAGGATGGCCGAGCGGACTAAGGTGCCAGATTTAAGCTCTGGTTCCCGAAAGAGAGCGTGGGTTCGAACTCCACTCCTGACATAATTTTCATCCATGTATAATTTACAATATTTTTTCCGTATTATAATTTTTTTTTATTAACTGATTTCAGAAAAGGAAGAGGAAGTTATCAATTTAACGCGCATATGTTTTTTTTATGTTTGTTCACCGATTACTCCGAAACTATCCAACAGATTAATTTCGTTTTTGTGTTAAATAAAAGAGGTTACTCTCTAATTGGTACCACTTCCATTTCATTAAAATATATTCAGTACATTTTTAGTAATTAGGCAAAAACTAATAAAATTAGTGATTTTTCGCAAATTAAAAGTAACATGGGCTTTGAATAAGCTCGCCGACTGGAGCGCAGTCAGTCTGGAGCAGTCTAAGGAGCCAGATTTAAGCTCTGGTTCTGGAAAGAGAGCGTGCGTTCGTACCCCACTCCTGACAAAGTTTACATCCATGTATAATTTACAATATTTTTTTCGTATTATAATTTTTATTACCGACTTCAGAAAATCGTTAATTTTTAACTAAAAAGAGAAAAATAAACTTTTCTACCAAAAATTGAACCGACTTCAAAAATTACCAAAGTGAAAAATAATTTTTGTACATGATAGTAATAAGAAAGTAAATTAAGAGCGTAGTATTTACCATGCGTATTATTATATTTATGTACATTAATTTGATTTTTTGGAGTCGGTGCCAGCCAAGTCAATTTCAAAATTAAAATTAAGTAACCAATGCAAATCGTAAAAAAACTCGTAAATACTTGGATGTGTGCCTATAGTAAAATTACATGTAACTTGGCTTGGCAGGCACCGACTCCAAAAAATCAAATTAATGTTCATAAATATAATTGTAAATATGCATTGTAAATATTACGCTCTTAATTTAATTTCTTATTACTATTATTTTTAAAAATAATTATTTTTCACTTTGCAATAGTTAAGTAGTCGGTTCAATTTTTGGTAGAAAAACTTTTAGTATTAAGTATTGCTTTACCACATACATTAGAGTCTTATTCAAAATTAAAGGGATCATTTTAAAGGTACTATGTCCCCTTAATCCCTTCGCGACGGGAGACTTTTGCGAAATTTTCATGTTTTGTCACTGGTTTTAAAAACAGAAATTTATTTCTTATTAAATCGAGAAAATTCTCCAATTGAATAAGGCAAATTTTACAGTATAATTTCATTGGTGGGTTAAAAAAAAATATTCTTAAGACATTTTGCGGCATGTATATATGTCACTCATCCGCAAGTGATTGAAGAATCAACAAATGATTTTTAACAAATACTTTTTATCGTGAGTATTTTTGTTTCTTTGGAATTTTATTTCTTCTTTCCATTTTCCTTTAATGAATATACGAATTCTACGAATGAACTCCATTCGAATATTTTCGTTACTTCCCATAACCAAAATCTAGCAAAAGTCACATTTTCTTTGCCCTTTCCCACTATTTGTTATTAGTTTGGGACCATTAACTTTGCTAAAGCCTGTTCATGCTGATTTGTTGGACGTCAGGGGACATGGCTATGCAAAGAATAGTACTTTGCGGACTGTGGTTGTTTAATGCTATCATTACTTGCTGATTTGGACATTTAGAGAGAAGATTAAGACATTGGATTATTGTAATTTTTAATTATTAAAGTGTTAAAGGGGCAGTGAGCTCCAAAAATAGTCAAAATATGGATGTTCTTTTGCCTATTTATTATTATTATTAGCTCAATTTATACTTTAATGTACCTCTGTCGTATTATATGCAACATATGTACTAGAGTGTAATCCAAGACGTTATTTATCTCAAATGAAAACTTTTAACGACTTCTTGCTCCATGTTCATTATTTGTTCGTTTGAGGTTTAAAAATGCTAAAGCCTTCTTTTTGTGTGCGCGTGCGAATTAGAGATTTTAAATTTTTCGTTTATTTATAAGTGATAAATATGTGCATGAAATTACATTAAGCTTTTAATTGTTTTTTAAACGTGTAATTATTGTTACTGTTGTTGTTGTTGTTAGTGTTGTTTGCTTGTTTCTTTTTTATTTTTGATAAAAATCATTAGAATAATCGTTAGTTTTTATCACTTGTCTCTATACATGACAATAAAAACTTTACATTAACTCCTTCACGACGGGAGCCTTTTACGAAATTTTTAATCTTTTGTCACCGGTTTTAGAAACAGATATTTGTATCTAATTAAATCAAGAAAATGTTTTGATTAACTAAGGTAAATTTTACAGTACAATTTTATTGGTGCGTTATACAGGATTCTTAAGCCGATTTGCGGCATGTATACGTGTCGCTCGTCCCTGAAGGATTAAAGAATCAACAAATGCTTTTTAACATATACTTTGCAACAAATACTTTTTATAGTGTGTATTTTTATCTCTTTGGAATTATATTTCTTCATTATATTTATCCTTTAATAAAGACACGAATTTTACAAATGAATTCAATTCGAATATTTTCGTTACTTCTCATAACCAAAATCCAGCAAAAGTCACATTTTCTTTGCCATTTTATCGACTATTTGTTATTAGTTTGGGATCATTAACTTTGCCGAAGCCTGTTCATGCTGATTTGTTCGACATCAAGGGACATGGCTAAGCAAGGAATAGTACTTTGTGGACTGCGGTTCTTTAATGCTATCGTTACTTGCTGATTTGGACATGCAGGGAGAAGATTAAGACATTGTGTTACTGCAATTTTTCCTTATTAAAGAGTTAAAGGGACAGAATGCTCCAAAAATGGTCAAAATATAGATGTTATTTTGTTTATTTATATTTATAATTATTATTAGTCCAATTTATACATCTTATTTTAATGTGCCTGTGTCATATGTGCACGACGCACTTATATGTAACTATGTGCAACATATGTACTAGAGTATAGTTTAAGGCATTCTTTTTCTCAAATGAAAATTTTAAGTATTTTTTTTTCTCCATGTCCATTTTTTTGCATGTGTATGTGTTTGATGCTTAAAAATGTACCTGCTTTTTTATGTGTGTGTGTGTGTGTGTGTGTATTAGTGATTTTACTTTTTTTTTAATGCAAGGGATACAATTGTGCATGAAATTAAATTAAATTTTTCAATTATTTTTTGTTGTTGCTGTTATTTGCTTTTTTCTTTTGTTATTTTTAATAAGAATTATTTGAAAGAGCCATTAGTTTTCATCACTTTTCTCTATATATGGCAATAAAAACTTTACGTTAAATCTAATATTAGATGTATCTAGAATTGTTTGCTTGTGATTATGGATGAAGGAAGAAGAAACTTAGAAAAAAAGAACCATTCCAGAAGTAACAATTCAATGTCTTTAGGTGTGCGCTATTAACCCTTTCCGGCACGGACAAAGTCTGTTAATAAATTGAGAAATACTTGATTGACATCAGAATTTAGAAACAACTTTTTGAGATATTTTGAATTCCTTAATTGACGCTTTCTTTGTAGATGCAAAATTTTGCTAAAATATTACTGGTGTAAATTGTAAGTTTGGGAATTAAATTTAATTATCCCGGACTGGGCACAGTGTGCCGTATGTACAAAAATGTCATGTAACCATGAACAAAAATTTTCAGTTGTCTTTTCCGAATTACCCACAGTTCCAAAAAGTGTTCTTTACCTATAGAAACGTCAGAAATCAATATTTTTTATTTTATTTAAAGAAGCATTTATAAAAACAAAGGGTACTTTTAGTATAGGCTCCTGGTCGAGATAAAGAAAATTGTCTTTGCGGAGCGAACGAAATTTGGCAGCAAAATTTCTCGCAAACTATTCACTGTTTTGTATATATGAGCAACATGTTTAATATTTGTATAACTTATTTAATAAAAAGAATCAATTTATCTATTTTTAAATATAGACAGAAGTAAATTGTATATAAAATACAATATAATAATACAGATAAATAAAATGTTAAGATATTTGTATATAAATAGTCATATAAACAAACATAAAAGTTCATTACGTTTGTTTTCATAGCTGTTTATATCATTTAGCCCCAAATCTCATTTTCTGAAGCCCCTAAATACATCAAGTGCGTAATTGTGTAATTCAAAAGTTGCTTTAAAAAATAAAATAGTAAGTAACATCTTAATTTCCATACTCGATTTGAACAGGTGAATGGCAGGTAAATATATATTTTTAGATCTGAAATTGTATAATGACATCGATTTTGCCTACCATCTCGTATCGAATAGATTTTGAAAATTAATATATGTGAGGTGGAACCCGTCGAAATTTGACGAAAAAAAATGCTTAAGAAGGAATTGTTTCATAGATTCAAAATAAAACTACAAAATTAGTTACAGTAAAAAATGCATCTTATATTGGTCAGTCCAACTCTCAAATATTATTTTAAGCTAAAATTAGCAAAACACTATTTCTATAAAACTCAATTGTCCAAATTATTAGAATTAAACTTTAATTGCATATGTAATCAGTAAAATATAATAAAGGTCAGTTATTATGATGAAGTTATCAATTGAAGTTCTTATGTTTGGTATAAATGCGAATGAAAAAAAAAAATTCCAATTGACACGATCACAGACGATATATTTAACAGTATACGCATTTTAATTTCTATTTTTTTTTTTTCTTTTTTCAATTTTAAGAGAAAATGGAGTGATTCTGTTGTCACAATTTCAAAATTGGTACTAAAAACTATAAAAAAATAATATCTAAAAAATAAATTGAGATACAGCTTTCAAACAAATATACATTTAAAAGCACATTTTTTTCTCTATACAACGCTGTGAAAATTTAAAATGTGCAATATTTAGAAGTGTAAAATTTGCAGTAGCGAAAATTGCAAAACCGAAATTGCATGAGACAGTGTTGCCATTTGCAAAATGACGTATGCGTTAAGCACAGATATATTTGGCCTTTATAATATAGATAGTTGAAACACTGAGAAACATTCAGACATAAAATTTATTCTGAAAATATTTATATCCATTCGTATTTTATTCATATTTAGATGATTCGTTTTAACATGATTTATGAAGAAGAAATATTCAAGCATTTGCTTTCTAACTCACAAATATTTGAATATCGTATGTCATTTTAAAGGAGAGTAACGTACAATACGAAGTTTTGGAAATATCAAATTTACTGAAAGGCGAATTTACGTTTGACGAGGATTGTTTCTGTTTAAATTTCTCTTCCTTGCAAAATCCAGAAAAAGTCATTCGATTAAAGTAAAGCTCCAAAAATATTGTAATGAACACAAGCCAGCTAAACACATATCGATTTTCTAAGTTAATTCTTCAAATGATAGTACTGAAATTATGTTTTAAATTAGGAATAAAGAAAATTAAGACTGTATTAAAAGCATTCAATATTTATCTTAAGGCTGTTTGTTCTCACCTGCTCTGCTCAACGAGTGCAAAACGTTTTTATTCATTTACAAATTCGTTTTTTAACGAAAAATTATAAAATTGGAAGGCCTGGCTATTGAAGCGATCTCGAATCGATCTGTGTTTTTGATTTTATGATCAATAAATTTATTACAGAGTTATAAGTGATGTTGATCATGTGACAAACATGTTCTTCACCCTTGTTTGAATATTATTTTTTCGTGCGGAAATTCCGTTCAAAATGCCTACTTTGATGCTATTTTCTAAAAAGATCGATTGCTTTTGCAAGAAAACAGGAAAAAGAATGCAATTAGATAGCTTCCGAACAACAACACCTGCTAATTTGAAGCGTTTCCGAACAAAAATGAACTAAAACTTCTGTCACAAGTTGCCCTTTTGGATTTAAGAATAGCCTTAAAATAGAATGAAAAAAACTTGCTTCAAGCATAAATTATGAAGCACATTCTCACACTTTCAGAATAATGTAACAAAACTACACAGTTTAATAAGTTAAAATGTTATGTCTAATGGAAACGCATAACGCATTTAAAAACTCAATTTATACTATCACATTTGCAATCGAAAAAAGTTATCGGAATTCTTTGAGAAACCCTGTATATGATACATAGATTTGTAGCTATTAACTATACTCATGCCAAACTTTAACATCCAAATGCTCTCTGAATACCAGTAATTTCTTACAGTTTATCATCATTTTCTAAAAATTGTCAAATGGTGTTCAGGATTTTCTAAACATTATGAAGCCGTTGAAATATTTCACGCATCCAGTGCTGTCTCTTTGTAAAGGTGTAGAAAGTGGTAGAAATGCTCAAATATATATATTAAAACAAACGAGTAATAAAATAATAATAATAATAATAATAATTCCAATAAATATCTGAAGCGCTTCGACCTTTTTACTTCGGAAGTTGCAACCGTTCAAATTGTACACTGTAAAAAAAAGTGTCGATCTACTAAAAAAACTTTAGTGATCCTTGTAATTACTAAAAAAAATTTAGTAACCTTAGTCTGTTACAAGAAAATCTGTAAGAATTACTAGAAAAAAGCTAGCAACGAATAGAGTTAATAATTTTATATTTTTAATAGCTATTACTAAAACTCACTTGGTGTGGCCTTGATAGCATAGTGGTTATAGTAACGGACTCCAGGCTAAAAGGTCCCGGGTTCGATACTGGCCATAGCCAAATAGGAGCAGTAGCAATGTTTTGTGCTGCCATCTATTGCAGTTTTGCCGAAAATCTCCCACTTCAGAAGTCTGGATGCAGCTCGAAGGAACCTCCTGCCCTCCGGGCGCACGTAAATGGTTATTAAAAATAATTTTGGAGCTATTACTAAAATTTGCTTGGTGGCTCATACTAAAAATTTTTAAGTTAGTTATACAAAAAATTCTTTTGTCCAGTTTACAAAAGAAATGCTTGTTTCGCTTGCAAAAAAAAGTTTGTAATGGATACTAAAAAATTCTGTGGAATACAAATTTACTAAAAATTTTTTAGTAACCTCTTGAATTTTTTTTTACAGTGTATATATTAATTTCTCTTAGATAAAAGCGAAAACATTGCCTTTCTAGAAAAATCGCATTTAAATTACATATTTTGATCAAATAGACGTTTTCATGCTTACATATAAATTATGTCAGTCTTAAAATTTAACTTAAGGGTGCCCGGGACACAAAAATCTTTTAAAATTTCTAAAAAACTTTTGTTACACTTTTTTTTTTTTAATTTTTATTTATTTATTTTATTTTAAAGCTTAAAATGACGCTTAAATCATGTTTCTATCTTAACTAAAATAGGAAATGGTTCATTCCATGGTAACTTACGTTACACTTCTACACTGTAAAAAAAATTCTGTAAGGTTACTAAGAATTTTCTAGGAAACTGGGATGCCTAGTACTTTTTATGTAACCGCAACAAAAGAAAATCACATAAAATAACAAAAGTTTCTTTAGTAAGTGTGACTAAATTTTGTTTAGTAAACGTACTAACGATTTCTTAGGGAGGTTTCCAAAGAAACTTCTGCAAGTTTACTAAATATTGTTTTGTAACGTTACTAACGATCGTTTAGGGATTTTAATAAAGAATATCGAGAAAATTTACTAATAATTATGTTGTGAACGTAGTAAAGATTTTGTAGGGAGTTTTCCAAAAAACTCTTTGTAAAATTACTACGGATTGTTCAGTAAATTTACTTATGATTTTTAAGGGAATTTCTCAAATTAGTTTTTGTAAATGAACTAAATATTGTTTAGTATACTTACTAGGGATTTCTTAGGGAGTTTTCTAAACACTTCTTGGTAAATTTACTAAGGATTTCGTAGTAAACGTGCAAACAAACTTTTAGGGTGTTTCCTAAAAAATATTCTGTAAATATTCTTATGATTTTTAGTACACTTACAAGGGATTTTTTTGTACATTTGCTGAAGAATTTTTTGTAGATTTGTGAAGGACTTTAAGTATATTTACTAATTTTCATTTGTAATGCACACTAAGTATTTTATGTACTTTATCGAATACCCTTAAAAAAAGTTAAATATTTTGATAAAGTAGATAAAATACTTAGTGCGCATTCCTAAAAATAAGATTGAATGTATTATAAAGTCCTTCACAAATCCACAAAAAATTCTTAGCAAATATGCTGAAAAAAAACCTTATAACTGTATAAAAATCATTAGAAATGTAACTTTATTAAGATATAGTGAGAAAAATTACAAATAATAATTTAATATTGTATTTAAAATAGTTTTTGCATTATCACCAGAAAATTTTTTCTAACAATGCAAGAGCTATGATTTCTTAGTATTGTATCTAAAATATTTACACTTACCAAAAAATATTTCTAACTGTACAAAACTTTTGCAGTAGTATTACCAATGGTTTTTCAGCAGTATTCCAAAAAGATTTTTTTTTTTGTATAGTAATACTTATATTAGTTGAAGTTGTTGTTATAGTATTCTTTCAATATGAATTTGAATTTTAACAATTTTAAATATCCACAGTAGAGTTTTCCTTATGTATCAATATATTTCTTTAAAAAATAAGTAATATTAGCTTGACATGTGTTTCAATATAATCACAGCAATTACCATAAATATTTGTATGTTACGCATGAGAATACTGACTGAAGCTTCATTATAGATAATTAAATAGGTACTAAACCATGCTTGATATTAAATGAGTATTGTAACAACAACAATAACTGAGCAGAGAAACTGAAGGAGATCTTACGGTTTTCAGTTAAGCTAAAAAAGGGTCAATAAAAACAGTAATGTAAAAAAATGTATCATTAGTAAGTTTATAAAATATGCCTATGATAAAAAAATATATATATGGTTATTATTGAGACAAATTAAATTTACAATTTGTAAAGACAGTTCTATTTGTATGAGTAAGCACTGTGCATCATCTAATCCAATATACGATTTGAAAACCTGCATATTATGAGAAACACCATCGGTTTATCTTATGTAAATATGTATCTGAACTAGAAATGGAAAAAAGTAGTCTTGCGATTTTTTTTTAAATGGAGTTTTGTACAATTCCAAGATTATCAGAATTTCAGTCATAAGTGTATTATGATGCATATATTTTAAAGACTATACAATAACGCGGTTCAAAAAACTGCAAACAAAAAAAAAAAAAAAAAAAAAGAAAAAGAAAAAAGTGACATCTGTAATATATATAATAAAATTAACGTCTTTACATGAATGCCATATATAAGAAAATGTGTTTTTTTAATATCTGTTATTCTTATTTCTGCTGAATATTCCGTATAGTTGTCACTGATCACTAGAAACTTTCTTCCTTTTATTTATTTTCTTGTCTCTTTCCTCTACTTTCTCTTCACAAATTTGTTGCACTGTCTACATTAAATACACCTGACATTATTTATATTTTATTTGCTTGAGAGTTATGTTTCAAATTGAAATAGTTAAGAGGAAAATTTAATTAGTCTTAGAACCACAATTTTCAAACTCTAAACTGGCTTAAAGTTCCAGAAGAATGGATCTAACATTCATGGATTTAGTAAGACTGAACTGTTGTTGAATCAGCTCTGGAATTAGAAATTCCAATTCAAAAAGTTGCATATAAGACAGATGATATACACACCTTAACATATGTACTCAAAAATGCATATTGGATATATCAACAGTCATTATTTCACACGTTTTAATGCTTATCAGTATGTTATAATCACCAGACGTGACTAAGAAGAATTTCTAAAAACAGAAAATGTATGAAAACAAGAATTGAAACAAATAGAAAGATATAATACTTTGAAAAATATTATGAGTAGTCATTTTTATTATAAATGCAATGTACATACCTGTACAACCAATAAATATAATGTGATTAAATGACAAAATACAATGAAAATATGAATGAAGTTTATTTCTAAATAATGTATTATTATAAAATATGCAATAAAAATAATTTACATATATATTTTTAATATGACTCATATTTTACAAATATTACATAACTAGAGTTCATACAAATATCTATTAAATTCATGCTTCATCGATAGTATTTTTGGAAACATGTTTTCTCCAAATTTGAATAATCAAGCTTATATACCTATTAAGATACTATTGGAAAATGATTGATAAAATATTATGGTAAAATATTTGAAAACTTCAGTGCTGTAGAATATATTAGAAAGCCCAACTGAGGTATGGGGAGGGATTTTTCTTATAGATAATAGTTCTTTTTCCTCGTCTGACTTTATCAAACTTTCATCATCCGGGAAGTTCACACTGTTTTTAAATTGGACTTCAGTTTTCTTACGCATCTATAGAAGAAAGTTATATGTTAACATAAAAAGTAAAGAAACATTTAAAAAAATTATAATGAATATTATGTAATAAAAAAATCTATATTCATCTTCGTATTGAATAAATGAATTTTACAACTACTTCAAAATTATTTCTATTGAACCGTCAAAATTTGACGGTAAATATCTTAATGGTATCAAAGAAATAAAAGTTTATTTAAATGAATAAGTGTTGAAAAATATAACAATAAGAATTATAAATAATTTGAAAAACCATGCAATTTAATTTTAAATCAATGATTAGTAATTGTCAGTGGTACATTCATTCATGTAGTCATAGGAGTTTTCATATCTGAGGTTTTTCATTTACTGACAGAACATCAATAAATCGTAAATTGCTGTCATTACTTATTAAAATGATGACAGTAAGTTATATACTATATGTAAGTTATATAATGTACGTTTTCATGTAAAATACATTAGTAAAACCATATGAAACTGAAAAGTTCCCTTTTTTAAGGATTGACATGCTTTATGAAATAAAAATACAAATATCCGTCATAAGGTAGCACCAATAACACTAAAAACATTGAGTATGCTTTATAAATGTTAAATATATAGCACTAAAACAGTTCAACTGGTGTAAAAATGATGTCCTGAAGGTATCTACAATGTTGAAGTTGTGGATTAAAAAAATCGTCAACGGTACATGGAGCAATTTTCCTGTGCCGGCCCGGCGTGTCTAGATAAATGACTAATACTCAGACACAATCCATCTTCATTTCCAATAAATAATGGTAGTAAATTTGCATTGTAATACAAATGCTTAAGCTTTCAATATGTATAAAAAATACAAATTGATATATCCATCTCTTTGTGAATTTGGTACTTAAAAGTTTTCATAATTGCTAAGTGCTTCATTTGAATTGTGTGTAATTCAATTCTATCTTTATGCACTAAAAAAAAATACTAACAGTTTTTAAGTCAAAGTTATTTTTAAATTAAAAAAAAAATTATTAAAAACCTTTCAGATAGTATAAAATTAACTTTCCATCTTTTCTTGATGAAAACTATAGTTTTTAAAAAATCAAATTTTTATTATTTACCCCCCCCCCCCCCTCCCCCAGAATTAAAATGCGGGATAACAACCAATAATTTAATTTTTCTAAAACATTAATTTGTAATATAATGAATGTTTTTAAACTTTTATTAATTAATATTAATTATAGGAATTACAAATATTGCGATCACTTTCTTTAGTTAGATGTATACTTTGTTATATACATTAATATTTGACATAATTGTAAAATCATTAAATAACCCTGATATTTAGATGTATTACAATTAGGAATTTCTTTTATCGTTAAATTGTTTACCTCTGCTAAACATTAATAATTATTGAAAATAATTACTAAATATCACTTCTTCACCCAGGATACGCAAACTTTATGTTTTAACGGCAAAAAAATTCAGAGTTTGAATGATGACATGTTTTTTTGAGTATATGTTAAATACCGGAAGAGCTTTGTTCCCTCCCCCCTCCCCTTTTCGACAGCACTTAAAATTACCCTTTAAAATACTGTAAAACGTTTCAAACTAGTTGAATGTGGCAATACCGAAACTTTCATCTATCTATATACATGTTAATACTTTAAAATTTGCCGTCCCAATACGAAAAATATATGCCCATCTTGGGATTTCTAAGGATACGAAATGTTATGCATTATTTTTTGAGGTATGAACATCGCTAAAATCACCTAAATTTTGCAAAATTCAAGAAAACAGCGCCTCTTGTTTGGTGAGTTGGGCCGGAACCGAATATGTAACAGGACAGTATCTAACAGAATCTCAAGTTTGATGAAAATCCGATTAATAGGTAAGCATTAAGGTAGAGTTATTGCAGAAATCTGAGAAAATAGCGAAGGAACACCGCATGTTGAGCAATTTAAACAAAAAGTTAATCGGCACAAATTTACATTACGAATTAACTGAATATGAACTTTTATTATATGGAGTGCATTAGTTCTCGAGATAGAGTTTAACTTAAAATTTGTGTCTCATAACATAAAAACACACAGACAAAGTTACAGACAGACATTTTGTAAAAACATGGTTTTAGTATATCTGACTCAAAACTTAACTTCGTCGAAAACTGGAATTTACATCGAAAACTACCCATCACTAATTTAATCAGTGACTGATTGAACATAATTTCTGTATTAAACCTATGTATTTAAAATATTAAACTCTGTGCATTGGTTCCTGAGATAGAGTATCTAGAAAATGCGTGTCATATACAAATAAAATCACAGATTCCCCTTTTCGAAAAAGCGGGGTCTCTGCCCCCTAAAGAGTGTAAATCTGTCTAAACGTTTTACGAATCTAATACTTTCTTCTTATAAAGATTGATAAAGTAAAAATACAAAAAATATCGTTTAAAAAATTCATTGTCCAAAGTCACTTTTTCTTTTTTATCTGCGTATTTTATTGAGGTTTCACATTACATACATATTGATTAAAAATGATGGGGGGATGAAGGAAGAGTGGAACACTGGGAGGGATGGGATATTTGCAATAATTCTTAAAATATGCTTTATTTTTAATTTATGAAATTTCCATCAGATGAAATAATCAATGTATTATACTTATTGTTATAAATATTTGGAGTTGCAAGTAATTTTGAGTTTGTCACTTAAAAAGTCCATTTCACAATAGAAAAAGTAACTAACTATTCAGATTTTTAATGTAAATTTTCCATCTTATTTTTTGTTGCTAATTTAATTGATTTTAACACTTTATAAACTCAACAATATGTTTTTTATAAATGAACAGTTAAGTAAAATCTAAAAGGCAATGTTTCTTTTGGAAACATATTTCTTTTAGTGCTACTTCAAGGGAGGAATGGGACACAATGATTCAAAAAAGATTGGGACCTGTTCTATCGTTCCCAAATTGTATCTCTACTCAAATAATTATATTTAATTACATACAACATCAAAAATTTGGCCAATATGGCACATTATAAATAAAAGAAAATGCCAATTGCACACAATTGAGAGCAAAAATTAATATAAAAACGAGTCAGAAAATAAGGGGTTTGTTATTTGAATACACCTTCAATTTTTCAATCATGAGAAATGCAGTTATAAATGCCCAATTTGACAGCATTTAAAATATATATGTATATTCTATCTTTATCAAAAAATTGACCAACGTGGCACATTATGCAGTTCCTATATAAGAGAGCTTATCATTTGGATGCGTTTAAAAGCAAAAAAGAATTTTAAACGAGTCAGAATATAAGCAGTTTGGATTTGAGATTCTTTTCTTCAACTCATTTTTATTAATTTTATTTTTACTATAAGAATTGGCCCTAAAACTCCTCAGTATAAAAAATATAGATGTTACTGAGAATATGTAAAATAAATTTAATTGGATTTGATATATTAAGAATTGACGAAGTATGGATATTTCCTCCCCCCTCTTTCAGTTATCGTTTTATTTATTCTTTTTTTCAGTATAAGTTGATTCTATTAAAACTTGTTAATATAAAAGTTTTAGATAATAAACTTCTATCCAATAAATAAATAAATAAATAATTGCATGCGATATCTTGAGAATTGACGAAGCTGTGATTTTTCTCTTCTACCCCCCCCCCCCTTTTAAATCCTTAATGGAATTTATTTGCAAAGTACATTTGAGTTCACTGATTGTGCATGGTTTGAAGAAAAACTTGAAGAGATGAATAAAAAAATATTTCATGTTATATCTTGCTTTTAAAACAAAGGTTTCATCATCATTTTCTTACAGTTAATATTCCATAAAAAGAGATAAAACGTCCTCTAAAAATAAATTATATATCTAAAACACAAATTTAACAGATATTTAATTGAGCTACGCGCTTAAATCTTTCAAATTATCAAAATATAAAAGATGAACTAAGTATAAAAATCTTGGGTTGAGGGAAGTTTTCAGGAAGTTAACTGCTGTTATAATAAAGTAATAAATACAGGTGAAAAAAATATGAAGGCATTTTAAAAATTTTTATTTTATGAGTAGAAATAGGAGACAAAAATAATCATATTTTATTAATTATTGAGGGGGGAAGGGCTTATGAAATATAATCTACCTTATTAAAGTTTTACAAATACGCAAAAAATGAAAAGTAAACAAGTTAAGACTTTTTTATTGTTTATTTTTTGTTATAATAAAGTCACAAATATTTTTATTTATCATATTAATTACGCCGCAGCTTGTGTGCTCATGAAGACGGATCTAGTGCTGCGATTTGCAGCTTAACCAACATATGAAGTGAAAAATGCTGAGCTGGGTATCGTCCTCGTAGCTTAAATGGTAGAGCACTTGGAGCGCTGTTCCAAGGGTTCCGGGTTCGATTCCCGGCTTGGACATTTTTCACTGAGTTGGTATTACGCTTAGTAGAAGTATGGATATTCATATATCTAAGTCACAAATAGATCAGGAAAAGGTTTTTAAAAAGAAAAGGATTTTTAAAGTTTTAAACTTTATATATTAAAGGGCCAAAAATATAAGCAATTTTTTTAGAAGAGGGGAGATTTATTAGATGACTGACTTACATTATTAAAAATTTAAAAATAAGTAAAATACTAATAGGCCAGTGGTTAGCTGGTAGAATTCATTATTAGAGGGAAACAGGAAATTGGTTTAATCCCATCAGTTTATGTCTACAATTAATATATTAAATTTTCTTTCTTGTACAAGACGAGCATTAGAAAATATATATAGATTTACAATAAAAATAAATAAAATAAAACCCACCTTTTTAATGACATAATAATATCTCAAAACATATGTCAAAAACATTGTTAAAACAAATGATGTATGGCTTAAAATTCTGAGTAAAATGAGCATCTACACTTAAATTTTTTGTTGAACATTAATGTCTAAATAAATCAGAGGTCAGAGGTATAACTCAAAATTAATTAGGAAAAAATTATATTGTTTTAAACCCTTCAGTTTAGATCTAGAATGAAAGTACTGAGTCCCTCCCCCCCCCTCGTTTGTGGTCAACGTTATAAAAAATAAGTACACATTTATAGTCGAAAAAACACTTTTTTTATTTATCTGAGCAATATCTCAAAAGAACTGATTCTATCGAAAACATTGTCAAGACAAATGTTTTATAATTTGAAATTAAAAATAAAACGAGTATATTTTTGTCGTATTCTATTTCAAAATTTTTCCTTAATCTCTAACAGAATATTGATGCAAGAAGAGACCAAGTTATCAATCTGCCCAGCCTCCATTTGTTTTACATGTTTTAAGTTGTTGAAGCCTTCACGATGTTTATGTAACTATGCTAGGGATTTATTTTATGAATTTTGAGAATTATAATTTTGTAGTTATCGTTAAAAGATGTGCATGAATGATAGCTGTTTTACATGTTGCAACTGATACCGCTAATCTTAAACCATAGTTTAAAGATAATTTTTTTATGTTAAGACTACATTTTTTATTATTCCGAAGACTACACTTTTATAAATTTAACCTGACAGAAATTATCATATAACTACTGTGAAACAGTTTCTACCGAAAGATTAATAAGAGGCCCGATTAACTCATAGGAAAGATTTTTTGTACTAACGTTTTGTTTAAATCTCTTATAATTAAAATTCACCGATTCAAAAGTCTCTGATGATAGTACAAAAGTTTCAAATGAATGAAAACTTCGATAGTGTGTGTAGCTAAAGTGTAAAAATGGGGGGGGGGGGGGGAGCAGCGGTCTGTGAAATCAGTAACATTAGTTAAAGGTTTATTTAAGATGTTCGTACTAATCGAAAATCCTTTTTTTTTAAACCATTTTTGTCCTTTATGTAAAATATCGAAGTTTAGAACCATGCTACTTGTTGACTTTAAATTTCTTCTAGCGAAAAGGTTTCTGCACACTCATTTGTCCCCCCCCCCCCCCCAAATTCTCGTATTTTTTTTTTTTCAATTTCCTTAATTCTAATAGATATCCACTTAATATATACACAATAGATAACTATGTACACATATTTCAAATATCAAAAATAATGAACTGACAATGATTTTGATAAAAATAGTTTTTATAGATATTTTTATGGTAATTAATAAAAGTTTTCTTTTCGATTATAAATCAATCACATTTTGTAACGCTACCCTAGTAAGAATCGGGAAAACTTAGTATATTCATTCTAGACCTACAAGGATTTAAACAATTTTCAACTTTCCTCTAATTCAGATTTCGCCTCCCCCCACCACTGGGCTCTAAAGAATTATAAATAGTTTAAAATTCTATGCTTTTTTTATGAGGAGCGCATAGAATATATAGCATAGAGCGCAAAATGAAGGGATGAGAAAGGAAAAGGAAAATTTCGAGCGGTAAGAAAAATCTAATTTGGCAATTGATTGTGAAAATAAAGTAACGCATAGAGCAGATTTTATTTATTTTAAATTAAAACATTTTACAGATTTTTTTAAACTTTAAATGCTGTTAATGTGTGGGATTGACAAAATTCGGAAACGCATATTTTGAGGGTGAAATTCAGATGAAATTTTTAATGAAATGAAAGTGATGTTATCAATTGCTAATGATATTTAGGATTGATTATTCACTATAAAGTAGCAAAAAGTGTAGAAAAAAGTTTAAACACTTTAATCTTTTGTACTTTGGAGAAGGAGGCAAAAAAGCAGAAGGGAAATTTGAGAAAAATAGAAGGGAAGTTTTATTTGTTACATTAAACATTAGAAATTTCGCATTTGTAATAAATACCTACGTAAAGAATAGTTATCTGACAATAATATATGTAATTAACAGGAAATACAGAAAGATTTACTTGCTAGATCATGCTACATTATAACAAAAAATCAAATACCCTTATCCGAGTTATCGATGCTTATAATATGCACGCATTCATTAAAAGAGGTCTAAAAGCAATCTTAACAATTCTAGAAGCATTTTAAAAAAATTAAAGAGTGTTCATAAGTGTCTCCTAGGGGCGAAGTCAGGACTGAAGAGGTTAAAACAAACTTTAACACATTAAGAATAAATATTTACTTACTTTTTAACTAGAAATCCTTCTCAATAACGGATTCAAGATGGAAGACTTTTACGCCCTTGTGGCCGCGTAAACAATGATCACGTCACTACTGAAGCCCTTTCTGATTGGCTGACAGATGAAACTAAGATATTTCATGTATTTGTGCTATGCGCTGGTAAATATAATACACTGGTTACAGATGCAATTTTAGTAAACTTGCAGATTTCTGTGGCTTTACAAAAAATAATTTTGTATGTTTGCAGATTTTTTTTTACAGTGTATTTTCAGTAGTTTTAGTAATATAACATACACACACACACAAAAAAAAAAAAAAAAAAAAAAAAAAAAAATATTCAAAAAGTAAATTTGACATGGCTTGCTAGTTAAACTTATTCAAAGCACATTTTAGATGAAAATTACCTAATTTTAATGCTATTTATTAAATTTTAGTAGTTTTATTTACTATGGTAACTGACATTACTGAAAAAGGAATGTAAGTTATCATATAAAATAATTTTCATTATTATTTTTGGGTAATTTTCATCCAAATTGACCCTTAGGCAGGTTTCATTGTCAAATCATGTTAATTATACATTTGAATATTTTTTAGTGTTATATTATTAAAATTACTGCAGTAAGTTGTTCTAAATGCAACGTAAGTTACCATGGAATGACCCAAATATAAATTTTTTGTTTTGATTTATTTTAAAATCTTAGCCTTCAAACAATGTTTGTCATGGAAATGAATTTTTGTGAAAATGCGTTTTTCTCAGGAAAAACGTGAAATTTCTTTAGAAATTGTGAAAAAAAAAATCCATCATAAATTTATGATGGATTTTTTTCCCAATTTCTCGGATTCAAATAATTGTAACTCAAGAACTATTAAAGACTAATGCTTCAAACTTGGAATATGACTTTTTTAATTGCTATACTTTAATTTTGATTCAGCAAGTTTGAAAAAAAAAATTTTTACTTTTGAAAATATGATTTTACAAATAAAAGCTACATCTTTTTTTTTTCTTTTTTCAAATTCTATTTATATATTTTTAATTTTTTTAAAATAATAATTTTAAAAATCAGGAATCAAAATTAAAATTTAGATATTTCTGTTTGTTTATATATATATATATATATATATATATATATATATATATATATATATAAACTCTACAAATAATATTTTCAGTTATAACAATTTAAAATTGCCCCACATTTTTAATATATTTACAAAACAAAATTTTTTAAAAAAAATCTGAGAAGTTTTATGTGATTTTGCTTACAAATAACATATTTAACCATCACAAAAAAAAAAAAATTAACTCAATAAATAAAATTTATTTTTAAATGTAACCCAAACCCCCTTAACATAATAAAACAATTCATTTAACGTAATTAAATCAAATTTAACTTTCGAATGTCGTAAGCAAATATATTATTTCAGCTTCAATTTTACGACACTTTTCTAAATATTACTTATTTTCTATGTTTACATTTTCTAAAACTAGAATAAATTGAAAGAAAATTAAATTAACATTCATTTACATTAAAAAATATATTATTTATTTAAGTATTCATCTCAAATGTACAAAAAACCTTCAAATATTTATCCAAAATTAATGAGCTAAATATGAACAAATGTAGTCATAAATATATTTGTTGATAAGAAATTGTCTTTATTATGTTTTATTTAAAAGGTGCACACTTACTCAAAATAACAGCAAATTTTAATGAACATAATTACCCGTCAAATAAACAAGCATATTCTGTATTATTGAGTTGAATATTAACGAATTTATACATAAATATGCTTGTTCTTTACAAATTTAATATCTTTTCTGTAGTAGCATAATTGTTTATTAAATTTAAAAAAAAAAAATCATTTAAACTTAAAATGATAGGTAATTTTAATGTTAAGTAATTATCGTCTGCAAATGAACTGTCTATCTGTATATAGAATAAATATACAGTATATAAATTTATTGCATTCATAAAAGCTTGTACTTATTTCGGCAAATGCATGAATTATTTGCATGAATGTGAGTAATTCAAGTCATTGTTTACAATTAGTCATTGGAAATTAACTACTCCCGTTTGCATAGACATGTCTGGAGCACAAAGACAGATGACTGTAGGCAGAGGAACAGGGCTTTGGCGCCATTGATTATCAATTTGTATTGTTCTACCCTGATTATCCAATAAAGAAGCATTAGCGGTGCACCTTAGGAGTCTAGGTCATAATATATATTATCTAGTTCATGACAATGGAATATGAAATATAAGGCACCTGTCTCTTCAGTTAGTAATATGTTGAATGACTTAAAATTACGAATAGGAAAAGGAATTAATGGCGTTAAATTTACTACTTGTACATAGTAGGAAAAGTTATTAATGGCAGTATTTCAAGGATAGTGACAGTTTTCTCGAAAATTTTATGATTTAAATTAGTGTTATTGACTGTATGATCAGAAATCTTATGGGGAATTTAATGGAGAATTAATTTTAAATGGACCATTCTCTAAAGATTTGCAATATTTGCGTTAAATCATTGTATAGTTTAATTCTAAATTTGTGGTATAAACTTTAAGGATTACACAGAATACAGTAATAATCATTTATTGGACAACAATATATGGAAGCATCAGTTCGTACAACATTTTCCTAAATATCACTTACTTTCTACGTTTACATTGTCTAAAACTAAACTTCATATAATAAAATTAAATTAACATTCATTTTCATTTTAAAAAATATTATTCGAGTATTCATTTTAGATATACAGACAATCTTTTAAAATTTATCCAAAATGAAATATGAACAAATGCCGTCAAAAATATATTTTTTTATAATGAATTGGATGTTTTTACTATATTCCATTAAAAACTCCGCACTTACTCAAATTATTAGCAAATTTTTATGAATATAATTAACTGTCAAATTAACGAATTTACTTATAAATATGCTTGTTCATCGCAAATTAATATCTTTTTTATATAAACACAATTATTCATTTAATTTAACAACAAAAAAAAATGCTCATTTAAATTCAAAATGATAGCTAATTTTAATGTTTAGTAATTATAGTCTGAAAATGAACTGTCCCTCTATATATAGAAGGCATTCATAAAAGCTTGTACTTATTTCGGCATATGCGTGGATTATTTGCATGAATGAGAGTAGTTCAAGTCATTGCTTACAATTAGTCATTGGAAATTAACTACTCCCGTTTGCATAGACATGGCTGGAACACAAAGACAGATGGCTGTAGGCAGAGGAACAGGGCTTTGTCGCCATTGATTATCAATTTGTATTCTTCTGCCCTGATTCAGGGGCGTAAATCACCCTTGTTGCGTAGGGGGGTGTAGACTCATAAATTTCCGACTCCAAGGAGGAAAATTTCAGAGTATTAAAAAAAAAATAAAACACCGACTATTATATATATATATGTATGTATACAGTGGGTTGCCAAATTATTAGGGACAGTCATGAAATATAGGTTTTTTGTACAATATTAGGCTATAATAATAAAAAAAAACACTGTTTTAAAGTTACAAAGGTTTATTGTTATAGTTTGAGTATTCACGTAATATTATATGGAAAAAAAACCCAACAAAAATATAATACAGTCAATTTACCAATGTTAAGTAAAGAATGTCAATATTTGGTGAAATTTCTTTTAGCTTCAATGAGCGCTTTGATGCATCTCGTCTTGTTCTCATCGCAATTTCTGGCACTTTCTTTCATTTCAGGGTTGTCATGCTATGTATTTATTAGTTTTTCGATGAGTTGTACCTTGGTTGTGATCATATCTGTGGCGACTTTGCCTTGGTGATCTTCAATAAGCTTTCTATGCGGTTCATGTCAAGTGAATAGCCAGGCCAAGATAAAACTGGGATATTGTGATCTTCCCATAACTTTGTAATGCTTCTAGCTTTATGACAAGGCACTGAATCATGCATAAACGTAAACGCTTCACTACTTGGGAACCATTCTTCAATTTGTGGAAGCTGCCGAGTTTCCAGAACTTGCCTGTACTGGTCTTGTTTCATGATTCCCTAGACAATGTAGAGGCATTCAACTCTTTTAGCGCTTATGACAGACTACACCATTACTTTATCAAGGTGTTTAACACTGTCCCCGATGCAGTCATTGCGATATTTTTCGCCTGGGCGTCGCCTGACAAAGCTGCTTTTATCGGCTAAAATCTCAAAACTTGATTCATCTGAGAAAAGCACCTGAAAAAATTTAAATTTCTTAATAATTTAGAAATAAATGATTTTCAATGACATAAATAATAATTATCTTAACAACTCACCTTACTACCGTCATCAAATGTCTCCAGGTGGTGTTCACGAGCCTAGGCAATGTGCTTCAGTCAATTTCGATTTCTTGCCTGGACAAAGCAAATCCTTTCAACCCTTCCTCCACTAATCTCCACTGCACATTTCTCTCAAAACTGGCATTCCAGATTCGTGAATAATGTGAGTAAGGAGTCTCATCTTTTTCTTTATGTTTTCTTAACATATATCCCTGATTTATTTATCGGTATGTGGAGATGTTATGCGTTTTCTTCCCCTTTTACCTTTTTGATTGGGCGAAAGTGGCTGGTTTTTATCTAGATTTATTTTTATCCTGCTGATTACTGGCTTCGAAACTCCAGCAAGTTCTGCTATCTTCCTTTGAGAATGACTCGTATGCAGGAGAAAGGTTTTTACTTCAGATTTTTTTCCTAGGGAACAAATTAACTCCACAACCCATACTGAAATCAATAAAAATAAAAAAGGAATTAAAATCATAAATAATTTCACAAAAAAACAAATATTTAATAAGTAAAAGAAACATAATACTCACATATAATTCTTAACTTTTCAAAAAAGCCCAAAGAATTTTGTTTAAATTAAAGAAAAGCGTTTTCCACGATTGCGTGTGTAAAAGACTCAGCGTCTATCCCCTTCTTAAAATAATTATAGAAAGCAAACAAACCTTTTAACATATTAAAAATTCTTAAAAGTTGAATTATAGAAGCATTGACAACTGTAAAATACACTCCTGCAACACTTAAACCACTTAGAACAGCAGTCAAGTGCACTCAAAGTATAAAACTACCAAAAAAGTTTGACTGTCCTTAATAATTTGGCAACCCACTGTATGTATGTGTATACACACACACATATATATAATGTATTAAATTCGAAAATCTTGGCAGCTAATGAAATATTGTGTTATTTTGTAGTGGTCAAATCCAATCAACTTGCATGAAATTCTTGATAATAGCTAATATCAGAGAGTTTAAATTGAGATCACAAGGTGGTTGTTTTGCAGTCGTATTACTATCTATATGGTCAGAGCGTAAGTGTAGCAAGGCGTAGATTCGATAATCCGGCGATTTCAACATCAGAAATGGAGCCAGTTTGTTGTTCTATTTATCAAACATGAAAAATTAAAATGAGTCTTACATATGAAAAAATTCGCAAGACCTTCTTCATTTTTTGGGATGAATCTCTATGTCATACTATATGAATTTCAAAATGGAGAAAATGTATTTCCAGAGACATGTTAACATTCATTGCATGATAGTTTTTCAACAAAACAGAGAAAAATAAAGAGTCGTAGACAAGAGATAATATATGTCAAAATACTTGAAACAAGACAGAAATCTAAGCTCTAAAGCCACTGCATCTGCTTTTTGTTAAATTCGCAGAGAATGACAGATATTGACGCAGTACAGAAGCAAGTCAATCAGTGAAAGAATCACTTTTAGAGATGGGCAGCTATGCTAATGACTCGAAAGGGGAGCGGATTAAGGAGCCCATAGCTCGTAGCGTGGTGTTTTCGAAGTAAAAAGTCTAGCATCTAAAAGACGTGGGAACATAGACTCCTGGAATTAAGATTGGAAAGAAAAATCACAAAATGGCTTTTCAAACATTCGAAAATAAAAACTAGCTTCTCTCAGAATATTATAGATTGGGCAACTGATAAAATTTATTAAGGACTAAAAACTTTAGATTAACATTTTAATAAGATATTTATTAATAAACACGTTTATAATTACACACACGTATAACACGTTTATAACACGCAAATTAATAAAAACGTTTTTAAATTAAAGGGAAACTCAATCGAAACAAATATTAGGTATTATTAAAAAATGGGGAAATAAATAATGTGCCAGAAATTTAGAATAGTTTAGATGAATATTGCAAAATGAAATTTAACACACACACACACACACACACATATATACTGGCAGTCTTTGCCCCCTACGCTAGTCGGTTTTCCTAAAAGATTATTGAATCAAATGAAATAACACAGATAAAATTTAAATAAAACTACATTTTCTTAACATCTAATAAATTATCCTTCATTGTTGTCTTATTCGTATAATTTTACATTTCCCCCTTCAAAGTCGATGTTGGCGATAGAATAAAAATAGCTCTAAAATCACTGAAGTACTGTAATTAGCAATTTTTTAGTAGGTTTGTTACACTGAATTTCCCGCTCCTACCTAAAATTTGTGCTTAGATATATTGAAACGACCTAAAACGTATCATCATCCCATTAAACATCATTACTTGAGAATTTTCAAATTAAATAAAATATATGTTTAAGTATGTTTTAGTAGATTAGTTATTCTGAATCTCATCACTAATCTAAAACAAAAATATTGCGAAATGATCTAAGAGTTTCAATACCCCCCCCCCCCCTTTAATCCTCTTAAAAGCAGGGGAATTTCTAGAATCTCTGAAATGCATGTTAAATTACTTTTAAATTAGCTTGTTATCTTGAATTTCATGCTGCTAGCTAAAACTGTTGCCAAGATATGGTCAAATGTTTTAGAATTTTTGACTCCCTTTAACTCATTTAGAGAGGAATATCCGAAGTCCTGAAATGCGTGCTTATTTTTTTAGTGGTTTAATTTTCATTAATTCCAAACTTCTACCTAAAACGGCTGATGAGAAATACTCAATATTCAAAAATTTTCAACCGCCTTAACCTTTATAGGGGAAGAATTTCTAATATACTAAAATACGTTATTAATTATTTGTTTAGCAAATTTACTTCTTGAATTTCACGTTCCTTCCTAAAACCACTGTAGAAATATGGTCAGTTGATCTATAAAACGATGTCTCAACAAAATCGAATTACACAATTTGCATTGCATTTTTTTTTTTTTTTTTTTTTTTTTTTTTTTTTTTTTTTTTTTATTATTATTTAGGAGGTTGTATAATTGATACAGAAAATATTGAATTATTAAATATATACAAAAAATATTCACAGCAGTAGCAACATATAACGATTTCATGCTATATGATCATAAGCTAGTATACTAATGGTTTAAGCAGAATAGAGTTAAATATTAAGAAGATTATTTGAAGGGATTCGTAGGAATGCCCAATACCAGGGTTGGTATAAAAACCGGTTTTTTTGAAAAAAACCAAAAAACCGGGTTTTTTTGGTTTAAACCAGGTTTTTTTGGTTTAAACCGGGTTTTTTTCAAATCATTGTTTAAATAGCACTTGCACGAAAAATAACTTGAGTTTTAGAAAGTCATGAGGATTTTTTGTAATTAATAGTTAATTAATGTTAAACATTCACATTAGTATATTAGTATTTATTTTTTTGATAATTAAATAACCAAAGCATAAAAATTTATAATTAAATTATCTTATAAGTTTAGGTTTCTATAGGGAAATATTCATTGTGTGAAAAAAAAAAAAAACTATTAATTTATTAGTATACTTATATAAACCTTTTAGATAATAATTTAAGAAATAATTATATGCAGGTTGATAATGAAGAACATAGTAAAGGTCAAACAAACATATTTTACTAAATTAACAGAAATAAGCTGAAATAGAAAACATTTTCTTGTGCATAATTTAGAAATTATTTACATTATTAACATCAACAAATGATTATTAATCTCTTACTACATATATTTACTTAAAAAATATCAATATGCATTTTATTAATGCTAAAAAATACATGTGTATTGACTTATTTGATACATCAATGAATGTAATGCTTACACAAATTGAGACATAAGCTTAAAAAAATTACTTTTTTTTTTTTTTTAATACAAATTTTATTTTTTCAGTTTCTTTGTTCTTCAAAAGATGAAGATTTAGCATTAAATTTTATTATCTGTGCAACCAGCGTGGTTTAAACCAAACAACCCTGCCCAATACATAGTTTTGTTTTGTAACTGATACATGGTAAATGTTCTAGTCGTCTGAGTGTGCCAAAGCATTACCCTGAAGAGAAAACAATGTTCTATCTCTTTAATTTTTAGCAATGAGTTAAAATCTCTTTAGCGTTTCTTTTATGAGTAAAATTGAAATTTGATTGCTCGAAGACTACTGTAAAGATAAAAATTTGTCTAAGATATATTTTTTTTAAATTTAAATTTATAATTCTTTCTAATGACATACTTTCAAACTGCGTAAAAAATTGGTGTCATCTATGTTTTTTTCGATTAAACAAAATGTACTTTATAATAATATAAAAAACAACCGAATACAATTGATTAAGGAAAAAAAACGAACGAATTATTTCTGATAGAAATAAAGTCATATAGATTGAAAAATATCCAGATTAACTGGCGGTAAAAATTCAAAGTATTTGGGTGTTTTCAATTTTCGTCCATCTATTTTCATTAAAATTACATAAAGTAAACAAAATTCACATCAAAAAATAGTTAGAAAAAATAAAACTATAATTATATTCGATTAAAAATTAAATTCGTGTAGCTTAGAAAATATCCAGACTGACAAGGATAAGCACTAAATATTTGCAATTAATTTTTGAATTTTCATTAGAAGAAAATTACAACTAAATTCAGTGATATACATTTCTAACTAAATTTAAAGTTAGACAAAAAGTAGAAGTTTCATTACTTCAATCAGCATATCTAAAAATTTCCACACCAAAGTAAAAATTTTTCGACAATAGAGCAGAATCTCGATATTTCGAAGTCAAAGTATACGAAAAAAATTCGGAATATCAAGGTTTTTGATTCAAATATGAAGGTTTCATATAATATTAACATTGCTGGGATATGTATCTGATTATTTTTTCGTCATATTGAGGTTTTTGAGTTCACAATATTCGACAAATCAAAGTTAATTTGTATAGTTTTATCAAAAAAAAAAAAAAAAAAAAAAAAAAATCTGAAATATTTCTGATTAAGAACAAATTTATATAAGTTTTCTTTGGTCAAAATTGCTTTTTTCTTCTAATTAAAAACTACAATAAAAAAATTTCTCCAATTCATAAGTTTTTACAATTTATTATATACATATATACGTTGTTTTCGACTAAATGTACCTTTTTCCGATCAAACGGGAATTTTTCCCACTGACTTTTTCATATTTGCAATTTATAAGTCCTTATAGGTAAATACCATTTTCCGAACTAAACATAAATTTTTCTTATCGAACGGGAACTTTTCCGACTGATTGTTTCGTTTTTCCAATTTGTAAGTCATTATAGGTAAATACCATTTTTAAAACTAAACGTAAAATTTCCCTATCGAACAGGAATTTTTCCCTCTGGATCTTTTCGTTTTTCCAACTTCTAAGTCTTTATAGTAGGCAACATTTTTCCGACTAAACGGACATTTTCCGACTGATATTTTTCGTTTTCCCAATTTATAAGTTTTATAGATAAATGCCATTTTCCGGACTAAACATAAAATTTTCCTATCGGAAGGGAATTTTTCCGACTGATTGTTTCGTTTTTCCAATTTGTAAGTCTTTACAGTAAATAACTTTTTTCCGACTAAATGAACATTTTTCAAATTTGTATGTCCTTATAGGTAAATACGATTTTTAAGACTAAACGTAAATTTTCCTATCGAACGGGAATTTTTCTGACTAATTTTTTCGTTTTTCCAACTTCTAAGTCTTTATAGTAGATAACATTTTTCCGACTGATTTTTTCCGTTTTTCCAATTTATGAGTTTTACAGATAAATGCCATTTTCCGGACTAAACATAAATTTTTCCTATCGAACGGGAATTTTTCCAATTTGTAAATCATTACAATAAATAACTTTTTCCGACTAAATGAAAATGTTTCCAATTTGTAAATCCTTATAGGTAAATACCATTTTTAAGACTAAACGTACATTTTCCCTATCGATCGTGAATTTTTTCGACTGATTTTTTCGTTTTTCCATCTTCTAAGTCTTTATAGTAAATAATATTTTTCCGACTGATTTTTTTCGTTTTTCCAATTTATAAGTTTTTATAGATAAGTACCATTTTTTCCCCAACTAAGTGTATTTTATTACCGATAAACACGAAAATTTCCGACTGATTTTCTCGAGGGGGGGTGCGGCACCCCCCATATCCCCCCGGGATTTACGCTCCTGCCCTGATTATCCAATAAGGAAGCATTAGCTGTGCACTTTAGGGGGCTAGGTCATAATATATGACAACTCCGTGACGGGGAGAATTTGAAATATAAGGTAAACTGTCTTGAGTTATGTTGAATGACTTAAAATCACAAATAGGAAATGAATTAATGGCGTTAAATTTACTGCTTGTAGATAGTAGGAAAAGTTATGAATGGCAGCATTTCAGGAATAGTGGCAGTTTTCTCGAAAATTTTATGATCTTAAATTAGTGCTATTGACTGTATAATCAGAAGTGTTATAGGGAATTTAATCGGGAATTAATTTTAAATGAACCATTCTCTAAAGATTTGCAATATTTACGTTAAATTGTTATACAAGGTAATTCTAAATTCATGATTGTGATGTTTTAAATTTAAACCTTTCGGGTTTGGTGTACTATTAATAGTACATGTCTTTTAATGAAATATTATTTTGTTTTAAGAAATACTTCACCTACTATTTATATGTTGTAATGTTAGTATTTGTCTATGGATTTACTTGATGACTTCATTAATCTTTAGGTATGTAGTAATAATAATTATTATTATTATTTTCTTAATTCTCTTTGCGCCGTTTGCGATTTTATTTATTTTAAACGTATATTCCACTTCTTAAAAAATAAAATAAATGTTACTTTCCTGAAAGAATCATGTGTAGTAAAGTGCAAAAAAGTATTAGAAATTTTTCATATAAGTTAAATCTTATTGCAATATAATAATTTCTAAACATTCCCAAAAATTCTTCCTTATCCTATCGTTACATGAATGTTAATTGAATAATACGCAAAACAACAACATTCGTTATCTTTGAGACGATGAGATATTCGTTAAATATTAATTAATCTATTTGGTTAGCTAATGTTAATATGATTAAAGTAAAAGTATATTTTTCGTAAAAAGGAAAAAAGAAATCTGTTCCGAAAAAATTAAACTGAAAAGGATATCTAATTTTAATGTTAAGTAATTATCGTCTGCAAATAAACTGTCTATCTATATATAGATGTTTCGTCGAAATTTATTGTATTCATAAAATCTAGTACTTATTTCGGCAAATGCATGAATTATTTGCATGAATGTGAGCAGTTCAAGTCATTGTTTACAATTAGTCATTGGAAATTAACTACTCCCGTTTGCATAGACATGTCTGGAGCACAAAGACAGATGGCTGTAGGCAGAGGAACAGGGCTTTGTCTCCATTGATTATCAATTTGTATTGTTCTAACCTGATTATCCAATGAGGAAGCATTAGCGGTGCACCTTAGGAGGCTAGGTCATAATATATAACTGGTTCATGAAGGAGAGAATTTGAAATATAAGGTAACCTGTCCCTTGAGTTAGTAATATGTTGAATGACTTAAAATCACGAATAGGAAATAAATTAATGGCGTTAAATTTACCGCTTGTAGATAGTAGGAAAAGTTATTAATGGCAACATTTCAAGGATACTGGCAGTTTTCTCGAAAATTTTATCATTCTAAATTAGTGTTAGTTACTGTATAATCAGAAATGTTATAAGGAATATAATCGGGAATTAATTTTAAATGAACCGTTCTCTAAAGATTTGCAATATTTGCATTAAATCATTATTATAGTGTAATTCTAAATTCGTAGTATAAACTTTAAGGATCGGTACAGGACACTGTAACTATTATTTACTGTATAGGAATATATGGGAGCAAGTGACGCATTGAGGTACAAACATCAGGGTGCTAATTTGGCTCTTTTTTATTTCAAGGTTTTTCATTCATATTCCTACACTGTAAAAAAAAAAGGTCGATCTACTAAAAAAACTTTAGTGATCCTTGTAATTACTAAAAAATTTTTAGTAATCTTAGTCGGTTACAAGAAAATCTGTAAGAATTACTAGAAAAAAGTTAGCAACGAAGAGAGTTAATAGTTTTATATTTTTAATAATTATTACTAAAACTCACTTGGTGTGGCCTTGATAGCATAGTGGTTATAGTAGCGGACTCCAGACTGAAAGGTCTCGGGTTCGATACTGGCCAACGCCAAATACGCCCCGAATGTATGTAGTGTAAGTACTCGTTAATAAAGTGATTACGAAAATCCTGTCGGAGCAGTTAGCAATGTTTGGTGCTGCCGTCTATTGCAGTTTTGCCGAAAATCTCCCGCTTCAGAAGTCTGGATGCAGCTCGAAGGAACCTCCTGCCCTTCGGGCGCACGTAAATGGTTATTAAAAATAATTTTGGAGCTATTACTAAAATTTGCTTGGTGGCTCATACTAAAAATTTTTAAGTTAGTTATACGAAAAATTCTTTTGTTCAGTTTACAAAAAAAATGCTTGTTTCACTTGCAAAAAAAAAAAAAAAAAGTTTGTAATGGTTACTAAAAAATTCTGTGGAATACAAATTTACTAAAAAATTTTTAGTAACCTCTTGAATTTTTTTTTATAGTGTATACCATTCTTTTCTTTAATTAACACAGGCCTTTCATGATTACTTAAAGCCTATTTGCTTAATGGTGTTTTGCGTTTTTGAGAACGATGCATGTTAAATTGCGTTCTTTTTACATAGAATCTATTTTCTGGTAATCTTTTAAGACAACTATATCTTAAATCTGGACTAAATCTAGGCAGGGTTTTCAATTTACAACACTGGGTGATTATTTCTTCGGCATTTATATTTATAAAACAAAATTCCGATGATAATGTAAAAATTGGAAAATAATAAACTGCTTTAGCATGTTTTATTTGGCCAATTATTTTAATGGTGCTTTATTCCCTGGCGATGATAAATATCAAAATGAATTCTTTAACGTAGACGCTTAATTCTGGCAGCAGAAGAAAACTTTTAAATCCAGAATAAATCTACACAGATTTTCCAATTTATAAATTCAGCGAGTGTGTCCTGGATATTTATAATTTGAAAATTATTTTTGATCTATTCCTATCTTTTTTTTTTCTTTATAGTATAATGCAAACTTTCTGCTACAAACAAATCTCTAATCCTACTTTTACTAAAGATGACTGAATTTGCAAATTGAATACTCTAATAAATAACTCATTTTAAAGAAGATTGTTTCTGAAAACTTTAACTTTTCTTTAAAACCACTATTCCTAATCACACCAGTTTCAGAAATTTCGATCGACTCGAAACTCATATGTTGGAATTTTTCTTTCGTTTTTGAGATACATTTTACCGCAAAAATGTCCCTCTAATTATATTTTCTCTCTAGCTCATCAGCTAGTTTAATGTTCGCAGTAAGTTTTCAAATATTTCTTTTTTTTTATCTCTTTCAGCTATACAAAGACAGTTTCATTTTCATTTTTCTACACGACATCTCATTTTTCTTAAATTGGTATAAAAATCCTGCTGTGAATCTCTATCTGAATACTACACTAATGCTGCGGAAGAGTAAATCCACAGTAAAAAAGGCTCTCTCTACTTGAAAGTAAATATGTATGCCTCTCTTTATATCCTCTCTTTGCTATAATAATAAAGAAATAAAATCGAAAAATTTCCCATTTTCTAGATCATCTTATTCAATTTTTCTGCATCAAATCTTCTGTTGCTTATTTTCCTTAATCTAATCTTTATCCTTATTCTTTTTCAACTTTAATCAAAAACACAGAACAAAGCAGTAATGGCTGCCTAGGAAACGTGAAAAGAACAAACGATTCTGGTTTCCATAGAAACTGACTTTTGCACACAGCGAAAATCTAGACTTTCTCTTCTCCATTTTGTTTCTAAGAGATTGCCGTTCCGCCATGTAAGCAATACATCAGTTTAGCTCCAAATTTATCTTTATAGTTAAATATGAGTTGACATTTAAAGTTCTATTGTCTCAAGATAAGTGATTTATCTTTGATCCGCCATTTTTCTTTAAAATTATTTATACTTGGCTACTTGTTCGGTTCATTATCGTTCTGTATTTTGAAAACATTTTAAACAATTTGAGAAAGTGGAAAATTTTTGTTTATATTTTGAAAATAGGAATCAGTTATGTTTTCATGAAACCATAAAGAAACATTTGAAACATTTGAAATGAAGGAATATAAATAGAATTTTTATGATTTCATACACTTGGCTTTTTTTCCCCTCATTACATTGCCATTTTTTATTAGAAACATTTATACACATCAGTGAGATGATTTTTACTTAGCGATTCGCCAAAAAGCTATTGTTTCTCTAAAGACAGAAACAATTGAATAATTCGAAAAAATAGTAAAACCTAAATAAATTAAATAAAATATATTTTAAAGAATTTATCAGAAATTTAGGAAATTTATGTGGTATAAAACTCTTTATATTATTATTGTAATCCTTATTGATTTTTGTGTTAAGTTGGTGTACTTAGCGAAAAACTATCATAATCATCGTGATTAAATTTAGCCTGTATTATAAATTATAGAAAATTTAAGGTATATCATGAATATATAAAGGATCTTATCCAAAATGCACACTCCAATTTCGATAAAAAATTTATCATAGAGAATACTCATGGTATGATGAAGAATTATGCAAATTTTATACGTCATCGTCAAGGTGAATTGTTAAAAGATATTTGCTAAAAATGTATGGTATAACTAATGAAAATCGTTTAATGTTCTATATTTAAAAATATTCAATAAACAAAACAGAAAACTTAATGAACCGTACGGTTCGAGCCTATAAAAAAAAGCCCTTTTACCAACTGTCACTTCACAAGAATACTGCCCATTTTACTTACGGCACGCAGACGATTACGGAAAATTTTGTTTACACTTAAAAAAAACCAGTCGTTTGCCATTTATTTCCAGTTAATAATAAATCCATCTCTATCAATGACGGCTATATCATGGCTTGACAGCCATTCTAGAAGGAAAAGAGAATGTGGAGCAGAAACCAATGAATACACAATCAGTCATCATGAGGATGAAAGAGGAAATAGAAGATGGGATGTTAATTATTTTTTTTTCTGTTCTAAAATACAGACATTGTTAGAAGATTTAAATGGTAGGAACACTGAAGCAGGCAGTTCGTCCGAATCCGAATTTGAACCAGGATTTTCAAAAACAGACGATCCCAAACGCATATCGTTTTTTTCCCACCGCATTCACCGCATTTCGAACTGGTATATAATAATATGTTATATACTATTATATAATGTTAAATTGCGTCACGAAGTTCCGTACTTTGTTTTAAAAAAATTGTCCGAAGTTAGTACGTATTGTCAAATCATAGACAGAATTTGTTTTTGAACCAAAAATTTTATTTTATTTTGCACAAATAATTTTTTTAAAAGTAGTTTTACTTAATAAACTTAACTTATTGTTATTCCTTTACACATAGTTATTTTTATTATTAATATTAAATAAAAATACATGAAGTTTGTCTAAAGCGGAATCACTTGGTATTGAAATAAAATCCATCTTAGACAGAAAAACTTTATAGGCATCTTGTTCACAGCGCATTAAAGATTTTCTTGACTAAAAATTAAAACTAATGCATCTTTTATTTTTTTTTTAATTAAATAAACATGAAATCTCCGTACATATTTTTATATATTTATAATTATAGTAATATTAATTTATAGTTCAAATTGATGGTACAGAAACAGAAAATCTCTTCTTTATAATCTTTATGTATATACAACAACGATGTCGTCTCTTGCATCTAGCGCTTACTGAATTAGAACATAAGTAAAGTTTCACAATGTGCATTTTCTTTGTATATCGAAAAAAACCTTGTTGATATTTCGGGAAGTTATGGCAATATTCTTTTTTTCTGAAATTCGACGTGAAATCAGTCCTTTTTGTGTTATACGACAAACAAAGATTGGCAGTTGACCAGGGGCGAAACTGTATCCGAAAAGGTTCAAAGGATGCTGAAATCTTCATAATGTGTCAATATGGTAGCCTACTCTTATTAAACAGATTACCTTAAATTACCGTAATCGAAGAATGAACTTGTCTGAAATCACGTAACCCGTTGTCCAACATTTCGCAGTAATATACAGCAACAGAATCATCCTAATCGTCCCAAACCACTGTCGTCAATCAGTAAGGCTGCGAGCGAACAGCACTATTTTTTATTACACTAAAAGAGCAATCAATCAATCTTTGTTTCCGAACGGAACAAAGGTGAAACCTCTTTAAATGATTTTTGAGGGACTGACCCTACCAAATTGACAAAGGAAGAGGAACTTTTATCTACCCCATCTTCAGTCGTAAAGCTGTCAGCTGATTTCGAGTCCGATTTCTCTCTTGAAGTTCAAAAAAGTTCACTGAAAAAGCACTTTATACATCAAAGCGCCGACACGAAAGATCAAAAATAGCGACACCTGACCGCAAGAAGTTAGTGCTATGTGTCTGGTCCTTAAGGCATTTTCTTACTTCAGAGAATGGGGCTGGACAATACACGTCATTATGAAAAGATAAGGTTTCTTTCCATTTATATTTCCCAGCAGAATTTAGTTCCTCCTTAAACAGTAACTTTACTACTTAGGGGGCCATCCATAAATGATGTCACACATAGAGATGGGAATGCTCGGAAAAAACCGGAAAAATTGGGGAAAAAAAACGGTTTTTTTCAGTTTTTTTCCGAAGGCTTATTTTTCAATTTTTCCGAACTGGAAAAATTGAAATTTCATGTATGAAATAATATATTGAAAATTTTGTAATAGCTACAGTCTCATACTTTTAATTTTATTTATTTTTATATTGAATGTCCCACATGAAAACTTTAATGTAGGTAATCTGATCTCTGAGCAGAAATCTGTTTGAGAAGACTTGAAAGGATCCTTCAAATTTTTTTCTTGTTTGAAACACAAGACCCTTCGCAAAATTTCTCTTGAAAATAATAGACATTTCAGAAAAAAGTTTAATCTACAAATTAAATCTTTCGCAAATGCAGTGATTGAAGAAAAAAAATCTCATGCCACATAGGAGCTGAATATTATCAAGTTGTATATATGTATAAATAACCTTATTAAAAATGTCTAAATAGGAACCTAAATATAATAATAATTTCTTATTCACAAATTCCGATTATTTTGTACAAGTATATACAAGAGGTTCACAATTTCACAAAAACAGGATTACATGAAAAAAATCTAGATATATAATTAAATGCAACTTCTCTTTTTAAAAATTAATTCATGTGTAAAATTATTTCAATGATATGCCGATTAATGGAAATGATAAAATTAAAAATTTAACATAAAATTTGAAGCATGCATTTATTACTTTTTTCTATCTTTTCAAGAATTAAGTATTGAATTCGTGAAGTCTGTATGTGACAAAAATTTTATGGGCCCTCCATCTCAAGAATTGATGCACATAATTTTACAAAACTTTAGATTCAGTTACACCTTGATATAAACTCGATATGTTTAGTTGTTAGTGTATATCGCCTAACCGATGGAGCTGCTATGCTGCATTATTCATAATTTCCAGAATAATTCTATCTCAATAACTAATGTATGTATTTTCATAAAACTTCAGATTAAGTTAATCTTTGACATAACTTGCTCATTACTTTTTGGTGTAAATCGCTCAACAGATGACACTGCTACGTTGCATTATTCATGATTATCGCAATAGCTCTATCTCAAGAAATAACGGACGATTTTTTATCAAACTACAGCTTTAGACAGTTCCTGATATATATTAATGTTGTTTAGTGTTTGGCGTAAATTGCCTTATAGGTGGCACTACTATGCTGCATTTTTCAAGATTTCGTTATAGCTGATTAATTGAATGTTTTTTCAAGGTGTTTAATCTAAAATTGACCTCCATTTGACGTCCATAATTTACAGTAATGTTGTTAAAACATGGGCAGTTTGCATTAGAAAAGCACAACTGAGTAAAAATCTAACAGTCAATAAATCCTATACTATTTTTTAGTTCCAGACCTGAGTAAGCCGAACTAAAACTTAGTTTTGCTTGAATTTAGATTGTAAAACTAAATCAAAACTTTTTTGAGTTGATTGGAAAGTTATACCACAACTAAACATATTTTTTAAAGGAAATAAAATTATAATTGTAAGGGGAAAAAAATGTAATGATGTAAAAATATGCATTTTTTAAACAAACAATGGAATTTTTGAATACTGATATTCATAATAATGACATAACTGCAATAATTTTTTTAACTAGTATTATTTACTTAAAAATTATATTTATGTAAATGGAATGCATAATTTATTTCATTCCAAACTGCAGACGTACTGGCTCAGGTTTTTACGTTAGGTCAATTGGTAGTTAAACATGTAACTGAAAAATCATTTCAACAGAGATATGATATAACAAACAATAGCGTTTAATAAAAATTCTTAAGATGTGAAAAAAAAACTAAACTTTTAAAAGCAGGCTTTGCTACTTTCTTTTTATTTTGTAATATAAAGTGAAAATAATTTTCTTTTAATACAAATAAATGATAAAAAATGTTTATTATTTAATATTCTCTAAGAAAATATAATTTATTTGGGAGAAACAATCATGAAAAATCAATTTTTTCAACTTTTTCGTTTTTCCCCGAAAAAACCCGGTAAAAAAACAGTTTTTTTCCGTCACTTATATTTTTCCGGAAAATTTACATCTCTAGTCACACATTTTCCCAGTACTTTTGACCCCCTCCCCTCTTTGTCACAAAGTGTCACACATCATCCTACCCCCTACCCCCTCTCATGTCACATGTCACGCTATATTAACATATACTTTCAGTTCAGCGATAAAGCACTATGTTATAGATCACATTTCAAATTTTATTTTTAAACTTTAATTATCTGTTTTAACGACATTTGTGAGCATAACAATAAAAATGATTCGTGTTCTTATTTTGTATGAAATAACATTATGGTTTACAACAAAAAACATAGTTAACATGCCATAATAATAAAATATTAATGTGAAAAAAAAAAATGAAACAGTGTTATTTTGGAAATCAAGAAGGAATTTAATTTATATATTTTTAAAATACGAGTATTATCTTTACTTTATGAATACAAATTTCATAACTTAATCCGTCGACATTTAGTGTTTTTTATTTTAATCAAAATGTGTGATGTCACACATCTTCTTACCTCCTCCTATCCCCTTGTCACAAATTGTCACAATATCACGAACCCCTTCCCCCCCCCCCCTTCCATGCGTGACATCATTTATCGATGCCCCTTAGGACCCCAAATAGACGTCCAGTCCCGTTTTACGCAGATTGTTTCAGTCTTAAAGAGATATCTTGGACATCTCTAAACTTGTTTAAAAATGTGGGACTCTGAAGTTTTTCTGTCTTAGACAGATTTCGTCTTAGAAAGACTTGACTGTACATTATTATCACTTCTCCATCTATCAAAAATATTTTGTAAGTACTCAAACTACTAGATGTATTTTTTTCCATACTACATTTTTTCGTATTGATTTATTTCATATTGTATATTGTCGAGATATTGTTTCTTAAATTAGCTCTGCAACTGATATATATATACGATATTAAAAAAGAAGAATATATATATATATATATATATATATACATTCGAATATCCCTTGTATAAAAGAAAATATTACTAAGTCTCCAAGAGAAACTTCGCTCAGAATAAATGAGAAATATTTCCGTAACGAAAACTGAAAAAAAGGAAGAAGAAATTTCTTTGAGCAGAATAATATTTACAGATATTTCCTTTATTCCATTCAAGATGAAACAAACATAACGTAGCTTTGTGTTTTATAGAGAAAGTCTTTCATATCAATGCAGATAAGAAAATAAATTCACAACAAAACATTTCGAGGCCTTTGAATAAAATTGGTTGTCATTTTTTTTTTTCAAATGCATAATCAGAATTTCTCGAAATGAACTTCATTGACTGGTTTTCCTTTCAGATTTGTTCTTCCCATTTTTTAAAATTTACTTTTCTTTATCCAGTTTTTTTTAAACAAATGAGAATAATGCTGTTCATTTATAACAAAGAAGTGAATATTTCTGATAAAAATCTGAATTACAAAACATAATCATTAAAAGATCAAAAACAGTATGAAAAAAAAAAGAAAAATCATTCGCCTTAAAAAGTTAATCTAATTTCATGCATAATATCGGAAAACAAATTTTGCGATAAATTGAAATCAATCTCCCTGTTTCCATCTTAAATAGCTGTTGTTACGTTGATTACATGAAATGTATTTTCAACTTAAGACTGTTCTCAAACCTAAATTGGGTAGTTTCTGACTTATCTTTTAATTCATTTTCGTTAGCTAACGTGTCAAATTGCTGGTTGCTTTTATTCAGGTACCATTTAAAAGTTTTCCGTTTTTCAATAAAGGTAGGATGTTTTTCAAAAAAGCCTGCCAAAGTTGATGTTTTGAACCATATCTCCTGAAGAATGAAAAAACAATTATGTCCTGGGACACAATCACTTACGGCTCAAGATCAAGATGCAATTCATTTATGAAAAAGTAAAACAACTGTTCCATTACAAGTTGTTTCAGTAACTATTCCCGCAAATGATGATTATCTTTTTTTCCCCCTTCAAATGCATAATTACAATTTCTAGAAATAAACCTAAATAGAAGTTGATTTTCTTTTTAGATTTGTTATTCCTTTTTTTATCGTTATTTTTATTTTATTTATTTAATTTTTTTTTTCATGGTTTTTTCTTTCTTCTTTCTTTTTTTTTAACAAATTCGAAAAATACTTGTTCATTTATAACAAAGAATCAAATTTTTTTGATAAAGATCTTAATTATAAACTTAAACATTAAAAGGTCAAAAACAGTATGATAAATATTTTTAAAAAATATTCGCCTTAAAAGGTCTCAAGATTCTTAAGGCTTCAAAATTTTTGAAATTTATTTTTTTATATAATTTTAATTCCAATTGACAATTTAACACTAATTCCCCTTTTTTTTCTTAACATTTTAAAGTAATTCTATCCATGAGATGTATGCTGTAATGAAATGCCACAATTACAAAAACGTTACTTTTACATTAGAATTACCTTCAATGAAATATAATACAGTAATATTGGTTTTACATTGGAATCATATGCATTGAAATAGACCAGGAGGAGGCACCAACACGGCAATCATCTCATCGAGTTCACGTCTGAAATTCCAGAATTAGTTAAAATTCGTTTCGCATATTAAAACGTAATCGATCTGCCAAGTCATATCTTGGTGTAAAACACTAGAAAATCCGATTTTAGCGACTGACTTATAGGTTTTTCATTGCGTCTCCCTTGCACTGAAAGGTATGAAAACATGGAGGACTGGGAGCAGGAAAACAGAATGGTAAACCTGCGAGTCAACCACTAAATGGAGTTTTTAGTTGTGTTATACTAATATATAACTTAGCAGACCGATTGCGTTCTAATATGTGAGTCGAGTTTTAGGGAATTCTAAAATTTCAGCCGTGTATTTGATGAGATGATTGTCTCTGCTGCCATTTTTCGATATAAAATGCCACTGTTAGAAAAATAATATCATTTTTACATTGAAAATACAGTCGACCCTCGTTAATTCGAAATCGGTTAATTCGAATCTTCGCTTAATTCGAACTAAACATGAAGTCCCGAAATTTTCAATGGTAGAATAACGTTAAACATTTTCATTAATTCGAACTCATGACTTCGTTTAATTCGAACTAACGAGAATTCCGATTTTTCATTTTTCTTTTCTTTTTCACGGATTTTAGACATTTGAATAACTTTCCTACTTTGATTTTTGTTAAAATTGTTCCGAACGAGTATACATATAATCCAATGCATTTGATATCCACTTTCTTAGTGCCTCGTCTGTCCATCAGTGACGCTTGAAATTTTTCTTCTATTGTGATTGTTTCTAATCTTTTAATTAGTTTATGTTTTTATATATCCTAATTTAATATTTAGTCATATTCTAATGATAACAGACGAAATAAACTTAAAAACACTATAAAATGAATTCCTTTGTGATATACCATATTAAGCATGTTCTCATTTCATATTTTCCATAATTCGAACTTCGGATAATTCGAACATTTCTTAAGGTCCCGAGGAGTTCGAATTAACGAGAGTCGATTGTATATGCATTGAACTGCCAATAGAATAGAAGCATAGGTTTAACATAAGAAATAAATTCACGTAAATGTCACTATTAGAAAAATATTGGCTTCAGAAATATTTGCAACGATGGCGATTTTGAAAAATTATCATTTTTTTTTTTTTTTTTCATTGGGAATATTAGAAATGATTGGAAGAAAATTTTCTTATCAATGTTATATATTGACTAAATAATAGTTCAGAACTCGGCTATTATTTCAGCCAATGTTAGGAATCTTTTCAAAGTTGTAACGAAGCCGCGATATAGCATATAGAAACAACACCAGACCGATTTTGTTTTGCAACTAAAGATAACTTTGTATTTTCTGTTATCGAACAGAATACAGAAAATAATGCCTTTTTTTTTACACGAACTATTTTTAAACAACAGCTTTTATTTCAAGATCGGTAAATCAGAAAATAGCTTACTTTAACATGATTTCACGTTAAGTGATCAGTTCAGAGCGAAACCTTTTTGACTTTTTTTTTTTTTGGGGGGGGGGGGGGGGGAAATCGATAAAAAGTAAATTTGCTCGGCAAAGAAAGCGAAATAAAAAGTGGAAAGGCAATACGATTCAAATGAAGACGTGGTTTTGCTATTTTAGAAAAAACACTATGAATAAAAGCAAATATCAAAATGATCTTATTTCGAAATATTTCCTTTTTAGGCTAGAATTCTTTTAGAAAGTATTAGGATATAACTGGAATTATCATAGATCGTTCTTGTTGATTTTAAATGTGTCCCACTTTGAGATTGTTCTTAAAAGCCAAGAGACATCCATTCGAACTATGATGAAATTTTCATTCAAATGCAACAAAAGGCTGCTAATACAGAGATAATTTGCATTTTACATTAGAAGTATATTATGCACCAAAATACTCCTGTTAGAAAAAAATTTGTTTTATAATGGAAATGTCTACGATGAAATATCAGAAGCATTGGTTTTGCATTGTAAATAAAAGCACAGAAATACCGCTGTTACAGAAATTTTGGTTTTTACATCGGGAATATAAGCATTGAAATGACTTTTTTTGAAAATATTAGATTTACTTTGCAAATGTATGCAATGAAATGCCACTAGTACTGAGAGTTGGTTTTACATTACCAATAAATACGCAAATATGCCACTGTTAAAGAAGCATTGGATTTATATTAAAAAGTATTTACAACAAAGACAATTTTGCAAAAATATTGTCTTTTTCATTAGGAATGTTATAAATGAAAGGGAGAAAAATTTCTTATCGGTGCTATATATTGACTATGAATAATATTTCAAAATTGGACTATTATTTCAGCAATATTGAGAATTTTTTCAGAGGTTATAATCAAACCGCGATATAGCCTATTAAGAAACAACACCAGGTCGATTTCGTTTTGCTACTAAAGATAGCTTCGTATTTTCTGTTATCGAATATATACAGAAAATAATGCCTTTTCTCCTTTTTTTTTTTTTTTTTTTTTTTTTTTTTTTTTTTTTTTTACACGGAATTTTTTTTAAACAACAGTTTCCATTTCAAGATCGGTAAATCGGAAAATGGCTTACTTTAACATGATTTCACGTTAAGTGATCAGTTCAGAGCGAAACCATTTTGTCTTTTTTGAGGGAAAAGAAATCGATAAAAAGTAAATTTGCTCGGCAAAGAAAGCGAAATAAAAAGTGGAAAGGCAATACGATTCAAATGAAGACGTGGCTTTGCCATTTAATAGGAAACACTACGAATAAAAGCAAATATCAAAATGATCTTATTTCAAAATATCTCCTTTTTAGACTAGAATTCTTTTAGAGAGCATTAGGGTATAACCGGAATTATCATAAATCGCCTCTTGTTGATTTTAAATGTGTCCCACTTTAGACTGATCTTAAAAAACAAGAAACATCCATTTGAGCGATGATCACGAATCAAATTTTATATTCTCCCGCACATAAAAATTTCAGATATCTTTTAGATTCAAACAAGCGCGCTTTGGTATTTTACTTATTTATTAAGCCTTTTAACTTCTTCGGAATAACAATTGTTCGCTAAAAGTTAACAAATCTTATTGGTTCTTTTGCAAATGTGTATGTATCCCAGCATTCTATCATTCTTTCTTCTAAAGTTCTAAAAAAATGAGTTTTTAAACTTTTATCAAGATTTTTTTCTTTTTTTACAAACTTTTAAATTTTACATATAATTACATATATTAGCGTTTATTTATTTTAACTTTATTTTCTACATATGACATGTACTATTATAAATGCTGTATTGATGCTATTAATTTTAATTAGCATAATTAAAGTCGTGGTCAGACGCGGTTGTAGATGGGAACAGCTAAAATTCGGTTTTGATTAGATTTCAATTTCTTTCATTTTTCATTAGATTTTTCGTTCATAGATCAGTAGAAATATTATTTTCGTATTTTGTTCTTCGATTAACTATTTTTCTTACAATATGCATTCTTGTATTTAATTTTGTTTTTACTTTATTTTTGTTATTTTCAGTAGAAATTTCATGTATTAGTTAAAATGTTTTATTTAATTTTATTTTTCCATTTATCAAACGGTGCAGTTTTGTTACATTATTATGAATGAGTTGGAAAGCGCTTCATAATCTATGCTTGGTGCATGATTTTTTTCTTTCTTGTTAAAATTTCATAAGCCATCCCGGAAAATTCCGCTTGCGAATTTTCAGCAACAAAATGGTTGAAAGCAGCTACTAAATCGGTCCAGTAACAGTTTTCTTTCTCGCAGGATATTTTTCAACTTCATATGCAGATAAAAATGGATTGCTGCAGATTAAATTTTAAGCATCGATAATTTTTATCATCAATGTGTTTCCTAAATCTCATAAATTAAAGAATACAACGTTTCTAGGAAAATATATTTTATTTATATATACTTCAGATATTATGTGTATTATGAAAAATTCATTAGATTTTTCGTTCATAGATCAGTAGAAATATTATTTTTGTATTTTGTTCTTCGATTAACTATTTTTCTTACAACATGCATTCTTGTATTTAATTTTGTTTTTACTTTATTTTTGTTATTTTCAGTAGAAATTTCATATATTAGTTAAAATGTTTTATTTAATTTTATTTTTCCATGAGTTAATTTCGTTTAAATTTTCATTTTTGTGATATTTTTTTCAGAATGTATACTATTTTGATTTCATTTGTCGATTTTATACATGTTTTCATGTAAAATTTCATAAGTTTTTAAAATTGTATGTTTAAAAACGAGAGTATATATAATCTCTATATACAATAAGATAAAAGTTATGAGAAGATATATCAGTGTTGAGTTGAATTTTAACGTTGTTAGGTGCATTCGTAATTATGTAAAAACGAAGCATCTACAGTCGTTGTTCTGTCCGTCTGTCTGTCCGTCCGTTACAGGACTGCCGACAGGAAAAATAGTTTCAAGTGCATTTTAATGCTGTTACACACGTTCGAATATACTAAAATTAATATGAATCTATGAAGCATATACTAAAGTATACATTCTGTGTGAAGAATTTTTTTTATTAATTTACAAGGCCACACAAAAGTATTTCATTACATAATGGTATAGGTGGAAACACTGTTTAGGTGCATTTTAATTATATAAATTATTTCACATTTTATAAAATTGGTATACGTTGCTGAAGTTTACTCAAATGACTTTCTGTATAATAAAAAGCATAAAGTATTTACAGGGATGCACACAAGATTCTGCCTGCTGTACTGCATCCGAATACTGGATACTATTCTACTAAGGTCTGAATATTTTTAAAAACTTCGTTATAGTATGAAGGCACCTCATTTGCTACACTCAACGTGAAATTTCCGACTTGTTTAAATGTAAATTAGGTTCTTTTTAAATGCGAATTAAAAAACAAGTTGATTGTCTAGAAAGAGGCAAATAATTTTCTAGTTACACCCAGAAAAAGGGATTCATTAAAACTACAAAACTTGTTTTGTTGAGTATATTTTGGTTGTTTTAGGCGAATTTTTTAGTTAAAGTAAAGAATCGGTTTCGTTGCTCAGGCAAAAAATTATTATTAATACTCTTATAAAATTTTAACAAAATTTCAACAATTTTATTTGAGTCTTACTAAAGTTCTTGTACTTTCTGTTTGTAATTCCAACAAAATTTCGTTGTTTTTCCAAAATTTAAATTGATGTTCAGTAGCCATAACTCTCTCATGTAATTTTGTTTAATAGACTTGTATAGATATAAAGGATTAACATAATTTTTGGATAATAAAAACTTTTCAAATTGAGACGGATTAAGGACGTTATTATTACGTTATTATGCATTTCAAATGAAAATTGTGGACGGAAAATTTCAAAATAAATAAATAAATAAATAAACAATATTTTTTGTTTATTCAAACAAAATTTCCACTGATCCATATTCAAAAGAAAAGATTTGTTGCACCAAGCAAATTTTTGTTGCTTCAAAAAAACTTTTTTCTGGGTATATTTCGTAGTTGGCATGTATAATCATACCCGCTTCTGTAAAATGATTTCGCAATTTCATCTGTTTTCTCATTACAATTTTTTAACATTTAATACAATATCAAATTTCTTTAGTGTTCATCTGAACGGCTCAATTCATATGCTTTAAGCTTATTAGGAGCGTTCGTGATTATGTAAATACGTAACATCTATAATTGTTTGATCCTCAGTCTGTCTGCTGCATGAACAGCATAAAAACGACCGAACCAAATGATTTGAAATTTAATTCGATATAATCGGTGCGTAATTTTGTCATGCTATTTCAACTTTTAATCAAAACTTAAGCATGTATGAAATTGCACATCAAGCATAGCAATGAGGTGCGTTCGTACTATAATGAAGTTTTAAAGATATTCAGATCTTGGTGTAATAATATACAGTACTTTAGACACAGTAGATTATCTAATATCTTTTGCGTATCCCTGAAATACTATCTGCTTTCTGTTATATAGGAAGTAATTTGTAGTAAACTTCAGCAACTTATATCAATTACATAGAATGTGAAATATTTTAATGTTATTAAAATGCCTCCCAAACAATGTTTTCCCTTATACCATTATGTATTAAATTACATTTGTGTGGATCTGTAAGTTAATAATAAATATTCTTTGCACCGCATATTGTATAGAAATAATTTTGTTTGCCTCTGTCATTAAACGATACATCTAATTTTCATAAAATTCGAAATGAATCGACAAAATTATGCAACAGTTATACATTTTAAATTTCAAATAATTCGGTTAGGCAATTATTTTCTGTTATATGCGGACAGACGGACGTACAGAACGACGAACGCATCTAAAAAAATACAATTAATAAATGTTTTCTTTTATTCTATTAAATGGTACCAAACTAATTAGTTCAACGATATCATACCGTAGATGATGATTCTAGCTTGCAATGGTGATTATTTCCAATTTTTTTTATTTCCTTATAACTGAATGTAATGCATATAATCTCGATAAGTTTTGTATTCATGCATTTCTGCATAAGAGTGAAACAGCTTATTGCACTAAAACCTGAATATTTACAAAACTTTATAGTACGAATTCACCTCGTTCGCCGCATTTAAAGTTCAATTTCTGACTTGTTTAATATTAGAATTCATCAAAATGTAACACAATCTTTGTTTCACGTTTGCTAACAAATCACAAACTGTGTAAAATGGCTTACATTTCCAGTTTATCTTATAGTTTGTCTAGAAAGTTGGCAAATGATTCTGTAGTTATCTGGCAGTTTGTGTCTTAAATCGTGCCCGCTTGCGTAAAACGATTTTGCAGCTTCATCTCTTTATCAGTACATGTTTTAAGATACAAATTTCGAGCAATTCCTATTGCTGTTGAATTCGATTTGTAAGAGAATAAAAGGAATTATAAAAGCAATCGTATTAACCGTTATCGGGGATACCCCGATATCGTACCTGATATTGAGGAAGATAATGAAATTTTTGAAAATACGCACATAGTTAAACTATTATTGCTTGTTTTATTTATTTTAATACTAAAATTAATTGAATATCATAAAGCTCTGTGCGAATTAAGACATATGAAACTTTTTTTTTGGTGTAACATCGAAAAAAAACTGAATGAAAGGTTATAATAACGTAGACAGACACACCGAAATCAAAGAACTTTGGAATGTAATACTTAACTGATATATTTTTCATTTCTTAATATAAAATATTTTGTTAAGTAAATATTTCAATTCATAATAATCATTCTTTAAATATATCAAAATATTTTTAAGCTATTCCTTTTTTTTAAATTAAGATCTACGTACATAATTATTGAGATAAATCTTTATTTCCAAAAAATCTTTAAAAATACTCTATTTATTCAACAAAATATATGTTTCAGTTTCCTAATAATTCATTGAAAATTCAACAAAACTTCATTTTATTATACAAAAAAACTATTTTTTGGTAAATAACTTTCTTATGTATGACCAATTAGTCGTTGAATGTTATTTCTATGAAAAATAATGACTAAAATTGCATCGATACGAAAACATATCTCAAAATTTTTTTATGCGATGAAAATATAAATTATAGCATTAATAACTTAAGGACTAGTGAGACATTCTCTGCCATTAAAAGAACTTTTTTAATGATATTTTCGAAAAACATGGACAAAATAAATAAATAAAAAAAAATAAAATAAAATAAAACAAATGCATAATTCTCAAAATATGTTTATTAGTTTTAAAAGACAGTATAATTGTCAGAGAAAATATTTCGATTTTTTTCCATTAAAAATTATAAAACTTCTTTGTTACACTGTAAAAAGTTTCTGTAAAAGCACATTTAAAAAAAGCGAGACTCTCTGTAAATTTACACTAGTTCTCGGTTAAATGTATTGGATCGAGTTTCTCAGTCATCATTTTACAGACATTTCTTTTATCTTACATCTAATTCAATGTTGGGATTTCCATGTCTTTATTTAAAAACATTTTTAACTTTGTTAAATTTCGTAATTCAAAATACACACTTTTGATTTTTTTTTCAATTTTATTAGAAATGTTAAAGAAAACTTATTCTATTTTATTTTATTTTTATTCATTTAATTATTATCATTATCATTAGTAGTAGTAACAGTAGTAGTAGCAGTAGTAGTATTTTTACTTAGAATAATTTAGAAAAGGAAAAAAAGTCTCATTGGAATTAGTGGGGATTTTCCCCCTCTGAATCACAAAAGACATACTTTGTACTAAACAGCAACAGCTCCAACTCAGTTAGCAAAGTGTTCTTCCATTGTCAAGAGGTCTCGAGTTCCAATCCCAGGCCGGCTAGAAACAATTTGTGTTCGAGTTTAATGGTGCAGCAGTTCAAATTTATTCGGAATATTCACACTCTTTGAAGCTCACTGAAGATTGAGTGATTCATTAACATTAAAAATAAATTAAATTATTATTATCAAAAATACATTGGTGTAATTTTTTACGATATCAATTTACAGAATCTATTCTAAATTTACCGAATAACTTCTGTATTATTTAACGGAAGCTCGATTTTTTTATTCTCTGTAATTTTACTTAAGATTTAAGATAATGTATTACTCGTATATTCCTGTAATTTTACTGAAATTTTTTTAATAGTGTAGTTCTGAAAGAAATTTTAAAATTTTCTAAATGGAGAATGCAATACTTAATTTTTTATTTCTTAATATAAAATATTTTGTTGAAGGAAATTTTCCATTAAAAATAGTCATTCTTTGAATATTTAAAAATAATTTTAATCTAGTCATTCTTTAACATCAAGATGGTAAAATACTTATTCCAATAAATCATTATTTAAAAAAAAAAAAAAAAAAAAAACTTTAAAAATAATCCCTTTATTTAGAAAGCATATGTTCCGGCTTCTTAATAATTCGTTGAAAATTCAACAAAATTTGTTTTTATAATTTAAAGAACTGTATTTTTCTGTAGCTTACTTTCATATGTATGGCCAATTAGTTGTTGAATCTTACTTTTATGAAAATAATAACATAAATTATATTCGTTGCGAAGCAGAAATACGAACATTCATCTGAAATTTGATTTATGCGCTGAAAATGTAAATTTTAACATTAATAATATAAAGGTTATTGAGACGTTCTCGGCCATTAAAGAAACAGTTTTTAATGATATTTTTAAAAGCATGTATAAAATAAAAAAATAAAAAAATCAGATGTAATTCGTAAAATATATTTATTAGTTTAAATATAATCGCTAAAGGACATATATGGAATTTTTTTTTCCATTACAAATTATAAAACTTCTTTATTAGTTATAAAAGAAATTTTATAATTTATTTTTTTTATTTAACGCTTTATAAAACATTTCTATTAAAGACACTTGCAGAGATATGTATATATATATATATATATATATATATATATATATATATATATATATATATATAATATATATATATATATATATATATATATATATATATTTTTTTTTATATATAAGGAATTGTTTGTGGTTGTGCTTTTTCAATTTTTAACGTGGTTTGATCAGTTACTTGAAGATTGTATTTTGTCTTGTATATGTTCTAAGACAGTATTAAGAAACTAAGAAAAATTATACATTTCACAAAATAAACTACTAAATGCTAAAACTCATTTTAATAATATAATATAAAATCATATAAATGATTCAATACTTAAAAAATGATTAAAATAAATTAGTTGTAAATGCTAGAATTCATCTTAAGGCCCCAAACTAGGCACAGAAAAAGACCCGGATGATAATGTAAAGTCTATGGGAGCGTTGTTTTCAAATATCTCGCTCAAATTTTAATATTTTTACATGATTTTTTTGCACAAGATAGCTGAGGACGATCTACAACCGGCCTAGTTTTTACTTTATTGATTTTACTTATATAATTTTTATATTACGATAGTTTCAATTTCAGAACCGGTTTAAACCGATTTTAAAGGTTAAAGTATTTTTTTTTTTTTTAAATCTGAAACCCAAAGCTGAAAAGGTAAGAACTAGGCTGGTTGAGGATCGTCCTCAGCTATTGTGTGCAAAAAAATCATGTAAAAATATTAAAATTTGAGCGAAATATTTGAAAAGAACGCCCCCGTAGACTTTACATTATCATCCGGGTCTTTTTCTGTGCCTAGTGTTGCGCCGTAACTCTTCACTGCACCCTGAGGCACATTTGGCAAATATCTAAAAAAACACTAAAATTCTAATTATGTGCCATGAATTTGGACTGTAACTGGTCAAGAACGATTCACAGAATATTTTTCTTAGCATAGAATATAGTTATTAAAACAGTTTAATAAGAAACATAGTACCTACAATGTGAATATGCACTAATTTATCTTTCTGCGTCGGAGAGAGAAAGAAAAAAAATATCAGACCCCGTCCCTATTGTTCACTTATAGCTACGGTCCTTAATAGCGGATGATCATTTACAAAAATTATTATGAAAGGTAAATTGAGGTGTGTATACCACACTTTTTGAATTAGATGAAATTCGTATGATTAGAATATCTCTTTGTGTCGTTGATAATTAATTACATTAATTTTATATGAAAATAAAATATTTGGGGAAGATGCACAGAGAACCGATTTAGACCACATGTATAATTACACGTATAATTAATTAATAATTATGTATATTTATGTATGTATTAATTAAAAAAAAATTGGGAGTTTTCGTTTTCGGCCGAAAATAGAAAGACCACCAAAATTTTAATTTCAGTTTAAAAAATCTGTTTCCGTCAAATCTTAGTTAAAATTAATTTTAAACGAACTTTTAACAGTACCATGCAGTTACTGCATCAGTTTTCATGAGCATTGATTGTTAACCCTGTATTCGCACATGAATATTAAAAAATTATAACAGAACAAGATATATAAATGCATTTCACATCAGTGATAGTTTATATTTCTGTCTTGATATTTTTTCTTTCTTACCTGTAATGGAAATTTCTTTTTACAGAAATTCGCAATACTATTTGAAAATTAATGAGATTCGCGAAAGAATATATGAGATATAAATTTAAGAATAAAATATCCTTAAGACCGTAATGTTAAGTCTATAAGCATTTGATGCATTGTTATATTTAAAATATATCCTTAAGGAATTAATATTTTGAAGTTCTTTTTTCAGTATTCTCTTCTTAAAGAATGTGCTTTATTTTCTTAGTTCTCAAAATATTTCTAAAATCTTTGCTTAATTTAATATTTTATGGTTTAAAAACTGAGAAAGTGGAAGCAAAATGTTAGCACTTCATATAAAATTAAGCATAGTTTTTAGAGATGTTTTGAAAGCAAGGAAAAAGAAACAGATATGCTTACAGACGATTACACCGAGAAAAAGAAAATAAAAATATTAATTTCATGAGGAGATATTTTGAATATACGAATGCATTAAAGGCCCATAGACTTAATATTATGGAGGAGAATTCGGAAAATGAATGACCAGCAGCCTTAATCACTGTATGTATATTCATATATTTTCCGATATTGCGGACATGCTACTATACATACATATAAAATTATGATTCAGTACTTTAATACAACTTGTAAGTCAATTTTTAATGAAGTATCTTCCAACCAATAAGAAACGCTGATTTTGCTCATCGGCAATCACGTCACAAATCTTTATCAGAATATAATCTGAAGATGCATCTATAAAACTGATGAAAACCGTTAAATCTCAAAATCTTTTGTGTGCTACACAGCTCCTTAAAATTGCTGTCCTTAATCTCCTAATCTTGCGTTCATTTTAACTTTGCTGTCATTGTCATTTAGTTATGGATTTTAGATTTTTTTAATAATTATTAATTTTCTTTGTGTATATTTTTTTGACTGTAACTTCCTTTCTATCTGGAAATATTCTGCCGCTGTAATGGGGGGTCTTGCGTCATTTTCATTATTGGACTATTGAAAAAAGTATGTTTTTGGCTAAGGACAGCAGATCCTAATTCAATTTGGAAATATTCCGCCAGAAGGTGGCACTATAATAGCGATTTTGTGCCTCTTTCATTATTGTACCATCGAAAAGTACATGAAGTTATTCATAGAAATTAACCAAATATGTATATGTTTTTAAGCTATTGCATAGCTTTTATCGCGGGCTTTGAGCGCGGCGACCGAATGTACAAATTCCGTAACGAGAAAAATTTAGAAATTCCGTAACGAAAAAAAACCTAACACTCGGCTAACCATCGTTTCAGTTCGGCAGACTTCGGCATTATACCCTTCGGTAGACTTCGGCTGACATTGACGCGGTATTTTTCAGATATTTAGAGGATATCAAGTCTCAAACTTATATTTATTATTTCAGTTACTATAAATCTATAGTTTCAATAATAAAAATTCCTGATAGAATGTGTATAGAAAAGAATCGTCTTAAGATAAAACAAGGTAGGATAATGTAGCTTTTGGTGATTGGAGACCCGCCCAATGGTGAGGGTCGAAAAATTTAAAATGCTTATAACTCGCGATCTAATTTTCGTAGCGCGGCCAAATTTTGTTCGGTGATTTATTGTGAAACAGTGTTAATTTTTGGTGACAGGAGACCCCCCACGGTGAGGATCGAAAAATTTAAAATGCTTATTACTCGCGATCTAATTTTCGTAGTGCGGCCAAATTTTGTTTGGTAATTTATTATGAGACAGTGTTAATTTTTGGTGATAGGAGACCCCCACTGTGAGGTTCGGAAAATTTAAAATGCTTATAACTCGCGATCTAATTTTCGTAGCGCGGCCAAATTTTGTTTGGTAATTTATTAAGGTATTGCATAGCTTTTATCGCGGGCTTTGAGCCCGGCGAAAGAATCTAGAAATTCCGTAATGAGAAAAAAAATCCAACACTCCGGCTAACATTGTTTCAGTTTGGCAGACTTTGGCACGGTATCATTCGCTAGACTTCGGCAGACATTGACGCGGTATTTTTCAGATATTTTGAGAATATCAAGTCTCAAATTTATGTTTTTTATTTCAGCTACCATAAACGTATAGTTTCAATGATAAAAATTCCTGATTAACCTACATGTATTGTAAGATAATAAAAATATTTTAAACGATATTAACTTCTCATTTATTCAATAAAAGAAAAAAAATTGTTATCGGTCATCACGCTCAAAAAGTGTAACTTGAATTAATATAAAAAAAACTGCATAAAATAAATAAATAAATAAATAATTATAATTGCATAAGTTGATAAAAAATGCTATGCAATATCTTTACCGCGGCAGTCCCCGAGTGCCACACGTATTTTTGGTTTTATATATATGTGTGTGTGTATGCATGTGGAATTAAAGTGAATAAAGTATTGCCTAACCGAAATTAACATTCTTTAAATTATAAAAAAAGTTAAATAAATAATAAAATGTATACTTAACATTCAAATAATATTGTACAACTGAATAACAGTTACCTCAAAAAAACATCCCTGAGATTCGCATTAAAAATCACCAATCACAACGATGGCCGAAATCTATAGAACACTAACCTCCCACTCCCCTCTTTTCACGAGTCTCCCTTGAGATATCACGTTCATTGCATCTTTGAGTCTATTATATTTTATGTTATCCTCACTTTCTCTTTTATTCCCACATATGTAAACATTAAATAGCATACTTACACTTCAATTATTATAGCTGTTGAATAAAATGAATTTCTTTGAACTTAGCATAGAATTAATCAGTTCAGCTAATAATAAATAGGAAAAGTCTAACTCACTAAATTTCTTCAATTTAATGTGGGCTCATATTGGCATCTTTCAAGCGCAGGATACAGAGAATTAATGTGGAATCAAGATTTATTTATGTCAATGAATGTTAATTATATCTAATAGAATATGAAACTTGGTGAAATACCATTTTCATTAGTTTTGTTGTTGTAGCCATTGTTAAAAATACAGAATAGCAGCTCCACCTATAGTCCAATCTACACACATAGCATATCAGAATCTATTTATATCAAGACCTAACATAATGTGAAGTTTGATCTACTCACGCGCATTAATTTCTAAGATATAGCTATTTTGAAAATATTAACTCCATCGTTACTGAAAAACAATTTCATTAATGACATTGGCTTTTAAGTTACATTTCTTTATACATTTTTCAATAAATGTATTTTTCTTATTTAGTAGTTAAAAAAAAAAGTTTTTTAATTATTATTATTAAAAGAGTTTTGTTGCTGTTTTCTTGGATATGTTTTTGTGCGGAGGTTTGCCTTTCCTCTTGAATAGATTATGTAAAAGGTTCTATTTATTTAAAATTCAGTTACGTTACAAAAAAGTTTGGAAATCACTGTTTTATATGTCTTAGGAGCTGATTGTTCACGACTCTTAATCGCTTCCTTTAACCGGAATGTTTTACATAAATACAAAATTGCAGAAAGTATCTAGTTCTTTATTATTCATTTAATTCTTTGTAAATAAATTTCTTTATTGATTATTTTCAAAGAGAAATATATATTTCCAAAATCAAAAATTACTTACAAAATAAATAATCATTTATAAATTTAATTACTTTGCTACATATTTTATCTGAATATTATGGAAAAAATAGAGACTTAAAAACAAATTATTTTGTTTCTTTAAAATATTTTTTTAGTAATATCTTACCAGTTTAGATGAATTTTATTTTTTTCCTGACAAATAATTAACATCTTTTTTTTTTTTTTTTTTTTTTTTTTTTTTTTTTTTGTTTAAACCACAAAACCTCATCAAAGAAATTTAAAAGAGTTTGAAGTTTATGCATAAAAAGTATAATTTAAAATATACAAACTTAAAAATAGTTTTATAGCGAAAAATTAGCAATTTTTTAGTATATTGAAATTTGTTTTCGAAAAAAATTAAATATGTTTAAAGTGCGTTCTATAAAAAGAGCTAATGAAAAATACATATATTTTTAAATGTTTGTTGAAATTTTTGGTTTTTTCTTTTTTTTTCTTTTTCTTTTCTTTCTTTCTTTTTTTATAATTTGTAGCATTTTGATTTTGAAAATTTTTCTTAAAAATGTATTTGATGCTTTAACAAAGTTTCTTTTATAAGTTTTATTTTTTCTAAATATTTAATTTTCCCTGTGTATAAAAAAGTATTTTGTACTTGAACGCTTTCCTTATAATTATTGCTTTTTCTTTCTCATTTTTTAATTAATTTATTATTATATCTTCATTATAATTTTTTAATTTATTCCAACATAATAACGAAATTTTCAATTCAATATTTTTTTTTAATTTTATTTTAGATACTTTTGGTTTTATTCGTGTATTATGCCCTAGTTTTCACAAATTCATAAAAGTTTTAATTTTTTGTATATTGTTAACGATTCTCACAAAGTTAATAACTATATATTCAGGTGGTATTGTTTTGAGAATAAAATAGTGAATTATACGCAGATGTTTCGATAAATTCTTCTGAAAATATCATTCTGTTTTGTGCATTTTTTAAATTACTTGTCCAATGGTAACTTTAAAGGATATCTAAGAAATATTCTTCGAATAATGTCAGTTTTATTTATGGACTGAGACAAATATAATTTAATGTTAATTTTTTTTTCTTTAAATGTACAGAAAAAATAAAATAAAGACTACTCAAATGAAATTCTTAGAACGCATTTTTCTTTTCATATCTACCTCAGTAAAAAGTTTAACCATATTAAAAATTCAAACGCATTTAAAAATTCTCCAGATTTTTCATTTTTTTTTTGGAAGATCTTTAGACTTTACTTTAGAAAAATAAAGTATTTTTTCATTCTCTTTAAATTCAACTTTTTTAAATAATGATTGTATTTTGCAAAAAAAAGCAAAAATAACTTTTTTATGAAACAAGCCAAATTTAATTTGATATTAACTTCGACAGTTAAAAAAGCTGTTCTTTAAATAGTTTCTTCTTTGAAAGCTTTTTTCATAGTTGGAGGGTGTGTGTGGGGGGGGGGGGGGGAGACAAGGAGAAAAGCTAGGATGTTAAAAATGTACTTCAAATGTTTTAGCTATACCAAAGATTTTTATTTTGGTGCCACTAAATATGTCCTAAATCTGAATTTTCATAGTTGAATTGAAATATTATTCATTTTCAATTGCAGTGAAATATATATATATATACTTAAGGCTGTGTTCTCAACTGCTCTGCTCAACAAGCGCAAAACGTTTTGACACATTTACAAATTAATTTTTTAATGTAAAAATATAAAACTGGAAAGCCTGACAGCGTAAGTGATTAGGAATCGAACCGAGTTTTCCATTTTATAAAAATGAAAATACCTACCGAGTTATAAGCTGTTTTGATTACGTGATCACGCTTTTTAATATCTAAAGTTGTAATTCAGTTACAAAGAAGAACTTTACATATCTAAAATTAACGAAACATTCTTCCTCTAGATTTATAAAAATAAAATCTGTAAATTTAATGTTTGAAAATATTTACAAATTGCTTATAAATCCAGCTACCTCTCGCGGCAAGTTAACAACATTTCAAAACACCTCCTCTGGCTATGAAAGATTTTTAAAAATCTGCTTCTTTAAAATGAAATAAAATGATATATAAGAATTTTTAATGAATTTTTCAACTACTTACAGAAATATTGCTGTTTTTTTTCTTTTGTAAGTTTTTGTGTGGAGGTTTGCCTTTTCTGTTAAATAGATTGCATAAAAAGCTCTATTTAGTGAAATTTCAGTTTTGACACCTACATTTTAACTTTAAATTGAATCATACAACAAAAAAGTTTGAGAATCGCTATTTTATATGCCTTTGAAATTGATTGCTCATGACCCTTATCGTTTCCCTTCACTGGAATGATTTACATAAATACAAAGATGCAGATAGAATATTCTTTAATGTTTGTTCATTTATTTATTTGTGAATAAAAAATAATAATAGTAATTTTTAAAATTTCTGAAAGGCAAAATTTGTCTGTGTTTAGCTGTATAATTTTCGAATTTATAGAGCCAAAACATGATTTAAGATATAGCTTTATATATATGTACATATAAAAGTCCTGTACATTTATCACCTTGTCAGTGATGCATATATATAGTAACCCCTTTGCCCCTTTTCCAGTTTTCGAAGAAATATTCTGACGGTTTAATAAAAATCTATGTTTTTATTGAATTATGAATACTTTACTATTCATCTAATTTAGAGATTTTAATTAATTTCTAATTTAAATTCTGAATGTGAAGTGCATCATGCGATTCCTTGGGCTAGTGTCAAAAAAAGGTTGAGCCTCGTACATGCTGTAAATTTTGCTACCGATCGCAGACAGACACACACACAAAGACAGGGCGAAACTTTTTTTTTATTATTTGTATAAATTATTATTATTATTATTGTGTTGCTGTTTATGTTCTCTTTTTTAGAATAATTAAAATTTCTTTTCAAAATCCACAACAGCTCTTTAAATAAATTTGAATAAAATGGTAGTTTACAAAAAGAAAAAAAAAGAAAATTTGTAAAATACATAAATTTACAAAATAATTTAAAAAATAGTAACAATAAAAAAAATTAACCAAAAATTTCTTTTCGTAAAAAGTTTAATGAGCTGAAAGCTCAATGTAGAAAAAGAGCTAATCAAAAATACACATATTTAAAAATATCTGCTGAAATTCTATTTTACTGTGTAGTTTTTGAACTGAAAAAAATATATTATTAAAATTTTTAAAGTAAACTGGACATTTAAAAAGAAATTTCTTTCATAAAAGCACTTTTTGTTAACAAAACAGATTTCTAATTACATTTTTTGTTCTTTTTTTTACATAAAAAAGAAACATCTTTTGCATGTGAACACTCTCTGATTATAGTGATTACCTTTTTTTACTTTCTCAATTTTGAATTATTTTATTCTCTTTATGTGGGAGAATCTCGATGCAGTACAATTTTCAAGATATTTTGATACTTTTTTTAGTATGTTTTAAGAGATTTATCAGAAATTATATTCAAAATGTATTATTTTGATAAATAAAATAAACCAAGGAGCTTGTTGTAAATAACCATTTTATATATAAAATATACAAATGTAATTTTATCCAGTTTATTTCATATAGAAAAATTCCTTTCTCCTCTTTTTAATGCATTAAAAAAATCCAAAGAACTCTCAAGTGAAATTTCTAGAGCATGTGTTCAAAACCAAAAAAGAAAAAAATATATACTATAAACTTAAATACATTTTAAAATTCTCGCTGCTTTTGAATTTTTGAAAGATTTTTATTATTTTTCTTCTCAATTTCGAAACATTTCTTATTTATTTATTTATTTATTTATTTTTTTATTTTTTTACTGAGATGTCTTCAGCAAAATCATTCGTGTAAAAATCATATCTTTCAAAAAAAGGTGTATATTTTGATTCTAGTTTTGCACTTACTCTTCTTTTATGGTTTCTTCTTTTAGTGTTTTGAATAAAAATCTGGGATGTTAAGAATAGATTTTATGCCCCCCCCCTTTTTTTTTCAAAATAATTCTTAAAGGAATGGATTTGATTGAATTAAATGTATATCAATTTTCATTTTAACATTGAACAGTTATCTATATCTAAATGTGAAAAAACCAACATTTATACAAAGATCGAGAAATGTATGAGAAACGTATGATTAATGAATTGCTTTTGTAATTCTTCTTTAGAACCGAGAAGATTAAACTTTTACAAAATGTAAGAAAGCCCATGGAAAATTATAATATTCAAATGTTATATCTCCTAATAAATAATATAAATCTATAATTTTCTCTAAGTTTTTTTTTTTTTTTTTTTTTTTGAGTGAATAATTATATTTTAAACTTAAAAAAATATTTGTTTAACGATAATTTTAAATAAGCAACAAAACATTTTAAAGGAATTAGACTACAAGTGTATGTCAGTTTTATAAATTAAAACAAGAGACAAGCACAATTTCATACTGATTACTGCGCGCACATATATTTTTTTCTTTTTTGTAGATGAGTATCTTTTTTTATATATATTTATTAAAAAAATATTGTGTTATACATTTAACCCTTTCGGGTTTCGTGTATCATTAATAGTACATGTCTTTTCATCGAGTATTATTTTGTCTTAATAATTATTTTTGTTAATTTCTACATATGGAAATGATAGTATATGGCTATGCATTTTTTATCATGAGTTCATTTGTGTTTTGACATTTAGTAATAATAATAATAATAATAATAATAATAAAAGTTTGCTTAATTTTCTTTGCCCCGTTGGCGATTCCTTCATTTTATACATAAATTTTACTTTTTAAATTTGAAATGTAGGTTACTTTTCTGAACAAATCATGTCTGACGAAGTGCAAAAAAAAAAAAAAAAAAAAAAAAACATTTAAAAAGTTGTAATATTTATTAAACCCTGTTGTAATACGATATTTTCCAAACGTCTACAAAAACTCTTCCTTAACCTATTATCATATCAATATAAATTGAATAGTACAGAAAACAAATACATTCGTTAGATTTCCGACAATGAGATAATCTTTATCTATTCTAAGTCTAATTAGATAGCTTCGATTTACAGTAATGATAAAAAAATAATTTTGTTAAAAAAAAAATCGGATTAAACGTAAAAATTTCGAAATGGTTAAATGTATGAAATATTCTCACTGCTTTTAAATTTTTGAAAGGTTTCTATATTTACTTGTAGAAATGCAAAGCCCTTTTTTTATTTTATTTTTTTTTTCTAAATTTTACTTTTAATACCTAGTTTTATGCAATTAATATGATAATTTTATATGGAAAAGATAAATTAACTAAAAATTGTATATTTTCAAAACATGTTAAGTAAAATTTTATACTAGTTTCTTCACTTAAGGGCACACAAAACATGAAATGGTTATTTTTTTTCCCTAGTTGTCGGTTGAAAAATTAGTTAAAAGATTATGATGCTAAATTATTATGGACCTAAAAGATTATGATATGGAAGATTTTAAAATAATATATTTTAAGTACTTTCATTGCATGTATATATAAATGTAATATCTGAACACAGTTAATTATAATATTGTCGATAAACTGTAAAATTCTGCTCTAAATCACGCGACTTAGCAAGAAAATTCTATCAAGAACACTCGTAGATTTAGCAATCATGTGGCTCAGGGTCGAAAAGAACAATATAAATATCCTTTGGCATGTTCTCCACTTAAATTAGACAGAAGCAATGAATATTTTAATCATATTTATTCATATTTAGCTTCACAGAAAAAACAATTCCATTTCATATCGGCATAAGATACATCCATTATGAGTAAAAAATGTCACTATCATAGAACTTCACCAGATAAATTCTTCTCACCAGCTGACAGGAGTTTTATTAGCACAAGAAAAACGTAGAATAATCACTCCGATGTCAATGTAACAAGGTTATATCAGATCCTGCCCTAGAATAGAGGATTTTATGGCTAAGTTCTAAGTTGCTAATTAATTATTTGGAAATATGAGTTTAACCAATGCGAAATTTTACCCCGCGAAAGCGAGGAAAAAAAAAAAAGTGTTTTAGCAGTCGCTGGGAAGCTTAAAGCACAATCCAGCTTTTAGCGTCCCTTAGAAGGGAATTGTGGGTAATAATCGAATACTAAAGCTGGATGATTTTTTTAGAACTCAAATACAAAAGATATTATGCAATTGAAAAAAGAATAAATTTATATAATGCGATTTTAGGAGAATAATTGCTTAATGTTTTTTAGAATAATGTTGACAGATTAATGTTTTTTGGAATAAAATAAAAATAAAGAAAATGGTGATTAAAGGTATGGAAATAAAATGAATATGTTAAAATATTATAAAAAGAAAGGGGAATTGGAAATAATTAATATAGAATTAAGACAAAAAAATTTTTTATTACTTATATAAATATATAAATGCTTTTTTTTTTTTTTTTTTTTTTTTTTTTTTTTTTTTTTTTTCAAAATGTTTTTAAAATTGATACACTTTTCTAAAATTCTATTTTAGGTAAACAGTCGAAACTCTTCACAATTTTGCAGCTAACTTTTTTTGTTTGGTTGGTTGTTTTGTTTTGTTTTGTTTTGTTTTTTAATATCTGATATTTTAGGTCTGAGTGGAAAATAATAAAATAATATGTTGTTAAAATTTTTAGGATTTTCAAAGTTTTTTATTTAAATATTTTTATCTTATTTTTGTTAAGCCAGAATGAAAATTGTTTTTTTTTTTTTTTTTTTTTTTTTTTAAATTAAGAAATAGTATGTTTTCTGACGTCACAACTAAATTTAAGGCAGCAAATTCCCCTTAATTTTTTAGAAAATTGTACCGAACAAACATATTATTAAAAACATATGTAAGAAATTAATTAATTCTTGAAAAGTAATTTATGCAAGAAATTAATTTCCTTTTATATCTATATTAATGGGTTTACTTACTGTAAAACTTCTTTTTTTTTCATTTCTATCTCTTTTAAAAGTAAAATACATCACGTTAAGTATTTCGCAAAAACTTCTTCTTCTTCTTTTTTTTTTTTTTCACTTGTCGAGGTTGTTTTATATTTCACTTGTTTTATTATGTGCCTTTAGAATGCCGGTACGTCATACGGGCAACGTGCTTTTGCCAATTATATTCGTCCGTTCCACAAATAGCATCCATATACCAATCATGATCTATTATTTTTATTAGCAAATTTTTATTGTAAATTTTAAATTATTTAATCTGAGCATTTTTCTCATTCAATTAGAAAAAAAAATTATGTTTAAAAAAACCGGTGATAAAAGAATAAAAATTCTGTAAAAGACTTTAAAAAAAAATGGCATTATTTGATCTGACCTCTCACCTGGTAGACGGCAGGTGCTGGGTTCGGACCCAATCGCGGCTGTCAGGCCTAACCCTTCGAAGTTTTCGCGGTTTTCTTCGAACCTTGCGTAAATACGTGTTAGGTTCCCTTAGAAAGACCCCCACGAAAGGCACTCCTCCCCTGGTCCTATATCCCTAGTGTAGATAATTGGGCGACAAAAATAAACCAAACCAAACCAATGATCAGTTAAGTGTTTAAATGACTTATTTCTTCTGCGTTTTATAATAAGTGCCAAAAAAGTTTAACTAAAAAAACTTTAAATATTCAATATGGAATATTATCAAACATTGCCGATTTAAAATACGTTATTTTGTATCTTTCAAATAAGATTTTGCAGTATTTACTATCTTACCAATTCCTATCAATTTTTTCCTTTTTCGCGAATACTTAACTTTTTTAAAACCACAAAGTCTCTCTAATAAAATTTGAAAGAATTTGCAGTTTTTATGCATAAAAAATATAATTAAAAATACATAAATTTGAAAATACTTTCATGGCTAGTAATTAACAATTTTTTCGAATTCCGAAATTTGTTTTGAGAAAAACGTAAGTAGTTTGAAGGCTTATTATGATTGTATGCAAAAAATAGTGAAAAATACTTAAAAATATATGCAGGGATTTTTTTTATTATTATTTGTTTTTAAGTGCTGAAAAATTGTGTTATAAAAAGCTGGACATTTTTAGCAAAGTTTCTTTTGTGAAACTGGTATTATTTTATTTTAAAGATTTCTAATTACATTCTGTTCTTTTTTCTCCGAGAAAAAAAGTAATCTCTTTATTCTTCGAATCAATACTCTGATGATAGTTATACTTTTTTTTCTTATTAAATTTTGAATTAGTTTGTACTCTTCATGTTCAAGCATCATCCTGTAACACATTTTTTTTTCAGAAAATATTTTAGATACATTTCTTTGGCGTAGAATATACGAATTCCGTATTTTTATAAATTTATCAAACCATTGTTTTATATTTACCTTGTAAATAAATCTTATAGAGGGTAAAATCATGCACTAAGAATATATTTATAAGACTTTTTATTTGCCGCATCAACACTGTGGTGATAATTATTGTTTTTTATTATTCATTTTTAAATTACAGTAAACTCTCTGTAAGGCAAATTCTGAATAAAACGTTAATAAGTATAATTCGGAAAGATTTTCAATCACTTTGAATATACAGACATAGAGTAAAATTTCTCTAAGACCTACTACGAAAAAAAATTACGGTCCCGATTGATTCCACCTTAGACCGAGTTCACCGTGGTTTGTACTCTCCCTGTTTAAGTATAATCGTGTAACACAATTTTCCAGAAAATATTTTAGATATTTTTGTTTAATTTAGAAAATATATACGAATCCCGTGTCTTCATAAATTCCTGAAAGCATTATTTTATTTCTACATTGTTAATAAATCTCGTAGAGCGAAAAATCATGCACTAAAAATATATCATGAAAGACCTTCCAAAACTTCCGAAAAACCTTAACACATCTTCAAAGTTTAATAATGTGAAAGATTGTATCAAAATAAACAACTTTTTCCCTTTTTCACGAATAATTAACCTTTTTTAAAATATTCAGAATCTTTCTAATGAAATTTGAAAGAATTTGAAGTTTTTATGCGTAAAAAATATAATTAAAAATACATAAATTTGAAAATACTTTCATGGCTAGTAATTAACAATTTTTTCGAATTCCGAAATTTGTTTTGAGAAAAACGTAAGTAGTTTGAAGGCTCATTGTGATTGTATGCAAAAAATAGTGAAAAATACTTAAAAATATATGCAGAGATTTTTTTTTATTATTATTTGTTTTTAAGTGCTGAAAAATTGTGTTATAAAAAGCTGGGCATTTTTAGCAAAGTTTCTTTTGTGAAACTGGTATTATTTTATTTTAAAGATTTCTAATTACATTCTGTTCTTTTTTCTCCGAGAAAAAAAGTAATCTCTTTATTCTTCGAATCAATACTCTGATGATAGTTATTCTTTTTTTTTTTCTTATTAAATTTTGAATTAGTTTGTACTCTTCATGTTCAAGCATCATCCTGTAACACATTTTTTTTTCAGAAAATATTTTAGATACATTTCTTTGGCGTAGAATATACGAATTCCGTATTTTTATAAATTTATCAAACCATTGTTTTATATTTACCTTGTAAATAAATCTTATAGAGGGAAAAATCATGCACTAAGAATATATTTGTGAGACTTTTTATTTGCCGCATCAACACTGTGGTGATAATTATTGTTTTTTATTATTCATTTTTAAATTACAGTAAACTCTCTGTAAGGCAAATTCTGAATAAAACGTTAATAAGTATAATTCGGAAAGATTTTCAATCACTTTGAATATACAGACATAGAGTAAAATTTCTCTAAGACCTACTAAGAAAAAAAATTACGGTCCCGATTGATTCCACCTTAGACCGAGTTCACCGTGGTTTGTACTCTCCCTGTTTAAGTATAATCGTGTAACACAATTTTCCAGAAAATATTTTAGATATTTTTGTTTTAATTTAGAAAATATATACGAATCCCGTTTCTTCATAAATTCCTGAAAGCATTATTTTATTTCTACATTGTTAATAAATCTCGTAGAGCGAAAAATCATGCACTAAAAATATATCATGAAAGACCTTCCAAAATTTCCGAAAAACCTTAACACATCTTCAAAGTTTAATAATGTGAAAGATTGTATCAAAATAAACAACTTTTTCCCTTTTTCACGAATAATTAACCTTTTTTTAAATATTCAGAATCTCTCTAATGAAATTTGAAAGAATTTGAAGTTTTTATGCGTAAAAAATATAATTAAAAATACATAAATTTGAAAATACTTTCATGGCTAGTAATTAACAATTTTTTCGAATTCCGAAATTAGTTTTGAGAAAAACGTAAGTAGTTTGAAGGCTCATTGTGATTGTATGCAAAAAATAGTGAAAAATACTTAAAAATATATGCAGAGATTTTTTTTATTATTATTTGTTTTAAGTGCTGAAAAATTGTGTTATAAAAAGCTGGACATTTTTAGCAAAGCTTCTTTTGTGAAACTGGTATTATTTTATTTTAAAGATTTCTAATTACATTCTGTTCTTTTTTCTCCGAAAAAAAAGTAATCTCTTTATTCTTCGAATCAATACTCTGATGATAGTTATTCTTTTTTTTCTTATTAAATTTTGAATTAGTTTGTACTCTTCATGTTCAAGCATCATCCTGTAACACATTTTTTTTTTCAGAAAATATTTTAGATACATTTCTTTGGCGTAAAATATACGAATTCCGTATTTTTATAAATTTATCAAACCATTGTTTTATATTTACCTTGTAAATAAATCTTATAGAGGGTAAAATCATGCACTAAGAATATATTTATAAGACTTTTTATTTGCCGCATCAACACTGTGGTGATAATTATTGTTTTTTATTATTCATTTTTAAATTACAGTAAACTCTCTGTAAGGCAAATTCTGAATAAAACGTTAATAAGTATAATTCGGAAAGATTTTCAATCACTTTGAATATACAGACATAGAGTAAAATTTCTCTAAGACCTACTACGAAAAAAAATTACGGTCCCGATTGATTCCACCTTAGACCGAGTTCACCGTGGTTTGTACTCTCCCTGTTTAAGTATAATCGTGTAACACAATTTTCCAGAAAATATTTTAGATATTTTTGTTTAATTTAGAAAATATATACGAATCCCGTGTCTTCATAAATTCCTGAAAGCATTATTTTATTTCTACATTGTTAATAAATCTCGTAGAGCGAAAAATCATGCACTAAAAATATATCATGAAAGACCTTCCAAAACTTCCGAAAAACCTTAACACATCTTCGAAGTTTAATAATGTGAAAGATTGTATCAAAATAAACAACTTTTTCCCTTTTTCACGAATAATTAACCTTTTTTAAAATATTCAGAATCTTTCTAATGAAATTTGAAAGAATTTGAAGTTTTTATGCGTAAAAAATATAATTAAAAATACATAAATTTGAAAATACTTTCATGGCTAGTAATTAACAATTTTTTCGAATTCCGAAATTTGTTTTGAGAAAAACGTAAGTAGTTTGAAGGCTCATTGTGATTGTATGCAAAAAATAGTGAAAAATACTTAAAAATATATGCAGAGATTTTTTTTTATTATTATTTGTTTTTAAGTGCTGAAAAATTGTGTTATAAAAAGCTGGGCATTTTTAGCAAAGTTTCTTTTGTGAAACTGGTATTATTTTATTTTAAAGATTTCTAATTACATTCTGTTCTTTTTTCTCCGAGAAAAAAAGTAATCTCTTTATTCTTCGAATCAATACTCTGATGATAGTTATTCTTTTTTTTTTTCTTATTAAATTTTGAATTAGTTTGTACTCTTCATGTTCAAGCATCATCCTGTAACACATTTTTTTTTTCAGAAAATATTTTAGATACATTTCTTTGGCGTAGAATATACGAATTCCGTATTTTTATAAATTTATCAAACCATTGTTTTATATTTACCTTGTAAATAAATCTTATAGAGGGAAAAATCATGCACCAAGAATATATTTGTGAGACTTTTTATTTGCCGCATCAACACTGTGGTGATAATTATTGTTTTTTATTATTCATTTTTAAATTACAGTAAACTCTCTGTAAGGCAAATTCTGAATAAAACGTTAATAAGTATAATTCGGAAAGATTTTCAATCACTTTGAATATACAGACATAGAGTAAAATTTCTCTAAGACCTACTAAGAAAAAAAATTACGGTCCCGATTGATTCCACCTTAGACCGAGTTCACCGTGGTTTGTACTCTCCCTGTTTAAGTATAATCGTGTAACACAATTTTCCAGAAAATATTTTAGATATTTTTGTTTTAATTTAGAAAATATATACGAATCCCGTTTCTTCATAAATTCCTGAAAGCATTATTTTATTTCTACATTGTTAATAAATCTCGTAGAGCGAAAAATCATGCACTAAAAATATATCATGAAAGACCTTCCAAAATTTCCGAAAAACCTTAACACATCTTCAAAGTTTAATAATGTGAAAGATTGTATCAAAATAAACAACTTTTTCCCTTTTTCACGAATAATTAACCTTTTTTTAAATATTCAGAATCTCTCTAATGAAATTTGAAAGAATTTGAAGTTTTTATGCGTAAAAAATATAATTAAAAATACATAAATTTGAAAATACTTTCATGGCTAGTAATTAACAATTTTTTCGAATTCCGAAATTAGTTTTGAGAAAAACGTAAGTAGTTTGAAGGCTCATTGTGATTGTATGCAAAAAATAGTGAAAAATACTTAAAAATATATGCAGAGATTTTTTTTATTATTATTTGTTTTAAGTGCTGAAAAATTGTGTTATAAAAAGCTGGACATTTTTAGCAAAGCTTCTTTTGTGAAACTGGTATTATTTTATTTTAAAGATTTCTAATTACATTCTGTTCTTTTTTCTCCGAAAAAAAAGTAATCTCTTTATTCTTCGAATCAATACTCTGATGATAGTTATTCTTTTTTTTCTTATTAAATTTTGAATTAGTTTGTACTCTTCATGTTCAAGCATCATCCTGTAACACATTTTTTTTTTCAGAAAATATTTTAGATACATTTCTTTGGCGTAAAATATACGAATTCCGTATTTTTATAAATTTATCAAACCATTGTTTTATATTTACCTTGTAAATAAATCTTATAGAGGGAAAAATCATGCACTAAGAATATATTTATGAGACTTTTTATTTGCCGCATCAACACTGTGGTGATAATTATTGTTTTTTATTATTCATTTTTAAATTACAGTAAACTCTCTGTAAGGCAAATTCTGAATAAAACGTTAATAAGTATAATTCGGAAAGATTTTCAATCACTTTGAATATACAGACATAGAGTAAAATTTCTCTAAGACCTACTACGAAAAAAAATTACGGTCCCGATTGATTCCACCTTAGACCGAGTTCACCGTGGTTTGTACTCTCCCTGTTTAAGTATAATCATGTAACACAATTTTCCAGAAAATATTTTAGATATTTTTGTTTAATTTAGAAAATATATACGAATCCCGTGTCTTCATAAATTCCTGAAAGCATTATTTTATTTCTACATTGTTAATAAATCTCGTAGAGCGAAAAATCATGCACTAAAAATATATCATGAAAGACCTTCCAAAACTTCCGAAAAACTTTAACACATCTTCAAAGTTTAATAATGTGAAAGATTGTATCAAAATAAACAACTTTTTCCCTTTTTCACGAATAATTAACCTTTTTTTAAATATTCAGAATCTCTCTAATGAAATTTGAAAGAATTTGAAATTTTTATGCGTAAAAAATATAATTAAAAATACATAAATTTGAATATACTTTCATGGCTAGTAATTAACAATTTTTTCGAATTCCGAAATTTGTTTTGAGAAAAATGTGAGTAGTTTGGAGGCTCATTATGATTATATGCAAAAAGTAGTGAAAATTTCTTAAAAATATATGCAGAGATTTTTTATAATTTTTTGTTTTTAAATGCTGAAAAATTGTGTTATAAAACGCTGGACCATTTTTAGCAAAGTTTCATTTGTGAAACTGGTTTTAATTTATTTTAGAGATTTCTAATTACATTCTGTTCTTTTTTCTCCGAGAATCATGTAATCTCTTTATTCGAATCCACACTTTGATGGTAATTATTATTTTTTCTTATTCTATTTTGAATCAGTTTGTACTCTTCATGTTCAAGCATCATCCTGTATCACATTTTTTTTTTCAGAAAATATTTTAGATAATTTTTTTAACGTAGAATATACGAATTCCATGTTTCTATAAATTCATCAGACCATTGTTTTATATTTACCTTGTAAATAAATCTTATAGAGGGAAAAATCATGCACTAAGAATATATTTATGAGACTTTTTATTTGCCGCATCAACACTGTGGTGATAATTATTGTTTTTTATTATACATTTTTAAATTACAGTAAACTCTTTGTAAGGCAAATTCTGAGTAAAAAGTAAATACGTATAATCCGGAAAGATTTTCAATCCCTTTGAATCTATAAACATAAAGCAAAATTTCTCTAAGACCTACTGGGTCACTCCATGGTAACTTACGTTACATTTAGAACAATTTACTGCAGTCATATGACACTAAAAAATATTCAAATGTAAAATTAACATGATTTATCAAAAGAACCTATCTAAGGATAAATTTGGGTGAAAATTGCCTAAAAAATAATAGTTAAAATTACACTTTATACAGGGCTCCCAAATGGTTCCCTTTCCCCCTCAAAAGTCCCCTTTTTATAAAAAGGTCCCCTTTAGTCCCCTTTTTTGTATTTTGGTCCCCCAAGTCCCCTTTTCTGTGTCTGAAAAAAACGCCGCAAAATAATAATAATAAAAGAAAAAAAACTCTGAAAATCACTAAAAGTTTAAAAATCCAAAAAGACAAAATTTATTAAAGTGGGCTTAAAAAAGCATTATAATAGGAAAAAAAAACTTTGTAACTGAAATTCTTTCATGAATCTAAATGTTAAAAAATCACCACAGAATTCAGTCAAATTTTAAGAATCTCTTTAAAATTCTTAAAAATTAAAAAATTGCAGAACAGAAAAGTTACTATATTAAGCTTGATCAGTCTTCAATAACGGGCCCTGGCATGCTTCAACCCCCCCCCCCCCTCCTTCCCCCCTAAAAAAATAAAGCTTTTTTGAATAGAAAGAATCATTGAATTGTGGGGAAACAGACGATTAAAACTAAAAAAAATTATTTTAAAGTTCACAACTCGGAATCATATTAAAGAAAATGGTTGGAGTAAAATGCCTTTTCACATATTTTTTATTTTTTTCTATCTTTATAAAAATTAAACATTGAATACATGAAATAATTTTGACTTCTGGTTTTCGATGGATTTATACATTTTAAAAGGTCCTGAACACGATTTGGTGGTTTTTAGAAAATGTCTGTATTTGGCAACAATTCTGTGGACGCTGTACCTCAAGAACTAATGCACAGATGATACAGATGCTACTACTAACTACGAACTAATGAACAGATGCACAAAACTTTAGATTCACTTAGACCTTGATATAAACTAGAGCTGATTAGTTTTTAGTGTATATCGCTCAACAAGTGACACTGTTATGCTGCATTATTCACAATTTCATTAATAGCTCTATCTCAAGAACTAATGCATGGATTTTCATAAAACTTCAGATTCTGTTAGTCCTTAATATAATTTGGTGTTGATTATCCTTTGATGTAAATTGCTTAATAGGTGGAACTGCCATGCTGCATTATTTATGAGTATCGCAATATGTTTACCTCAAAAACTAATACATGAAATTTCATCAAACTTCCGATTTCATTACTCCCTGATATAGATTAGGATTGCTTAGTTTTTCGTGTAAATAACCCAACAGGTGGCGCTGCTATGCAACATTATTCACGATATCGTAATACTTGTATCTCCAGAACAAATGTATGGATTTTCATCAAACTTCAGGTTCAGTTATTACCTGATTAAAATTGATCCTGATTAGTTTTTGGTGTACATCACCCATCAAGGTGATGCTTTTAGACAGAATTTTTTAATATTTTGCAATAGCTGTGCCTCAGAAACTAATGTGCAGATTCCCATCAAATTTCAGAGTCTGTACAAATTGACATAAATTGTTGCTGACTAGATTTTGGTGTAAACCATCTAATCAGTGGTACTACTAAGCCTCATTTTTCAGGAATTACTAAAATATATGAGATAGGTAAAAGTTTTGGGACTGCCACATCTGACTAGTTAATTAATGCAATGCAATTTCTTTAAAATAAGAAGAGATTCAGTTAGTCCTTGACATGATTGGCATTTTTTATATTTTGGTATAAATCGCTCAACAAGTGGCACTGTTAATCTGCATTTTTGCAATTTCCGCAATAGCTCTATATCCAGAATTAATGTATGAAATTCATCAAACTTTAGATTCAGTTAGTCCTTAAAATGAATTGACATTTTTAAAATTTTGATGTAAACTCATCAACACGTAGCGCTGCTATGATGCTTTTTTTTTTTTTTTTTTTTTTTTTTTTTTTTTTTTGGATTTCTGCTGTAGATTTATCTGATTTAATGCACGAATTTTCGTCTAACTTAGGATTCAGTTAGATGTTGATAACAGGTTGTTACTGATTAAGTTTTGATGCTAATCTTTGAATAGATGGTGCTCCTAAGTTGCATTTTGTGAGATTTGCACAAGTTTAGCAATAGTCATATTTGAAGAACTAATGCACAAAATTTCATATCGCTAGAATTCTCATGATGGGCATAAATTGTAATTTAATTTCGGGACTGTGATAGCGAATTTTGAAGTATTAACATATATGAGGTAGAAGAAAGTTTCGGGATTGGCACATCTGATTAGTTTGACAAGGACTGTTCCTGAGGGTACATAATATTTACATATACTGCATTTATAAATTTTAAACTTGTCCATTTATGCCTATTTTGACACTAATTCTGAATGTGTAATTTTCGTAAAAATTAAGATTTTATTTTATTAAAATATAGTTTTTTAAAAAAGAAAAAGAAATGCTCTTGTATGACATGTTATTTAAATCAAAGCAATTCTCCACTAATTATCATTATTTTATGTCTGATTTGTTATTATATGCTATATCAAACATTAATTTTAGCAAAAAAAAAAAAAAAAAAAAAAAAAAAAATTAAGAAAAGTAATCAAGCAATCGATTTTAAAATCTCAGATATTTTTCATAACACACAAAAAAATTTAAGAAGTGTATGGGGGGCAGTGGGATTAAATTTCTAAGTTTCTTTTTTACTTCTCCAGGCTCTAACTTAAATATTTTAAGCATTTCTCTAATTTAACCCCTAATTAAACTACAATGAGATTCAATCTCATTTGAAGGGTTGACCGAAGAAGGTATCTCATCGAGCCTAACATCTTGCTAGGGTTTATTTTGACCCCATACAATTAGGGTAATTTCTTCATGTGTGTGTGTGGGGTGGGGAATCAGAAAATTGATTTTTTTCCCACATCCTTTTAAAACTCTTGGCCTAAGCACCCATTTTCCACCATCTTAACTCATTTTTTCACCGTTAGCAGATGGTTTAATGTTTAATTGCGTTCATTATCACTCCATAAATTTTCTAAAAAATTAAGAAAAAAAAATCTGCTCAACATCTCTCAACTGTTAGCATTTTTTCATCCCTTTCTGTCGCTAGGGAACACTATTGAAATAAATTCTAAAAAAATTTAATCTACAATATACCATGTCATATCTTAAATAAAAGGCCAGGTTATGAATAATGTTATACTTCACTCTCTCTCTACCTCCATTCTCACTGCCTTATATCATCTCCATCTATGTAAGGATTTAATCCTTATAAACGATTATTAATTTTTAACAAATTTAATTATTAACAATTTTGGTTTATTAATTAAAGTTTAGAATGTTTCGAAAGGAATATTAAATAAAACCCTTTGAGTGATCTGTGATCATACTTACCCACTTACTTGTTTTTAGTATTCACTGATCACTATTACTTTTTACCTGTAACGAGATTTAACAAGGTGAATGCCGAAGTATTGAATGCTTCATATACTTTTTCAGTAGGTACTTTTTCAGATATTTAAATGTGCTTAAATAAAATTGTGTACATTGTTTAATGAAATCTTATAAAGGTAATCATCTAACATATTTTCTGGGGTAATTTTAAAAATTTACTTTCTTATTTATTAAAATTTGTGCTATATTTTTACACAAATATGATCCTTATTTGGTTTCCATTTTTAATAAAATTGGTCCCCCAAAGTCCCTTTTTTAAATAAAAATGGTCCCCTTTCTCCCTTTTTGAGGACTAAAATGTGTTGGGAGCCCTGTTTATATGATAACTTACATTCCTTTTTTATTAATGTCAGTTACCATATTGAATATAACTACCAAATTCTAAGATATAATACTAAAATCAGGTAATTTTCATCTAATTGGGCTTTGAATAAGTTTAATTAGCAAACCAAGTCAAATTTACATCTTGAATAATTTTTGTGTATGTGTTATATTACTAAAATAACTGAAAATAGATCCAAATGTAACGTAGGTTACCATGGAATGACCCTACTACGAAAAAAATTTTCGGTCCCGATCTATTCTGCCTTAGACAGTGCTTACTGTAGTTTGTACTCTTTCTGTTTAAGTATCATCGCACAACACAATTTTCCAGAAAATATTTTAGATATTTTTGTTTAATTTAGAAAACATATACGAATCCTGTGTTTTCATAAATTCATCAAAGTATTATTTTATTTCTACATTGTTAATAAATTTCCTAGAGCGAAAAATAATGCACTAAAAGTATATTTTGAAACACCTTCCAATACTTACAGAATACCTTAACTCAACTTCAAAGTTTAATAATGTGATAGATTGTATCAAAATAAAAAAAAATTTCCCCATTTTTACGAATAATTAACCTTTTTGAATACACAAAATCTCTCTAAAGAAATTTGAAAGAGTTTGAAGTTTTTATATAAAAAAATATAATAAAAAAATACAATTAAAAAAATTTTTTATGGTTAGTAATTAGCAATTTTTTCGAATTCCAAAATTTGTTTTGAGAAAAATGCAAATCTTTTAGAGGTTCATTATGATTGTATGTAAAAACTAGTGAAAAATATTTTAAAATATATGCAGATATTTTTTTATTTTTTATGATTTGTTTTTAAATGCTGAAAAATTGTGTTAATAAATAAAAAGATGGATATATTTAACAAAGTTTCTCTTGTAAAAGTAGTTTTATTCTATTTTAAAGATTTCTAATTATAATATTTTCTTTTTCCTCAAAGAAGAAAAAAAAAGGAAACTTTTTATTCCCCGCATCAACACTCTGGTGATAATTATTGTTTTTCTTATTCAATTTTAAATTAGTTTACACTCTTCACGTTCAAGTATCATCCTGTAACACATTTTTTTTTTTTTTGGAAAGTATTTTAAATAATTTTGTGTAACAAAAAATACTAACCTCGTATTTTTATAAATTCACGAAAGCATTATTTTATTTTTACCTTGTATTATAAATCTCATAAAATAAAAAATCACGCACTAAGAATGTATTTGAAACCTTTTATTTGCCGCATCAGCACTCTGATGATAATTATTGTTTTTTCTTATCAAATTTTGAATTAGTGTATATTCATCATGTTCAAGTATACTCGTGTAAACTTTTTTTTTTTTTTTTTTTCAGAGAAAATTTTAGATAATTTTGTTTAACGCAGAATACAGATCTCTTGTTTTACAAATTCATCAAAAAATTGTTTCATTTTTACCTGGTTAATACATCTCATAGAGTGAAAAATCATGTACTAAAAATGAATTTATTAAACTTTTTATTCGCCCGCCGCATCAACACTCAGGTGATAATTGTTATTTTTTTTCCCTTATTCAATTTTGAATTACAGTAAACTTTCTGTAAGGAGGATTCTGTGTAAAATGCAAATAAGTCTAACACGAAAAGATTTTTAAGTGTGTGCAAATCCATCGGACATGAATGAAATTTTCTAAGATCGAATATTATCTACTCTGGAAAATTGTTTCGATCCCGATCTGCTGTTTGATGAAAATTCATGCATTATTTCTTGAGATAAATCTATTGCAATAATCATGAATAATTTTGCACAACGCTGCGCCCTGTTCGATGGCTTGCATAAAAAAAAAATCAGAACCACATTATATCAAGAACTAACGGAATATGAAGTTTTATGAAAATTCGACCATTAGTTCTTGAGACATAACTATAGCGGAAATCGTAAAAAGGCAACATAGCAGCACCATCTGTTGAGAAATACATCCAAAAAAGTAATCAGCACCAGCTTATAACAAGGACTAATTGAATCTGAAGTTTTTTAATTTCATTCATTATTTCTTGAGATAGAGTGCCCACAAAAAATGAGTCATATACATACATACAGAATCACAGACTGGAATTTTGTAAAAACACGTTTTTCGGGTTCTCTAACCCTAAAACGTGTAAATTCCTCGAAAATGAGAATTCAAAATTTTTCATTTTTCGGAATCCATTACTTTTTTCTCGTAAAGATACAAGAAAGTAAAAAACACTTGTCTAACTGTTATTTTAAATATACAGCTGTATATTTCAGAACTAAAAAACTCTAGGTGAATGCCAGATTTATCTATGAAATGAGACAAACGTAATTTGATTTATGGTTACTTTATATAATAAAAGAATCGCTTATTCTTTTTTAAAAGTGCTTGAGAAAAAAAAGATTTAAAAAGATTGTCAAACGAAATTCTTAGAATTTGTTTTCTTTTGAAATGCATTTGAAGGAAAAAAATATTTTATCTTATTATAAATTCAAATGCACTAAAAAATTCCCACTGCTTTTAAATTTTTGAAGATGTTAATATTTTATTTTAGAACTGAAAAACGTTTTGAGATATCTTAAAAAAAAAAAAAAAAAAAAAAAACATCAGGGCTTTCTGTGACAACAAAGCAAAAAATATACATCGCTACAAAGGACGACAAGTATAATTTGACGGAGTTTCTGCACGCATACAGACAAAAAATAAGTAAAATAAAATATAAAATAAAATAAAATAAAAATAATCTTCTTGAAAACTTTTTTCTTATTTTTTTAGAGCGAATGCTACAGTAGCGAACAAAAATATTGAATCACCTGTGCAAAAACGGAAAAGTGTGCAAATATCATGTTTTATGTAAAGAGGATGTTATTACATTAAAATATACTTGTAGCATTAATTTACCAAAAAAAATTTTTTTGGAATGCATACTAATGCTAAATAACTTCTGAAAGAGAAAATATACATTATTTTATCAAAACATGGAATAAAGTATTTAACCACACATTCAGTAGATAATAATAAATTTCACATAACCGAGTTGTGTTACAAAAATGCTGATATAGTCATACATAAAAATATGACTTTAATACTTTTTAGAATTTCATTTTATAGAAAAAAAAACAACTTGTGGATATAATGGTGTTGAAATTTCAAGACACAAAATCCTAATTATGCTTTTATTTAGTCTAATCCTGGTAGTCTGTTTTTTTTTTTTTTTTTTTTTTTTTTTTAATAACAATTTTGACACTCATTGCAAGCCAAAAATTATAAATTGGATTAATATCAGGACTATTCTTAAGTCTTACTATATATAAGGATTATTCTTAGGATTATGCTTGGTGTAAATCGCTCAACGGGTGACGCTTTTATGCTGTATTTTTCAGGATATCCGCAATAGTCTTATTTAAAGAACTAATGCACGGAATTTCATATCTATAGAATAATCACGATGGGCATAGATTGTCGTTTAATTTTGGCACTGTGATAATCAATTTTGAAGCACTAATATGTATGAGATAGAAGAAAGTTTTGGGATTGCCACATCGGACTAGTTTTCCCCTTATAATCACAACATCTGCCATCTATCGCTTCTAAAATGAGGCGGTCAAAAATGATTGGTACAGATTTCCGAATCTCCTCCTACATGCAGGCACAAGTTTTCAGCATCCCACAACTATAATCAAGGTATAGTCATAGTGTCTAGAAGATAAAGTGTGCCAACCGGCCAACCAAAAAGCACTAGCAAATTATATTTTAATATGTTGAACGATAATTTTCGATCACCGCGACACCTGCTAGTTCAAACGCAAAACCTTGTATATAAGGATTCAGTTGAGAAAGAATTTCGTCAAGTATGCTATAGACGACGTCGCTGCAATCGACATTTGTCATGTAGCATCGTTCAATACTCAAGGATGTTCTTAAATCCGAAAGGGCAACTTTATGATATAACTTTTAATTTGGGGTAATTAAAACCACTAGTGGGGAAATTATGACCACTATATTTCCTCTTTATACTTGCCTACACACATTTGTTTTGGGGAAATTAAAACCATTAGAACTCCAAACTGATAAATCCGTTTATTAAACATTTTAGTAGACTTTTTTCAAATTGCTATTTGGATCTCAAAAATTCTTTAGACTAGTGGTAAAGACCCCCTAGTCATAACTATCCCACCTGACCTTACTCTTACAACTAAATTTGCGTATGGTTCAAACTTTTTTTCCTTATTTCCCCTATTCTGCATGCCTAAGATTGTGAAAATCCTTCTTTCTTCTTAACAAATATATTTTTAGAGCTGAATTTCTATATATTACGCTTTTGTTCTTCAATAATCATTTTCTTATGTGTTTTTCTTTCTCATTAGAAGTTTTCCCTAGCTGTAATTATTTGAATATATATTTCCTTTTTTGGAAGATTTTTCTCCCGTTTCAAATCTGCCACTTTTTCCCAGATGCAAATTTGACTGTATGAGAACACTTCTTTTCCATCTCAAATTATATGTACTTTCAGAATTGAACTTCGTTACAATCCAAACTTATTTTTTAATTTATTCGTTATTCTATCAAAGTATTTTCATCTATTGAGTTAGTTTTCTAAACATTTCAAGTGTAAATTCTCTTCTTTAAGATATAGTCTTAATCAATTTTATCCTTTCATCTAAAGAGTTTCCTTTACCTTTGAATCAGATGTGTTTCCTTTGAAAGACTTCCTTTGTAAATCTATCGCGAGAAAAGTCTTACTTTCGTCTCAAAAAATATATTGTTTAGAGTAAAATTAGTTGAAATTTAAAATTACCCGTTAGTTTATTAAATATTATACGGTTTGTTTCTTACATTATAAATGGAGTCCTGTTAAGGTTATTTTATTAACTTGCAGAATTTTTTATAAATCGAAGGACATTCTTCTTCTGATTTCGCAGTTACATTTAACAGGTGAATTCACTGAAAAAAAGTTCTGGACTAGATAGAGTAGCAAAGCTTTACAGTCAACATGAGTAGCGCCAACTTATATGAGTCTGTGGGGGCCAAGCCCACCCAGTAATTTTGAATCATATTGTTACGAATTTTGTAGATAGTTAGTGTTTGTACTGTAAAATAACGTAAATAATCTTCTTAAGCTCCATTCCTTTACTAATATTAGCTTTTGTCCCTGTTATGAAGCAAACTTGTCTATTATTTTCAGTGAATGCCTATGGCAGCTTGGCGAAATAATAAAGATATCGCCAAGTTGGCGTCACTTTTGACGACTAATTTTGGTCGCCAAATTTGGCGATATATCGCCAAATTTGGCGACAAACTTGGCGATTGTTGGCGATGGTAACCCTTCCCTCTCTATGGTAACCCCCCTTAGGTATACTGATACATTGAATGTTTTTCCTTGGTTTCTGGATTTTTCGAGAAGCCTGTGGAAACTTCTAGCGCATGCTGCGAGCCTATATAAGGAGAGCAATACGAGCTGTCGGGGTTATTATTTACCAGTCAGTCATTGAGTGAGCTGCGATTGTTTAAACAAGTTTGCTTGAGTTTTCTCTACGTTGTTTTGAATGTGATTTTAGTGTTGAGACGTTGTATAAAGAGTCTCTGGGACCTATATCTGCACTTGTACGATAGATTTGAACAGTTATTTTTGAATATCTAGTAATATTTGTGAGTTTCGAGGTCTCTGTTGTTCTGAAGATCTGTAAATAAATTATTTTCTACTTTTCTAAGAGAAAAGAGTTTGAAGTTATCTAACCATAAGATCAAAAGAACCCTATATACGCTGGAACAATATTATACAACATTTTCATCGTTCTAGTTATTTATTTCATTATTAATTTTTCTTCTTAGAATAAAATTTGTTTTGCTAATGACCATATGTTTTAATTTACCGACTAATACCCATAAATCCAAATTAACTGAAATGTTTTCCTTCCATGTTTAACGTTCTGGTAATTCAATTTGTAGTCATGTTTATTATATGACATTACAGTAAATATAAGTGTATTTAAAAAAAAAAAAAAAAAAAAAAAAAAAAAAAAAAAAAAAAAAAAAACGCATAAGAATATAATTTAATAAATTTGCAACTTTATTAAAACAAAATAGCTTGGCTTATTCTAATATTTCACCTTCTGTCAGCCCTTCAAAGAAAACAAACTGGTCGCACCATTATACGAAAATATTTTTGAGCCCATCCAATATTTTTGAAAAGTTGGCGCCACTGTCTATGAATACCTATATTTGCATTATGATAAAGCTAATAACCAATGATGAACATGGAAATCTCGAATTGAACAAATCGTTGTGATACGGTTTCTTTTTGGAGCGAAACAACATTATGGAACAATTTAAAGAGAAAAACTTGAAGGAAAAAATAAAAGCAAAAAATTTTTGAAAAAGATTCTAAAGACGAACAAAAGTTTTACTGGCATAAGGCCTAATTTCAAATAAAAATTTGTAAATTTGATAAGATTATTGAAATGAAAAAAGGATACGTGAAGGGGATACTATTGAAGTTAAAAAAGAAAATTTTAAGAATATGTTTTAGTTATGATATTAATTATAATAATTTGCATATATACAGAGAGACATCTAAAATTACTTTTCATTCAAATTTGCTCTTTGGTCTATTTATTTTTAATTTATCTCTAAAAGAACATTGCGGGCTTATTTTTCTGAATGTTGCATATCTAAATTATTTTAATAAAATATAATCACCTATCTTAACGAAATGAGTTTTCAGTTTGGAAACTAGTTTGTATTTTGGATCTACTTCATCTAAAAAGAAAAGGGTTTAACCAAAATGTGTAATCTTCCATCTGATTTCACAGTACAAATATATCCTTATAAAAATTCAGTGTTTCATTTGTAAAAATTTACTTTTTGTTCTAAATTCTCATATTAAAACTTCTTATTACTTTATCGTTTTCATGCATTGTGGAACATTGTTTCGCCTATTATTAATGAACTCCCGGTTGATTATTTGTGATCAATTTCTCGATATTATTGTATCATAAAAATGTTCATTAAGGGAGACCCGAACCCCACTTTCGGCCAAAAATCATCAAAAGTTCAAAAATTTTTTTTTCATTTCAAAAAATGATAAAATACATATTTGCGAATATCGATGCAAAATTTCAGAACTTGGGAACACTTGGAACAGGTAGCAAAAGAGGTTTTTTAATTGTAGGCACTAGAGTTTAAAGGACTAGCGGCCATTTAAAATGTGTTTTCCTGAAAATGACTTTTTTTCATATTTTGCATAAGTTCAAAGTTCTAAGGCTCAAGGTAAAATGATTTAGAAACAAAGTGTTTATGTTTTTAGAATCTTAAAAAAATTTACAACAAAAGTAAGGAGAGATATTTTGTTTAACTATTTCTGAAAATTTTACATAAATTGGTAAAAGTGGAAATTATAACAAATTTAAAGAAATTTACCATGCGTTTTTTTTTTTTTTTTTTTTTTTTTTTTTTTTTTTTTTTTTTTTTTAGCCGATTAAAAGAGAAAATTAAAAATATCTCTCACTTCGTCTTTTCCATATACTGTAACACTGTTTAAGAAATTTTAGTAATACCAAAATATTGAAAATTGAATGAGGAGCAGTAATTTTAAAAAATGTATTTTTCGACAAAAAAAAAAAAAAAATTATAAAAATCCCCATAAAAAATATACTTTTTAATAAAAAGTGAATTTTTTTGCTAATTATTCCTTACAAAAAGATTCTTAAATAGTACACCAAAATTCACTACTTTAATATCAATAATAAAAATTTTGGGCTTTTTCTTACGGGTCTCCCTTAAGACTTTGGAGTCCGATTTTTTTTTCTATTTTTATAATAAAATTAATTTTATTTTAATACACTTAATCGTAGTATTTAAATAGACTTACTGAAGTTTAAATATTATCTCATTGTCTGAAATCTATTAAATGTACTTATTTTGTGCACAATTCAATTCATATTTATATGACAATAGGCTGAGGAAGAATTTTTCAAGACATTTGGTAAATAAAGTATTACAACAGGAATTGAGAGAGTTTTATTACATATGACCGGTTCAGAAAAGTAATTTATATTTTTAATTTAAAGAGTGAGATATAAGTACAAAATAAAGGAATTTTCAAAGGTGCAAGAGAATTAAGTAAATTGTTATTATTATTATCATTACTAAATGCCAAAACATAAATGACGTCATAATAAGAAAGACATATCCGTATACTATCATTTCTATGTGTCGAAAGTAACCAAGTAATTGGAAAAAAAAAATAATGCTTGATGAAAAGACATGTACTATTAATAGAACACCAGACCCGAAAGGGTTAAATTTAATATTCTTATTCAAATTAATTCTTTTCTTTGAAAAATTTTCTTTAACTTTAAATCGGATATATTTCTTCTAAAATAGTTATAAGTTTCTGATTCGAAATATTTATTTCCAATGCAAATCTTTTATAATAAATATACTTTTTGAACTAAACGGGATTATACGAATAATTCAAACTCTTTTCAATCTTCTATACTTTTTGAACTAAGCGTACGTATAATTCAAAATCTTTTCTGCTGAGAAACGTTGAAAAAATATTTGTGATTTTAAATATTCTTTGATAATGTTTTTCGAAAGGTGAAAATCTATCAAAATGGAAGTAGTTTGGTAGGGGGGAAAAAAATAAACTTGTAGATCACTTTATAAGTTTCGAAACAAAATTTCCCATGGTGAATGTTTCCCTGAAAATGTTTTAAGAAGAACATAGAACTCGTATTTAACTTGATGCACTTTTCGAATCATTTGTCAGTAACCGTTACCAATATTTCGCTTTGGTGTTGAGCAAATATTTTCCCGGTACTTTCGAAGCTTCTGGGAATCAGTTTTTCTTAGTGTTATAAAAGATCTAAATGTAAGAAGCAATAAACTAAATGTTATGTTTTTTATTCAATGGATCGTGATTACATGTAAAAATAAAGAAGGACTTTTTTCTAAGAAACAATTTGGTTTGAATGGTTAAGGAAAATCGTTCTAAAAAAAATTCTATCGTGTAAAAGATAACTTTCAGGTGAAATAATTACGATTGCTCCAAGATTTTTTTTTATTCTTCGAGTTATTTATTTATTTACACTGTGATGTTGCTAAGAAAAAAAGTTTCCTTTTAGCATTTAGAAACTGGGTTATTTTATTTTTTTTTTTTTTTTTTTTTTTGGTAATGCATGGATTGCAGAAGAAAAAATATACATTGTACAATAAAAAGGTATTTCTGGAAGTAAAAAAAAAGGATAGAGTTACTTGGGAAACCATCAATCACTAAAAAAACATTTCTTGTTTTCCATTTGTTCTTAACATGAATTCACAAGATTATTTTAGTTTATTATTGAGATAGATGTTAAAGTCTTCTCTTTATGTTTTTTGGAAAATATACGAAATAAGTTCAATTAATAGTGTGTAAGTTTTAGTATTTAAAACGTTTTGGCGTAATATTTTTAAATTTCATATAAAATGTCACAAATAAATGTACTAAATTTATAGCAGGTGCATACATATAATATAAAATTATTTAAAATATACATTAGAAATAGTTAAAAAAACATTAAGAACTATCAATTTTTATACTAATGTATTTTTACGATACTTCTGACACATTTTAAATAATTTTATACTATATGTATGCATGTTCAAGTAATTTTAGTACATTTATGTGGGTTTTTAATTTGAATTTTAATTATTTACTTAACTCGAATTTTAACTTTCATTTATAGTATTTTTAATTTCATTTTATAGTATTTTTAATTTCATTTTATTTTCATTTCTCTAGAGGTTTACGGATGGTTGACGGTTCTATTTTCTTACTTAATAAGAAAAATATATTTAGAAGTTTTTATTAAAAATAAATCTAATAACGTTACAATGGAAAAGATTCTGGTATGCATGTAGCTGTAACATTTTAAGTTATAAAAATGAACAACGTAAAGGGGCGAAGTGATTAGCCGAAATACTTGACGCTAACTCAAAACTGATGAGATGACTAAAAAAGACAGCAGTTCTGATGTTTTGAAGTCTTGAATTGTTTGTTACAAACATAAGAAACTAATTTTATAATCTGTAGATAGTTGCGCATAAAATTATGCAACATTATGGTGTGGTATGTAGGGAGAGGGGGGGAGGGATCAGACACTATTTGAGAAAGCAATGGTGGTTAAAAATATCTTTAAAAAAATTTATTATGTAAATCATGTAATATAGTAGTAATAAAAATAATAATTAAAAAAACACAATCGAAATTGTTAACCAAGTTGTATATGCGTCTTTCTTTCTTTCTTCTTCTTCTTCTTCTTTTTTTTTTTTTTTTTTTTTTTTTTTTTTTAAGAAACATGCAGTTATTTATTTATTTTGCATTCTACATTATTCTAATCTCACAATAGCTTGACACATTGTTATTTACTTAATTCTTGTAAAGCAAAGGCCATTTTTGAAGGAAAAAAAAATCTGTAAAACAGGGTCATTTCTTTCAGTTCTACGTATAGTATAAAGACAGAAAACATTAAAATAAAAAACAATACCGTGCTAAAATGTTGTGTTTAAATTCAGTAAACAATACAAACAACAATCTGTTCACAATTTGGATTCAGAAAACTTTTGAACACGAATAAACTTTATAGTTTCTTATTGTTTTCAAAATAGAAATTAAATAAAGGAAATGTCTGAGAAAGAAATGTTACCATAGTTCTGGTCAAAGTAAATACGTATAGTAAATATTTATTTATATATGTATAATGAAAAAAAACTCTAGAAGATTAATTTCTACCCTATGCAAATAAAATTTTAATAAAACGATTTTGTGAAATGACTGACTATATTTCACTTATATTTCTCCTACAATATGAAATGTTTGAGAGTGAAATTAACACCAATTATCCGTATTAATCCATAGGTGTCAAATGTAATAAATAGAAATTTAAAATTTGAAATAATTATCGGAGATATTTTTTTTCTAATTTTAAAGGCATTTCTGTAATGGTGGCAAATAAATTACTTCATTTTTGCGGTCAAAAGGAAGAGAAGGGAAAAACTATAGCATTTATTATAATTCTTCTTTTTCTAATTTTCAAATTTAAATTTAAACTATATTTTGTTTCAATCAATATTGAAGCAATAATGTGATTAAATTACGTCTTTCAGTAAAATTTAATAAATAAATAAAATGATAAAAACTTTTTTCTCATTTCGATCGTCAGGGATCAGTTTACTTCATAAACCAAAAATCGTCTGTCATCTTTAACTTTTACATGAATTCCATAGAAATAAAAAGTAAATAAATTGGAAAAAAGAGAAAAAAATATCAAAACAATTATTAGATTTTTTTTTCTTTGTCATTTCCAAATTGATATTGAAAAATAAATATATAAAGAGTATCCATTAATCCGATTTTAATCTTTAAAGTCGAGGAGGGGAAACTTGTTGTGTATGCATATATTATACTAATATACTTATATTACATGAAGTTCTTGGAGATTAATATACAGGGGTAATATTATAACTATATAACCTTTATACAGTATAATTTAAAATTTTGATTGCACTAATTTATTTTATTTTTTTTTCATCGTACTTAAGACAACGAACTGTATTTTTTTATTTAAATTGATATTGTTTATACCTAGAGAATAATTAACCAAATATTTTATTAAAACTTTAGTTAAGTTAACAATACTATTTTTTCTAGTAAGTAATTCTAAAGCATAGTTCTTATTTTTTATATACGTTGAAAGGCAGCCGAAGTATAAAAATAACAACTTATTCTGTGTCAAAGTTTTCAGCATTAAATTGGTTAAGTTATCCAAACAAGAATGTTTGTTCAAAAAAAAAATATTTCTTTTTTTTTTTTTAACGAAAACAAGTTTCTGAAGTTAGTTTCTTATTATTTTTCAAAAAGTAAATTAAATATCAGGAGCGTCAGTGAAAGAAATAATTTCATAGTTCTGCTGACAACGTAACTAAATGTTTCGCACTATACCAGCACAAAACATTCGCATAAGACAAAATGATCTTAAAATAAGTATAAACTTGAGAGGTGAAAGTAATTATGAAAGAAAATTTCAAACTTTTCTTGTCTCTTCAAGAAAGAATTTTCTGTCTCTGAAATTGTTAACTCTTACTTTGATGTAATAAGTCACCAGTTTCTTAGATCTTACAAAGGTGAATCAAGTATATGCGTTACATTTGAAAGAATTCGGATATAAGATGGTTATTTGCTACTTAAGAATGTACGTTGGAATTCAGCCGAAACATAAAAAAAAATATATATATATATATATCCTGTGTCAAAGTTTTCAGCATTAAATTTCAGCAAAAAACAGCGAAATATATATTTTTTAAAATTTAAACTAATGCTGCTTTTACCCAGAACATAATTAACAAAAAAATTTATTTATTTAACAGAATTTCTACAAAATTAACGACACTATTTTTTCTAGTAAGTAATTCTAAAGCATAGTCATACTTTTTTTATGGGTATACGTTGAAATGCAGGCGAAACAAAAAAATAACAAATTATTCTTTGTCAAAGTTTTCAGCTTTAAATTCGTAAAGTTATCCAAACAAGAATCTTTGTTCAAAACAATATATTACTTTTTTTAATAACGAAAACAAGCTTTTAAAGTTAGTTTCTTATTATTTTTTAAAAAGTAAATTAAATATCAGGAGCGTGAGTGAAAGAAATAATTTCAGTGTTCTGCTGACAAAGTAACTAAATGTTACTGCTCGCTATGCCAGCACAAAACATTCACAGAAGACAAAATGATCTTAAAATAAGTATAAACTTGAGAAGTGAAAACACTTATGAAAGAAGATTTCAAACTCTTCTTTCTCTTCAAGAAATAGTTTTCTGTCTTTGAAATTGTTAACACATACTTCGATGTAATAAGTCAGAAGGTTCTTAAGATCTTACAAAGGTGAATCAAATAGGTGTGTTATATTTGAAAAAATATACAGATATACGATGGTTATTTAAGAATGGTCAGTTAAGAATCTTGAAATTGTTACGCAATATTTCTAGTATATAAGGTATTAAGTTTATTTTTCGCTGTTATGTGTTCATTTTATATGTTTCTTTAAAATATTTCTGCCAAAATATGCAAAGTATTCATATTTTACTGTACTGTGAAACGTGCTCTGTCTGTTTAGAAATTCGTTAGTTTGATTTTAAAATTTAAACATTAATATATAGATCGATCGAACTACAGTGAAAATTGAATAGTTAATTTTTTATTGCATTAAAGTTCTTCAAGATTAATAATACATTAATAAATCCTTGAAGATTAATATACAGATAATACTATAACAATATAGCCTTTATACAGTATAATTTAAAACTTTGAATGCAATAAGTTGCTTTACTTCTTTTAATCGTATTAAAACAGCGAAACGTATATATTTTTAAATTTAAACTGATGCTGTTTTTACCCAGAACGTAATTAGCCAAAAACTTTATTTAACTAACAAAATTTCTACAAAACTAACAACACTCTTTTTTTTCTAGTAAATAATTTTAAAATCATAGTTGTCATTTTTTTATATATATGTCGATATAGCGAGCCCATAGCAACAGGCTTGCTTCAGATAGATTTGGCCGACTTGGCATCTGCTCCGTATCAAAGTACAACACGTGGACGCCCTTGGTAACAGCCACGTGTGAAGTAAATGTTGCATAGTCAGCACTTTCTCACGAAAGGGCCTCAGCAACAGTACAGAAGAAGCAGAAGGATGCCGTATCCAGCTAGGTGAAGACGTGCTCAACCGAGCTCTAGCTGAAAAGGCCGGAGATGCCCCTTAATCTTTTACTTTACTAATTTTTCCCTTGTAAATATTTTATAATAATTAAGAACTATTAAAGTTATGTGACATTACCCCTGGCCTCCTTCATTGATATATATATACGTTAAAATGCAGCCGAAACATGAAAATAAATAATTATTGTGTTTCAAAGTTTTCAGCATTAAATTCGTAAAGTTATGGAAACATGCATCTTTCTTCAAAACAAAATACTATTACTTTTTTTGAACGAAAACGAGCATCTGAAGTTCGTTTCTTATTAGTTTTTAAAAAGTAAATTAAATATCAGGAGCATGAGGGAAAGAAATAATTTCATAGTTCTGCGAACAAAGTAACTAAAGATTTCACGCTATACCTTCACAACAAACTCTCAGAAGACAAAATGATCTTAAAATAAGTATAATTAAGTATATATAAAGTTGAGAAGTGAAAACACTTATGAAAGAACATTTCAAACTCTTCCTGTCTCTTCAAGAAAGAGTTTTCTGTGTTCGAAATTGTTAACACTTATTTCGATGTAATAAATCAGCAATTTCTTAGGTCTTGCGAAGGTGAATCTAATACATCTATTCCATTTGAATGCATTCGGATATAGTATCCTTATTTGCCACTTAAGAATGTTAAAATTGTTACGCAATATTTCAAGTGTATAAGGTATTAATTTTATTTTTTCGCTGTTTTGTGTTCATTTTATTATGAACCTTTTTAAACTATTTCTGCAGAAATATGTAAAGTATTCACGTTTCACTTTACTATAGAATGTGTTCTGTTTGTTTAGAAATTCGATAATTTTATTTTAAAATTGAAATAGTAATGCATAGATAGATCAAACTACAGCGAACATCGAATAGATATTTTTTATAGCAATAAAATTCATGATTAATATACAGGTAATACTATAACAATATATCTTTTATACAGCATAATTTTAAATTTTGATTGCACTAAGTTTCTTTACTTATTTTAATCGCGCTTAAAACAACAAAATTTATATATTTAAAATTAAATTAAAGTTGTTTTTACCTAGAAAAAAATTGGCCAAAAACTTTATTTAACTAACAAAACTGCTATAAAACTAACGACACTATTTTTTCTAGTACGTAACTCAAAAGCATAGTTATTATTATTTTTTTAATATGCTTTGAAATGCAGCCGAAACATGAAAATAACAAATTACTCCGTGACAAAGTTTTCAGCATTAAATTCGTAAACTTATCCAAACAAGAATCTTTGTCCAAAACAAAATATTACTTTTTTTTGAACGAAAACAAGATTTTGAAGTTAGTTTCTTATTATTTTTTAAATAGTAAATTAAATATCAGGAGCGTATGTGAAAGAAATAATTTCATAGTTCTGCTGACAAAGTAACTAAATATTTCGTGCTATACCCGCACAGAACACTCACAGAAGACAAAATGATCTTAAAATAAGTATAAACTTGAGAAGTGAAAGCACTTATGAAAGAAGATTTCAAACTTCTCCTGTCTCCTCAAGAAAGAGTTTTCTGTCTTTGAAATTATTAACACTTATTTTGATGTAATAAGTCAGCACAGTTTCTTAAGTTCTTACAAAGGTGAATCAAATATATGTGTTACATTTGAAAGAATACGGATACATGATGGTTAGTTGCCACTTAAGAATGTTAAACAATATTTCAAGTATATGAGATACTAAGTTTATTTTTCGCTGTTTTATGTTCATTTTATATACCTCTTAAAAACATTTCTGAGAAAATATGCGAAGCATTCATGTTTTATTTTACTATAGAATGTGCTCTATTTGTTTAGAAATTCGTTAATTTGATTTTTAAATTTAAATAATAATGCATAGATCGATCAAACTGTAGCAAATTAACCATCAGATAGACAATTGCTTGTAGTTTAAAAATTACATTACGTTTACTAAATGGCATACATATAGAGTAGTTATTTTTTTATAACGCATTATTGTATAAATAAATGACGTCTGAATATTGCTTCAATCAAGGATCAACCGAAACTGAATTTCAGTCATCGTCTTATTTTCGCCCGAAAAAGAAAACGAAAGAAAAAAATTAATTAATACAACATAAATATACATAACTATTAATTAATTATAATTATACAATGGTCCAAATTGGCTCTCTCTACCTGTTACTCAAACATTTTATTTTCATGTAAAATAAAGTGTGTGTAATTATGAATGACACAAAGGGATTACCTAATTATACATATTTCATTAATTATCAGCAGTGAAATTGCACTTGAAATCATTGAATATTTAAATTATCACTTGCTATCTTAAGCGTAGAACCAACATTGGCCAAAATGTCCAAGCTCGGGATCGAACCTGGAACCCAACCCTTGAAATAGCGCTCCCAGTGCTCTACCATTTAAGCTACGTTGACGATGCCCAGCTTGCCATTTCTCACTTCTTTATATCGGTAAGGCTGCACTGCAGCACTAGATGGAAGTCTTCATGGAACTCTTCATTGTGTGCTCATGAAGACTTCCATCTAGTGCTGCAGTGCACCCTTACTGACATATAGGAGTGAGAAATGCCAAGTTGCGCATCGTCCTCGTAACTTAAATGGTAGAGCACTTGGAGCGCTATTCCAATGGATCCGGGTTCGATCCCCGGCTTGCACATTTTTCCCAATGTTGGTTCTACGCTTAGATAGCAAGTGATAATTTAAATATTATATGTATTTCATCTAATAAAAAAAGTTTTTCTTGTACATACTTCGATTTACTTTTTATAATGGTTTTGTAAATGATCATCTGTTTCTTTCTCAAAGAGTATTGAAAACACGTCTACTGTTTCAAAGTAGAAATTGTCTGTTATAATTAGATTCTGCACATTTTAATGAGCACATGAAAAGCATCCAGTGTCACGAAAACCTGAAGAGACAACAAAAGCGGGACAGCGGATTATTTCATTTGGCATTAATCATATTTTTAGGCCTTTGTAATCCTAAAGGTCTATTTTCCTGCCAAACCTCGCTGATGTCGACAATATTTCATTAGGTATCGCGAAATTTTAGAAAATATTGACAAGTTTGAAACTTTGTTTACTGCCAGCTATTCAGCATCTTAATAACTATATCAACATTTCATTTCCATCGAAATGCATTTACCAGTAATAATCCAAAATGACCCACTAATCTAATTTTCTCGAACATGTAACCTAGTCTAATGGTATTATTCTCAGTGATACAAAAGATTAAGCATATCACAAAATTTTAAGTATTATAAATTCAAAACTTATAAATGTATGAAACATTCCGATAATGTTTAATCATGAAACAAATTGCATCTACATTCTGTATGAATTTTCGGTTATTCAAAGGCAAAGTTTCCATTAGCAAATTGTGATTTCTATCAAAATATCCGCATTAAATGGTATTTCCATTTCCTTTTAAAATATTTATCGAGCATTTTCACTTAAAAATTTATGAGAATTTAAAACGTGTTAAATTCTTTTAGACAAAACTTCTTCTTAAATCGACCATGTGCCTGAAATTAAAGTTCAATTAAGACTTTCCTCGCATTTTCAGATTTCCCTTTCACTTGAAGCACGTGTCTTCAAAAATCAATTTCACCATTTTGAGGCTGTTTGTTGCCACCCTTTCGTTGACATTACTTCCCCCGAAACCTTTAAAAATCTCACCCCAAATTCCAATAAGTATCCGTTGTCTGTGAATTCGTGGAATCGTTATCGTTTCGGAATTAGTTTTGGCACCGTAAACTGTTTTCCGCCAATAATGTCTTTGAAAATTGCGAAATGTTAAGATAACACTTCGAATCTGTGTTAAAATAGCGCTGTTAAATTCGTTAAACAGTAATTTATTTTCATTTTCTGCAAATTGGGAAAGAAAATTTTAGTTGCATGTATCACTTTTTAATTTTCTGTATCGGATAAGGCATTTTTAGACCTGCTGAGATCGATTATTTCCAATTTCGCTAAGTTATTATTGCTGTTCTTCAATAAAAGCTAATTATTTACACATTACTAAATATTTACTGACTGTAAATTTATGATAATTTGTTTGTGAAGGTTGTATACATTAATATCAGCATACATTTAGCAAAAAATTGATAAAAATTAAAAATAACTTTAATAAATGAATAAAAACGGTTTCAAAAATATGTTATTCAACACATACTTTGCCAGGTATCTGAACCAAGAATCTTCAACATATCAGGTAACGCAGTAGCAGCAAAACTAAAAAATAAGTAAAAACTGCATTAATCCTGCAAAGTTCGATGCATTGTATTTTTACATTTACATATTATCTTCATTCGATTTGCTTTCTTTTTTTAGATGTGTCACTTTACGAATATATCTGTGATGCATTATATAATATTATAGGATTGCTAGTGTTGACTCTAGAATAAAAAAAGTCGCCGGGCAGGAATTTTCAAAGAGGGGACATTTTTATCATAAGGATACATTTTTATCATCAGGATACATTTTTTTCAAAAAGGGAACACTATTCTAAAAAGGACGCTTTTTTTTTTTCGAAAAGATCACGCTTGTACCTTGATCACCAAAAATATTTTGAGCTGGTTTGTTTAGAACCCTAAAGAATTTGCGATAATTTCCCAGGATCAAATGAATTGCCACGGGGCACATAAGAAATATTAAAAAAGGCCACAGGGTGCATAAAATAAATAAAAAAGACCACCAGGCGCATAAATAATAATAATAAAATGGGGTGGTGAGAACGCCAATTTTATCCATTCTTGTGTCTTTTTAAAAGTAAAAAATAAAAATATCAAATTCCGTTTTTGAAATTTCAAAATTTCATATGAATATAAATTAAAGATGTATTAAAAAAGAAAAAAAAACAGTTTTAAAAGTAAGAGATTGAAATATAAAATTCCACGGTCAAAATTTAACACGAATACGCCTTAGAAATGTCCTAAAAAATTGCCATCAACAGTTTGTATATTTGTGATACATTTTCTGACTCATTTTTAAAAGTACAAATTTGTAACTTTGTGACGTAATTTTTGAAGAGATGTATAAGTAGCCGTGTGTTTTAAGTTTCCGTTCCATTAATTAGAATTTGATACATAAACAAATATTTTCTTAATACGATCAACTCTCTCGCTTCTGTAAATTTGAACAAGCATTTTTTGAAATGTATCCTGCTTTATCAAAAAATCGAGTAAGCACTGCATATTATATAGTTTCTAAAAAAGGAAATCTGAAGAATGCGTTTGAGAACAAAAATGAATTTAAAAATGAGTTGAATTTAAAACCGATTGAATTAAAACCTCCTTTCCGTGAGCATTTACTAATTTCACAGAGCCCGTTTCTACATTTCCACCGCTTCACGAATTCTATGTATTTAATAAATGATCCATAATTTTGCGGAGACGGAGATATACATAGATCTATAGTTAGTCTGCGGCCATTAATTGCATTCTCATGGCCTGCTTATCCGAAACATGTCAAGTCCAGATATAAATAAGCTAAAGATGATGCTTTGCGTAACTATTGGTTATTAATTCGTACCTCTGGCTCGGAAACTGATCGGTGAAAGATGGGAAGAAGATTGATTCGTAAGCGTGGATTGATACCTATGTATATTCAATTAATTCTGTGCTCTCCGGGTATCACTGATTATTAATAGTTGGAAAATATTTTGTTTGGAGTAAGTTATGAGTTTGGGAGATTTGAATATGTTCTTATGCAGTCGATTCTCGGTTAAGGTTGTCCGTAATATTGGTGTTGATTCGAACTGAGATATTTGTTCATTCCAGCATCCATTGTTATAACTCTATAACCGCTGTCATAATCTTGTACAATTTGAATCTTTTCCGTTTATTAATTCGAACATTTTGATTTATAATATTTTCTGCATTTATTGTTCAATTAAAGATGTAAATTAGCATATTGTCTATTTTGCACACAGAAAAGTATTTTTAATATAATTGATATTTATCATTAATTTACATTTATCCGTGAGAAATCGTGGTTAAGTAGAGTTTTATTTAGTGTCGCTTGGTTATTTCTAGCAATTATATTAATAGCATGTTTCAGTCAATAAAAAAAAAGAAAGAAAGAAAGAATTAGAAAAGAAAGTGGTTTTAACTGGTGGAAAATATTTTGTTTGGAGTAAGTTATGAGTTTGGGAGATTTGAATATATTCTTATACAGTCGATTCTCGATGAAGATAATTCGTAATATTGATGTTGATTTGAACACAGATATTTATTCATTTAATAATCCGTTGTCTTAACACTGTTATAATTTTATATAATTTGAATATTTGAACTTTTTTTCGTTTGGTCATTCGAATATTTTGAGTTACGATGTTTCCAGCATTTATCGTTTATAAAATTATGTAAAGTGGTTAAATTAATTATATAAATTAATTATGCAATTAACTATGACTTGCGTCTGTGTATGAAAAAAAGCCAGTGGTTTTAATTGCTGTAAAGTTATATTAAAGTTAGTTTTGTAAGTTTTTTAAAAAAGGTAGGGGGGGGAGGGAAATCTTTGCTTTACGAAAAATATTTTGTTTAACGTATTAAACAAGATGTACTTATTTTTTAAAAAGTGTATTACTCTTGCTCTTTGATTTTTCGTTTTGAGTGCTCAAGTTTACTCAAATAATCAATATTGAAAATAGAAGTTATAGAAAAGCTTTTCCCTAATTATTATTTTACATCAGTTTATACACCTTTAAATTATAAAATTTTCGAAGGCAAATGTCGTTGGTTTATTTTAACAAATTCTTTTATGTTCGTTGTCCAAAAAATTGATTTAAAAAAATCTGTTGTTTTTTAATCACTAATATAACAAAAAGTAGTTGGATGTAACAATCTCAACTTTTCTCATATCCCATACATATTAATATTTCAAAATTCGCTATCACAGTGCCAAAATTAAACGGCAATCTGTTCTGATCATGAGGATTTTAAATAAATGAAATTCCGCTCATTAGTTCTTGAGATACGACTGTCATGAAATCATGTAAATCCTGCAAAATTGAGCATAACAGCGCCACCTGTTGGGCGATTTATACCAAAAGGTAATCAGCAACAATTTATATCAGAAACTAACTAAATATAATTTTTTATTGAATTTAGTGCTTTTATTAAACTTCATTCTTGAGATAGAGCGTCCACAAAATTTGTCTCACAGGCAGACATTTTTTAAAAACTTGTTTTTCGGAATCTCTGATATATAAAACGTGTAAATCGGCCGTAAATTGGAGTTCGAAAATTTTCACGAAGCCAATACTTTCTTCTTGTAAAGATAGCAGAAAGTAAAAGATTTACATTCAAACAATTGAATTGTTTTTTTTTTTTTTTTAATCAAAACGCACATTCTGTGTTAAAAGAGAAAAAACTTCATTTTAAAATTATGATAATGCATTTTTAAATAAATTTTTTCTTGTTAACTTTACATCTTCATACATTTCCTCTTAATTTAACTTTGAAGAGGAAATAACAGAATTATTAAAGATATTTAGCTCGTTCCGGTTGCAAATTAATGTTTTTCCATTCTTTACTTCTCTGGCATTAACCCCCTTCCCCTTTTTTATGCATTGTATTTATCTTTTTTTTTTTTTTTTTTTTTTTTTTTTTTTTTTTTTTTTTAAATCCGTGCGTATACTTGCTTGCCTGGAGCTACCAAAACTCAGACGTTACGCCAGGTTACGATCTTTTTTCTCTTTTTTTTTTTCTTCCATATAAAGATACTTTATTTACACACGGTTTCTTCACTTATAAGATTTTTTTATTGTCAGTTATATACTTAAGGTGAATTTTTACGAGCACTCCCCAGAAAAATAGAAAGAAAATAAAAAAAGAAAACTTCGTATAAAAATAAATAAATGTATAAATGAATGAAAATAATGCTACAACATGTGGTAAAACTGACGTGGGCCGTAAATTTCTACAACTTGATGGACTGTTGTTTTATCGGTTTCTGCTGTGATAACTGTTTAAAACGTGTTTGGGGATGGCCGCATATAATTTATGGTGTATTTTTGTTGTCAGTGAAAACTTAACAATGTAACGCAAGAAAATAAAATATTTGCAAAACCCTTTTTATCTTCTCGTTCGATTGCGAGAAAAATAGCTGTTATTTTTCTATTGATATTCCACCAGACAGCTATAGTCCAAAAATGTTTACTTTTATATTTTAAAAAACTGCCAGGCAGACTGCATTTTTCGCAACTTAAAAAAACATTCATTTTTGTTAGTGTATATATTTATACCTCCTAAGTCTTTATATTTTTAATAGGGTTGTTCTTCGGTCTAAGAGGACTCGGTATACATTGAAATTTTTTTTTTTTAAATTAAGCATTTTAAGGTACATTTTGGCATAATAATAAAGGACTCAATGAACGAAAATGATTCTATCAAAAAATTGTTCGATTCGCCTGGCAAAATTTGAAATACTTACTTTTTTTAAAGAAATTTTAAGTTAATTTCAAAATGTATCTTCTTATAAAATTTTGAAAATTTTGTGATATTTTTTCTTTTTTTTTTTTTTTCTTTTTTTTTTCTTTTCTTGGGGGGGGGGGGGGGGAGAGGTTATAAAAATATTTTTAAAAGTGTGCTGTATAATTTTAAGTATTGGATTTATCATAAGTTAACTAGAGTACCGTTATTCAGAAACTATGTGATAGAAAGACGTTTTCTATTTTTTGGCAAAAGCAATAGACTGGGAGGCGGCAGCACAGACAATCACCTGATCGAGTCCACGGCTGAAATTGCAGAATCAGTTTAAACTCAATTAGCATATTTAAACGCAATCGGTCTTCCAAGTCATATTTTGGAGGAAAGCGCTTGAAAAAATAATTTTAGAGGTAGACTCATAAATTTACCATAGTGTTTTTATGCTCCCGGTATTTCATATTTCCATGGGGAATATGAACCTTCCCCACCATACCTTTCGGTGCTTAGAAGTACTGAAATAAGAAAAGATATATATTTCTTCATTTAACGTAGCCCAGTTTATTTCGATTTAGCTAAAATTATTACAATGTTATGTGAAATAGAAATAAAATTGTTTACTGTTCCAATACTGCTTAAGAATAAATTACTAATAGAAATTTTTTGCCATATTTTTATTAGTAATTAAAAAAATCAATTTAATACAATTTCTATACAAATTATATTAAATTACATTAATTTTCTACGGGAATAGTTTTACCGAAAAAAAAAAAAACGCAATAACTTTAAATGTATGACACTGAAATGATTTGATTTGATTTTTATTTTTTGAATAGTTAAAATTGATTAAAACACGACACGACATAAAAGAGAAAAATAAATAAAAGGAAAATTAATTATTTCTTAACAATAAAAACAATAACGATTTGAAACACAGTTGCATTAGAATACATGTATTTTTTATTTTAATAATAGTTAAAATAAATCGTAATATAACATTGTATTCACAAATTATTCGCAATAAAAAATAAATGTTAATTAAAAATTTTATAAATTATAACTTAGAATAAAAGAACTTTTTATATAAAATAATGCTGAAAAGAAAGGCTTACATAAAAAGAGCAGGAATAATATTGATTTTAGTTTTCCATGATATGTTAAATAAATAATAAATTAATGTAGTATATTTTGGAAAAGCAAAATAAAAGACTATACAACAGAATCCATAAAATCCATTAAATACAAGTAGTTTGAAAACAAGTAAAACTTTTAAGTCTTTGAAAAATGACAATATATGACGCAAAGTGGAAAACACGGGTCGATTTGAAATCGCTTCAGTAGTCAGTATTTCAAATTTTATATATTTTATTTAAAAAAAAAAAAAAAAAAAGGATTTTGAAAAAAGAAAAGAAAAAAAACTTGATCTTTCGGAATTGAACAACTTTTAAATATTTTAATTTTATTACTTTAACTCAATGGCCGATGCATGATAACACACCTTTTTTCAATAAAATCTTTAAAAACTGATGTAAAACGCTATGGGACACAATTATCCATTTATTTTTAAAAAAGTAAAATTTTTAATATCAAAATAAATTAATCACTTTCAAATGTATAAAATCAAATTAAACAAAACTTACAATGACCTCAAAATGTCCAATATTTTAACAATTTTTAATTATTTTTTCTTCGTCATTAAATAAGTAATTATCTAATATAAAATACAGCTTTTTTTTTTTTTTTTTTTTTTGAAAATTTTTACATTGTTTTCTTTAAAAGATCATAATGTTTACCCTTAGTTTCTAAGAATTCATAAGATCACCCCTTTAAAATAGTTTAAATTAATTAGTAAAAAACTTTTATTTAAAATAATAAGCATTAAACATATGATTTTTTTTCTTTTCTAATTGACAATTAAACATTCATTAAACCAATTTTTAAAATATTAAATATAATAATGATGAAGTTTAAAACAACTGCAAAAGATATTTTTAAATAAACTCTTTTGTTATTAAATAATTGAATAGACACTTTTTAATGTTAAGTAACAGGAAATATTTACCAGCATAAAGAAAATGACTCTCTGTAAAATAATAATTGCATAAATTTTAAGAATAATAGATACATTAGAATAAGCTTTTCCATTTTTTTCGGTTAAAATATATTACTTTCGGCATAAAATACATGATTTTTCAATGGAAAATAAACTTAAAATATATAACACAATAATTAAAAAAAAAAAAAAAATTAAGTAAATAAAACCTAAACCTATAATGATTTCATAAATAGAATTTTTCAAATATTTTTTGTCTTTTCCTTAAAAATTAGAATTATTAATAATTCAACATTAAATGTAGTCCCTTTCCCCCCAGTAAAAGCAAATAAAATGGCTAAGAAATGAAATAAATTACTGTCCCTTTTTTTTACATTAACAGATTACGCAAATAATGTCTTACATCTGGATAACAAATAGTAATTTATTTTAATTATTTTTACTACATTGCAGAAAATGAATACCACTTAAAGAGACGCTTAAAGAAAAAGAGCAATTAACTGTTAGAAAATTTAAATAAACAGCGATATAAACATTATTTCGATAGCTCTTCAAAATATCAAAAGAAATAAGGATAAGGCACTTGATATTGTCAAAGTCAATAATATTTAAATACTTTTATTTTTTTTTTATTATTATTTAATGAAATCGTTAGCTTTAATACAATAATATGTTTTCTTTAACGACTGAGAAAAGGCGTAACTTGTTTTCTTTATAACAGTTACATAAATAGCGCAGATTTAATAAGTAACATGTTTTATTACTATTATTATTAAATTGAATAAACATAACCATTCAGATGTATTATTGCTGATGGCAGTTTCTTGAATAATGTTTTTAAATCGATAACGCATTCTTGAATTAAAATGTTTTAAAGGGTCAATCCATTTCAAGCGGTCCAGAAAATATTTTTTTGGTCGCTCGACCATTTTTAAAAAATCTGAAATTTTTTGTACAACAACCCTAACATGACGGAAGTTTTAAATGACCGTTCTTTTAATTTTACTATTTTTTGTTTGTGCATGGCGGCCATCTTTGTTTCATCGTGTGCAGCGATTTTCTCAGATACTAGGATACACAAAATTGTAAATATCTCGTCTTCTATTTTCCCAATTGAAATGGGGTTTGCAGCATTTTGTTCAGAATAAAATAGGCTAAATATACAGGGATAGAAAAATTTTGAAAAATAAATTTTTACAAGTGAAATTTTAGCACAAAATGTACGATTTTTTCCAAAATCTATCCTTTTGCAAGAGGAAAACTTTCATGCAAGAGCAACTGTCAACCTTACACAATTTTTTCTACAAATAGGTCAAAAGTACGTGTACTCATACACCGAGTCACAGATCTGGGAGTTAATTTCTCTTTGCGAAAAAAATTCCGAAATTCGTCAAAAATTTCAAAAATCGCACTTTTTAGGCTTTGATATCTCTGGTGGGGCACGAGATAAAAATCTGAAATTTTGGCCTGTGATAGTATTGTGCAGTAGCGTTATGTACAAAAAATTTCAAGAAGGAGATTTGACTACAAGCTGAGATATGACATGGAAAATATGTGAAAACAATACTGTCAAACTATTGTAAACCTACTATGTAATTGTTCAACAAGATTGTCAACCTTGCACAATTTTTTCTATAAATAGGTCAGAAGTGTGTGTACTCATACACCAAGTCGCATATCTTGGAAATAATTTCTCTTTCCGAAAAAAATTCCGAAATTCGTCGAAAATTTCAAAAATCGCACTTTTTAGGCTTTGATATCTCTGGTGGAGCACGAGATAAAAATCTGAAATTCTGGCCTTTGATAGTATTATATAGTAGTGTTATGTACAAAAAATTTCAAGAAGGAGATTTGACTACAAGCTGAGATACGGTGATTAAAGAAATGTTAAGAAATGCTATTACGAGTACATTAGGAGAAATGAGATTAGTCTCTTTTATTACAATATTTACCCAGAAAATATCGTTTGTTGAAAACAGTTAAATAATAAGCATTTAATTTACAAAATACTATATATGCTCAACAAAGAGCTTAACAATATTTACGAGAGATGTTATGAGTTCGACCAGTTACTGTTATCAGTCCATCAGGCTGTTCTTTCTAAAAATTTTATTTGAAGCCCCCCAAGTCTTGTCATCCCTTGTTAACTTGAATGAAATTCTCTAGGTTTAATAATTGAAGCCATGTCAACTCGATCGATTGCAATTCATTGTCTGTAATTTACTTTTCCTGAAATGTGTTCCGAGTAAAATTATTGCAATAGCATTTCTAGTAGATTTGTTCATCTGGGCAAATAGTGTATTGGCTTAGCATACATTCTGAATTGTTTAAATCTCACAGAAGCATTTGAAAAAGATATTTGTAACTAACATTTCACTTTGTACCATAAATAATTAATTTAAAATTTTGAAGGTATAACCAATTACATAGTATGTTACAATAGTTTGGCAGTATTGTTTTCACGTATTGTCCATGTCATATCTCAGCTTGTAGTCAAATCTCCTTCTTGAAATTTTTTGTACATAACACTACTACACAATACTATCAAAGGCCAGAATTTCAGATTTTTATCTCGTGCTCCACCAGAGGTATCAAAGCCTAAAAAGTGCGATTTTTGAAATTTTCGACGAATTTCGGAATTTTTTTTTCGCAAAGCGAAATCATTTCCCAGATCTGGGACTTGGTGTATGAGTACACGCACTTTTGACCTATTTGTAGAAAAGATTGTGCAAGGTTGACAGTCTTGTTGAACAATTACATAGTAGGTTTACAATAGTTTGGTAGTATTGTTTTCACATATTTTCCATGTCATATCTCAGCTTGTAGTTAAATCTCCTTCTTGAAATTTTTTGTACATAATGCTACTACACGATAATATCATAGGCCAAAATTTCAGATTTTTATCTCGTGCCCCACCAGAGATATCAAAGCGTAAAAAGTGCGATTTTTGAAATTTTTGCCGAATTTCGGAATTTTTTTCGCAAAGAGAAATTAACTCCCAGATCTGGGACTTGGTGTATGAGTACACGCACTTTTGACTTATTTGTAGAAAAAATTGTGTAAGGTTGACAGTTTCCCTTGCATGAAAATTTTCCTCTTGCAAACGGATAGATTTTGGAAAAAATCGTAAATTTTGTGCGAAAATTTCAATTGTAAAAATTTATTTTTCAAAATTTTTCTTACACCGTATATTTAGCCTATTTTATTCTGAACAAAATGCTGCAAACTCCATTTCAATTGGGAAAATAGAATACGAGATATTTACAATTTTGTGTATCCTAGTATCTGAGAAAATCGCTGCACACGATGAAACAAAGATGGCCGCCATGCACAAACAAAAATTAGTAGAATTAAAATAATGGTCATTTTGAACTTCCATTATGTTAGGGTTGTTGTACAAAAAATTTCAGATTTTTAAAAATAGTCGAGCGACCAGTGCTGGACCACTTGAAATGGATTGACCCTAAAAGCATTAAGAATAATTGCAAAATATGATTAAATTTTGAAAATGCGTCAGTTAAAATTATTTAACAGGTTATTAAACTGGAGATTTTAACACACACCCACATATATATTATTGTTAATCGCAAGATAATTTGATGTATTGCAGCTATTTTTGGATTTTTTCCACTTTGAGCCCATTTCGGCATACTCATAATTTTATAATTTTTAAATACATTATTTTATTGCTGCGCTGCGCCGCGCATGAATTGATGTATTTCTCTAACAGGTGTAAATTTTCCATTTTTCAGGGAAAAAATTCCTGGCTAGGATTCGAACCAGGGATGTATTGGCTGAAGCCGCCAATGCTCTTCCAACTGAGCCATACCGGACACGAACGATGGAGGACTATTTCACCCAATCAACCTCAACGATCACACGGTTCGAATCCTGGCCCGGACTTTATTCACCCAAAAATGAAAAATGGAAAATTTACATCTGTTATAATCAATTTACCGATTGAATAATCGTGTTTAAAATTAATCTAATGTAATTTCTTATGCAGCGATTTTCTGCAGTTCCATATCGTCATCGTTGAGGTTAATTGGGTGAAATAGTCCTCCAGCGTTTGCGTCCGGTATGGCGCAATTGGAAGAGCATTGGCGGCTTCTGCCAATACATCCCTGGTTCGAATCCTGGCCCGGACTTTTTTTAACCAAAAATGAAAAATGGAAAATTTACATCTGTTATAATTAATTTACCGATTGAATAATCGTTTTTAAAATTAATCTAATGATGTATTTCTCTCTTTATTTATTTATTTTCGCATCTTTAAACTTGCTGCATATGTTTTTTTTTTTTTTTTTTTTTTTTTTTTTTTTTTTTTTTTTTTTTGTAATTTTTGGTTTTGTTATAATATAAAATCTATCAGATTTAAAATTTATTTTTGTAATGGTTTTGATACATATTTATACCATACAATTCCAATTTATACAATATCATACATACCATTATATACCATACAATTAACAATCTAATTTTCTCATCTTTATATTTAACCAACGAATCTTCAAATCCAATCAGGGAAACTCATTATGAGAACAAACCGGTATAAAAATTTTAAGCAAATCAAATCATTCTGCAAGAAGTAACCGGTTATCTGAATTAAAAGAAGTATTAGAACACCCCCCCCCCGTTACCCCCTTTTATACTTAACGAATGAACCTTTCAAAACAAATGAGAAAGTGACCTAAAGAACCCAAAGAAACCTAAAGAAAACCTAAAGAAAAGTTTGTAGCAAATCAGATATTTCAATCAAGAGTTATTGCGTTGTTTACATACATATATACAGAACTGGCGGTCATATGCTCTCAAACTTTGATAGTCTGTGAACTGAAAATTAAGGAAACAAGAAATTAATATCATCGCAATTTATTTCAACGAATCTTCAAATCCAATCAGGGAAGGTCATTATAAAAACAAACCGGTATAAAAATTTGAAGCAAATCGAATAATTCTGCAAGAAGTAACCGGTTTTCTAAATTAAAGGAGGTATTAGAACCTCCCCCCTTCCCGTTACCCTCTTTTATACTTAACTAATGAACCTTCCAAAACTAATGAGGAAGTGACTTAAAGAACCCAAAGAAACCTAAAGAAAACATAAAGAAAAGTTTGAAACAAATCGGATATTTCAATCAAGAGTTATTGCGTTATGTACATACATATATACAGAACTGGCGGGCACATGTTCTCATACGTTGATAGCCTGTGAGCTAAAAACTAAGAAAACAAATAATTAATATCATTGCAATGTATTTCAAACTTTCAATAAACAGCTTTCGCAAATATTATAGTGTTGTAATTTTTGAAATATGGTCACACTTTATAGAAGCTATTTATGCATAAAAACATAATTGAAGTTCCAGTTAATAATGTCTACATGAACAACATACTTAGATAAACAGTCGGAGAACCCGACAATGACGCAATGACATAAATAGATGCAAACCGTTGTCATGGCAACCAGATTCATTTGTTTGTTTTCCATTTTCCAAAACAGCCATTGTTGATTTTTTTTTTTTTTTTTTTTTTTTTTTTTTTTTTTTTTTAAAGCATATATTTTTTTAGGTAGTGACAAAAAATATATATATCAGATTAAAAGAAAATAGATATGATACTTGACGGGTTAAAGAAAAATGTTATGCTGGCGGAAAAAGCTTTTGAAAAAAATTTGATTATAATAGAAAATTGCTTTGACAATGAGCTTTTATAATTGAAGTAGAAGTGAGACATAAAATATGCTAAATTTAGAACTACCTTTAAAGTCCGACTTGTTAAAAATAAACTACAAACACAAAGAAGAAATTGCTTTGTGACTGTATGTACGATACAGCTAAGAAACAGCTTGTTTAAGGAAATTTCAGTATTAAAAAATATTGATTTTTTGTGCTCTATATAGTTTTTTTGCATAGTTCTTCACTCTTTTTTTTCCACTCTATGTGTCGCAAATTAGGTGTTTGGTAGTTTTTGGTGCTAAAATATTCATGAAATCGTTTGGAAAAACAAAAGAAAAAAATCCTTTTTTTTTTTTTTTACTCTGAATTTGAAGATTTTGATTTGAATCCTTTTGATGATTTATTTATTTATTTCCATCCTACGAAGTTACAAACTTTGAATATATTCTAATTGCAACATTTCATTAATTGATATTCAATTAAGATTTAAAACTATTATTTTTATTTTTATTAGTTACATTTGCATTATTTTTTTAATTTAGTAATTTCTAATTTTTAACCTGATATTTAAAAACCATTCTTTGTTGTTTTTAACTCTATTTTGTTTTGTAGTCTCAATTATTTATTTATTAAAAAAAAAAAAAAAAAAAAAAAAAAAAAAAGAAAGAAAAAGAAAAAGAAGAAAAGCTTTAATTTATAGGAATTTAGAATTTGTGAAATTATGCAAAAAATAAATAACTTTTTAATAAGAAATAAAACTTACAACTACTTTATAAAATTACATTTTATTTCTTTATTTACATTATTATTATTTTTTTAAATCCCATGTCAGAGGCAACTACTTATAATTTAAAAAATTTATACTTCGTTTTTTCTTTTTTGTAACGACGTTTCATAAAAAAAAATTTTTGGTTTTAACCTTTTCTGCTTTTAACTTTCGCTTATTTTTTATTCACAATTATTTATTTATTTTTAAAAAGTTTTAATTTATACGAATTTATAATTTATAAAGATATGTAGAAAATAAATGAGTTTTTAGTGAAAATTAATATTTGTCATCATATTTTCCACACTCTTCCATTTTTCATAATCGTGTATTTAATTTAAATGATGTTTTAATGAGAATAAAGACTTACAACTACTTTTTTAGAAATAGATTTTATTTCTTTATTTACATTCTTTTTATTCCATCTCAAAGAGAACTCTGAATAATTTTTAAAAATCTATACTTCGTTTTATGCTTTTTGTAACGACATTCCATTATTTATTTTTAAGTTGAAGGCTTTCGAGGGGAAAAAAAATTTAAAAAAAAAATGCATATGTAACTTTAGTTTTCTCTAATCCGTCTATTCCATCAACAATTTAAAAAAAAAAAAAAAAAACCTTTTTAAGCTATTGCATAGCTTTTATCGCGGGCTTTGAGCGCAGGGACCGAAGCTAGAAATTCCGTAACGAGAAAACCTAACACTTCCGTAACGAAAAAAACCTAACACTTCGGCTAACGACGTTTCAGTTCGGCAAACTTCGGCACAGTATCCTTCGGTAGACTTCGGCAGACATTGACGCGGTATATTTCAGATATTAGGATATCAAGTCTCAAACTTATGTTTCTTATGATCTAATTTTCATAGCGCGGCCAAATTTTGTTTGGTAATTTATTATGAGACAGTGTTAATTTTGGTGACAGGAGACCCCCCCACGGTGAGGGTCGAAAAATTTAAAATGCTTATAACTCGCGATCTAATTTTCGTAGCACGGCCAAATTTTGTTTGGTAATTTACTATGAGACAGTGTTAATTTTTGGTGACAAGAGACCCTTCCACGGTGAGGGTCGAAAAATTTAAAATACTTATAACTCGCGATCTAATTTTCGGAGCGCGGCCAAATTTTGTTTGGTAATTTATTATGAGACATTGTTAATTTTTGGTGACAGGAGGCATCCCACGGTGAGGGTCGAAAAATTTAAATGCTTATAACTCGCGATCTAATTTTCGTAGCGCGGCCAAATTTTGTTTGGTAATTTATAATGAGGCAGTGTTACTTTTTGGTGACGGGAGACACCCCACGGTGAGGGTCGAAAAATTTAAAATGCTTATAACTCGCGATCTAATTTTCGGAGCGCGGCCAAATTTTGTTTGGTAATTTATTATGAGGCAGAGTTAATTTTTGGTGACAGGAGACCCCCCACGGTGAGGATCGAAAAATTTAAATGTTCATAACTCGCGATCTAATTTTCGTAGCGCGGCCAAATTTTGTTTGGTAATTTATTATGAGACATTGTTAATTTTTGGTGACAGGAGACATCCCACGGTGAGGGTCGAAAAATTAAAAATGCTAATAACTCGTGATCTAATTTTGGTAGCTTGGCAAAATATTGTTTGGTAATTTATTATGAGGCAGAGTTAATTTTTTGTGACAGGAGACCCCCCCCCCCACGATGAGGGTAGAAAAATTTAAAATGCTTATAACTCACGATCTAATTTTCGTAGCGCGGCCAAATTTTGTTTGGTAATTTATTATGAGACTGTTAAATTTTGGTGACAGGAGACCCCCCATGGTGAGGGTCAAAAAATTTAAAATGCTTATAACTCGCGATCTACTTATCGTAGCGCGGCCAATTTTTTTTTTGGTAATTTACTATGAGACAGTGTTAAGTTTTGGTGACAGGAGACCCCCCACCGTAAGGGTCGAAAAATTTAAGATGCTTATAACTCGCGATCTAATTTTCGTAGCGCGATCAAATTTTGTTTGGCAATTTATTGCGGGCTTTGAGCGCGGCGACCGAATCGAGAAATTCCGTAATGAGAAAAATCCTAACACTCCGGCTAACGTCGTTTCAATTCGGCAGACTTCGGCACGGTATCCTTCGATAGACTTAGGCAGATATTGACGCGGTATTTTTGCATAAGTTGATAATAAATGCTATGCAATAGCTTTACCGCGGCAGTCCCCGAGTGCCACACGCATTTTTTTCTTTATCTTTTAAAAGTAAACGAGTTATTTGTAACTCGCTAAACAAACAGATTCAGATTCAGTTAGGTGGGGAGGCCTACCATATGGCTTGAGCTCAACAAGCCCCACCTAACATTTATTATTATTTAAAAAAAAAAAAAAAAAAAAAAAAAAGTACAATTGTTTTACAAATGGTTGCCCAATTTCTTCTGGGCGAACCTAAAGTTTTTACAATATTAAAATGCATAAATTTAAAAATTTAAAATAGAAGAGTTAATTAAGACAATTAAGAGTTTGTAAATGTCTATAAAAAAATTTAGATGCATTTTTCATTTAGAAAGTTCAACTAAGTTCAACTATCATAAGTATGAAAGAGTAAATGTTTTTAGAAATGTTTAAACAGAGATATGATTTGATAAGCTTGCTAATGCGCAAGTTGAAATATATACTGATTCTTTTCAACGAGGGTGATGCAGTCAATTATTTTCTGTAATAAATTCGGACATTTCAATACATATGAAAACCACTCATTTAATTTCATATTTGATGGCTTTCGCAGATGAAAGGTTGAAGTTAGTGGACAATTTAACATGAAATGCAAGGAGGTACTTCTGTTCCCACAAGTACAGAGGTCAGAATCTACTTTATTAAATTTAACTAGATATGAAGAAAAAGGACCATGATTGGTAGCGAATAAATATAGATTTCGATGAAAAAGTAAAAAGTCTTCTGAAATTTTCGGTAGAAATTCGTATGTGTATCTGCCGGTATCTGCATAGTCCCAATAGTTTTGCCAGTGTTGAAGCGAATCTAGCTTTAATTTTCTTTTTACTAAGGATGCTGGTAATGGATAGAATTTTGTTTCTATTTGTGATGATTCCAGCGTAGCTTCTTTTGCCAAGGTATCCGCTAATTCGTTTCCTTTTATGCCCGTGTGGCCTCTTATCCATTTGAAAACAAAATTTTTAGTAGATTTCTGCAATAGTAATATGATTGAGGTTATTAATATATCTCTTGTATTAATGTCTTTTAAGGCTTGTAGACTTGATAAACTGTCTGTTTGAATTAATATATTTTGAAAAATGCTTGAATTTGCCCAGATTATTGCGTCATGAATAGCTAACAATTCTGCTTGATAAACACTATTGTCATTTATTAAGGACTTTTGATATGTTTGAATTAATTCACCATGTTGAAGCAAGGTTCGTTAATTTTTTCCTTAAATCTATGCAAATTTATGGCCACAGCCTTCCATTATCGTCTCCTGCCGAGAAACTTTTCTCTTTCGACTTTTGTTGTTTATTTTACATCTACAAGGTAGAGGTCTGCACGGGCCGGAATTTCCAGGCCATTACAACGGGCCAGCCCGGCCCGTTGTAAAACCCAAGAGTTCGGCCCGGGTCCGGCCCGGCCCGTACAAAAATCAGAGAAAACAGGCCCGGCCCGGCCCGGCCCGTTACAATTTCTACGATTTCTAAAAAATTCAGATTTTTATCATATAACTAAGATTCCTTTAAAGAATACTGCATACATATCTATGGAATGATTTTACAGTATATTTTACAGCAAATACACATTAACAACATTAATGATTACTTAGATTCTTAGGTTTTCAACATTCGAATAAAGATTCATTAAAAAATTAATATGGCGTAGAATAAAAGAAAAAAGAAAGAAAGCTAAAAACATCGTTAATTTTGAAGCTGTTTAATAAAATAAGATTTATAAATATATTTCTATATCGTTTTATTATAGATTTCAAATCCAAATTCATTCTTAAATTCAAAGAAGCTCCTTTCTGATACATTTCTAAATTCATTTTTTTTTTCTCCGAAACGCTTAAGATTAGCAGATATCTTTATTCAGAAACTATATAATCGAATGGCGTTATCCATTTTTTGATACAAGCAATTTAAGAATACTGCAAACAAATAAAATACTGTCATAATTAGCGTTTTGAATAGAATTTCCGGAAGCAATAGCAAGGGAAGGGAGAAAAACCTGCAATCATTTGAGAAACTATTATATCTCAACAAGGTTATACAAGTATTTTATTTACCAAAAATGAAAAACGCTATTCGATTCCAAATCCCTTCAATAGTTAGGCTTATCACTTTCATACTTTTACAATTTAAAATTAATCAGAAAATGTGTCAAACTTTCGCATTATTGAGAAATTAATTTAAAAATCATCAAGAAGTATATATCCGATGATTAAGCTGACATAAGTTCTTTATCGCTGTTAATAATTTTACAAATCATGTTTTCTGCCAATAATTAAGTCTAGTACCGGTCCGGCCAGTCTATATGTAGAAAAAGTAATGCAAGCGTGATATCGGACCGGCATGAATTAGCTAAAAAAATATTAAAACGGGTTACACATAATGTAATTTTCCGATGCCGATACACTGTGCATTTTTTATTGATGCTGTCGAACTAGTATGGCCTCATTTATACTTATTCTCGTTAAAACCATTTTCGTTGAAAATAGTTCATATTTTATCATTTCTGCTTAAATCTTCAGAACGGACCGGCAGGTCCGAAATTTTTTTTTATTGGCCCGGCCTGTTTATGTTGTTTGTCGGCCCGGCCCGTTAGAAAATTCGAGACGATTCCGCCGGCCCGGCCCGGGCCCGTGCAGACCTCTACTACAAGGTAATAAAAATCATAGTTTTTCTTCGGGCTAAAACTAGATATTATGTCTGAAAGTTTAAATAATCCTAATGCCGGAAAGTTTAAACATTTTTCTTTTTCCATGTGTACTCTGGTGAGTTTATGTAAGTCTTTGTTATGCATATGAAAAAAAGTTTTGTGCATATATGTATGTATATATGTTAAATAAATGTATATCAACCTTTTAAAAACACCAATATTTTCCGAGAAATGAATTAAAAGGAAAAAAACTGAAAGATTAGAGCCGAGTTTCCCAGGTTACTAAATATATGTAACTTCTTTTTTTTTTTTTTTCTTTCTTCAGATTTTTAAAGGATTTTATTTATTTATTTACATTTAACGAAATTACAAACTTTGAAACTATTCGAATTACAACATTTTATTAATTAATATTAATTTTAGATTTAAAACTATTATTTTTTTTATTAATTACATTCGCATTTCTTTTTTAATTTAGTAATTCTAAAAATTAACTTTTAACATAATATTTAAAAAAAAAACATTCTTTGTTGTATTTAACTTTAGTTTGTTTTGCATTATTTTTTTATAAAAAATTAATTTATATGAATTTAGAAATTATAAAATTATCTAGGAAATAATTGACTTTTTAATAAGAATCAATATTTACAGCTACTTTTTTAGAAATTAAATTTTATTCCTTTATTTACTTTTTTTAAACTGTTATTCATCTCAGAGGCAACTCTTAATAATTTTTACAAATATATATTTAATGCTTTTTGTAACTACTTTCCATTAAAAAACATTTTTAAGGTGAAGGTTTTCAGAAAGAAGAAATGGAAAAAATGCATGCATATGTAACTTTGCTTTTCTCTAATCCGTCTATTCCATTAACGTTGCCCAAATAAACTTTTTTCTCTCTCTCTCTTTTAAAAACAAATGCGTTATTTATAACTGGCTAAACAAACATTTCACCATGTTGAAACAAGGTTCGTTAAATTTTTCCTTAAATCTACTCAAATTTATGGCCACAGTCTCTTATTCTCATCTCCTGCCGAGAAACATTTTTTTTTCTTTTTGGACTTTTGTTTATTTTACATCTACAAGGTAATAAAAATCCTAGTTTTTCTTCGGGCTAAAGCGAGATATTACGTCTGAAAGTTTAAATAATCCTGATGTCTGAAAATTTAAACATTTTTCTTTTTCCATGTATATTCTGATGAGTTAATTAAGTTTTTGTTATGTATATGAAAAAAAAAATGCGCAGATAGGTGACTGTGTGACATTATTTTGCATTTTCTGTTAAAAAATGTACAGGGTGGTCATAAAAAAAACTTTACTGATATATGGAGTTCTAGCGGCCTGTCCGCTCAACCGATCGAGGTGAAATTTCAGATAAAGCTATTCACAGGTATGAAGCTCAATTTTGAAGCACTAATATGTATGAGATAGAAGAAAGTTTTGGGATTGCCACATCGGACTAGTTTTCCCCTTATAATCACAACATCTGCCATCTATCGCTTCTAAAATGAGGCGGTCAAAAATGATTGGTACAGATTTCCGAATCTCCTCCTACATGCAGGCACAAGTTTTCAGCATCCCACAACTATAATCAAGGTATAGTCATAGTGTCTAGAAGATAAAGTGTGCCAACCGGCCAACCAAAAAGCACTAGCAAATTATATTTTAATATGTTGAACGATAATTTTCGATCACCGCGACACCTGCTAGTTCAAACGCAAAACCTTGTATATAAGGATTCAGTTGAGAAAGAATTTCGTCAAGTATGCTATAGACGACGTCGCTGCAATCGACATTTGTCATGTAGCATCGTTCAATACTCAAGGATGTTCTTAAATCCGAAAGGGCAACTTTATGATATAACTTTTAATTTGGGGTAATTAAAACCACTAGTGGGGAAATTATGACCACTATATTTCCTCTTTATACTTGCCTACACACATTTGTTTTGGGGAAATTAAAACCATTAGAACTCCAAACTGATAAATCCGTTTATTAAACATTTTAGTAGACTTTTTTCAAATTGCTATTTGGATCTCAAAAATTCTTTAGACTAGTGGTAAAGACCCCCTAGTCATAACTATCCCACCTGACCTTACTCTTACAACTAAATTTGCGTATGGTTCAAACTTTTTTTCCTTATTTCCCCTATTCTGCATGCCTAAGATTGTGAAAATCCTTCTTTCTTCTTAACAAATATATTTTTAGAGCTGAATTTCTATATATTACGCTTTTGTTCTTCAATAATCATTTTCTTATGTGTTTTTCTTTCTCATTAGAAGTTTTCCCTAGCTGTAATTATTTGAATATATATTTCCTTTTTTGGAAGATTTTTCTCCCGTTTCAAATCTGCCACTTTTTCCCAGATGCAAATTTGACTGTATGAGAACACTTCTTTTCCATCTCAAATTATATGTACTTTCAGAATTGAACTTCGTTACAATCCAAACTTATTTTTTAATTTATTCGTTATTCTATCAAAGTATTTTCATCTATTGAGTTAGTTTTCTAAACATTTCAAGTGTAAATTCTCTTCTTTAAGATATAGTCTTAATCAATTTTATCCTTTCATCTAAAGAGTTTCCTTTACCTTTGAATCAGATGTGTTTCCTTTGAAAGACTTCCTTTGTAAATCTATCGCGAGAAAAGTCTTACTTTCGTCTCAAAAAATATATTGTTTAGAGTAAAATTAGTTGAAATTTAAAATTACCCGTTAGTTTATTAAATATTATACGGTTTGTTTCTTACATTATAAATGGAGTCCTGTTAAGGTTATTTTATTAACTTGCAGAATTTTTTATAAATCGAAGGACATTCTTCTTCTGATTTCGCAGTTACATTTAACAGGTGAATTCACTGAAAAAAAGTTCTGGACTAGATAGAGTAGCAAAGCTTTACAGTCAACATGAGTAGCGCCAACTTATATGAGTCTGTGGGGGCCAAGCCCACCCAGTAATTTTGAATCATATTGTTACGAATTTTGTAGATAGTTAGTGTTTGTACTGTAAAATAACGTAAATAATCTTCTTAAGCTCCATTCCTTTACTAATATTAGCTTTTGTCCCTGTTATGAAGCAAACTTGTCTATTATTTTCAGTGAATGCCTATGGCAGCTTGGCGAAATAATAAAGATATCGCCAAGTTGGCGTCACTTTTGACGACTAATTTTGGTCGCCAAATTTGGCGATATATCGCCAAATTTGGCGACAAACTTGGCGATTGTTGGCGATGGTAACCCTTCCCTCTCTATGGTAACCCCCCTTAGGTATACTGATACATTGAATGTTTTTCCTTGGTTTCTGGATTTTTCGAGAAGCCTGTGGAAACTTCTAGCGCATGCTGCGAGCCTATATAAGGAGAGCAATACGAGCTGTCGGGGTTATTATTTACCAGTCAGTCATTGAGTGAGCTGCGATTGTTTAAACAAGTTTGCTTGAGTTTTCTCTACGTTGTTTTGAATGTGATTTTAGTGTTGAGACGTTGTATAAAGAGTCTCTGGGACCTATATCTGCACTTGTACGATAGATTTGAACAGTTATTTTTGAATATCTAGTAATATTTGTGAGTTTCGAGGTCTCTGTTGTTCTGAAGATCTGTAAATAAATTATTTTCTACTTTTCTAAGAGAAAAGAGTTTGAAGTTATCTAACCATAAGATCAAAAGAACCCTATATACGCTGGAACAATATTATACAACATTTTCATCGTTCTAGTTATTTATTTCATTATTAATTTTTCTTCTTAGAATAAAATTTGTTTTGCTAATGACCATATGTTTTAATTTACCGACTAATACCCATAAATCCAAATTAACTGAAATGTTTTCCTTCCATGTTTAACGTTCTGGTAATTCAATTTGTAGTCATGTTTATTATATGACATTACAGTAAATATAAGTGTATTTAAAAAAAAAAAAAAAAAAAAAAAAAAAAAAAAAAAAAAACGCATAAGAATATAATTTAATAAATTTGCAACTTTATTAAAACAAAATAGCTTGGCTTATTCTAATATTTCACCTTCTGTCAGCCCTTCAAAGAAAACAAACTGGTCGCACCATTATACGAAAATATTTTTGAGCCCATCCAATATTTTTGAAAAGTTGGCGCCACTGTCTATGAATACCTATATTTGCATTATGATAAAGCTAATAACCAATGATGAACATGGAAATCTCGAATTGAACAAATCGTTGTGATACGGTTTCTTTTTGGAGCGAAACAACATTATGGAACAATTTAAAGAGAAAAACTTGAAGGAAAAAATAAAAGCAAAAAATTTTTGAAAAAGATTCTAAAGACGAACAAAAGTTTTACTGGCATAAGGCCTAATTTCAAATAAAAATTTGTAAATTTGATAAGATTATTGAAATGAAAAAAGGATACGTGAAGGGGATACTATTGAAGTTAAAAAAGAAAATTTTAAGAATATGTTTTAGTTATGATATTAATTATAATAATTTGCATATATACAGAGAGACATCTAAAATTACTTTTCATTCAAATTTGCTCTTTGGTCTATTTATTTTTAATTTATCTCTAAAAGAACATTGCGGGCTTATTTTTCTGAATGTTGCATATCTAAATTATTTTAATAAAATATAATCACCTATCTTAACGAAATGAGTTTTCAGTTTGGAAACTAGTTTGTATTTTGGATCTACTTCATCTAAAAAGAAAAGGGTTTAACCAAAATGTGTAATCTTCCATCTGATTTCACAGTACAAATATATCCTTATAAAAATTCAGTGTTTCATTTGTAAAAATTTACTTTTTGTTCTAAATTCTCATATTAAAACTTCTTATTACTTTATCGTTTTCATGCATTGTGGAACATTGTTTCGCCTATTATTAATGAACTCCCGGTTGATTATTTGTGATCAATTTCTCGATATTATTGTATCATAAAAATGTTCATTAAGGGAGACCCGAACCCCACTTTCGGCCAAAAATCATCAAAAGTTCAAAAATTTTTTTTTCATTTCAAAAAATGATAAAATACATATTTGCGAATATCGATGCAAAATTTCAGAACTTGGGAACACTTGGAACAGGTAGCAAAAGAGGTTTTTTAATTGTAGGCACTAGAGTTTAAAGGACTAGCGGCCATTTAAAATGTGTTTTCCTGAAAATGACTTTTTTTCATATTTTGCATAAGTTCAAAGTTCTAAGGCTCAAGGTAAAATGATTTAGAAACAAAGTGTTTATGTTTTTAGAATCTTAAAAAAATTTACAACAAAAGTAAGGAGAGATATTTTGTTTAACTATTTCTGAAAATTTTACATAAATTGGTAAAAGTGGAAATTATAACAAATTTAAAGAAATTTACCATGCGTTTTTTTTTTTTTTTTTTTTTTTTTTTTTTTTTTTTTTTTTTAGCCGATTAAAAGAGAAAATTAAAAATATCTCTCACTTCGTCTTTTCCATATACTGTAACACTGTTTAAGAAATTTTAGTAATACCAAAATATTGAAAATTGAATGAGGAGCAGTAATTTTAAAAAATGTATTTTTCGACAAAAAAAAAAAAAAATTATAAAAATCCCCATAAAAAATATACTTTTTAATAAAAAGTGAATTTTTTTGCTAATTATTCCTTACAAAAAGATTCTTAAATAGTACACCAAAATTCACTACTTTAATATCAATAATAAAAATTTTGGGCTTTTTCTTACGGGTCTCCCTTAAGACTTTGGAGTCCGATTTTTTTTTCTATTTTTATAATAAAATTAATTTTATTTTAATACACTTAATCGTAGTATTTAAATAGACTTACTGAAGTTTAAATATTATCTCATTGTCTGAAATCTATTAAATGTACTTATTTTGTGCACAATTCAATTCATATTTATATGACAATAGGCTGAGGAAGAATTTTTCAAGACATTTGGTAAATAAAGTATTACAACAGGAATTGAGAGAGTTTTATTACATATGACCGGTTCAGAAAAGTAATTTATATTTTTAATTTAAAGAGTGAGATATAAGTACAAAATAAAGGAATTTTCAAAGGTGCAAGAGAATTAAGTAAATTGTTATTATTATTATCATTACTAAATGCCAAAACATAAATGACGTCATAATAAGAAAGACATATCCGTATACTATCATTTCTATGTGTCGAAAGTAACCAAGTAATTGGAAAAAAAAAATAATGCTTGATGAAAAGACATGTACTATTAATAGAACACCAGACCCGAAAGGGTTAAATTTAATATTCTTATTCAAATTAATTCTTTTCTTTGAAAAATTTTCTTTAACTTTAAATCGGATATATTTCTTCTAAAATAGTTATAAGTTTCTGATTCGAAATATTTATTTCCAATGCAAATCTTTTATAATAAATATACTTTTTGAACTAAACGGGATTATACGAATAATTCAAACTCTTTTCAATCTTCTATACTTTTTGAACTAAGCGTACGTATAATTCAAAATCTTTTCTGCTGAGAAACGTTGAAAAAATATTTGTGATTTTAAATATTCTTTGATAATGTTTTTCGAAAGGTGAAAATCTATCAAAATGGAAGTAGTTTGGTAGGGGGGAAAAAAATAAACTTGTAGATCACTTTATAAGTTTCGAAACAAAATTTCCCATGGTGAATGTTTCCCTGAAAATGTTTTAAGAAGAACATAGAACTCGTATTTAACTTGATGCACTTTTCGAATCATTTGTCAGTAACCGTTACCAATATTTCGCTTTGGTGTTGAGCAAATATTTTCCCGGTACTTTCGAAGCTTCTGGGAATCAGTTTTTCTTAGTGTTATAAAAGATCTAAATGTAAGAAGCAATAAACTAAATGTTATGTTTTTTATTCAATGGATCGTGATTACATGTAAAAATAAAGAAGGACTTTTTTCTAAGAAACAATTTGGTTTGAATGGTTAAGGAAAATCGTTCTAAAAAAAATTCTATCGTGTAAAAGATAACTTTCAGGTGAAATAATTACGATTGCTCCAAGATTTTTTTTTATTCTTCGAGTTATTTATTTATTTACACTGTGATGTTGCTAAGAAAAAAAGTTTCCTTTTAGCATTTAGAAACTGGGTTATTTTATTTTATTTTTTTTTTTTTTTTTGGTAATGCATGGATTGCAGAAGAAAAAATATACATTGTACAATAAAAAGGTATTTCTGGAAGTAAAAAAAAAGGATAGAGTTACTTGGGAAACCATCAATCACTAAAAAAACATTTCTTGTTTTCCATTTGTTCTTAACATGAATTCACAAGATTATTTTAGTTTATTATTGAGATAGATGTTAAAGTCTTCTCTTTATGTTTTTTGGAAAATATACGAAATAAGTTCAATTAATAGTGTGTAAGTTTTAGTATTTAAAACGTTTTGGCGTAATATTTTTAAATTTCATATAAAATGTCACAAATAAATGTACTAAATTTATAGCAGGTGCATACATATAATATAAAATTATTTAAAATATACATTAGAAATAGTTAAAAAAACATTAAGAACTATCAATTTTTATACTAATGTATTTTTACGATACTTCTGACACATTTTAAATAATTTTATACTATATGTATGCATGTTCAAGTAATTTTAGTACATTTATGTGGGTTTTTAATTTGAATTTTAATTATTTACTTAACTCGAATTTTAACTTTCATTTATAGTATTTTTAATTTCATTTTATAGTATTTTTAATTTCATTTTATTTTCATTTCTCTAGAGGTTTACGGATGGTTGACGGTTCTATTTTCTTACTTAATAAGAAAAATATATTTAGAAGTTTTTATTAAAAATAAATCTAATAACGTTACAATGGAAAAGATTCTGGTATGCATGTAGCTGTAACATTTTAAGTTATAAAAATGAACAACGTAAAGGGGCGAAGTGATTAGCCGAAATACTTGACGCTAACTCAAAACTGATGAGATGACTAAAAAAGACAGCAGTTCTGATGTTTTGAAGTCTTGAATTGTTTGTTACAAACATAAGAAACTAATTTTATAATCTGTAGATAGTTGCGCATAAAATTATGCAACATTATGGTGTGGTATGTAGGGAGAGGGGGGGAGGGATCAGACACTATTTGAGAAAGCAATGGTGGTTAAAAATATCTTTAAAAAAATTTATTATGTAAATCATGTAATATAGTAGTAATAAAAATAATAATTAAAAAAACACAATCGAAATTGTTAACCAAGTTGTATATGCGTCTTTCTTTCTTTCTTCTTCTTCTTCTTCTTTTTTTTTTTTTTTTTTTTTTTTTTTTTTTAAGAAACATGCAGTTATTTATTTATTTTGCATTCTACATTATTCTAATCTCACAATAGCTTGACACATTGTTATTTACTTAATTCTTGTAAAGCAAAGGCCATTTTTGAAGGAAAAAAAAATCTGTAAAACAGGGTCATTTCTTTCAGTTCTACGTATAGTATAAAGACAGAAAACATTAAAATAAAAAACAATACCGTGCTAAAATGTTGTGTTTAAATTCAGTAAACAATACAAACAACAATCTGTTCACAATTTGGATTCAGAAAACTTTTGAACACGAATAAACTTTATAGTTTCTTATTGTTTTCAAAATAGAAATTAAATAAAGGAAATGTCTGAGAAAGAAATGTTACCATAGTTCTGGTCAAAGTAAATACGTATAGTAAATATTTATTTATATATGTATAATGAAAAAAAACTCTAGAAGATTAATTTCTACCCTATGCAAATAAAATTTTAATAAAACGATTTTGTGAAATGACTGACTATATTTCACTTATATTTCTCCTACAATATGAAATGTTTGAGAGTGAAATTAACACCAATTATCCGTATTAATCCATAGGTGTCAAATGTAATAAATAGAAATTTAAAATTTGAAATAATTATCGGAGATATTTTTTTTCTAATTTTAAAGGCATTTCTGTAATGGTGGCAAATAAATTACTTCATTTTTGCGGTCAAAAGGAAGAGAAGGGAAAAACTATAGCATTTATTATAATTCTTCTTTTTCTAATTTTCAAATTTAAATTTAAACTATATTTTGTTTCAATCAATATTGAAGCAATAATGTGATTAAATTACGTCTTTCAGTAAAATTTAATAAATAAATAAAATGATAAAAACTTTTTTCTCATTTCGATCGTCAGGGATCAGTTTACTTCATAAACCAAAAATCGTCTGTCATCTTTAACTTTTACATGAATTCCATAGAAATAAAAAGTAAATAAATTGGAAAAAAGAGAAAAAAATATCAAAACAATTATTAGATTTTTTTTTCTTTGTCATTTCCAAATTGATATTGAAAAATAAATATATAAAGAGTATCCATTAATCCGATTTTAATCTTTAAAGTCGAGGAGGGGAAACTTGTTGTGTATGCATATATTATACTAATATACTTATATTACATGAAGTTCTTGGAGATTAATATACAGGGGTAATATTATAACTATATAACCTTTATACAGTATAATTTAAAATTTTGATTGCACTAATTTATTTTATTTTTTTTTCATCGTACTTAAGACAACGAACTGTATTTTTTTATTTAAATTGATATTGTTTATACCTAGAGAATAATTAACCAAATATTTTATTAAAACTTTAGTTAAGTTAACAATACTATTTTTTCTAGTAAGTAATTCTAAAGCATAGTTCTTATTTTTTATATACGTTGAAAGGCAGCCGAAGTATAAAAATAACAACTTATTCTGTGTCAAAGTTTTCAGCATTAAATTGGTTAAGTTATCCAAACAAGAATGTTTGTTCAAAAAAAAAATATTTCTTTTTTTTTTTTTTAACGAAAACAAGTTTCTGAAGTTAGTTTCTTATTATTTTTCAAAAAGTAAATTAAATATCAGGAGCGTCAGTGAAAGAAATAATTTCATAGTTCTGCTGACAACGTAACTAAATGTTTCGCACTATACCAGCACAAAACATTCGCATAAGACAAAATGATCTTAAAATAAGTATAAACTTGAGAGGTGAAAGTAATTATGAAAGAAAATTTCAAACTTTTCTTGTCTCTTCAAGAAAGAATTTTCTGTCTCTGAAATTGTTAACTCTTACTTTGATGTAATAAGTCACCAGTTTCTTAGATCTTACAAAGGTGAATCAAGTATATGCGTTACATTTGAAAGAATTCGGATATAAGATGGTTATTTGCTACTTAAGAATGTACGTTGGAATTCAGCCGAAACATAAAAAAAAATATATATATATATATATCCTGTGTCAAAGTTTTCAGCATTAAATTTCAGCAAAAAACAGCGAAATATATATTTTTTAAAATTTAAACTAATGCTGCTTTTACCCAGAACATAATTAACAAAAAAATTTATTTATTTAACAGAATTTCTACAAAATTAACGACACTATTTTTTCTAGTAAGTAATTCTAAAGCATAGTCATACTTTTTTTATGGGTATACGTTGAAATGCAGGCGAAACAAAAAAATAACAAATTATTCTTTGTCAAAGTTTTCAGCTTTAAATTCGTAAAGTTATCCAAACAAGAATCTTTGTTCAAAACAATATATTACTTTTTTTAATAACGAAAACAAGCTTTTAAAGTTAGTTTCTTATTATTTTTTAAAAAGTAAATTAAATATCAGGAGCGTGAGTGAAAGAAATAATTTCAGTGTTCTGCTGACAAAGTAACTAAATGTTACTGCTCGCTATGCCAGCACAAAACATTCACAGAAGACAAAATGATCTTAAAATAAGTATAAACTTGAGAAGTGAAAACACTTATGAAAGAAGATTTCAAACTCTTCTTTCTCTTCAAGAAATAGTTTTCTGTCTTTGAAATTGTTAACACATACTTCGATGTAATAAGTCAGAAGGTTCTTAAGATCTTACAAAGGTGAATCAAATAGGTGTGTTATATTTGAAAAAATATACAGATATACGATGGTTATTTAAGAATGGTCAGTTAAGAATCTTGAAATTGTTACGCAATATTTCTAGTATATAAGGTATTAAGTTTATTTTTCGCTGTTATGTGTTCATTTTATATGTTTCTTTAAAATATTTCTGCCAAAATATGCAAAGTATTCATATTTTACTGTACTGTGAAACGTGCTCTGTCTGTTTAGAAATTCGTTAGTTTGATTTTAAAATTTAAACATTAATATATAGATCGATCGAACTACAGTGAAAATTGAATAGTTAATTTTTTATTGCATTAAAGTTCTTCAAGATTAATAATACATTAATAAATCCTTGAAGATTAATATACAGATAATACTATAACAATATAGCCTTTATACAGTATAATTTAAAACTTTGAATGCAATAAGTTGCTTTACTTCTTTTAATCGTATTAAAACAGCGAAACGTATATATTTTTAAATTTAAACTGATGCTGTTTTTACCCAGAACGTAATTAGCCAAAAACTTTATTTAACTAACAAAATTTCTACAAAACTAACAACACTCTTTTTTTTCTAGTAAATAATTTTAAAATCATAGTTGTCATTTTTTTATATATATGTCGATATAGCGAGCCCATAGCAACAGGCTTGCTTCAGATAGATTTGGCCGACTTGGCATCTGCTCCGTATCAAAGTACAACACGTGGACGCCCTTGGTAACAGCCACGTGTGAAGTAAATGTTGCATAGTCAGCACTTTCTCACGAAAGGGCCTCAGCAACAGTACAGAAGAAGCAGAAGGATGCCGTATCCAGCTAGGTGAAGACGTGCTCAACCGAGCTCTAGCTGAAAAGGCCGGAGATGCCCCTTAATCTTTTACTTTACTAATTTTTCCCTTGTAAATATTTTATAATAATTAAGAACTATTAAAGTTATGTGACATTACCCCTGGCCTCCTTCATTGATATATATATACGTTAAAATGCAGCCGAAACATGAAAATAAATAATTATTGTGTTTCAAAGTTTTCAGCATTAAATTCGTAAAGTTATGGAAACATGCATCTTTCTTCAAAACAAAATACTATTACTTTTTTTGAACGAAAACGAGCATCTGAAGTTCGTTTCTTATTAGTTTTTAAAAAGTAAATTAAATATCAGGAGCATGAGGGAAAGAAATAATTTCATAGTTCTGCGAACAAAGTAACTAAAGATTTCACGCTATACCTTCACAACAAACTCTCAGAAGACAAAATGATCTTAAAATAAGTATAATTAAGTATATATAAAGTTGAGAAGTGAAAACACTTATGAAAGAACATTTCAAACTCTTCCTGTCTCTTCAAGAAAGAGTTTTCTGTGTTCGAAATTGTTAACACTTATTTCGATGTAATAAATCAGCAATTTCTTAGGTCTTGCGAAGGTGAATCTAATACATCTATTCCATTTGAATGCATTCGGATATAGTATCCTTATTTGCCACTTAAGAATGTTAAAATTGTTACGCAATATTTCAAGTGTATAAGGTATTAATTTTATTTTTTCGCTGTTTTGTGTTCATTTTATTATGAACCTTTTTAAACTATTTCTGCAGAAATATGTAAAGTATTCACGTTTCACTTTACTATAGAATGTGTTCTGTTTGTTTAGAAATTCGATAATTTTATTTTAAAATTGAAATAGTAATGCATAGATAGATCAAACTACAGCGAACATCGAATAGATATTTTTTATAGCAATAAAATTCATGATTAATATACAGGTAATACTATAACAATATATCTTTTATACAGCATAATTTTAAATTTTGATTGCACTAAGTTTCTTTACTTATTTTAATCGCGCTTAAAACAACAAAATTTATATATTTAAAATTAAATTAAAGTTGTTTTTACCTAGAAAAAAATTGGCCAAAAACTTTATTTAACTAACAAAACTGCTATAAAACTAACGACACTATTTTTTCTAGTACGTAACTCAAAAGCATAGTTATTATTATTTTTTTAATATGCTTTGAAATGCAGCCGAAACATGAAAATAACAAATTACTCCGTGACAAAGTTTTCAGCATTAAATTCGTAAACTTATCCAAACAAGAATCTTTGTCCAAAACAAAATATTACTTTTTTTTGAACGAAAACAAGATTTTGAAGTTAGTTTCTTATTATTTTTTAAATAGTAAATTAAATATCAGGAGCGTATGTGAAAGAAATAATTTCATAGTTCTGCTGACAAAGTAACTAAATATTTCGTGCTATACCCGCACAGAACACTCACAGAAGACAAAATGATCTTAAAATAAGTATAAACTTGAGAAGTGAAAGCACTTATGAAAGAAGATTTCAAACTTCTCCTGTCTCCTCAAGAAAGAGTTTTCTGTCTTTGAAATTATTAACACTTATTTTGATGTAATAAGTCAGCACAGTTTCTTAAGTTCTTACAAAGGTGAATCAAACATATGTGTTACATTTGAAAGAATACGGATACATGATGGTTAGTTGCCACTTAAGAATGTTAAACAATATTTCAAGTATATGAGATACTAAGTTTATTTTTCGCTGTTTTATGTTCATTTTATATACCTCTTAAAAACATTTCTGAGAAAATATGCGAAGCATTCATGTTTTATTTTACTATAGAATGTGCTCTATTTGTTTAGAAATTCGTTAATTTGATTTTTAAATTTAAATAATAATGCATAGATCGATCAAACTGTAGCAAATTAACCATCAGATAGACAATTGCTTGTAGTTTAAAAATTACATTACGTTTACTAAATGGCATACATATAGAGTAGTTATTTTTTTATAACGCATTATTGTATAAATAAATGACGTCTGAATATTGCTTCAATCAAGGATCAACCGAAACTGAATTTCAGTCATCGTCTTATTTTCGCCCGAAAAAGAAAACGAAAGAAAAAAATTAATTAATACAACATAAATATACATAACTATTAATTAATTATAATTATACAATGGTCCAAATTGGCTCTCTCTACCTGTTACTCAAACATTTTATTTTCATGTAAAATAAAGTGTGTGTAATTATGAATGACACAAAGGGATTACCTAATTATACATATTTCATTAATTATCAGCAGTGAAATTGCACTTGAAATCATTGAATATTTAAATTATCACTTGCTATCTTAAGCGTAGAACCAACATTGGCCAAAATGTCCAAGCTCGGGATCGAACCTGGAACCCAACCCTTGAAATAGCGCTCCCAGTGCTCTACCATTTAAGCTACGTTGACGATGCCCAGCTTGCCATTTCTCACTTCTTTATATCGGTAAGGCTGCACTGCAGCACTAGATGGAAGTCTTCATGGAACTCTTCATTGTGTGCTCATGAAGACTTCCATCTAGTGCTGCAGTGCACCCTTACTGACATATAGGAGTGAGAAATGCCAAGTTGCGCATCGTCCTCGTAACTTAAATGGTAGAGCACTTGGAGCGCTATTCCAATGGATCCGGGTTCGATCCCCGGCTTGCACATTTTTCCCAATGTTGGTTCTACGCTTAGATAGCAAGTGATAATTTAAATATTATATGTATTTCATCTAATAAAAAAAGTTTTTCTTGTACATACTTCGATTTACTTTTTATAATGGTTTTGTAAATGATCATCTGTTTCTTTCTCAAAGAGTATTGAAAACACGTCTACTGTTTCAAAGTAGAAATTGTCTGTTATAATTAGATTCTGCACATTTTAATGAGCACATGAAAAGCATCCAGTGTCACGAAAACCTGAAGAGACAACAAAAGCGGGACAGCGGATTATTTCATTTGGCATTAATCATATTTTTAGGCCTTTGTAATCCTAAAGGTCTATTTTCCTGCCAAACCTCGCTGATGTCGACAATATTTCATTAGGTATCGCGAAATTTTAGAAAATATTGACAAGTTTGAAACTTTGTTTACTGCCAGCTATTCAGCATCTTAATAACTATATCAACATTTCATTTCCATCGAAATGCATTTACCAGTAATAATCCAAAATGACCCACTAATCTAATTTTCTCGAACATGTAACCTAGTCTAATGGTATTATTCTCAGTGATACAAAAGATTAAGCATATCACAAAATTTTAAGTATTATAAATTCAAAACTTATAAATGTATGAAACATTCCGATAATGTTTAATCATGAAACAAATTGCATCTACATTCTGTATGAATTTTCGGTTATTCAAAGGCAAAGTTTCCATTAGCAAATTGTGATTTCTATCAAAATATCCGCATTAAATGGTATTTCCATTTCCTTTTAAAATATTTATCGAGCATTTTCACTTAAAAATTTATGAGAATTTAAAACGTGTTAAATTCTTTTAGACAAAACTTCTTCTTAAATCGACCATGTGCCTGAAATTAAAGTTCAATTAAGACTTTCCTCGCATTTTCAGATTCCCCTTTCACTTGAAGCACGTGTCTTCAAAAATCAATTTCACCATTTTGAGGCTGTTTGTTGCCACCCTTTCGTTGACATTACTTCCCCCGAAACCTTTAAAAATCTCACCCCAAATTCCAATAAGTATCCGTTGTCTGTGAATTCGTGGAATCGTTATCGTTTCGGAATTAGTTTTGGCACCGTAAACTGTTTTCCGCCAATAATGTCTTTGAAAATTGCGAAATGTTAAGATAACACTTCGAATCTGTGTTAAAATAGCGCTGTTAAATTCGTTAAACAGTAATTTATTTTCATTTTCTGCAAATTGGGAAAGAAAATTTTAGTTGCATGTATCACTTTTTAATTTTCTGTATCGGATAAGGCATTTTTAGACCTGCTGAGATCGATTATTTCCAATTTCGCTAAGTTATTATTGCTGTTCTTCAATAAAAGCTAATTATTTACACATTACTAAATATTTACTGACTGTAAATTTATGATAATTTGTTTGTGAAGGTTGTATACATTAATATCAGCATACATTTAGCAAAAAATTGATAAAAATTAAAAATAACTTTAATAAATGAATAAAAACGGTTTCAAAAATATGTTATTCAACACATACTTTGCCAGGTATCTGAACCAAGAATCTTCAACATATCAGGTAACGCAGTAGCAGCAAAACTAAAAAATAAGTAAAAACTGCATTAATCCTGCAAAGTTCGATGCATTGTATTTTTACATTTACATATTATCTTCATTCGATTTGCTTTCTTTTTTTAGATGTGTCACTTTACGAATATATCTGTGATGCATTATATAATATTATAGGATTGCTAGTGTTGACTCTAGAATAAAAAAAGTCGCCGGGCAGGAATTTTCAAAGAGGGGACATTTTTATCATAAGGATACATTTTTATCATCAGGATACATTTTTTTTCAAAAAGGGAACACTATTCTAAAAAGGACGCTTTTTTTTTTTCGAAAAGATCACGCTTGTACCTTGATCACCAAAAATATTTTGAGCTGGTTTGTTTAGAACCCTAAAGAATTTGCGATAATTTCCCAGGATCAAATGAATTGCCACGGGGCACATAAGAAATATTAAAAAAGGCCACAGGGTGCATAAAATAAATAAAAAAGACCACCAGGCGCATAAATAATAATAATAAAATGGGGTGGTGAGAACGCCAATTTTATCCATTCTTGTGTCTTTTTAAAAGTAAAAAATAAAAATATCAAATTCCGTTTTTGAAATTTCAAAATTTCATATGAATATAAATTAAAGATGTATTAAAAAAGAAAAAAAAACAGTTTTAAAAGTAAGAGATTGAAATATAAAATTCCACGGTCAAAATTTAACACGAATACGCCTTAGAAATGTCCTAAAAAATTGCCATCAACAGTTTGTATATTTGTGATACATTTTCTGACTCATTTTTAAAAGTACAAATTTGTAACTTTGTGACGTAATTTTTGAAGAGATGTATAAGTAGCCGTGTGTTTTAAGTTTCCGTTCCATTAATTAGAATTTGATACATAAACAAATATTTTCTTAATACGATCAACTCTCTCGCTTCTGTAAATTTGAACAAGCATTTTTTGAAATGTATCCTGCTTTATCAAAAAATCGAGTAAGCACTGCATATTATATAGTTTCTAAAAAAGGAAATCTGAAGAATGCGTTTGAGAACAAAAATGAATTTAAAAATGAGTTGAATTTAAAACCGATTGAATTAAAACCTCCTTTCCGTGAGCATTTACTAATTTCACAGAGCCCGTTTCTACATTTCCACCGCTTCACGAATTCTATGTATTTAATAAATGATCCATAATTTTGCGGAGACGGAGATATACATAGATCTATAGTTAGTCTGCGGCCATTAATTGCATTCTCATGGCCTGCTTATCCGAAACATGTCAAGTCCAGATATAAATAAGCTAAAGATGATGCTTTGCGTAACTATTGGTTATTAATTCGTACCTCTGGCTCGGAAACTGATCGGTGAAAGATGGGAAGAAGATTGATTCGTAAGCGTGGATTGATACCTATGTATATTCAATTAATTCTGTGCTCTCCGGGTATCACTGATTATTAATAGTTGGAAAATATTTTGTTTGGAGTAAGTTATGAGTTTGGGAGATTTGAATATGTTCTTATGCAGTCGATTCTCGGTTAAGGTTGTCCGTAATATTGGTGTTGATTCGAACTGAGATATTTGTTCATTCCAGCATCCATTGTTATAACTCTATAACCGCTGTCATAATCTTGTACAATTTGAATCTTTTCCGTTTATTAATTCGAACATTTTGATTTATAATATTTTCTGCATTTATTGTTCAATTAAAGATGTAAATTAGCATATTGTCTATTTTGCACACAGAAAAGTATTTTTAATATAATTGATATTTATCATTAATTTACATTTATCCGTGAGAAATCGTGGTTAAGTAGAGTTTTATTTAGTGTCGCTTGGTTATTTCTAGCAATTATATTAATAGCATGTTTCAGTCAATAAAAAAAAAGAAAGAAAGAAAGAATTAGAAAAGAAAGTGGTTTTAACTGGTGGAAAATATTTTGTTTGGAGTAAGTTATGAGTTTGGGAGATTTGAATATATTCTTATACAGTCGATTCTCGATGAAGATAATTCGTAATATTGATGTTGATTTGAACACAGATATTTATTCATTTAATAATCCGTTGTCTTAACACTGTTATAATTTTATATAATTTGAATATTTGAACTTTTTTTCGTTTGGTCATTCGAATATTTTGAGTTACGATGTTTCCAGCATTTATCGTTTATAAAATTATGTAAAGTGGTTAAATTAATTATATAAATTAATTATGCAATTAACTATGACTTGCGTCTGTGTATGAAAAAAAGCCAGTGGTTTTAATTGCTGTAAAGTTATATTAAAGTTAGTTTTGTAAGTTTTTTAAAAAAGGTAGGGGGGGGAGGGAAATCTTTGCTTTACGAAAAATATTTTGTTTAACGTATTAAACAAGATGTACTTATTTTTTAAAAAGTGTATTACTCTTGCTCTTTGATTTTTCGTTTTGAGTGCTCAAGTTTACTCAAATAATCAATATTGAAAATAGAAGTTATAGAAAAGCTTTTCCCTAATTATTATTTTACATCAGTTTATACACCTTTAAATTATAAAATTTTCGAAGGCAAATGTCGTTGGTTTATTTTAACAAATTCTTTTATGTTCGTTGTCCAAAAAATTGATTTAAAAAAATCTGTTGTTTTTTAATCACTAATATAACAAAAAGTAGTTGGATGTAACAATCTCAACTTTTCTCATATCCCATACATATTAATATTTCAAAATTCGCTATCACAGTGCCAAAATTAAACGGCAATCTGTTCTGATCATGAGGATTTTAAATAAATGAAATTCCGCTCATTAGTTCTTGAGATACGACTGTCATGAAATCATGTAAATCCTGCAAAATTGAGCATAACAGCGCCACCTGTTGGGCGATTTATACCAAAAGGTAATCAGCAACAATTTATATCAGAAACTAACTAAATATAATTTTTTATTGAATTTAGTGCTTTTATTAAACTTCATTCTTGAGATAGAGCGTCCACAAAATTTGTCTCACAGGCAGACATTTTTTAAAAACTTGTTTTTCGGAATCTCTGATATATAAAACGTGTAAATCGGCCGTAAATTGGAGTTCGAAAATTTTCACGAAGCCAATACTTTCTTCTTGTAAAGATAGCAGAAAGTAAAAGATTTACATTCAAACAATTGAATTGTTTTTTTTTTTTTTTTAATCAAAACGCACATTCTGTGTTAAAAGAGAAAAAACTTCATTTTAAAATTATGATAATGCATTTTTAAATAAATTTTTTCTTGTTAACTTTACATCTTCATACATTTCCTCTTAATTTAACTTTGAAGAGGAAATAACAGAATTATTAAAGATATTTAGCTCGTTCCGGTTGCAAATTAATGTTTTTCCATTCTTTACTTCTCTGGCATTAACCCCCTTCCCCTTTTTTATGCATTGTATTTATCTTTTTTTTTTTTTTTTTTTTTTTTTTTTTTTTTTTTTTTTTAAATCCGTGCGTATACTTGCTTGCCTGGAGCTACCAAAACTCAGACGTTACGCCAGGTTACGATCTTTTTTCTCTTTTTTTTTTTCTTCCATATAAAGATACTTTATTTACACACGGTTTCTTCACTTATAAGATTTTTTTATTGTCAGTTATATACTTAAGGTGAATTTTTACGAGCACTCCCCAGAAAAATAGAAAGAAAATAAAAAAAGAAAACTTCGTATAAAAATAAATAAATGTATAAATGAATGAAAATAATGCTACAACATGTGGTAAAACTGACGTGGGCCGTAAATTTCTACAACTTGATGGACTGTTGTTTTATCGGTTTCTGCTGTGATAACTGTTTAAAACGTGTTTGGGGATGGCCGCATATAATTTATGGTGTATTTTTGTTGTCAGTGAAAACTTAACAATGTAACGCAAGAAAATAAAATATTTGCAAAACCCTTTTTATCTTCTCGTTCGATTGCGAGAAAAATAGCTGTTATTTTTCTATTGATATTCCACCAGACAGCTATAGTCCAAAAATGTTTACTTTTATATTTTAAAAAACTGCCAGGCAGACTGCATTTTTCGCAACTTAAAAAAACATTCATTTTTGTTAGTGTATATATTTATACCTCCTAAGTCTTTATATTTTTAATAGGGTTGTTCTTCGGTCTAAGAGGACTCGGTATACATTGAAATTTTTTTTTTTTAAATTAAGCATTTTAAGGTACATTTTGGCATAATAATAAAGGACTCAATGAACGAAAATGATTCTATCAAAAAATTGTTCGATTCGCCTGGCAAAATTTGAAATACTTACTTTTTTTAAAGAAATTTTAAGTTAATTTCAAAATGTATCTTCTTATAAAATTTTGAAAATTTTGTGATATTTTTTCTTTTTTTTTTTTTTTCTTTTTTTTTTCTTTTCTTGGGGGGGGGGGGGGGGAGAGGTTATAAAAATATTTTTAAAAGTGTGCTGTATAATTTTAAGTATTGGATTTATCATAAGTTAACTAGAGTACCGTTATTCAGAAACTATGTGATAGAAAGACGTTTTCTATTTTTTGGCAAAAGCAATAGACTGGGAGGCGGCAGCACAGACAATCACCTGATCGAGTCCACGGCTGAAATTGCAGAATCAGTTTAAACTCAATTAGCATATTTAAACGCAATCGGTCTTCCAAGTCATATTTTGGAGGAAAGCGCTTGAAAAAATAATTTTAGAGGTAGACTCATAAATTTACCATAGTGTTTTTATGCTCCCGGTATTTCATATTTCCATGGGGAATATGAACCTTCCCCACCATACCTTTCGGTGCTTAGAAGTACTGAAATAAGAAAAGATATATATTTCTTCATTTAACGTAGCCCAGTTTATTTCGATTTAGCTAAAATTATTACAATGTTATGTGAAATAGAAATAAAATTGTTTACTGTTCCAATACTGCTTAAGAATAAATTACTAATAGAAATTTTTTGCCATATTTTTATTAGTAATTAAAAAAATCAATTTAATACAATTTCTATACAAATTATATTAAATTACATTAATTTTCTACGGGAATAGTTTTACCGAAAAAAAAAAAAACGCAATAACTTTAAATGTATGACACTGAAATGATTTGATTTGATTTTTATTTTTTGAATAGTTAAAATTGATTAAAACACGACACGACATAAAAGAGAAAAATAAATAAAAGGAAAATTAATTATTTCTTAACAATAAAAACAATAACGATTTGAAACACAGTTGCATTAGAATACATGTATTTTTTATTTTAATAATAGTTAAAATAAATCGTAATATAACATTGTATTCACAAATTATTCGCAATAAAAAATAAATGTTAATTAAAAATTTTATAAATTATAACTTAGAATAAAAGAACTTTTTATATAAAATAATGCTGAAAAGAAAGGCTTACATAAAAAGAGCAGGAATAATATTGATTTTAGTTTTCCATGATATGTTAAATAAATAATAAATTAATGTAGTATATTTTGGAAAAGCAAAATAAAAGACTATACAACAGAATCCATAAAATCCATTAAATACAAGTAGTTTGAAAACAAGTAAAACTTTTAAGTCTTTGAAAAATGACAATATATGACGCAAAGTGGAAAACACGGGTCGATTTGAAATCGCTTCAGTAGTCAGTATTTCAAATTTTATATATTTTATTTAAAAAAAAAAAAAAAAAAAGGATTTTGAAAAAAGAAAAGAAAAAAAACTTGATCTTTCGGAATTGAACAACTTTTAAATATTTTAATTTTATTACTTTAACTCAATGGCCGATGCATGATAACACACCTTTTTTCAATAAAATCTTTAAAAACTGATGTAAAACGCTATGGGACACAATTATCCATTTATTTTTAAAAAAGTAAAATTTTTAATATCAAAATAAATTAATCACTTTCAAATGTATAAAATCAAATTAAACAAAACTTACAATGACCTCAAAATGTCCAATATTTTAACAATTTTTAATTATTTTTTCTTCGTCATTAAATAAGTAATTATCTAATATAAAATACAGCTTTTTTTTTTTTTTTTTTTTTTGAAAATTTTTACATTGTTTTCTTTAAAAGATCATAATGTTTACCCTTAGTTTCTAAGAATTCATAAGATCACCCCTTTAAAATAGTTTAAATTAATTAGTAAAAAACTTTTATTTAAAATAATAAGCATTAAACATATGATTTTTTTTCTTTTCTAATTGACAATTAAACATTCATTAAACCAATTTTTAAAATATTAAATATAATAATGATGAAGTTTAAAACAACTGCAAAAGATATTTTTAAATAAACTCTTTTGTTATTAAATAATTGAATAGACACTTTTTAATGTTAAGTAACAGGAAATATTTACCAGCATAAAGAAAATGACTCTCTGTAAAATAATAATTGCATAAATTTTAAGAATAATAGATACATTAGAATAAGCTTTTCCATTTTTTTCGGTTAAAATATATTACTTTCGGCATAAAATACATGATTTTTCAATGGAAAATAAACTTAAAATATATAACACAATAATTAAAAAAAAAAAAAAAATTAAGTAAATAAAACCTAAACCTATAATGATTTCATAAATAGAATTTTTCAAATATTTTTTGTCTTTTCCTTAAAAATTAGAATTATTAATAATTCAACATTAAATGTAGTCCCTTTCCCCCCAGTAAAAGCAAATAAAATGGCTAAGAAATGAAATAAATTACTGTCCCTTTTTTTTACATTAACAGATTACGCAAATAATGTCTTACATCTGGATAACAAATAGTAATTTATTTTAATTATTTTTACTACATTGCAGAAAATGAATACCACTTAAAGAGACGCTTAAAGAAAAAGAGCAATTAACTGTTAGAAAATTTAAATAAACAGCGATATAAACATTATTTCGATAGCTCTTCAAAATATCAAAAGAAATAAGGATAAGGCACTTGATATTGTCAAAGTCAATAATATTTAAATACTTTTATTTTTTTTTTATTATTATTTAATGAAATCGTTAGCTTTAATACAATAATATGTTTTCTTTAACGACTGAGAAAAGGCGTAACTTGTTTTCTTTATAACAGTTACATAAATAGCGCAGATTTAATAAGTAACATGTTTTATTACTATTATTATTAAATTGAATAAACATAACCATTCAGATGTATTATTGCTGATGGCAGTTTCTTGAATAATGTTTTTAAATCGATAACGCATTCTTGAATTAAAATGTTTTAAAGGGTCAATCCATTTCAAGCGGTCCAGAAAATATTTTTTTGGTCGCTCGACCATTTTTAAAAAATCTGAAATTTTTTGTACAACAACCCTAACATGACGGAAGTTTTAAATGACCGTTCTTTTAATTTTACTATTTTTTGTTTGTGCATGGCGGCCATCTTTGTTTCATCGTGTGCAGCGATTTTCTCAGATACTAGGATACACAAAATTGTAAATATCTCGTCTTCTATTTTCCCAATTGAAATGGGGTTTGCAGCATTTTGTTCAGAATAAAATAGGCTAAATATACAGGGATAGAAAAATTTTGAAAAATAAATTTTTACAAGTGAAATTTTAGCACAAAATGTACGATTTTTTCCAAAATCTATCCTTTTGCAAGAGGAAAACTTTCATGCAAGAGCAACTGTCAACCTTACACAATTTTTTCTACAAATAGGTCAAAAGTACGTGTACTCATACACCGAGTCACAGATCTGGGAGTTAATTTCTCTTTGCGAAAAAAATTCCGAAATTCGTCAAAAATTTCAAAAATCGCACTTTTTAGGCTTTGATATCTCTGGTGGGGCACGAGATAAAAATCTGAAATTTTGGCCTGTGATAGTATTGTGCAGTAGCGTTATGTACAAAAAATTTCAAGAAGGAGATTTGACTACAAGCTGAGATATGACATGGAAAATATGTGAAAACAATACTGTCAAACTATTGTAAACCTACTATGTAATTGTTCAACAAGATTGTCAACCTTGCACAATTTTTTCTATAAATAGGTCAGAAGTGTGTGTACTCATACACCAAGTCGCATATCTTGGAAATAATTTCTCTTTCCGAAAAAAATTCCGAAATTCGTCGAAAATTTCAAAAATCGCACTTTTTAGGCTTTGATATCTCTGGTGGAGCACGAGATAAAAATCTGAAATTCTGGCCTTTGATAGTATTATATAGTAGTGTTATGTACAAAAAATTTCAAGAAGGAGATTTGACTACAAGCTGAGATACGGTGATTAAAGAAATGTTAAGAAATGCTATTACGAGTACATTAGGAGAAATGAGATTAGTCTCTTTTATTACAATATTTACCCAGAAAATATCGTTTGTTGAAAACAGTTAAATAATAAGCATTTAATTTACAAAATACTATATATGCTCAACAAAGAGCTTAACAATATTTACGAGAGATGTTATGAGTTCGACCAGTTACTGTTATCAGTCCATCAGGCTGTTCTTTCTAAAAATTTTATTTGAAGCCCCCCAAGTCTTGTCATCCCTTGTTAACTTGAATGAAATTCTCTAGGTTTAATAATTGAAGCCATGTCAACTCGATCGATTGCAATTCATTGTCTGTAATTTACTTTTCCTGAAATGTGTTCCGAGTAAAATTATTGCAATAGCATTTCTAGTAGATTTGTTCATCTGGGCAAATAGTGTATTGGCTTAGCATACATTCTGAATTGTTTAAATCTCACAGAAGCATTTGAAAAAGATATTTGTAACTAACATTTCACTTTGTACCATAAATAATTAATTTAAAATTTTGAAGGTATAACCAATTACATAGTATGTTACAATAGTTTGGCAGTATTGTTTTCACGTATTGTCCATGTCATATCTCAGCTTGTAGTCAAATCTCCTTCTTGAAATTTTTTGTACATAACACTACTACACAATACTATCAAAGGCCAGAATTTCAGATTTTTATCTCGTGCTCCACCAGAGGTATCAAAGCCTAAAAAGTGCGATTTTTGAAATTTTCGACGAATTTCGGAATTTTTTTTTCGCAAAGCGAAATCATTTCCCAGATCTGGGACTTGGTGTATGAGTACACGCACTTTTGACCTATTTGTAGAAAAGATTGTGCAAGGTTGACAGTCTTGTTGAACAATTACATAGTAGGTTTACAATAGTTTGGTAGTATTGTTTTCACATATTTTCCATGTCATATCTCAGCTTGTAGTTAAATCTCCTTCTTGAAATTTTTTGTACATAATGCTACTACACGATAATATCATAGGCCAAAATTTCAGATTTTTATCTCGTGCCCCACCAGAGATATCAAAGCGTAAAAAGTGCGATTTTTGAAATTTTTGCCGAATTTCGGAATTTTTTTCGCAAAGAGAAATTAACTCCCAGATCTGGGACTTGGTGTATGAGTACACGCACTTTTGACTTATTTGTAGAAAAAATTGTGTAAGGTTGACAGTTTCCCTTGCATGAAAATTTTCCTCTTGCAAACGGATAGATTTTGGAAAAAATCGTAAATTTTGTGCGAAAATTTCAATTGTAAAAATTTATTTTTCAAAATTTTTCTTACACCGTATATTTAGCCTATTTTATTCTGAACAAAATGCTGCAAACTCCATTTCAATTGGGAAAATAGAATACGAGATATTTACAATTTTGTGTATCCTAGTATCTGAGAAAATCGCTGCACACGATGAAACAAAGATGGCCGCCATGCACAAACAAAAATTAGTAGAATTAAAATAATGGTCATTTTGAACTTCCATTATGTTAGGGTTGTTGTACAAAAAATTTCAGATTTTTAAAAATAGTCGAGCGACCAGTGCTGGACCACTTGAAATGGATTGACCCTAAAAGCATTAAGAATAATTGCAAAATATGATTAAATTTTGAAAATGCGTCAGTTAAAATTATTTAACAGGTTATTAAACTGGAGATTTTAACACACACCCACATATATATTATTGTTAATCGCAAGATAATTTGATGTATTGCAGCTATTTTTGGATTTTTTCCACTTTGAGCCCATTTCGGCATACTCATAATTTTATAATTTTTAAATACATTATTTTATTGCTGCGCTGCGCCGCGCATGAATTGATGTATTTCTCTAACAGGTGTAAATTTTCCATTTTTCAGGGAAAAAATTCCTGGCTAGGATTCGAACCAGGGATGTATTGGCTGAAGCCGCCAATGCTCTTCCAACTGAGCCATACCGGACACGAACGATGGAGGACTATTTCACCCAATCAACCTCAACGATCACACGGTTCGAATCCTGGCCCGGACTTTATTCACCCAAAAATGAAAAATGGAAAATTTACATCTGTTATAATCAATTTACCGATTGAATAATCGTGTTTAAAATTAATCTAATGTAATTTCTTATGCAGCGATTTTCTGCAGTTCCATATCGTCATCGTTGAGGTTAATTGGGTGAAATAGTCCTCCAGCGTTTGCGTCCGGTATGGCGCAATTGGAAGAGCATTGGCGGCTTCTGCCAATACATCCCTGGTTCGAATCCTGGCCCGGACTTTTTTTAACCAAAAATGAAAAATGGAAAATTTACATCTGTTATAATTAATTTACCGATTGAATAATCGTTTTTAAAATTAATCTAATGATGTATTTCTCTCTTTATTTATTTATTTTCGCATCTTTAAACTTGCTGCATATGTTTTTTTTTTTTTTTTTTTTTTTTTTTTTTTTTTTTTTTTTTTTTGTAATTTTTGGTTTTGTTATAATATAAAATCTATCAGATTTAAAATTTATTTTTGTAATGGTTTTGATACATATTTATACCATACAATTCCAATTTATACAATATCATACATACCATTATATACCATACAATTAACAATCTAATTTTCTCATCTTTATATTTAACCAACGAATCTTCAAATCCAATCAGGGAAACTCATTATGAGAACAAACCGGTATAAAAATTTTAAGCAAATCAAATCATTCTGCAAGAAGTAACCGGTTATCTGAATTAAAAGAAGTATTAGAACACCCCCCCCCCGTTACCCCCTTTTATACTTAACGAATGAACCTTTCAAAACAAATGAGAAAGTGACCTAAAGAACCCAAAGAAACCTAAAGAAAACCTAAAGAAAAGTTTGTAGCAAATCAGATATTTCAATCAAGAGTTATTGCGTTGTTTACATACATATATACAGAACTGGCGGTCATATGCTCTCAAACTTTGATAGTCTGTGAACTGAAAATTAAGGAAACAAGAAATTAATATCATCGCAATTTATTTCAACGAATCTTCAAATCCAATCAGGGAAGGTCATTATAAAAACAAACCGGTATAAAAATTTGAAGCAAATCGAATAATTCTGCAAGAAGTAACCGGTTTTCTAAATTAAAGGAGGTATTAGAACCTCCCCCCTTCCCGTTACCCTCTTTTATACTTAACTAATGAACCTTCCAAAACTAATGAGGAAGTGACTTAAAGAACCCAAAGAAACCTAAAGAAAACATAAAGAAAAGTTTGAAACAAATCGGATATTTCAATCAAGAGTTATTGCGTTATGTACATACATATATACAGAACTGGCGGGCACATGTTCTCATACGTTGATAGCCTGTGAGCTAAAAACTAAGAAAACAAATAATTAATATCATTGCAATGTATTTCAAACTTTCAATAAACAGCTTTCGCAAATATTATAGTGTTGTAATTTTTGAAATATGGTCACACTTTATAGAAGCTATTTATGCATAAAAACATAATTGAAGTTCCAGTTAATAATGTCTACATGAACAACATACTTAGATAAACAGTCGGAGAACCCGACAATGACGCAATGACATAAATAGATGCAAACCGTTGTCATGGCAACCAGATTCATTTGTTTGTTTTCCATTTTCCAAAACAGCCATTGTTGATTTTTTTTTTTTTTTTTTTTTTTTTTTTTTTTTTTTTTTAAAGCATATATTTTTTTAGGTAGTGACAAAAAATATATATATCAGATTAAAAGAAAATAGATATGATACTTGACGGGTTAAAGAAAAATGTTATGCTGGCGGAAAAAGCTTTTGAAAAAAATTTGATTATAATAGAAAATTGCTTTGACAATGAGCTTTTATAATTGAAGTAGAAGTGAGACATAAAATATGCTAAATTTAGAACTACCTTTAAAGTCCGACTTGTTAAAAATAAACTACAAACACAAAGAAGAAATTGCTTTGTGACTGTATGTACGATACAGCTAAGAAACAGCTTGTTTAAGGAAATTTCAGTATTAAAAAATATTGATTTTTTGTGCTCTATATAGTTTTTTTGCATAGTTCTTCACTCTTTTTTTTCCACTCTATGTGTCGCAAATTAGGTGTTTGGTAGTTTTTGGTGCTAAAATATTCATGAAATCGTTTGGAAAAACAAAAGAAAAAAATCCTTTTTTTTTTTTTTTACTCTGAATTTGAAGATTTTGATTTGAATCCTTTTGATGATTTATTTATTTATTTCCATCCTACGAAGTTACAAACTTTGAATATATTCTAATTGCAACATTTCATTAATTGATATTCAATTAAGATTTAAAACTATTATTTTTATTTTTATTAGTTACATTTGCATTATTTTTTTAATTTAGTAATTTCTAATTTTTAACCTGATATTTAAAAACCATTCTTTGTTGTTTTTAACTCTATTTTGTTTTGTAGTCTCAATTATTTATTTATTAAAAAAAAAAAAAAAAAAAAAAAAAAAAAAAGAAAGAAAAAGAAAAAGAAGAAAAGCTTTAATTTATAGGAATTTAGAATTTGTGAAATTATGCAAAAAATAAATAACTTTTTAATAAGAAATAAAACTTACAACTACTTTATAAAATTACATTTTATTTCTTTATTTACATTATTATTATTTTTTTAAATCCCATGTCAGAGGCAACTACTTATAATTTAAAAAATTTATACTTCGTTTTTTCTTTTTTGTAACGACGTTTCATAAAAAAAAATTTTTGGTTTTAACCTTTTCTGCTTTTAACTTTCGCTTATTTTTTATTCACAATTATTTATTTATTTTTAAAAAGTTTTAATTTATACGAATTTATAATTTATAAAGATATGTAGAAAATAAATGAGTTTTTAGTGAAAATTAATATTTGTCATCATATTTTCCACACTCTTCCATTTTTCATAATCGTGTATTTAATTTAAATGATGTTTTAATGAGAATAAAGACTTACAACTACTTTTTTAGAAATAGATTTTATTTCTTTATTTACATTCTTTTTATTCCATCTCAAAGAGAACTCTGAATAATTTTTAAAAATCTATACTTCGTTTTATGCTTTTTGTAACGACATTCCATTATTTATTTTTAAGTTGAAGGCTTTCGAGGGGAAAAAAAATTTAAAAAAAAAATGCATATGTAACTTTAGTTTTCTCTAATCCGTCTATTCCATCAACAATTTAAAAAAAAAAAAAAAAAACCTTTTTAAGCTATTGCATAGCTTTTATCGCGGGCTTTGAGCGCAGGGACCGAAGCTAGAAATTCCGTAACGAGAAAACCTAACACTTCCGTAACGAAAAAAACCTAACACTTCGGCTAACGACGTTTCAGTTCGGCAAACTTCGGCACAGTATCCTTCGGTAGACTTCGGCAGACATTGACGCGGTATATTTCAGATATTAGGATATCAAGTCTCAAACTTATGTTTCTTATGATCTAATTTTCATAGCGCGGCCAAATTTTGTTTGGTAATTTATTATGAGACAGTGTTAATTTTGGTGACAGGAGACCCCCCCACGGTGAGGGTCGAAAAATTTAAAATGCTTATAACTCGCGATCTAATTTTCGTAGCACGGCCAAATTTTGTTTGGTAATTTACTATGAGACAGTGTTAATTTTTGGTGACAAGAGACCCTTCCACGGTGAGGGTCGAAAAATTTAAAATACTTATAACTCGCGATCTAATTTTCGGAGCGCGGCCAAATTTTGTTTGGTAATTTATTATGAGACATTGTTAATTTTTGGTGACAGGAGGCATCCCACGGTGAGGGTCGAAAAATTTAAATGCTTATAACTCGCGATCTAATTTTCGTAGCGCGGCCAAATTTTGTTTGGTAATTTATAATGAGGCAGTGTTACTTTTTGGTGACGGGAGACACCCCACGGTGAGGGTCGAAAAATTTAAAATGCTTATAACTCGCGATCTAATTTTCGGAGCGCGGCCAAATTTTGTTTGGTAATTTATTATGAGGCAGAGTTAATTTTTGGTGACAGGAGACCCCCCACGGTGAGGATCGAAAAATTTAAATGTTCATAACTCGCGATCTAATTTTCGTAGCGCGGCCAAATTTTGTTTGGTAATTTATTATGAGACATTGTTAATTTTTGGTGACAGGAGACATCCCACGGTGAGGGTCGAAAAATTAAAAATGCTAATAACTCGTGATCTAATTTTGGTAGCTTGGCAAAATATTGTTTGGTAATTTATTATGAGGCAGAGTTAATTTTTTGTGACAGGAGACCCCCCCCCCCACGATGAGGGTAGAAAAATTTAAAATGCTTATAACTCACGATCTAATTTTCGTAGCGCGGCCAAATTTTGTTTGGTAATTTATTATGAGACTGTTAAATTTTGGTGACAGGAGACCCCCCATGGTGAGGGTCAAAAAATTTAAAATGCTTATAACTCGCGATCTACTTATCGTAGCGCGGCCAATTTTTTTTTTGGTAATTTACTATGAGACAGTGTTAAGTTTTGGTGACAGGAGACCCCCCACCGTAAGGGTCGAAAAATTTAAGATGCTTATAACTCGCGATCTAATTTTCGTAGCGCGATCAAATTTTGTTTGGCAATTTATTGCGGGCTTTGAGCGCGGCGACCGAATCGAGAAATTCCGTAATGAGAAAAATCCTAACACTCCGGCTAACGTCGTTTCAATTCGGCAGACTTCGGCACGGTATCCTTCGATAGACTTAGGCAGATATTGACGCGGTATTTTTGCATAAGTTGATAATAAATGCTATGCAATAGCTTTACCGCGGCAGTCCCCGAGTGCCACACGCATTTTTTTCTTTATCTTTTAAAAGTAAACGAGTTATTTGTAACTCGCTAAACAAACAGATTCAGATTCAGTTAGGTGGGGAGGCCTACCATATGGCTTGAGCTCAACAAGCCCCACCTAACATTTATTATTATTTAAAAAAAAAAAAAAAAAAAAAAAAAAGTACAATTGTTTTACAAATGGTTGCCCAATTTCTTCTGGGCGAACCTAAAGTTTTTACAATATTAAAATGCATAAATTTAAAAATTTAAAATAGAAGAGTTAATTAAGACAATTAAGAGTTTGTAAATGTCTATAAAAAAATTTAGATGCATTTTTCATTTAGAAAGTTCAACTAAGTTCAACTATCATAAGTATGAAAGAGTAAATGTTTTTAGAAATGTTTAAACAGAGATATGATTTGATAAGCTTGCTAATGCGCAAGTTGAAATATATACTGATTCTTTTCAACGAGGGTGATGCAGTCAATTATTTTCTGTAATAAATTCGGACATTTCAATACATATGAAAACCACTCATTTAATTTCATATTTGATGGCTTTCGCAGATGAAAGGTTGAAGTTAGTGGACAATTTAACATGAAATGCAAGGAGGTACTTCTGTTCCCACAAGTACAGAGGTCAGAATCTACTTTATTAAATTTAACTAGATATGAAGAAAAAGGACCATGATTGGTAGCGAATAAATATAGATTTCGATGAAAAAGTAAAAAGTCTTCTGAAATTTTCGGTAGAAATTCGTATGTGTATCTGCCGGTATCTGCATAGTCCCAATAGTTTTGCCAGTGTTGAAGCGAATCTAGCTTTAATTTTCTTTTTACTAAGGATGCTGGTAATGGATAGAATTTTGTTTCTATTTGTGATGATTCCAGCGTAGCTTCTTTTGCCAAGGTATCCGCTAATTCGTTTCCTTTTATGCCCGTGTGGCCTCTTATCCATTTGAAAACAAAATTTTTAGTAGATTTCTGCAATAGTAATATGATTGAGGTTATTAATATATCTCTTGTATTAATGTCTTTTAAGGCTTGTAGACTTGATAAACTGTCTGTTTGAATTAATATATTTTGAAAAATGCTTGAATTTGCCCAGATTATTGCGTCATGAATAGCTAACAATTCTGCTTGATAAACACTATTGTCATTTATTAAGGACTTTTGATATGTTTGAATTAATTCACCATGTTGAAGCAAGGTTCGTTAATTTTTTCCTTAAATCTATGCAAATTTATGGCCACAGCCTTCCATTATCGTCTCCTGCCGAGAAACTTTTCTCTTTCGACTTTTGTTGTTTATTTTACATCTACAAGGTAGAGGTCTGCACGGGCCGGAATTTCCAGGCCATTACAACGGGCCAGCCCGGCCCGTTGTAAAACCCAAGAGTTCGGCCCGGGTCCGGCCCGGCCCGTACAAAAATCAGAGAAAACAGGCCCGGCCCGGCCCGGCCCGTTACAATTTCTACGATTTCTAAAAAATTCAGATTTTTATCATATAACTAAGATTCCTTTAAAGAATACTGCATACATATCTATGGAATGATTTTACAGTATATTTTACAGCAAATACACATTAACAACATTAATGATTACTTAGATTCTTAGGTTTTCAACATTCGAATAAAGATTCATTAAAAAATTAATATGGCGTAGAATAAAAGAAAAAAGAAAGAAAGCTAAAAACATCGTTAATTTTGAAGCTGTTTAATAAAATAAGATTTATAAATATATTTCTATATCGTTTTATTATAGATTTCAAATCCAAATTCATTCTTAAATTCAAAGAAGCTCCTTTCTGATACATTTCTAAATTCATTTTTTTTTTCTCCGAAACGCTTAAGATTAGCAGATATCTTTATTCAGAAACTATATAATCGAATGGCGTTATCCATTTTTTGATACAAGCAATTTAAGAATACTGCAAACAAATAAAATACTGTCATAATTAGCGTTTTGAATAGAATTTCCGGAAGCAATAGCAAGGGAAGGGAGAAAAACCTGCAATCATTTGAGAAACTATTATATCTCAACAAGGTTATACAAGTATTTTATTTACCAAAAATGAAAAACGCTATTCGATTCCAAATCCCTTCAATAGTTAGGCTTATCACTTTCATACTTTTACAATTTAAAATTAATCAGAAAATGTGTCAAACTTTCGCATTATTGAGAAATTAATTTAAAAATCATCAAGAAGTATATATCCGATGATTAAGCTGACATAAGTTCTTTATCGCTGTTAATAATTTTACAAATCATGTTTTCTGCCAATAATTAAGTCTAGTACCGGTCCGGCCAGTCTATATGTAGAAAAAGTAATGCAAGCGTGATATCGGACCGGCATGAATTAGCTAAAAAAATATTAAAACGGGTTACACATAATGTAATTTTCCGATGCCGATACACTGTGCATTTTTTATTGATGCTGTCGAACTAGTATGGCCTCATTTATACTTATTCTCGTTAAAACCATTTTCGTTGAAAATAGTTCATATTTTATCATTTCTGCTTAAATCTTCAGAACGGACCGGCAGGTCCGAAATTTTTTTTTATTGGCCCGGCCTGTTTATGTTGTTTGTCGGCCCGGCCCGTTAGAAAATTCGAGACGATTCCGCCGGCCCGGCCCGGGCCCGTGCAGACCTCTACTACAAGGTAATAAAAATCATAGTTTTTCTTCGGGCTAAAACTAGATATTATGTCTGAAAGTTTAAATAATCCTAATGCCGGAAAGTTTAAACATTTTTCTTTTTCCATGTGTACTCTGGTGAGTTTATGTAAGTCTTTGTTATGCATATGAAAAAAAGTTTTGTGCATATATGTATGTATATATGTTAAATAAATGTATATCAACCTTTTAAAAACACCAATATTTTCCGAGAAATGAATTAAAAGGAAAAAAACTGAAAGATTAGAGCCGAGTTTCCCAGGTTACTAAATATATGTAACTTCTTTTTTTTTTTTTTCTTTCTTCAGATTTTTAAAGGATTTTATTTATTTATTTACATTTAACGAAATTACAAACTTTGAAACTATTCGAATTACAACATTTTATTAATTAATATTAATTTTAGATTTAAAACTATTATTTTTTTTATTAATTACATTCGCATTTCTTTTTTAATTTAGTAATTCTAAAAATTAACTTTTAACATAATATTTAAAAAAAAAACATTCTTTGTTGTATTTAACTTTAGTTTGTTTTGCATTATTTTTTTATAAAAAATTAATTTATATGAATTTAGAAATTATAAAATTATCTAGGAAATAATTGACTTTTTAATAAGAATCAATATTTACAGCTACTTTTTTAGAAATTAAATTTTATTCCTTTATTTACTTTTTTTAAACTGTTATTCATCTCAGAGGCAACTCTTAATAATTTTTACAAATATATATTTAATGCTTTTTGTAACTACTTTCCATTAAAAAACATTTTTAAGGTGAAGGTTTTCAGAAAGAAGAAATGGAAAAAATGCATGCATATGTAACTTTGCTTTTCTCTAATCCGTCTATTCCATTAACGTTGCCCAAATAAACTTTTTTCTCTCTCTCTCTTTTAAAAACAAATGCGTTATTTATAACTGGCTAAACAAACATTTCACCATGTTGAAACAAGGTTCGTTAAATTTTTCCTTAAATCTACTCAAATTTATGGCCACAGTCTCTTATTCTCATCTCCTGCCGAGAAACATTTTTTTTTCTTTTTGGACTTTTGTTTATTTTACATCTACAAGGTAATAAAAATCCTAGTTTTTCTTCGGGCTAAAGCGAGATATTACGTCTGAAAGTTTAAATAATCCTGATGTCTGAAAATTTAAACATTTTTCTTTTTCCATGTATATTCTGATGAGTTAATTAAGTTTTTGTTATGTATATGAAAAAAAAAATGCGCAGATAGGTGACTGTGTGACATTATTTTGCATTTTCTGTTAAAAAATGTACAGGGTGGTCATAAAAAAAACTTTACTGATATATGGAGTTCTAGCGGCCTGTCCGCTCAACCGATCGAGGTGAAATTTCAGATAAAGCTATTCACAGGTATGAAGCTCGAGATTCTGTGAACGGCAACAAAATGGCGCTCTCGATTACGGTTATAGTTACAGAAACTCGAAAATTTCCTACGGCAACACCCATTTTTTTCCATCGCAAAATGCTCAGCGCATGCGAAAACCCTAAACGGCGTTGGAACCGTACGTATATCGCAAGAAACGGACATGCTATGCACGCACAAAAAGCTGTTCTGCGAATCCTCCCCCCCCCCCCCCTATAGAAAAAACTCGATTGGGGCGCAAGGAGGAAATTTGCATATGACACAGAGTCAGTACACTAATCTCTGATTACAATACAGATCGGAGAAACTAAAACTTTTATTTTGATTACACATTTTCCACATGAGTGTCATCACAGGCAAATTTCCTCCTTGCACCCCAATTGAGTTTTTTTTATGGGGGGGGGGGGGGGAGGGATTCGCAGAACGGTTTTTTGTGCGTGCATAACATGTCTGTTTCTTGCGATACACGTACGGTTCCAACGCTCTTTATGGTTTTCGCATGCGCTGAGCATTTTGCGATGAAAAAAAATGGGTGTTGCCATTGGAAATTTTCGAGTTTCTGTAACTATAACCGCAACCTTGAGCGCCATTTTGTTGTCGTTCACAGAATCTCGAGCTCATACCTGTGAATAGCTATATCTGAAATTTCATTTCGATCGGTTGAGCGGACTGGCCGCTAGAGCTCCGTATATCAGCAAAGTTTTTTTTATGACCACCCTGTATATCAACCTTTTAAAAAATGTCAATATTTTCCGAAAATTTACTTTAAAAAGTGAATTTAATCTTTATGAAATTATGCAGGAAATAAATTACTTTTTAATGAGAATCAAGACTTACAATTACATTTTTAGAAATTACATTTTATTTCTTTATTTACATTTTTTTTTATTTCCATATCAGCGGCGTCTCTTAATAATTTAAAAGCTATACTTCGATTTATGTTTTTTGTAACTATATTCCATTAAGAACTTTTTTTAAAATTGAAGGCCTTCAGTAAAAGAAATGAAAAAAAAAAAATGCATGCATATGTAACTTTACTTTTCTCTAATCCGTCTATTCCATCAACATTGTCCAAATAAACTTCTTTTTTTCTCTCTTTTAAAAACAAATGCGTTATTTGTAACTCACTGAACAAACATATCACCATGTTGAAACAAGGTTCGTTAAATTTTTCCTTAAATCTACACAAATTTATGGTCACAGTCTTCTACCCTCGTCTCCTGCCGAGAAATTTTTTTTTTTTTCTCTTTTGACTTTTGTTGTTTGTTTTACATCTACAAGGTAATAAAAAACCTAGTTTTTCTTCGGGCTAAAACTAGATATTATGTCTGAAAGTTTAAATGATCCTAATGTCGGAAAGTTTAAACATTTTGCTTTTTCCTCTGCTGAGTTTATGTACGTCTTTGTTAAGTATATGGAAAACATTTTGTGCATATATGTGATTGTGACATTTATTTTGAATTTTTTTATTAAATAAATGTATATCAACCTTTTAAAAATGTCAATATTTTCCGAAAATTTACTTTAAAAAAATCTAAAAGATCTTTTTAACATAATATTAAAAAAAAAAAAAAACATTCTTTGCTGCATTTAATTTTAGTTTGTTTTGCATGATTCAAAAAATAATAATAATAATTTATATAAATTTAATCTTTATGAAATTTTGCGGGAAATAAATTATTTTTAATGAGAATTAAGAATTACAGCTACTTTTTTATAAATTACATTTTATTTCTTTATTTACATTTTTTTAGTTCCATTTCAAAGACAACTCTTAATAATTTGAAAAATATACTTCTTATTATGTTTTTTGTAACTACGTTCTTTTAAAAAAAATTTTTAAGTTGAAGGCTTTCAAAGAATCTCTATAAATAAAAGGAATTCTGAGGATAATTAATTAATTAATTGAGGCACAGGGGAAAGCAAATCTTGGCAATGCGCCAACTCGGTCCAGAGGAAGCAAATCTTGGCAATGCGCCAACTCGGTCCAGAGGAAGCAAATCTTGGCAATGCGCCAACTCGGTCCAGAGGTATAAAAGCAAGATAGAAAAAAACGCGCAGGTCTGTGCATTCAAGTACAACCACCCATATGTATATGCTGAAAGTTTGTTCTGACGCTCACCCGACGCACGTGGAGTGCGGATGGTCCGGGGAGAGTCACCGGGGGATCCGTCGCCAGCTGAGAGAGAAGCGTAGAGTCACCGGGGGATCCGTCGCCAGCTGAGAGAGAAGCGTACCATACACATAAATTATTAAATAAACCTTCAAATTAAGCCCGGCGAAGCGGGCTGGGTATGCTAGTAGAAATTAAAAAAAAAAGCATACATATGTAACTCTACTTTTCTCTAATCCGTCTATTCTATCAACAATTTAAAAAAAAAAAAACTTTTTTTCTTTATCTTTTAAAAGTAAACGAGTTATTTGTATTTAGCTGAACAAACATATCGCCAAGTTGAAACAAGGTTCGTTAAATTTTTCCTTAAATCTACACAAATTTATGGCCACAGTCTTCCATTCTCGTCTCCTGCCGAGAAACTTTCTTTTCTCTTTCGACTTTTGTTGTTTATTTTACAACTACAAGGTAATAAAAATGCTAGTTTTTCTTCGAGCTAAAACTAGATATTATGTTTGAAAGTTTAAATAATCCTAATGTCGGAAAGTGTAAACATTTTGTTTTTTCCATATGTACTTTGCTGAGTTTATGTACATCTTTGTTATGTATATGGAAAAACGTTTTGCGTATATATGCGACTGTGACATTCATTTTGCATTTTCTATTAAATAAATGTATATCAACCTTTTAAAAACGCTAATGCTTTTCAAGAAATTACTTTGAAAAAAGCTGAATTTTAATTTTTAAGTAATACCTTTGTATGAAACTCTCTTGCGTGCGTAATACTCGCCCTTGACCGGTTATTTTAAATGGAAAAATCTATTTAACTGATTATAGCATGTAAGAGTAATCGAAAGAAAATTGTACGCTTTATTCATGTGATAATTTTCATTCACCCGTTACGAAAGCTTTTACATTTCTGATTCCGCACTTACTAATTTAACTATAATTATGCAAATTTATTTTCAAAATGCCTCAAAAACATTGAATTAAAGCATCGATTTTTGCGGCACATTAAAAAAAATAATAATAAAATAATTTGTTTTATAAATAGATATTTTTCAAAAACTGTTCACTTTTTAAAACATAAATTACGCAATGAAGAAATTTTTAAAGAAGGGGTGGATAAAAATCAGCTTGCTATTATAACCCAAAGTAACCATGTTTTTGTTAACTAATAACCTTGAGCTACTATTATAACTTTTTTTTTATAACACCTTTTAATATAAAAAAGGGAGAAAAAACAGGTACAATACATGCGTTAGTTGCAGCTTATATTAGATAAAGTACTTAAATTTATATACCGTACAAAAAGCCTACTTGAGACTGAATTTTTTCAACTAATAAATTGAAAATGTTTTATAATATCAAAAAATGCGGTTTTTTTTTCATTTTTATGATTCTGTCTATTTTTTACATACAAATCATTTTTTTCTCTATCTTCTTTATCATTATTATTTTATTTGTTATTATTATTATTATTATTATTATTATTATTATTTTTTTTTTTTTTTTTTTTTTTTTTTTTTTTTTTTTTTTTTTTTTTTTACATTCCACCCAGGTTTTATAGCATATCTCATTACTCAATTCATCATTTTAATGTTTTAATATTTTATTGCTTTTTATTTAAGGAGAGCTTTAATTTTTGAGAGTTCATTTTTTTTCTATTTTTTAATATGCTCTTTAGCTAAATCTATATTTTTTTCTCACTTAAGTTTAATAATTTTTTTTAAAGAGCATTAATGAAATTTATTTGCATTAGAGGAAATAGTGAGGTGTAAAACGAGAAAAGGCACTTAATAGATGGGCGAAAAAAGAATAGCTGATAAAGAAAAAAAAACTAGTTATTGAATTCATAAAGCCTTATCTCAGTTACAGCAATTGAAAAATTTACATATCTGAAATATCCACATTTTTAAAATAAGGAAATTATGTTTTATATTAAATTATATCACCTAAAGTTATTTATTAGAAATTCCTTGCTCCAGTGTATAACTAATCATTAAAAATTATCCGTACATATGGTTTATTTTCAACGAATATAAAGTTCTTAAGGTTGTTATCAAATCAAAAAAGGGCGATTTTGCAACATAAGTTTTAACTTATTTTTGTTCGGAAATGCATGAAACTATCTGGTGTTGCTATTCTGAAATTTTCTAATTGCATTCAGTTTTTTTTTTTTTTTTTTTTTTTTTTTTTTTTTCGAACGCAATAGATGTTTTAGGACAAGCCAACAAAGTTGGCTTTTTAATCCACATTTCTCCACGAAAGTAGAAAAACTATGAAACTAAGGGAGAAAAACGCATGATCACGTTATGGAAATCGTTGATAACTCGATAGGTAATTTAATTATCATAATTTAGCCACTTTGTATAATTTACGAGTAGTTACGCAATTTATATAATTTGTTGAAATGGGCAACGAGATAATCAAGTAGTACCCGCAACCCCGTAATAATGCACTTAAAATAATTAAATATATTTTTTAAATTATATTTTAGAATTGCAATGCATTTTATTAATAGACTACATATGTTTTATTTTCGGATTTTATACTACACTGATCAAAACAATTAAAGGATATTTGAAGTTTTATATAAAATAAAGATATAAACGAAATTTTTTTGCCGAAAATAGAAGAAGAGAATCACAAATGCAAATTTTTCTGGTTTTCAAACTGTGGAGTATGCAAATTTTGAGTTCGACGTCAAAAACGTCGCTTCAGCGGCAGCGAATGAAATTTGACTTTCAACTGGATAAAAGAGAATGAAGACAAGGATGATCGGCATTCAGTGATTGCTTTGTTTCGATGAGTACGATGTCTCAGCGAAGTCATTTGACAGATTCAGAAGCTTGGAGAATTGTTGGTAGGTTAGAAGGAGGCCAAACTCAAGCCGAAGTAGCGCAAGTCATTGGAGTGTCACAAAGTGTCGTTTCCAGGATCTGGAACCGTTATCTGGAGAGTGGATGTGCAGGCCGAAGACCAGGGCAACAACGCCCAATGAAGATCGGTATTTAGCGTTAACAGCTCGGAGACACCGAAACATGAACGCTACTCTTCTCCTACAACACCTTCGCTCGGCTACAGGCACCACGATTTCAACTCAGACTGTCCGAAACCGGCTCCATGCTGTAGGTCTGTATGCTCGCCAACCGATGGTATGTGTTAGATTAACATCAAGGCATCGTCGCGACCGCAGGGAGTGGGCATCCGAGCATGTCAACTGGAGGAGAAATGAATGGAGCAATATTCTGTTTTCTGACGAGTCCCGTTTTTCTGTGCATCCGGATAATAGGCGTATTTTCATATGGAGGGTCTGTGGCAATAGGAATAATCCTGCGTTCGTGCACGAAAGTGTCAGATTTGGCGGTAGAGGAGCGTTGGTGTATGGTGGCATCTCCATTGACGGGCGCACTGACCTCTACATCATTCGAGATGGAGCTCTGACTGGTCGCCGATATAGGGATGAGATCCTCAGACCTATTGTAGTCCTTTACGCTGCAGCAATAGGAGATAACTTCATTTTAATGGACGATAATTGCAGGCCACATCGTGCAAACCTGGCGGAGGATTTCCTTTTCGAGGAAGGAATCGTTCGAATGGAATGGCCAGCGTGTTCTCCAGACATGAATCCAATCGAGCACGTTTAGGACGATCTAGGAAGACGAGTTTCTGGCCGCCAACAACCCCCACAAACTCTCCAAGAACTGGAAAGCTCTTGGAAAACTGAGAACTTGGAAAACCAAGAACTGGAAAACTCTTCTGGAAGAGTGGGGCAGAATACCCCAACTCGTCATTAATAGCCTCATTGAGTCCATGCCTCAAAGGTGTTCAACGTTGCTTGCCGCCCGTGGAAACCATACCCCCTACTGAAAATGATTTTCTTTGAAGAAAACACCTTTTCTTATTCTTTTTTTCTCATATGCACAAATTGTGTTTTTTTCCTTTTGTACACAAATGCGCAATAAAATGTTTTTTTTTTCTGCCAAACATGTGTAATTTATTCTCATACAACCTACTATGTCTGTCGACCATGTATCAATTAGCTAAAAAGTTTCCCAGATACAAAATCCACCTAAAACTGCAATATCCTTTAATTGTTTTGAGCAGTGTATGTATATCCATGATGGGTAAGTATAACGATGGTCACCAACGACTAGTTTTGTATAGTGTCCTAATAAAATTTTAGTAATCATACAAATTTCTGCCACTTTACATTTGTAAAATTGCATTTCTTTTATAGTGTACATTGTAATACCGGTATAATGGAGTTTTTCTGAATATAGCACTCAAAACTATTTTACCCCATAGGAAATCATTATCAGGGCATCGAGAAAATCTTTATTTTTGAGCATTCAAGAAAAATGTGGCTTATGTCAGTCTTCCCCATTTAATCCAGTTAGTATATTAAAACAGCTCTTCAGAAAAATTCGTTTTAATTGTAAGTATCTTACGTGTAAACATTTTAAAGCAAAGCGCAAACTTTAAAGGCGAAAGAAGAGTTTCGCTTCTGTATATTTACAATACATCTTTTTTTTTCGTATCAAATTTAATGTTTCATAAGCGAAATTCGAGACTTTCTCCAAAGACATTTTTCTTTCTTTCTAATCTCCTTTACATGTTGACAATGAGATTTCGGTGTATAGACTTTATTTATTCCAGCATAAACATATGGGAGTGAGGGACTCCAGTTAATAGAAGGGGCTACTTCAGCACTTTTGTAAATCGCTGAATGCGAAGAACGTGACAAGCTACGGGGTGTTGACAGATTTCATTTTATTAAGTCTCTGCTTGCTTTCAAAAATCGATTTTTTTTTAAAGTTTTGAAGAAGTTGAAGTAAGTGGATGTAAACAAGAAAATACTATTGAAAAAGGAAGAGAAAATATTTGCCTTTTCCCTATACCCTTTTGGCAGTTCTTTTGTTGAGTAAAATGGCTTTAAATGTCTAGCATCGCTTTTTGTCGCCTTTTTCTTTAAGAAATGTATCAATGTATCTATGTGCGTTAGCTTATTTATAGATTTTATAATTGAAAGTTGTTTTTATTGTAAATTTCAAACTGTTTAAAATATTTATTGGTTTATAGTAGTAATAGCTAAATTTAATCAATGTTTGTTTGCTACTCGATATCTTAGACATATTTAATTTTTAAATTTTTCCTATGGCATCTTCAATGATGGGATCTGCTGCCGTCCTGGTATCCTAGAAGCGCCTGCAGTTCCGTTTGTTCTGGGAATAACAGCGGTTGAATCTTTGTCATAAATGTTTCGTCCTTCCCTCAAAATTATCGTTTCATTTCAAAAGTATAGATTTTTTCTCAAGGCAAAGAAGACAATTGTTTTAGGAAATATATCACACTCATAAAAATTAATTTCTAACCTAAAGAATATTTTAGTCTCTTTATCAGAATATTCATCACTGCACTATATAAATTGAGCAATATTAATTCAGTAATACAGCAATATGGATGGGTTCATAGACTATCCATTTGGGTACCTATGTGTATTTTGCATGCTAAGTATATGAACGTTGCCGACTTCAATACAGGGCGAGAAAGAACTTGTCTATTTCTCCAATATCAGTACGAAATTCATCATATGATCTACGGCTGGTCCAATTGATCTAGAAATTTTTTGTTTGTTTCCGCCTCCCTAAAATCGCTTTTTCGACAAATTAGACCTAACAGACAATAGCTTGGCTTGGCATTAAATCACTCTTAATAATCTATACTCTCTCTTCTACACTATATGCACGCTCTTGTCCACATTCCTAAACGCAATGATCATTTCCGTAGATTGAACTTAAGCATTTTTTCTGTATTGATTTTCCTATTGTCACTCGGTAGTGCGAAAATGACTCATTCTATTTGCCATAAGCTTTCTCTTTAGATCTGCTGTTTGTCTCTTGATACCAACTGTTTGAAACATTTTACTCTTATGCTTTTAAAGGGTACTTCAGAACCCACACTACTGATTAAAAAAGACCCAGATGATAATGTTAAGTCTACGGAAGGCGCTCTTTTCTAATATCTCGCTCAAATTTTAATATTTTTACATCATTTTCTTTGCTTAGGATAGCTGAGGACAATCTACAACCGGGCTAGTTTTTAATTTTTAGATTTTGGTTACATACTTTTTATGTTATGATAATTTCAATTTCAGAACAGGTTTTAACCGGTGAACGAGATATTTGAAAACAACACCCCCATAGACTTAACATTATCATCCGGGTCTTTTTCAGTCAGTAGTGTGGGCTCTTAAAACACGCGGAACGAACTGCGTGAACAGAATATAAAAATAGTCGCTTGTGAGTGTACAATGTACATCCTAAAAAGATTCTATAATATTTTTATTTATTTGTTTTGATTTATTTATTTATTTATTTTTCAGAGAGTAACCTCCTTTTTGTAATTTAGAAATATATATATGTGCAGGCAAAAGAATGTGCATAGATACAGTTGTAATTAATTTCATTATAAATGCTTGGCATCCACAACCTCCAATCCTTCAAAATCCAGTTCAACATTTAATCATTATTTTATTAGATACTTTTTAAAAATTACAAAAAAGATTTATTTCTCCGTATATCATTTTTATGTACTTTGGTATGCTTTTGTGCCTTGCTGTTTTTCTTACGAAATTTTGAAACTCCTATGATGAAAATAGATTTCCATTAGATTATTGAAACGTGTCTACTTTTAAGCGGAAATTTTCTTCAAGAAATCTCTTTTCTAGGAAAAAGAAACCTTTGGAAATGTATTTCCTTTAAATAGAGCCCTGTGAGGAACGCCACCCAAACAAGGCCATGAATGGAATATTCAAAAATACGGCCCTTTAGAAATAGACATTTCAGAGATGAAAAAAAAAATCCACTGAAATATGAAACAACTTTGAATAAAGCTCTCTCTTTACGTATATAGGATAGTCTCTTCTTCTAGTACTATAAATAATCTATGGATATGAGGATCCTTTATAACTATTACATATAAGCTAAAAGGTAAATAGAAAAGGGCCTTGTGTACAGTGGTCAAAGTAGTAATAACCAATACTTCTACTTTCCTAAAATACACACACACAGTCGTACACAGTGCTGAGTTCGGACATTTTATTCGGGGAGGAATTTCTCTGGCTCTGAGGAGAGGGGGGGGGGGATTATAGAATTCCGGTTCATGTTCTATTGATGGATATTGTTTTGCAATTAATTTATATATATATATATATATATATATATATATATTCTTTTATTCTGTTGAGAGAAAGTAGCCTCTTTTTCGTAATTTCTTGTTCAAATATATATATTTAATTTTTTTTTTTTTTTTTTTTTTTTTTTTTAGATAGAGTAATTTTTTTTTCATAATTTATAAATAAATATATATATATATATATATATATACAGAAAATATTAAATAGATGAAGTTGCAATTAACTTCAATATAAGTATTTGGCACTCACATCCTCCAGCACCGATCCCTTGAAATCTAGTTCAACATTTAATCATTATTATACTCTTCCTAAGAATTATGAAAAACATTTCGTATTTCCACATACATCATTTTCGTGAATCTTGATACGCTTTTGTGCCTTGCTGTTTTTCTTACGAAATTTCGAAACTCCTATGATGAAAATAGATTTCCATTAGATTATTGGAACGTGTCTATTTTTAAGCGGAACTTTCTCCATAAAATCTCTTTTCTAGGAAAAGGAAACCTAGCAAAATGTATTTCCTTTAAATATAGCTCTGTGAGGAACGCCACCGAGACAAGGCCATTGAATGGAATATTCAAAAATACGGCCCTTCAGAAATAGACATTTCAGAGATGAAAAAAAAAAAAAAAAATCCTCTGAAATATGAAACAACGTTGAATAAAGTTCTCTCTTTACGCATATAGGAGAGTCTTTTCTTCTGGCTCTATAAATACCCTACAGATATGGGAATCCTTTATAACCACTACACATGCTAAAAAGTAAATAGGAGAGTGCCTGGTGTACACTGGTCAAAAAAAGTAATAATCAATACTTCTACTTCCCTAAAGCACAGACATAGACACACGGGCACAGTCGTACACAGTGTTGAATTCAGACACTTTTTCCGGTATATGTGTGGGAGGGGGGATGTAATAATGTCAGGGGGTGAGATTGCTCTTTTGACCATTGAAAACACAAAAATCTCACATTTTCCAGAGGGACATTTCATTTTCCTCCCCCCCCCCCCCCGAGGTTATCCCTCTGGACAACCTAGTATTGGCCGTACAGATAGACCGTGGACCTTGGTAATAATTAAAATGCACCCCCCCCCCCCGTACGCATATTTCAGATGTGTATATTGCTGGGACGAATACTGTTTCTAAACCAATAGGAGACCGTCATTATCACGGTCAAGTACACGCCCACACAGTTTGATTGACAGGAACTCGTGGACAATTGATCGTGTGTGTTTATTATTTATTTGTACTCGGATTGTTTGAATTTGTACTCGGTAATTAAAAATTAAAGGTACGAAAGAATTTTTTTTTTTTTTCAAAATGACTGAATTTTATTTACTTCAATTAGAAATTATACTTCCTCTTATCCTGAAATAAATAAATAAATAAATAAAAATTAAAGTAAGAATTTTGCTTATACGGATATTTTCGCAGAATACTTTTTTCCCATTTGTTTAATATATATATAAATCATTTTGGAACGATATTTAGAATATTAAAAGGGTTTGAAATATTTTTTTTAAATATCTTATTTATTAATAAAAGACAGCCTCCAATAATTTAAAAAAAAAAATCACCAACGGACTCTCGGCCCGCGATGGACTCGAACCCATATCCTGCGGTTTCAAGCTCGACGCTCTAACCATTAAGCCAGTCAGCTCACTTTCATCCGCAACAGATTATCGTTATAATTAGCACCGTCAATTGTCCACGAGTTCCTGTCAATCAAACTGTGTGGGCGTGTACTTGACCGTGATAATGACGCTCTCCTATTGGTTTAGAAACAGTAATCGTCCCAGCAATATACACATCTGAAATATGCCCCCCGTACACACACACGCACATCATGAGTATGATAAAATGTAACTGTTTTAGATGCAAACGATAACGACCAGTGAAAACTTCTGTCTTATGGTATTTTCGTCTTAGAATGTATAATTGCATGGATGTTTTTTAGCGAAACCATGAATTTCCGTTTATGGCAGAATTCCGTTATAAACTACGATTTACTATATTTATATTAAATACGCTTTACTATGTTTACCTATTTATTTATTTATTTACTTATTAGACAAAGAGAGAATAGACTCCTTTTCATAATTTGGATATATACAGGGTGTTTCCAACTTTTTTTTTTACAATAAAAGAGGGGTGATAGTACACATCAAGACAAACAATATTAAATAGGAGACCAGGGGTCCCAAACATTTTCCAAAGGAGATAGCCGCCAATAAAGTTTAGGGACGAAAATTTCAAATGAACATAAAAAACGGAAAAATCGGTCGATTGATTTGCGGTTTTCACTAAAATTATTCTTTGAGCGCGTTCAGAGACGTAAACCTGGGTTACGTAGGGTTTCCCGAGTAGAACCCGAAGCGTTCAGAGACCGCCGTCACGTGACTTTTCGTACCGTTCAGAGCCGTGAATTACCGAGATTTCGGGTAACCCACATTACCTGAAGAATTTTGTTGGGTAAAGTGATCACGTGGTTGGGTAATCTGATTTGTTTATCATTTGATAGCGTAACTGCGACTGTTTATTGGAATATCTCTGTTTTGATTAGTTTTTTGTTTTTTTGCAGTATGTTTTCGTTTTTTCATATTAAGGAAATGATAATATAGACATTTTTTTTATCTAAGTTTTACATTTCGGCAAGTTAGAACAGTAATTTCGTTTATTCATGATAAAAAAAGAATAATAAAGATATTTCTAGTTTAAATTTTATTTTAGATAATTTAGAATATAAATGTTAAATTTTTCATATGACAAATTAGTTAAGCTTAAAAGCAAAAAAAAAAATATTTACTTTGGCAAAATATGTTTAATATAAGTAAAAACTAAGGGCAGAAAATAGGAATAATTCTTTATGTATCAATTACATGTGTGTTTTCCATTTATTTGAAATTTTGTCTGTCCATATTTTTGTAATTGCTAAACGTTTAACACAGCTCATAATGATTTTAACACATAAACTTTTTAATAAAGTATAAATTTTAGAAACATTTTGATTACAAAAACACACAAAGATAATATGCATATTTTAAGAAAATAGAAGTTACTAAAATAATTTCCAGTGGAGATATTTTAAAAATATGAATGCATTATGAACCTATAAGTTTGACTCTAGCAAAGGAATTTGATATCTTATCGACCAGCACTCTTAAATATTTGATTCTTTAGCCAGAATAACATTTTGGTTATTCAGAATGAAAAATATGCTTTTTTATCTAATATTTTTATGAGCAAATACTGCAATATAAAGTTATTTTTCAATATTTGTTTTAGAATATCAGATAATATTATTCATTCGTTTTAACCTATAAAGGAGTCCATCAAATTAAAAATGCTTTAAAACTATCCTCTTATGAAATATCAATTCAAAGTATAGGTTTTTTTAGTGTATTAAAGTTATTTTTTAAAAAGATCTATATAAAATTTTTAATATTTTAAAACTCTGAAATTTAAAGAACTTGTGTGCCAAATATTTGGTATTTGGCTAAAATCGCTGTTAAAGTATTGTAATTCACATTATTACTTTATTTATTAAACAAAAAGAAAAAAAATAAATTCTTGTATCATAAATTTATTTTTAATTACTTGTAACAGTTAAATTACTAATGCACTTTTATTTGGTTTGCTTTAGAAAAAACTGACGATATGTCAATTGCCTTTCTTTTAAGAGCATTCTGTGATCATCAGCAAATGAAAGACATAGAGAGACATAGTCAACAATGTTCACTGGTGATCTTTAATTTTTAGACTTCTGATAAAAGTCATAAAACATCAAATGAACCACATAAAAATTTCTGACGTCAAGTGTTGGATTTTTAAGATCAAAACAAATTACTTTTCTTGACTACAGAAACAGGAAGGAAGGAAGTATATATTGTTCTGTTCTTGAAAATTCCTTCTTATTGTCCTTTCAGTAAATGGAGTGAATAATGCTTTGAATATGGAAAATGGAAATTTCTTATTTACCTCAGGCTAAGGAAATGTTACTATGCCTTAGAAAGAATATAGCAACACATTTTGGAATGCAAATAATTAAAAAGAAAAAATCTTGCAATCCATCATTATATTAATCAATATGTTTCAGAATTCAATTTTTAGAATGAATTTTATAGAGAAAATATTTATTATATATATATAGGCAATCACTTCAATTCAAATGAATAAACATACTTTATCCTTAACAAAATATTAGTTTAAAAATTCTGATTCAGCAGCATTAGTTTTAGTAACATACTTTAATGATAGTTTTATTGTTAAAATTATTATTAATAATCAATTTATCTAAAAGCAAAGCATAATTTTGATTACTATCATTGATTTATATATATTTGTAATCAATTAGCTAATTTAAATTTAGTAATAAGTACTTTTTTTTCCAAGCATTCTGAACCACCTCCCATAACTCGAAAAAAAAACAGAAAAACCCTGAAAAAATACAGTGGGTTGGTTTTTTTCTGAAAAAACCTAGGTATTTAACAACCCTGGTTGGAAAAGATAAAGCTACAAAAATACTCTTTTGTAGTTATTCACACTATGTTCTTTTTTTATTTATTAAACATTCAAAATATTAAACTAATATGAATCTCTTCATTTTAATTTAGCCACACTCATACTAATTTTAGAATTCTTATTGCATTTGTAATTTTTAATACTTTTTAGATAAAGCTATAAAATAATGAACTTTTTAACAGAATTGTTATCCAAAAATGTAATGTACAGCTAAAATAACTTTTCAAATCACAAATGAACTTAATATTAATTTCCTGAATGAAATGCTGATATTACAGACTAAATAACAAACCAGAGCAGCAACAAAAGTGGTGTGGAAGATGTGTCCTGTCAACTAACAGCGATTACAGCTTAAGCACCAAGTTCCATATACATTCTTGTGACGTGTAATTTAAGGTATTTAATGAACTAGCGAGTTACACTTACAGAACAGGAAATCAAAATGAAACCCTGCCCTGTGAGTGTACCCAGCTGTCATATAAATACCAAATGATTCTTCTTCTGTCCCTCTTAACTCAGCCCCTTGGTATATCTTCAACTTCAGTAATAACTGCGTAGCTTATACCAAGTTAATATTGAATTCAGGCACTTTTCTCAGGGGACATTTCATTGCTCCGGAAGGAATGTCCCTCCCCCCCCCCCGGGCCACCCCCTGAATTCAACACTGGTGTGAACAACAAGATTGCTCTTTATTGGCACATTAATGCAACTTCTTCTGCGATGGCGTTAATACATAAGTACCAATATTTTTATTTATACTGCTGTCAGAAAAGCTTAAATATTCATGAAGAATTCCAAAAATAATAAGAGTTACCTATAACTGCTGAATTAAAACAAAATTATTCAGATGAATACTATAATTAAATAATGAGTACTATCATTTTTCTTGATCTCAAAAAGGGGACAACATTATTAATACATCTAATTTTACTAAAAAAAAAAAAAAATACGTTTTTAAGTTTTATGTAAACATAAGCCACCCACCCAGAAAAACATTTTTCATCATTTTATCAATGACACTGATTTAAATCTCAAAGTGTATTTATTCCCCACTATTTATGATAGTTTTAATTTCTAAGAGCCAAGTGTTAAGAAGTTTTAAATCATTTAGAATAAATTTCACTGTTATTTTTTTTAAAATCTTCATCAAAGAAAGCTAGTTAAATAAATTTTAAAATATAGAGATAGGAAATAGCCTAAAAAATTTTCATCAGATAAAGTAGGCTTATGTTTATTAATTCCCTGAACAGAATTAATTTATTAAATTTGAACACAAATTTCTAGTTACTACAATACTGCATTATAGAAAAATATACACATGAAACCTAAATTATATGTGCTTATAAAAATACATTGGAGCAGCATACATATACAAAGAGAAAAATAATAAACTCACTTTTATTCCTCCAGTAATAGCACTATGGTTAGGTTTAAATTGCAGAGCTTTTTTGGCAGCAAAATAAATAAATAACACTACGTACACTTCCAGGCGCAATGTAAATGGTGATCAAAGGTTCTCTATAATTTTAACCTTTACAGGGGGACTCAGACAGCATCTGTCTGAGAATACCTGCAAACCTGGACAGATGTTGTCCAAGCCCCCACATAAAGGTTAACATAGTTTTTGAATCAAATACTGTCAAAATTCAATACAAACTAAACACAGGTTCAAATACCAACAAACGCAGAGCACAACAAAATTCTATAGCATTGCGTGATGCAATCATCTATCTAGATCTGCCATCACATTTGTAAATGTAAATAAAAAACATCTGCCCACATTACCCAAAAGCATTCAGAGCCATTTTAACCCCTGTTACATTGAGAAACCCGTATGATGTCATTCCTCAATTTTTCGAGTAACTCGATTTTCAGTCTTTGAACGCCCTCTGTGAAGAAACATTTTAGGCCTAGTTTATTTTCCATTTTCTTTAAAATAAATTGGATGACCCAACACTGGAATATTTTAGAGCGGGAGGTGGCCACATAGACAATCATCGAGTCCACTGCTGAAATCCCAGAATTAGTTAAAACTCGATTTGCATATTGAAACACAATCTGCTGAGTCATATCTTGGTCGAAAACACTTGGAAACTAGATTTTAGTGATTGATTTGTAAGTTTACCAATGGAGCAGGAAAACAAAATAATAAACTGATGAGTCAACTGCTAAAATCATATTTTCAGGTGTTTTCCACTAAGATATGATTTGACAGACTAATTGCGTTTTAATATGCCAATCGAGTTTTAACTAATTCTGGAATTTCAATCATGAACTTGATCCCACTGCCACCTCTTGGTCTATTTCTATTTATGCAATATAATCTTTACTTTTACGTATAATAACATAGCTTTCAAATTGTGATGTTAACATATCACTGAAGTAAAGCTAACATATTGTTAAAAATAGTGTCTAAAATTTAAAAAAAAAAGAAAAAAAAAAAAAAGAGACAAAAAATGATGTTAGAATATATTTTAATTAACTCTTAAATATTTAACTATTATAAAAGTATGACAAGTTCTACAGTTGTAGTGTGTTAATTTAAAATCTGATTATGTCTATCAGAATTCAGTATGAAAGAGATTTGATTAAAGAGAACTTGAATGGAAATTATTTTTAAATAAAATAATTTTTGTAAAAAAACAATAAACTAATTTTCTTTTTCCATTCTTCTCGCTATTCACTTTTCTAACAAAAATACAATACAGTCAATAAAAAATATAGGGTAGCAAGGGTAAGCTAAACCCGAATTTTTGTTCACAGCTTTAATAATAATGAAAACATTTTAATGAGATGAGATTTTGATCATATTAACTTTGCTTTGTATGAAATATAAAGAAGTCATTGGAAGTGATCTAATTTTTGATTGAAATATATTTCACAAAAAGCAAAATAAGTCTCTTCTAAATATTGTTAAATATCTTCGGTTTGGCTGAATATTTGGTAGTACAAGAATTAAAAAATGCTCTGGTGAGCAACAAAAAACGTTAATATGTTTTAAATATGAAAAAGTGTTTGACAAGTGCTTCTAATTGAGCATGAGAGAGGACAAGGGGTCCCTTCTTGGCTGCAGCTCACTGTCAGTGCCAAATTTGAAAAAGTCATATTTGTGCTTTTTCCATATAAAAGAAATTTGCGTAAAACTTTGTCTTTTTTTTAGTAAAATTTTCAATTCTGCTTTACATGTGAACTGCACTGTTGACTCTGCAATACAAATCATTTTCTGTGCAGTTCTATGCTGGGAGCATGCTTGGTGGCACTGCATGAGTATGATACGCTACAGGAACTAAGGTTTCTGGTACTATTTCGCCTTACATTCATGTTTAATTATGCTGCATTTTTCTTGAACAATGTTCAACTGGAACTTTAAGACACAAATTCGATTTTCTTGGCAATCGTCAAACATACAAAGATGAAAAAAAAATCTATTTTAAGTTTTACCAAAAAGGGTACTACTCTGTTATCCCATCGACCAAAAAATTATCACCAAATTCTAAGATTAAATGCTGATAATGGAATGTCACGTTCAATGACATTAAATACGTTAAAGGTGTTTAAAATGTCATTGCATGATTTTATTTTGACTCTTTATTTGTATTTTTATTAATATTATAATAATAATAATAATAATTTTTTTTGTTGTTGTTATTTAAAATAAAAATTATGTCAATAAGTATAATTTGGCCATTAGTTTGGCGATATTTATAATTTGATGAAATTGGTCGACGGGATGGTACCTCAAAAGGATTAAAATAAACCAAAAATGAAGTTAATCCCTCCATGGGATTGTTAGCTATCGCTTGTTGAATTTTAGGTCTTCATTTTTTCGTTAAAAGTTAAATAAAAAACTACAGTAAACTACGATAATGTTTTGAATGCTATCATTTTATTCGTCTTGTCAAGTTCTATCTTTTGAAAAAAAAGAAAATCACTGTCATACGTGAACTGTTTGCCACAAATTTCAAAAAGACATTTGCATTTTTCATTTCTTAAACATATTATACCAAATGCTACCGCGTATACTATGATAGTGTGACCAAGCCAAATAGACAGCGCTCATTACATCCCTAGTATTTAAAATAGAAAATTGAAATGCATAGAATAGAAATGAGCTTTAAAACATATTACAATATTTACTATAAATAAATATCCCCAATCATCACGGTATCACTTCAATGTAAAATTATGGATTGAGCAACCCCCCCCCCCCTGATTCCTCTAGTTACATCTATGCAGAAAATATGCATAAAAAATTTCTTATTCTCACCAAAATCCCTATAGTCGAACATTGTCTGCATTTCTTATTTATAACATTTTCAGACAAAGATAATGTAAAAATATTTACAGGAAAAGAAAGAACATTTTATTATTGTTATCCAAAAAAGTATGAGTAGAATAACTTTTGAAATCCCAAATGGACTTGATATTAACATATTAACGTACTGTGAATGAAACACATCCATTGTCACAAAATGAGACCTTGCAACATCGGTGAAGAGCTTGAGTGAAGACACCAAGGACTAGCGGGCTACATTTACAGACAGAAAATTAATAAAATATCTGCCTGATAATGTATCCAGCTGTCATAAAAATTTTAACAGATCTTCGGTTCCAGAGTTCCTTGACTTCCCAGCAGGCTTCTTAACAACAGGGATAACATTATGTGATTTCATTACACTCCATTATAAGTTAATATATTGATACCAAGTTCAATTAGAATTAACAAAAGATATTTTAAATGTACATTTTTAGATAGCAGTTTAAAAACTTCTTTAATTTTCTGTAAATATTTTTATTTTTTCTGCTGTCTGCGAGGTATTTTTTTATTTTTGTTTAAGAGTATAGAAATAAAGTAAACAATATTACTTGGAAATAAAAAATAAACTAAGTAAGCATCAAAACAAACACATTGCAATATAGTTACAGCTACCTACAGTTGTGTTACCATATTCTTGAAGTCATGGAAACACACAATCTGCCCATTTTCGCCATGTACACAAAAATATTTAGCAAATTAAGCGACTGGCTTTTTTTTTCCCGATCATTTTAAATTTATTTTATAATTTACACATCCATAAAATAGAAGTTTCTTTGGAGGGAAATGTCAGCAGAAACGTTTATTTGATATATGCTTTTTTTCGCGAGAGGGCGAGAATTTTATTACAAATTTTATAGATATAAGCACATAATAATTTAAACATACCATATTTTCAACCGAATGATTGCATCTCCACTTCACACTAAAATCGCCAGCAAAATCTGCAGCAGACATTTGTGCCACAGTATATATTTCACATAAAAAATAACTTTTTAAACACTTCCCCTTCTAATAAGAGTGGTTATTCAGAAAATATTATAATCTTCTCATCTGACGAATAATCTGCCTGCACTATCAAAAGCCCAGTTGCCGCCATGTTTGTTGATGTAAATAAAAAAATCCCGTAACTTTTCCCGAAAGCGTTCAGAGCCGTTTTAACCCAACCTTACCCCTAGAAACCACTATGACGTCATTCCCCATTTTTCCGAGTTACTCGTGTTTCGGTCTCTGAACGCGCTCTTTATGTCGGCATTTTCTTGAAATTAAATTATAAAGATAAATTTTTAAAAATGCCGATAGAGGGCGCTTTAGACTTTGGAGTAACGAACAACTATTTTTTGCATCTCATTAAATGTTTTTGTAAGCTTAGACTTAAACTTAAATTTTGAGCTCAAAATCTGAAAGTGGGAGTGGTTAAGTAGCACAAACTGAACTGTGTTCAGTGGGTTCAAATTTCAAATGATTATAAAAAACGGAAAAATTGGTTCATTGATTTGCGGTTTTCACTAAAACTATTCTTTATGTCGGTATTTTCTTAAAAATAAATTATAAAGATAAATTCAAAAAAAAAAATGTCGATAGAGGGCGCTTTAGACTTTGGAGTAACGAACAACTCTTTTTTGGCGTTATTTTTTGCATTTTATTAAATGCTTTCGTAAGCTTAGACTTAAACTTAAATTTTGAGCTCAAAATCTGAATAGTTGGGAGTAGTTAAACAGACAAACTGAACTGTGTTCAGAGAGTTCAAATTTCAAATGATTATAAAAAACGGAAAAATTGGTCCATTCGTTTGCGGTTTTTGCTAAAACTAATTTTTAAATGAGCATTTTCTTGAAAATAAATTTTAAAGATAAATTTCACAAAATGCCGATAGAGGGCGTATTAGACTTTGGAGTAGCGTACAACTATTTTTAACTGTTAATTTTTTAATCTTATTAAATGCTTTCAAATTCATAAACTTAAATTTTAGGCTCAAATTCTGAATCGTTGGGAGTGTTTAAGTAGCGAAAAATTGAATTGTGTTCGAGGATGGGGGAGTGTTAAATTTCAACTCCTGAAGATACTTCAATTTGCGCTACTTAACTACTCCTAATTATTCAGATTTTGAGCTCAAAATTTAAGTTTAAATCTAAGCTTCCGAAAACATTTAATAAGTTTTTGCAAGCATTTAATTAGAACAAAAAAATAATGGTTAAAATTAATTGTTGGTTACTCTGAAGTTTAGGGCACCCTCTAATGGAATTTTTTAAAATTTATCTTTAAAATTTATTTTCAAGAAGATACTGACTTAAAGAATAGTTTTATTTTAAACCGCAAACGAATCGACAAATTTTTCCATTTTCTATAATTATTTTAAATTTGAACACCTTAAACACCCCCACCCCCCCCTTAAACACAGTTCAGTTTGTGCTACTTAACTACACCGTACTATTCAGATTTTGAGCTCAAAACTTAAGTTTAAGTCTAAGCTTCCGAAAACATTTAATGAGATGCAAAAAATAATGGCAAAAAATAGTTGTTCGTTACTCCAAAGTCTAAAGCGCCCTCTATCGGCATTTTTTGAAATTTATCTTTATAATTTATTTTTAAGAAAATACCGACATAAAGGATAGTTTTAGTGAAAACCACAAATCAATGAAGCAATTTTTCCGTTTTTTATAATCATTTGAAATTTGAACACTCTGAACACAGTTCAGTTTGTGCTACTTAACCACTCCCACTTTCAGATTTTGAGCTCAAAATTTAAGTTTGAGTCTAAGCTTACGAAAACATTTAATGAGATGCAAAAAATACCGGCAAAAAATAGTTGTTCGTTACTCCAAAGTCTAAAGCGCCCTCTACCGGCATTTTTTAAATTTATCTTTATAATTTGATTTCAAGAAAATTCCAACATAAAGAATAATTTTAGTGAAAACCGCAAATCAATCGACCGATTTTTCCGTTTTTTATGTTTATTTGAAATTTTGGTCCCTAAACTTTAATGGCGGCTATCTCCTTTGGAAAACGTTTGGGAACCTTGGTCTCCTATTTAATATTGTTTGCCTTGATGTGAACTATCACCCCTCTTTTATTGTAAAAAAAATTGGAAACACCCTGTATATACATGTATATGCATAAAAATGTACGTAGATACAGTTGCAATTAACTACACTATAACAATTTGGCACCCACCACCTCCAATACAAATCCCTCAAAATCCAGTCCAACATTTATATATTATTATACTCTTACTAAGAATCACAAGAAAAAAAAAAAAAAAAAAAAAAAAGAATTTTTCATATATTTACATCATTTTTGTGCACACCTTGATACGCTTTTGTGCCTTGCAGTTTTTCTTACGAAATTTCGAAACTCCTATTTTGATTTCCATTAGATTATTGACACGTGTCTATTTTTAAACGGAACTTTTCTCCATGAAATTTCTTTTCTAGGAAAAAGAAACCTATGAAATGCATTTTTTTTAAATATAGCTCTGTGAGGAACGCCACCCAGACAAGGCCATGAATGGAATATTCAAAAATATGGCCCTTCTGAAATAGACATTTGAGGATGGAAAAAAAATTTCAACCGAAATATGAAAGAACGTTGAATAATGTTCTCTCTTTACGTATATATGAGAGTCTTTTCTCCTGGTTCTATAAATACCCTATAGAGTCCTTTATAACTGCAACAAACTGTAAAAGGTAAATAGAAGAGTTCCTGGTGTACAGTGGTCAAAAGAATAATCATGAACACTTCTACTTCCCTAAAATACTCACATATATCATTATTAGTACACAATGTTGAATCAGACATTTTTCTCCGGGAGGGCTTCTGTGGCTCCGGGGGTGGGGTTATACAGTTCCGGGGTAGAAATTAAAATTTTTGATCATTGAAAACATAAAATCTCACATTTTCCGAGGGAGGAGGTGGATTTCAATGCACTTTGGAATGTCTTTCCTCCAGGACACTCTTTGAATTCAACACAGACCGTACAGACAGTGGAAACTGATAACAATTCCAATGCAGGCCCTCATACACCCACAATATGTATGATAAAGTATAACCCCTTTAGATCAGAACGCTGACAACCAATGAAAGGTTCTGTCTTAAACAGGTTATTTTCCTCTTAGAATGCATAACTGCATGGTTGTTTTTTGGTGAAACCGTTAATTTCCGTTTATAGCAGAATTCCGTTATAAACTGGTTTTACTATATTTATATTATTAATAAAATAAAATTCCGCTCTATCTGTCTGTGTGTACTGTGTATGTGTGTTTCTTTCTATTGTTGCAAGAAATGTACGAGTCTCCGTCTCGTGGTTTTATTTAAAAACCCTCAAAGAAGCCGGACTCCAAAAAAAAAAAAAAAAAAAAAAAAAAAAAAAATTCGGGCTCTACCTCCTTTTGTACGGTTCTGCACACAAACACGTGTTTATCAATGTGTACAAATTATTGAAGAGCCAAGATTACAATTTTTAATATACGGTACAGCAAAATACAACAAAGAATGCTTGTATCGGAAACAAGGATATGAATATATTTATTCAGTCAAAGGTATACACGGTTTTCACACTCAAATCCGAAATCGTAGAAAATATTTCAAAGCAATTTACAACAGTTTTACCATGTTTTTCTAAGAAATAGAGAGGTGTTTAGAAGTGAAATGAGTGACTACCAGTCGCATCCAAACAACACTAAAGTAAACTCTCCTTATTTATGAATGTAGTTGACATTTTAGTGCTTTTCCTGGTGTCATTGAAAAAGAATTTTATAAACTTTTCGAAATACGTAAAACAAATATTCATTCGAACGCCTCCGACACGTTCAGAGGGGCAATCAGAGAACATTCTTGAATAATTTAACTTAATTTAATAAATCTCAACTATGTTACTCCAACCTTGGAGAACATCTTAAAATAGTTTATCATGATATTACCACTTAGTGGCAACGCGCTGCCAAAGAAAAACTTTATGACTGTTTTTTCACAAGTTTGCTACTCAAACGGGGCGCAACTTTCAGACAGAATAACATACACATTTTTTAAACGTAAATATATAAATCTGACTGTCCTGATTAGGGAAGCCATTTGGAATCGAATTGATTTTTCTTTTTTGTCATAAATAAAATACCTATCGAGTTATAAGCGTCTTTAATCACGTGACTAGTCGGGGTTTTTTCCTTCATTGACTTCATTGACATTTTTTTTTTTTTCTGCTTTCGTCATGAAATTCGGCTCAAAATGTTAACTTTGACACTATTTTCTGAAAGATCTATTGTGCTTGCAAGTAAAAGAAAGTGTCCTTCGATTACATTGTTTCTGAATAATAACCCCTTTCACTTTCATGCTTTTCCCAACAAAAATTAATTAAAACTTTTGTCATAAAGTTGCCCCTATGAGTTTCAGCGACAATTTCATAATACTCAAAGAACCCTGGCATTCATTTGTTGACGAAGAAGGGTATGGAGATTAGACCTTAACAAACAAAATATCTTATCATTATTTTAAATTTTCATAATTTTTTTTTATCATTATCATTACATTTTCTAGAATAAATTCGAAACTCAATTCCGTCAGAATTTGCGTTCTTTTATTGAATTTTTAATCAAATGTCTTGATTAAACAAAGCAAAATTTAACGTAACAAGTAACTGGTGCTAATCAACAATTCTGAGTACCTTATGCGGCAAGTATAAGCATCGCTAAGCCTCATCTCCAAGGTGTTAAGAGTGTACTCCAATTCAAACTGATTATTTTGGGATTTATTTTTAAATTCACTTTTGATCTAAAACGCATCAAACTGGCAAATTCTCTTATATAGAAGCTACATAATGTGCCGTGCTTGTAGATTTTTTGATAAATGCAGAAAATAATACAAAAAAGGATGTCAAAGTTGGCACTTTGAACCGAATTTTTGAAGTGGGAGATCTGGGAACGAAAAAGGTGGTCATACTGAGAAAATAATTGTTTATAAAAAAAAAATTCGAATGAATTGAGCAAAAAATAAAATCACCACGGCTCTTTATACATCTCTTCAAAAATCACTTCAGCAAGTTTCATGTTTTTATTTTTAAAAATGAGTCTGAAAATGTATCAGAATATTTCAAGCTATTGAGAGCGGAAAAATATTTTTTCGAATACACCCTTAATCCGATTTTATCCCTTCACTGCATGATTTCTTCTACTTTTATGGGAAAAATTATTCAAAAAATTATATCGGTCTAATAATGGGAAAAATAGTAAAAAAAAAAAAAAAAAAAAAAAAGTTAAATTTCGAATTTTTAGCTAAAATTTGATGTTTTATGACGTGTGCCCTACATACACAACTAGGGTTTTTAATATCGTATTGTTGTATTTTGAAATTAAATCAGCTTAAATTAATTAATTTTGTCTGCTTACCACTCGGCAGCTTTCTTTATATTAATACTTTTAAGTATTCAGTAAAAATAATAAAAGTAAATTTTGCCTTAATAGCTTGATTAACAAGAATATTTTTTTCCGAAGAACAAATTCTAATTTTTTGTCGAATGCAGAAGTCTGACATAGACAAAATAACTATTACTTACCCATCATACTTAGTATAGGGTAAGTCTTGCAATCGTTTTGAAAATCGAAAATTTTTTTTGACGGATTTACACGTTTTAGATAGTGGAGATTCCGAAAAACATATTTTTAGAAAAAAAAATTGCCGTCTGTCTGTCTGTCTGTAAACGCTCTATCTCCCGAACGAATTGAGATAGAGACTTGAAATTTTTTATGTAGTTAGTATGTAAGAATGGGACGAAGCCTATTTAATATCAGCTACGATGATTATCCGGAACTATTTTTTTCGGGCTCTCGAAAAATTCGTTCTGATGAAAGGTATATAAAAATTTTCGAATTTTTTTATTCTAAGGAATGGACGTAAAAGGCAATAAAATAACACACATTTTGCATATAGAACGAAGTCGATCGGATTATTAGTTGCCGAGATATTTGTAATCCTGTTTTCCACATTCTTCGATTTTTCATGACCCTGTATTTCATTCAAATTTCAATTCAGAGGTATATTTTAATTGGAAAGGAGACGCTTAATCCGACGCAGTTAATTGTTAGTTAATAGAGTTATTACTTTTGGAGTTATAAGCAAGGGCGGCGCCAGAGGGGGGACCGGGGGGGCATATGCCCCCCCTTCAGGCATACCTGGCCCCCCCATCGGGGTTAAATTTCAATGTCGTCGGGGAAAATATTTTGCTTTTTAAATTTTGGCCCTGTCAAATTGGGTCAAATCAAAATATAAAAGAAACTTTTTTTGACTTAGATTGATTAAACTAATTCTTTTGGGTATGAGCTGGTTTCTGACTGAATTTTGATTCTTGCAGATTAAGTTCAAATAAACTCGATCTTTCAAAAAAATCCGAATTTTTTAAAATAAAAATCTATATAGATGGCTACACAGGATGATATATGAATGACTCTGTACATGTTTATTTTTTAACATAAATAAAATAAACTTTTTCAAAAAAAAATATAACCGACTTCAATCAACGCTCTAAAAAGAGTTAAATAATTCTTTAAAATACCCTAATGATGAATTGTTATCTAATAACCACACGTCAGATATCATGTACCGACAAAAAAATGGTTATAAGTTTAATACATAGAACTTAATATCCAGCAAACATGGTTTTTCGACAGAATATTTTTTACAAGAAATTAATTTACATATTTTTGATTTAATTTATGAATATATACATATAAAAAGTAATGAATTACTTTTTGAAGTTGGTGCCAAACGATCACAATCAATAATGGTTTTTACCATTTTATTTATGGTATTAGGCATAATATAACCACAATTTTTACTATACTTATAATAGTTTGGCACCAACTTCAAAAAGTAATTCATTACTTTTTATATGTATATATTCATAAATTAAATCAAAAATATGTAAATTAATTTCTTGTAAAAAATATTCTGTCGAAAAACCATGTTTGCTGGATATTAAGTTCTATGTATTAAACTTATAACCATTTTTTTGTCGGTACATGATATCTGACGTGTGGTTATTAGATAACAATTCATCATTAGGGTATTTTAAAGAATTATTTAACTCTTTTTAGAGCGTTGATTGAAGTCGGTTATATTTTTTTTTGAAAAAGTTTATTTTATTTCTCACTTTTTAGTTATTTATACCGTAATACTTAGTTTAATCGGTTGGATAGATGCGGTGTAATCGGTGAACATATATAAAAAGAAAAGTACATACGCGGTCGAATTGATGATAACCTTCTCTCCTTTTTTAAGTCAGTTAAAGAAATTATAATACGGAAAAATACTGTATGTTATACATGGATGTCAGGAATGGGGTTCGAACCCACGATCTCTTTCGAGAAGCAGAGTTTAAATCGGGTGCCTTAGACCGCTCGGCTATCCTGAATGCAATCTAAATTGTGAACAACGCCATATTACTTTTCGCAAGTCCATTATTTTAGCACACTTTCACTGATAAAGTACTGAGTTGGTAAAAAATCTCTGATACTCTGTGCTAACGGTTAAAAATAAAATATTCTTAATAGCATAATTAGTATTTAATTTTTAAAAAGAATAATACGGAAAAGGCTTTTGTATATATGTATGTCAGGAGTGTGGTTCGAACCCACGTTCTCTTTCGAGAACCAGAGCTTAAATTAAGCGCATTAGACCGCTCGGCTATCCTGATTGCAATCAACTCACGGAACTTATTCAAGGTCATGTTATTTTTCGCAAGTCTATTAATTTAGCACTCTTTCACTGATAAAGTACTGAGGAGATAAAAGATCTCTGATTCTCTGCGCTAACGGTTAAATAAAAAATATTCTTAATGACATAATTAGTATTTAATTTGTAAAATATATGTGTAAAAATTATAACGCGGAAAATGGTTATTGTATACATGCATGTCAGGAGTGGGGTTCGAACTCCCACTCTCTTTCGAGAACCAAAGCTTAAATCAGGCGCTTTAGACCGCTCGTCTATCTTGACTACAATCTATTCGGTAAACTTATTCAACGTCATATTACTTTTCGCAAGTCTATATTTTAGCACTCTCTCACTGATAAAGTATTGAGTTGGTAAAATATCTCTGATACTCTGAGCTAACGGTTAAATACAAAATATTCTTAATAGCATAATTAGTATTTAATTTGCAAAATATATTTGTAAAAAATTATAATACGGAATAGGTTGTTGTATACATGTATGTCGGAAGTGGGGTTCGAACCCACGCCCTCTTTCGAGAACAAAATCTTTAATCAGGCGCCTTAAACCGCTCGGCCATCCTGACTGCACTCCATGGTAGGAAGTAATTCAACAGTTTTAATTAGCAAAAAATCACTAATTTTAATAGTTTTTGCCCGTTTACTAAAAAATTACTGAACCAATTTCTATGAAATGGAAGTGGTACCAATCCGAGAGTAAGTTCTTTAATTTAACACCAAAACCAAATTAATCAGTTGGCTAGTTTCGACGTAATCGGTGAACATACATTAAAAAAAAATCCCTGTCGGCTGGGCCTATAGGCGGAGGTAGATTTCGAAGTGTGCTCATTTCAACAAAAAAATATATATGATTAGAGATAAACCCAGTTTAATAACTTCATTTGGCCGTTTATGAAAAGTTTTTAATTTCATTTTCCTGCAAAAACTGGTTTTATCAGAATCATCTTAAGAAAAATTCAGCTCAAATGCCCATTATGACAACATATTTTGAAATAGATTCTAAATTTATTAAAAAATCGACCAAAACAGTACATTATACAGTTCCTAAATAACAAAAAACTGTCAGTTGAAAGCATTTGAGAAAAAAATTGAATTAAAAAATGTGTCATAAAATAACCGATTTGTTGTTTGAATACATCCTTAATTCTTTAATCATGTTTGCTTCGGAAAATTTTGTGCGAAATACTCACTTTGACAGCATTTTTAAAAATATATTCTATCTTTATCAAAAAACTGGCCAATGCGTCACAGTATATAGTTTCTAAATAAGAGGATCTGTAAATTGGATGCATTTGAGAGCAAAAATGGATTTTAAAACGAGTCATAAAAAACGCAATTTGCTATGTGAAAACTTCCTTAAATTTTCAAATCTCGAAGACTTCGGGAAATTCTGTTCAAAATACCCTTTTTGGTAGCCTTTTTCAAAATATATTCTGTCTTTATCAAAAAACCGATCAATGCATCACATTATATAGTTCCTAAATAAAAGGATCTGTAAATTGGATGCGTTTGAGAACAAAAATGGATTTAAAAACGAGTCAGAAAAAAACGCGATTTCTTATTTGAATACTTCCTTCAATTTTCAGTCCCGATGACTTTCGGAAATTCTATTCAAAATACCCTTTTTGGTAGCCTTTTTTGAAATATAGTCTGTCTTTATCAGAAAATTGACCAATGCGTCACTTTATACAGTTTCTAAATAAGAGTATCTACCTTTTGGATGCGTTTAAAATCAAAAATGAATTTAAAAATGAGTCAGAATATAAGCAGTTTGGATTTGAGGTTTTTTCTCCAACTCCTATTTTTGTTTCATTTCTTTTTGCTATACGAGTTGGTCCTATGAAAAACTTGTCAATATAAAAGTTGTAGATATTTTTGAGCAGATGTAAAATAAATTTAATCAGATTTGATATCTTAAAAATTGACGGAGTTATGGATTTTTCTCTTTTTTCAGCGCCCTTTTTCTTTTCGTTTTTAATTTTTTTCATCGGTAAAAGTTGGTCCTATCAAAAACTTGTAAATACAAAAGTTTTAGATAATTGTAAGAACATTTATAAAAAATTTAGTTGGACTTGATATCTTGAAAATTGACGAAGTTATGAATTTTTTTCTCTCAAAATCCCTGTTTTTTTCGCCCCTTGAGCCCACTTCTAAATTTATCAAAAATCTGTCATATATATACTTTTGGCCCATTTTTAAGAAGTAATATAAACTTTAAACCGATTCGATATCTACTTTAATTAAGAAGTTATGGCGTTTTTTCGGTTTTCACAAAAACGCCCCCTATTCCGACCCCCTTGGTCCGATTTTGCCCATTAACGAACTCATCCAAGATTTTATCCCCATTGATTTTATGTCCAAGTTTGGTGGAGATTGGTGAAGAATTATAGAAGTTATCGTGTCCATAAAAAAGTGAGATATATATATATATATATAGATATAGATAGATAGATAGATAGATAGATAGATATATAAACTGGTGCGATTGCAATAGGTAGTATTTCTTACGAAATCTACCTAATACATACGCGATCAATTGATAACCTCCTCTCCTTCTTGAAGTCGGTTAAAATATTCTTAATAGCATAATTAGTATTTAATTTGTAAAATATATATGTAAAAATTATAATACGGAATAGGTTCGGAAACTTATTCAATGTCATGTTACTTTTTGCAAGTCAATTATTTTAGCACTCTTTCACTGATAAAATATTGAGTTGATAAAAGATCTCTGATACTCTGTGCTAACTGTTAAATACAAAATATTCTTAATAGCATAATTAGTATTTAATTTGTAAAATGTATATGTAAAAATTATAATATTGAAAATTATTGTACACACGTAGGTCAGGAGTGGGGTTCGAACCCATTGCCACTTTCGAGAACCAGATCTTGAATCAGGCGCTTTAAACCGCTTGGCCATCCTTGCTTCACTCAATTGCAGGAACTAATTCAACAGTTTTAATTACCGAAAAAACACTAATTTTAATAATTTTTGCTTAATAACTAAAAAACTACTGAACCAATTTCTATGAAATGGATATGGTACGAATCCGAGAGTAATCTCTTTAATTTAACACCAAAACCAAATTAATCGGCTGCATAGTTTCGGAATAATCGGTGAACATACATAAAAAAAAGACATACGCGTCGAATTGATAACCTCCTCTCCTTTTTGAAGTCGGTTAATCAAAAATATTTTTAGTAACATAATTAGTATTTAATTTGTAAAATATATGTGTAAAAATTATAATGCGGAAAAAGGTTATTGTATACATTTATGTCAGGAGTGGGGTTCGAACCCCCGCTCTATTTCGAGAACCAAAGCTTAAATCAGGTGCATTAGACCGCTCGACTATCTTGACTACAACCTACTCGGTGAACTTATTCAACGTCATATTATTTTTCGCAAGTCTATTATTTTAGCACTCTTTCATTGATAAAGTATTGAGTGGGTAAAATTTCTCAAATACTCTGGGCTAACGGTTAAATACAAAATATTCTTAATAGCATAATCAGTATTTAATTTGCAAAATATATGTGTAAAAATTATAATACGGAGAAGGTTGTTGTATACATGTATGTCGGAAGTGGGGTTCGAACCCACGCTCTCTTTCGAGAACCAGAAATTAAATCAGGCGCCTTAGACCGCTCGGCCATCCTGACTGCACTCCATGGCAGGAACTCATTCAACAGTTTTAATTAGCGAAAAATCACTAATTTTAATAGTTTTTCACTGTTTACTAAAAAATTACTGAACCAATTTCTATGAAATGGAAGTGGTACCAATCCGAGAGTAAGCTCTTTAATTTAACACCAAAACCAAATTAATCACTTGGATAGTTCCGGCGTACTCGGTGAACATACATTAAAAAAATACATACGCGATGAATTGATAACCTCCTCTCCTTTTTGAAGTCGGTTAAAAATATTCTTAATAGCATAGTTAGTATTTAATTTGTAAAATATATATGTAAAAATTATAATACGGAATAGGTTCGGAAACTTATTCAATGTCATGTTACTTTTTGCAAGTCAATTAATTTAGCACTCTTTCACTGATAAAGTATTGAGTTGATAAAAGATCTCTGATACTCTGTGCTAACGGTTAAATACAAAATATTTTTAATAGCATAATTAGTATTTAATTTGTAAAATATATATGTAAAAATTATAATACGGAAAGTTATTGTACACACGTATGTCAGGAGTGGGGTTCGAACCCATTGTCACTTTCGAGAACCAGAGCTTAAATCAGGCGCTTTAAACCGCTCGGCCATCCTGACTTCACTCAATTGTAGGAACTAATTCAACAGTTTTAATTAGCAAAAAAACAACACTAATTTTAATAGTTTGTGCTTAATTACTAAAAAACTACTGAACCAATTTCTATGAAATGGAAGTGGTACCAATCCGAGAGTAAGCTCTTTAATTTAATACCAAAACCAAATTAATCGGCTGCATAGTTTCGGAGTAATCGGTGAACATACATAAAAAAAAATACATACGCGTCGAATTGATAACCTCCTCTACTTTTTGAAGTCGGTTAAAAATATTCTTAATAACATAATTAGTATTTAATTTGTAAAATATATATGTAAAAATTATAATACTGAAAGTTATTGTACACACGTATGTCAGGAGTGGGGTTCGAACCCATTGTCACTTTCGAGAACCAGAGCTTAAATCTGGCGCTTTAAACCGCTCGGCCATCCTGACTTCACTCAATTGTAGGAACTAATTCAACAGTTTTAATAAGCAAAAAAAAACACTAATTTTAATAGTTTTTGCTTAATTACTAAAAAACTACTGAACCAATTTCTATGAAATGGAAGTGGTACCAATCCGAGAGTAAGCTCTTTAATTTAATACCAAAACCAAATTAATCGGCTGCATAGTTTCGGAGTAATCGGTGTACATACATAAAAAAAAAAAAAAAATACATACGCGTCGAATTGATAACCTCCTCTCCTTTTTGAAGTCGGTTAAAAATAAAATTTATGCTGAAGTTTTGTCGGTGTTGTCTTGGATGACAAGTAGAAGGCTGCATCGGGTCGGATAAATTGAAGCTGACACGACTCGCAGTCTGGATAGGATCGGATTGAGCCTAACCTTTTGTCGTTGTGGAACGGATTCCAGTTGGGTTAACTTTAATTGTTTCAGGTTCGGGTTGGAGGTTGACACTTATAGTTCTTGATTCGAGATTAATCGATCTCTCAAAAGAATTTACAAAATTTATTTTAAGGTGAAAAACTATATATTGAAGGTTAATGAGTTCATATATACTGATTTTTTACTTAAAAATTAAAACTGATACTGGAGATATAATTGTAGATATATTTTTACATAATTGCATTACAATATGGATATATTTTTTCATCAGTTATGGTTGGGTTCTACTTGAGGTTGAAATATTTCGGGTTCAGATCGCGTTTCAGGTAGAGTCCTTAGGAAATTAAACTCAACTCGACTGGCGATTTGAGTCGGATCTGGCTAAAGTTAATATATTTTCAGAGAGGTTCGGATTGACTTCTATTTTTCGAGTTGGCTTAATTTGAATTGTTTTAGCGTATGGGTTCAATTCTACCTCATTTCTCAAAAGTATCACAGAAATATATTTTTAAATGCAAAATTATATTATTTGAATGCCAATGAGTATATATACAGATACATTAATTTTTCTACATAAAAAATATAATTGATATTGGAGGTATTATTGTAGACTATTTTTCTGTTATTGCTTGACGAGGTGGATTTTTCTTTTCCAATTTTCTTTTTAATTTCGAGTTGGGATTGGGCTCGAATTGAATACTTTTAGGTCGAAGTTTGTCGAGTTCGGGTCATCTACTTTTTAAAAACTGGTTCAGGTTGAATGGATATAGAATTAACAGTAGTTCAGTTCTGGTATAACCCAATCCGCGGAGGACTCTGTGCTCGCAAAATAATCCGTGAATTGAACTATTTTTTCCTTTGATTATATATTCCGTTAGAACAGAAAAATTTGCTTTAAATTTTGGTCTCATGCGCTTGGGTCATTCCATTTCAATTGGTCCAGCACTGGTCGCTCGACTATTTTTAAAAAATCTGAAATTTTTTGTACAACATCCCTAACATGATGGAAGTTCAAAATGACCGTTATTTTAATTCTACTATTTTTTGTTTGTGCATGGCGGCCATCTTTGTTTCATCGTGTGCAGCGATTTTCTCAGATACTAGGATACACAAAATTGTAAATATCTCGTCTTCTATTTTCCCAATTGAAATGGGGTTTACAGCATTTTGTTCAGAATAAAATAGGCTAAATATACAGGGTAAGAAAATTTTTGAAAAATAAATTTTTACAGGTGAAATTTTAGCACAAAGTTTACGATTTTTTACAAAATTTATCCGTTTGCAGGAGGAAAATTTTCATGCAAGGGAAACTGTCAACCTTACATAATTTTTTCTACAAATAAGTCAAACATGCGTGTACTCATACACCAAGTCCCAGATCTGAGAGTTAATTTCTCTTTGCGAAAAAAATTCCGAAATTCGTCAAAAATTTCAAAAATCGCACTTTTTAGACTTTGATATCTCTGGTGGGGCACGAGATAAAAATCTGAAATTTTGGGCTATGATAGTATCGTGTAGTAGCATTATGTACAAAAAATTTCAAGAAGGAGATTTGACTACAAGCTGAATTATGACATGGAAAATATGTGAAAACAATACTACCAAAACTATTGCAAACCTACTATGTAATTGGTCAACAAGACTGTCAACCTTGCACAATTTTTTCTACAAATAGGTCAAAAGTGCATGTACTGATACACCAAGTCCCAGATCTGGGAAATGATTTCTCTTTGCGAAAAAAAATTCCGATATTCGTCGAAAATTTCAAAATTCGCACTTTTTAGGCTTTGATATCTCTGGTGGAGCACGAGATAAAAATCTGAAATTCTGGTATTTGATAGTATTGTGTAGTAGTGTTATGTACAAAAAATTTCAAGAAGGAGATTTGACTACAAGCTGAGATATGACATGGACAATATGTGAAAACAACACTGCCAAACTATTGTAACATACTATGTAATTGTTCATACCTCCAAAATTTTAAATTAATTATTTATGGTACAAAGTTAAATGTTAGTTACAAATATCTTTTTTCAAATGCTTCTGTGTGATTTAAACAATTCAGAATGTATGCTAAGCCAATACACTATTTGTCCAGATGAACAAATCTACTAGAAATGCTATTGCAACAATTTTACTCGGAACACATTTCAGGAAAAGTAAATTACAGACAATGAATTGCAACTGATCGAGTTGACATGGCTTCAATTATTAAACCTAGAGAATTTCATTCAAGTTAACTAGGGATGACAAGACTTGGAGGGCTTCAAATAAAATTTTTAGAAAGAACAGCCTGATGGACTGACAACAGTAACTGGTCGAACTCATAACATCGCTCGTTAATATTATTAAGCTCTTTGTTGAGCATATATAGTATTTTGTAAATTAAATGCTTATTATTTAACTGTTTTCAACAAACGATATTTTCTGTGTAAATATTGTAATAAAAGAGACTAATCTCATTTCTCCTAATGTACTCGTAATAGCATTTCTTAACATTTTTTTAATCACCGTATCTCAGCTTGTAGTCAAATCTCCTTCTTGATATTTTTTGTACATAACACTACTACATAATACTATCAAAGGCCAGAATTTCAGATTTTTATCTCGTGCTCCACCAGTGATATCAAAGCCTAAAAAGTGCGATTTTTGAAATTTTCGACGAATTTCGGAATTTTTTTTTGGAAAGAGAAATCATTTCCCAGATATGGGACTTGGTGTATGAGTACACACACTTCTGACCTATTTGTAGAAAAAATTGTGCAAGGTTGACAGTCTTGTTGAACAATTACATAGTAGGTTTACAATAGTTTGACAGTATTGTTTTCACATATTTTCCATGTCATATCTCAACTTGTAGTCAAATCTCCTTCTTGAAATTTTTTGTACTTAACGCTACTACATAATACTATCACAGGCCAAAATTTCAGATTTTTATCTCGTGCCCCACCAGAGATATCAAAGCCTAAAAAGTGCGATTTTTGAAATTTTTGACGAATTTCGGAATTTTTTTCGCAAAGAGAAATTAACTCCCAGATCTGGGACTTGGTGTATGCGTGCACGTACTTTTAACCTATTTGTAGAAAAAATTGTGTAAGGTTGACAGTTGCTCTTGCATGAAAATTTTCCTCTTGCAAACGGATAGATTTTGGAAAAAATCGTACATTTTGTGCTAAACTTTCACCTGTAAAAATTTATTTTTGAAAATTTTTTCTACCACTGTATATTTACCTTTTTTTATTCTGAACAAAATGCTGCAAACCCCATTTCAATTGGGAAAATAGAAGACGAGATATTTACAATTTTGTGTATCCTAGTATCTGAGAAAATCGCTGCACACGATGAAACAAAGATGGCCGCCATGCACAAACAAAAAATAGTAAAATTAAAAGAACGGTCATTTTGAACTTGCGTTATGTTAGGGTTGTTGTACAAAAAATTTCAGATTTTTTAAAAATGGTCGAGCGACCAAAAAAATATTTTCTGGACCACTTGAAATGGATTGACCCGCTTTAATTTTGCCATTTCTACCCCCCCCCCCCTGCAAAAATACAGAAAAAAAAACACCAATTACCTGAAATACTCATATTTAAAGCAACGTGTTCGTCAAATTAATGGGCGTTCTGGAGCTGTGCTGCTTAGTACTTTTTCGCATCAGAAACGGAATTTATAAATCCCTTTTATCTAAATATACGTAAAAACCAGAAATATCAAAATTTTCGAAAAATGTCCAAATCATAAGACAGAAATTGCTTAAAATAATAGAAAAGTCTCTTCAAATCACAAGGATATTTCGGCATAGCCGCGACGAGCTCAGGGTGAGTAATCTTGGTTCATGCAGACCTAACTCGCGGTTAGACTTCCTGTATAACCCGTGGTTCGGAGTGGTGATATATTTTTGATTGTGGGTCGCTTTTTCACTGATATTAACGCACTTTTAAATTTCTAACTATTTTACAAGTTTTCATTTCATTTACATTTATCTTTTGTTTTTAATTTGGGAATTTCGTATTTAAGTTTTTGTTTCAGATTTAAATTTTGTATCTTATCAAAATTTGAAGCATCGCACTTTCTGCATTCAATCAATATATACTCTAAAACAAAATGGAAATTGAAGATTTTTTTTAATAATTATTATAGCTAAAAAAATCTGCTTTAATTTATACATTCTCTCGAAAATACAGAAAATTCATCAATCTAATGCTAAAACTATCTGAAAGCCTCCAATATATAAAGTTGCATTTTTGTTGAATCAAAGGACTGTTCAGTTTACTGAGCAGCAACGCTGTGCACAAAATTTTTCTATTAGAAACTGATTTTTTACACATCCCTATTTTCTCTCAAAATAATGAAAAGTTCGTGAACTGAATCTTAAATTTTTTTGAAATTCTACTATCAAAACACCAAAATTTCTTCAAGTAATAGAAAAATCCGTTCCAATAACATGTGTGTTCCGGCAACTTTTTGTGTGTATATTTTATTTTTGGCGAAGTGTTTTTTGAGAATGTCTGGAATAATAATTACATTTTCTCAAAAATGACAAAAATAGAAAATAATTAAAAAATGTGAAACGTTGCATTTATAAAGTAATAATAAGGTACGTATATCAAAAATTGTGGTTCGACTAATTAATTTTATACTTACATTTCAAACTTCATGTTTAAACCGCAGAAAACAGCTGCGATTCATTAAAAGGAAATACGTGCCTGTCTGTTTTGACTAGTTTTCAAATTCTGTTGTGCAAGTTAATGTAAAACAAACGTTTCGAATATTGGAATGATAAAGAGATTGAGAAATAATATTGTTTAGCTTCAGGAGACGCATTCTTGCTGATTGGTTATAAAAATAAACCTTTATACATCTTAATGTTGCTATGGGACTTACAAAAAAAATGTTTTGTCATAGACCGGAAGGATATTTCAGAGTTACATAGATGCAGTACTCTATTTTCGAAAATTGTCCATTGACCACAGATATAAGGAGTTAATTTTTTTCCTGATTCAGTATTTTTATTTTAAAATATCGAAATAAGATTTTTTTTTAATTATTATTCCTCTTTTTAATGCATTTTTTTAAAATAAAGTTCTTGTAATTAATCGGAGTAACCGTAAAAACAATTCTATAATGAACTTTTAAAGAATGAATTTGACTATGAAAAAATGGAATTTATGACTTTGCAAATTTTGCATTATAATTATTATTTCTTCTATATGTAAATATTTCATGAGTTCCTTCTTTTTACGAATATTTCAACTATTATTTGTCTCTGCTGTATATAAAATGTTTCAAGACTTTTATAAAAGTAAGTCCAAGTGATTTCTTATTTATTTGCGTTTATATGTGATTTGATATTTTCACCCGAGTGTTTTAATTTTAAAACTGCTTTATACGCAGAATTCGTACTTTTGTTGATAATAATAATTTAACTTATGTTAACAATTATGGAAGTTTTTCATTTATATTTTTGCATTATATTTTATTTTTGCAGTACATTCAGTAGAGCTTCGATTATCCGGACCGTCGCGTCGGGGCCTACGTTGATCCGGTGAATGAAAAATAGGGAAACTTTTAAAAAACTTTAAAAAACTCACATGACAATGTTTTTAGGTAACTTCTCTTCACATATTTTCCTGGTTTAAGACTGGCAATTGTGGTAATGCATATTTTAATATATTGAAAATAACATGTTTAGGAGGGTTTTTTTTTTAAATTAAAAATTTTATTTTCTTCAAAATTGGTACAAAGTTATACATAGAAGTACACATAGAAACTGTTATATGAGTGCATATACATGCACTGTTCAGTACATACATTTAAAAGAAATCATTGTGATAGGAAAAATAAATTCTTGATAGTCTTCTGGTTCACAGGGGCCATTCTTTTGTCTGCGTGGACTCTCGCGCGTTAGAAGGGAAATTTCTATGGTTCTAGAAAAAATTCTTTTTACAGATCGCCGTCTCTGCATTTGGTGGCGATTTTTGACTGCATTTGGTGGCGATTTTTGACTGCATTTGGTGGCGATAATCGTTTCGGGATTAGGAAATGGTTATTTAGCGGTTAACTTTTATGCCATCCAGCCAAATTTACCACTTTAAAATGTTTGAAGAAGATGGGAGGGGGGACATATGGTCCTTGATCGATCCGGTCAATTGAACAATCTGGTTAATCGTCGTTCAGATAATCGGCACTCTACTTTATTTTAAATTTCATGTTCATTTTTTTCAAAAGCACTATAATCAGAAATTACTACCCCCAAATCTGGCCTAAAACAGCTTGTGTCGGTGGGATCAAACATACGTGCATTATATAAAAGGGAAAAAATACATTTAAATAATCGTAAAAACTTTTTTTTTCCCTTAGAAATGTGTTTTTTTTTTTTTTTTTTTTTTTTTGTTAGCCTGTGTGAGACACAATTTTTGTGACCACCTTGTCTCAAGAAATAATGCATAGAGTTTAATAATAAAATTTTAGAGTAAATTTGACGTAGATATAACTTGATTAAATGCCAAGGGTTAATATAGCCCAACAGGTGGCACTTCTATGCTTAATATTGTATTCCATGATAGCTACATTCTAAAAATGAATATAAGGTATTTGTACCCTGTATGGACAGGGCTCTCAATATGGACACCCCTAATATTTTTAAAGATAATAATTTTAATCGAGAGATGGCTCAACATTTTCGCGAAGAAAAGCAGTTGAAAAGATAATTAAGGCTGGAAAGTGTAAAAAAGCGCGCTGTTCGCCATTTAGGAGGAAACTTGTTGTTTCGAGATGTGCTGATCTTAATTACTTGTAAGCTTAAATTCTTATTAGATATGGTAAAATTACACTAAATGTTGAAAAGTGGAGTATTTTAGAAAGCTAATAAAACATATTTTCGATTGCTATTGCATATTTTGCTTTAAAATATTTTCGTTATTCATTTGTTACAAGATTTAGTAAAACTACGCCAGGTTTCCAATATGGACAGCTTATGTCCCCATCAACTACAACTGTAAGAAAGAAGAAAATTCAACGTTGCCAAGCAATAAATTGAAAAGGCATCAAAGTGGTAAAATCTTTGTTCAACAAGATGCCATTTGAACAATCCCCCCCCCCCCCAAACCTTCCTCCAAAAAACCCTTGCAGAAAAATAAAAAGAAGCCCCAACCCCGCCAGTAGGATATCTGTTGGCGAAATCGTAGGTACCAATGGTATGAATTCCTCCAAAAAGAGAGCTGGTACTGCTTCTTTTGCAGTATTGATGCTTTTTTAAACATGCGGCCATGCATCACATGTGGAAGATATGTTCATGAGGATTATGTGGGACTTACTGCCCATGGTGAAAAAGTTTCTGTTTGTCCATGCTGTGAGGACTGAGTAATAACAGATGTAAATTCGCAGACAGATGCTATAAAGCTAAGCAAAACCAACAATTTATTTCATAATATTTACTAGTAACTAAGGGGCTTTGCATGGGTCTTCGAAGGGTAAAAACCGAGAATGACCCACCCCCCTTTCTAAAATGCATGTTCTGAAGATATTTACTGTCTCCCCTCCTCCTCCGAATACTTTAAGATACATTTTTATTTATTCCCTCTCCTCTGAAATCTCCTGGAAAAGTGGCTCTTCCATAAACACTGTGTAGAAAGTCAGTAAGGAAACACCTGTCCATAATAGGGACAGGTAGTTCCTTATATGGACACTTGTAAACATTTTTTTGTTTTTATAATTTCAATTAAACCAGAATAATTACAAGGTCGCTAATTTTAATATTGATAGTCAATAGTCCAGGGATAGTGGACACATATTTTTGGAGTCCTATGACTTGTACATGGGGGTGAAAAAAATACATTTTCCTTAGGGTGTCCATATTGGGTACAGGTACCTTATAGAATTTCATTAAACTGCATATTACATTAGATCTATGAACGAAAATATTTGCCGATTAGCTTTTAGTGTATATCGCTCAATAGAATATCTAAAAATTAACAAACAAAATTTAATCCAATTTTATATTTTTTTAGACCTTCAAATAAATTAATATGCACCTCTAAACAGTGTTTTTGTTATGCTTTGTTTTTAATCATTAGCGTAACATGCATACAAAACTTTTTCTTTTTCAAAGTTAAAATGATCATATTTACAAATCGATTTGAAATGAAATAAGTACCACGTAAAAGGTCGCCTTTCTAAATAGTTTCTGTTTTGTAATACGTTTATTTGGTTATTAAAAATCTAAAGTTGGCAGGTGTGCCGTGAGACCGTGAGAGTTATTTCTCAAGAAGTTAAACACTGAATTTTATCAAACTTCATCATATTCAATTAGTATGGGTGACATTTCGGTGTATACCGCCCTACAGAAAGTGTTTTTTATGCTGTGCTTTTTTTCCCGAAAATTTTTTATCTGTGAATTGCACGAAACATTTTATACTTTTTTTTTTTTTTTTTTTTTTTTTTTAAAGCAATACTGTTTCTACTTTGGCTTCGAACACTCAGTAGAATGCATTGTTATCAAACCACCTAGAACACTTCTAAAAAAATCATTTTATCAGAGCTCCTCATGCAAAACACTTTATTACCATATCGAAGTGAAAATTTATGTTTTATAGAAATCGAGTCGGATCGTGCTGATATTTAATTTTAATTTTTTTTTTTTTTTTTTTTTTTTTTTTTTGGGGGGGGGGATAATATTATACACACACACGCATATATATATATATATATATACATATGTATGTATATATGTATTTGTATTTCCCAAACCGTATAATCAAGCCGACTTTTTAAATTTTATGCTGACCGGTTAATTAATCTATTTAGTACAAACCGAGTCGGGCCTGGGTCTAAAATTTTTGCTCACGCAGTTTTTCAGGCCCCGGACCAGTACGTGGGGGCCTCTAATATATATTATGAACTTGGCCCCCCTGTCGGGGATACAGTGCCCCCCATCGGGCAAATTCTGGCGCCGCCCTTGGTTATAAGGATGTTTCTTTTACGCAGTTCGGTACTATTTGAGTAGTTTGGCGTTTTATATAATTTGTCGAAATCGGTAATCAGCAGTTCTTTAATAAAGCATTACTATGTATATTAACAATATTTAAATTTTGTTTATGAATTGCAATGCATTGTATATATAGTTTTCACATGTTTATTTTCATATACATATCCATGATGGGTAAGTATTACGATGGCCCCCAACGACTAGTTATTCTATTCTTTTGACTGTTTTTCATCAGTTACAGCGATCCTATTCGCTAAATTCATGGGGATAATTTTCACGGCATATAATGAGAATTATAGTGTTTTTGTTTTTAGATATGTGTCAAATGTGGCACATGGTGACAGTGCAGTGAAGGGTTGAGATAATCTTGGCAGATTTTTCTGGAGCTTAAAATCTTCTTCTTCTTCTTTTTTTTTTCTTTCTTTTTATTTAGACTTTTGCTTGATTTAATAATCTTTAGATTAGAACTGTTTTATTATCAAACAGCAAGATTTCTACACAAGTCATTACTTAATATGACATTATTTACTTTTATTTTTTAAAATATGTATTTTATTTTATTTTATTTTTTAATACTACATTATCTTTTTAAAAACGTAACTTTTTTAATATTTTATCTAACGAAAAAAAAAAGAAGTACCAATTTTTTTTTTATCAATGTCATGATATATTTTAAAACTGATTTTTTGTGTATTTTTCCCCCTTAAATCACCAAAGCATTTTCAGAAATTTAATTAATTTTGTTTAAAAGTTTTTTCTAAAAGCAGTTTTTTAAAGTAAAAGTTCCGTTAATAATTACATTAAATGAATTCCCTTTTCTCTGGCACAAACTTTTTTATTGTAAAATATACTTTATTAAAAATGATATATGAACTGAAAAATATGATTAATGCGAATCAAGCTTATTAATTTGTTTTTATTTTTCAAACTTGCGTGTGGCGCCATCTGTTTGACCATCTGTGAACTTTTTTAATTTAATCATTCTGAGTACTTTTTTTCCATTAAATAGATACGCAAATTTAATTCAGATATAAAAGCAATTCTTTCTTTCTTTCTTTTTTATTAATATTCTCTCCTTTTTTTTAAGAATTGACATCAGAAAATTCTTTAATATTTGCTTGCTTCCGGAACAGAAGATAATATTATATTACATTAATTCTTTTTTTTTTTTTTTCTTTGCTGTTGTTTACTTTCTTTAATTAAGTTTAATGTAAATAAGCTTCAAGAGGAGATATTTTAATTTCGTATTTTTTATGTTAATTTGAAGAAAAAAATATAAGATATTAAGGGAACTTTAAATCGAAAGTAAGAGCAGCATAAAATTTGGAGTAATTTAACTGAAGTATTTCCAAGTATTTTCTTTTTTATCTTATTGCATAATAAATCATTATTTTCATAAGTAGGTTTTAAGTGTAATTGTATCTTATGTTTCTTTAAGTTTCAATAAAAAATATATTGTACGTAAAAAAAAAAATCTTTTTTTTTTTTTTTCGATAGATTATTTATAAGATTGGAATCATTAAAAATGCTAAAAATTCCGAGATTTAAACAATGCTACGTTCTTAAAATCTCTGATGTATTGTAAACTTTTTAAACTAATTAATGTATTTTTTTTTATTATATACATACAGTCGAACCTCATTAACATGAATCTCAAGGGGAATCAAAATTTTGTTCATGTTAACAGTAATTCATGATATCAATATCAGTATCAATTCTCTGTATTCGGTTTCATAGGGATCATGAAAACAATTCATGTTAAAAGTAATTCACGTTAAGCGTGTTCATGTTAACGAGCTTTGACTGTGTTTTAGAAGATTGAAATTATTAAAAACACTAATAATTCCGGGATATAAATAATACTACGTTCTTAAAATCTCTGATGTATCGTAAACTTTCTAAATTAATATATTTTTTTTAAATATATTTTAGTTGAATTTAGTTGACTTCACTGTATAACACTTTCCAACATAGTTCAAAAGTGTTTATGAATTCGGTTTGTATGTCTGTCCATCTGTCCGTATTCTGATTCTCGTAAAAATATTGGGATTGCCATGTAAATGTATTATGTTATTGAAGTTTAGTTTGGCATATTTTCTATTGAAAGAAGCCCTACTATAGTGGCCGAGAAGTTCTGCTCTCGAAACTGGTAGCCGGAAAGTGGCACAATAAGGGGAAAGTGGCCCTTTCAAAATATGGGACATGCCAAACTAATAAAAAGATGAAGGTTAATTTGAGAATTCTAGAAGTCTTGAAAAGAGTTTCATAATCTATACTTAACGTATGATTTTCCGTCTTGTTTATATTTTGTGTTTTGTCTTAAATCTGGAAATCATGTTCATTTAACAGAAACACTTTATATATATATACGTTTATATATACATATGTATAAATTATAGAATATTACAAATTATCGTCTATTTTAAATATATAGTATAAATTGAGCTTCAAGACAAGATATGAAATATTAAATAAGATTCAAACATTATAATTTTTATTTTATAGTGAATTTAACAAAGTGTATTATTTAAATTATTATTCGATGTTTTTTCGCAGTATAATTATGTATTTAGTATAAGGAGGTAAACCATGATACGAATTTTAATACGAAAAGAAAATAATTTTATTAGTCACTAAAAAAACTCTGCTTTTTTTTCCCTAAAAAAATAGTTTTTTTAGTTAATAATTCTTTCTGGGGATTCATGAAAATTCAATTTAAAAAAAAATCTGATGAATATTTGTTTTCTTCGACTAATTTTTTTTTTCTGAAAAAAAAAAAAAAAAAAAAAAAAAAAAAAAAAAAAAAAAGATTAAAAATACTGATATTTCTATGATTTAAACAATGCTGTTCGTAAAATATTTCTCATTTTTTAAATCTCTGTGGAATTAAATATGTAAACAAATTAATTTATTATTTTTATGAATGTTTTTGTTTAATTTCCTTTACATTAATTACATTTTATATGTTTTTTCTTTTTCCTGTTTCATAATAATCATGTTTATCATGTTTACTTAACACAAAATTTTCGTATTCATTTCTTTCAAAATTTTGCTGTGAAAGAAAAAAAAAAATTCAAAAGAAAAAAATTTTCTTTTGAATTTTACCTTTATGAGAAACCAATTTTATTAAATACTAATATGTCATGCACCCTTTTTTAAAAGTTTTTTTTTCACATTATTAAGTAAATACTGATACATAAAATTACATAATTTAATAACGTTTTAAGTGTAATACTGTATGTTTCGCGAAATTTTGCTTTAAAAAAAATCTTAAATTCTCCTCTTTTTTTTTTATTTATGTATTCAAAAGAAGAGAAAAATATTCAAAATGATTCAAGTGTGCTTTTAAATCAAAAATGGCAACTTTGTGACACAAGTTGTAATTTATTTTTGCTCGGAAATGCATGAAACTAGCAGGTGTTGTTATTCAGAAACTATCTTATCGCACTCATTTTTCTGTTTGTTTGCAAACGCAATAGATCTTTCAGAACAAGCTATCAAAGTTGACATTTTGAACGCATTTTCCGATGAAAGCAGAAAAACCAATCAACGAAAGGGAGAAAATCATGAGATCACGTGATCAAAATAGCTCATAACTCGGTAGGTAATTTAATTATCTCAAAATGGAAAACACAATTCGATTCGAAAGCACTTCAATAATCAGGCCTTTCAATTTTATATCTTTCCATTAAAAAATGAATTTGTAAATGTCTCAAATCGTTTTGCGCTTATTGAGTAGAGTAGTTGAGAGCAGTCTTAAACAATGCTACCTTAAGAGGTAGTAGCATTGTTTAAGACCCTTAAGAGTACAATTTTCCTCAAAATTGGCCAAAATGTCTGTTGTCTTTTTTAAATATTAAATAACAGCTTGTTTAATTGTGAATATTTTGAAGTTTCATTCTTTCCCATACGACAATTATACCACGAGATATTGTAAATTTTGTTAATAGATCCAGCTCGATTCCTCTCAGAAATGAAAACTGTAAGGCCCCTGTCCTTGGCCGAGAAAACGCTCACGAGCTAATGCTATTCTTATGGGGAAGCATTTTTCTAATAACTCTTTCGCATTTTGACATTTTTGATTTTTTTTTCTTTTGCATTGGATAGCTGAGGTGCATGCCGATAGCGCACCTTTTTTACTTTTTCGATTTTGGTTGCAGATATTTTTTACAAAGTTAGTTTCACTTTCAAAACCGGTTTCGAAACTGAAAGTGCTTTTAAAAAAAATCTGCATTCGAAATCGAAAAAGTTAAAAAGGTGCGCTGTCGGCATGCACCTCAGCTATCCAATGCAAAAAAAAAATTATTCAAAAATGTCAAAATGCGAAAGAGTTATTAGAAAAATACTTCCCCATAGGAATAGCATTAGCTCGCGAGCGTTTCCTCGAGCGAGGACAGGAGCCTTAAACGGCTTTTCCTCCATGTTACTATTTTTTTCACTTTCATGTTTTCAAAATCCTATGGCTTTTATTTATTTATTTATTTATTTATTTATTTATTTTTAAGACAGATATTTAATTTTTTTGTGCGTTACAATGCCTACCTTACACTATACATTCGATAACTCAAAAGTAATATATATATATATTTCACTATTTGGACATTTTTACAGTTTAAGACAGCACAGTGCCATCTGTTGTTAAAAATAGTAACTATTTTTAAAATTACTGTATATAAAATCTATAATCAATCCGATAACCTATCATTATATTTATAATAATTAACGGCTGAATTTAAAGTAATTGAATTTTTTTATGAAATACCTTATAAATAAAATGTAAATAGTTCTAATTCAATACTTCTTCTTTCCAAATCAATTAAAAAAGATCACACAATCATAAATATAAAAAGTTGAAAAATGCATACATAATGATTGATTTTCATTCTATCTTTAGACTATAAAAATTGTAGCAAGCTTGTTTTAAATCGGACGTTATGAATTAAACAATTATTTTAGACTATATAATTTTTCTTTGTTTTAAATTAACTTAATACTGAATTCTATTAAACTCGATTTGCCGAATATCATGACTATGTCTAGTTAATTTATTTCTAATGTTTTTATCTAGCAGATGCGATGTTGAAGGTAACAACATCATAAACTGCTAAAATATCGTTAGCAAAATTGCTTGATATTTTTTGTAATTATAGTTTTTCTTAAACGACAGTTTATTTATTGCTTTTCCTTTAATGGCAATTTAATGAGGGAATATAAAGTGCATTATAGTGTTTTATGCCATCGTTATTTTTCGAAAATGTAATGAGATGAAAAAAAACAATTGAAAATTAAAAAAGCGTTAAAAATCGTTTTAATCCCAATTTCGTTGCTTTTTTTATTATTATTGTTGTTGTTGTTGTCTAGAAACAGTTTTTATTGTTTTTGTTTCCGTTTTTTACGCGTAGTTTGACTTCCATTTTTTTATGCGTCCTCAAGGATTTTTGAGCACTTTTTAAGATTTTTTATGTTTTTTTTTCTGCTTGATACTCAGAGTTTTAATGTATTTTGAATCGCATTAAAAACTTCATTTAGCTAAATTTGTCCTTAAAAAACGTGCATTTTTTTTAAAGATTTTTTTTTAAATTCTCAATTAAACAGTTTTTTAAATGGCTTACGGTTTTCTTCGCGATATTTTTATTTTTATTTATTTATTTATTTTTGTGCAGTTTTTGTGAATATAAGGCATCATAAAGAAATTTATTTTTCTGTTCATTAGAAAGCTATTACTTGTATATATCATGTTAAGTTTGGTTCTCTTTTACGATTCCCAGTTAATGTTTTTAATTATATTTTTAGTTTTAAATTGAAATAAAAGAACACTTTTTTAATCGAATATATATGTACATGCGTCTCATGCTGATATATACATATATATTCATTTTTAAAAATTGAAGTTTAATTGTTTTCCTTTTGAAAAAATCGTGTTTAATATATATTTATTGTTACCTTTTTTTAATACTCACATTACCTTATATTTTGTAATTGATCTCACTGTGGTTATCACCTAATCGTCTAATTATCCTTTAAAATTGCATAATCATAAATATAAAAAGTTAAAAAATTCATACATAATGACTGATTTGCCTTTTATCTTTAGACTATAAAAATTGTACCAAGCTTGCTTTAAATCGGGCGATATAAATTAAGCAATTATTTTAGACCAGGGCTGTCCAACGCGGAGTCCGCGGGCGCCATGGCGCCCTTTGCAGGTTTTCTTGGCGCCCTTTTGAAGGTTTCCTGTTACTAGTATTTTTTTAAATACAATTTCGTTGTAAAGGATACTTTATTTAAAATCCTTGATATTTTCATGAGAGATGTTTTAAAAATCTCTAAAAGTGTATTTCACTCATCAGCAATTATAACGTACGCAGCATACTAAAAGAAAAGCAACAGCACATAATTAGTTTTTTTTAAAATTAATCATGTGCTGTTGTATTTCTTTACTAATTTATAGTAATGCATTATAAGTCTTTTTATGAAAATAATGTCGATAGGAATTAACAAATGTCGGCAGTATATTTTTTAACACGTTAAGAAGTAAAATGTAGAAAAAAATATGCGTTCCTTCTTTTCTTTCGTGCATGAAAGTTCAGTATTTCTGTTATTGTTATTAACTTTGTTTCACAGGCCATTTGGGTACTTTATAAGACGGGATAAAGGCTGTCTTTTTTCCCCAGACCTTTGAAAATTTAGGCAATTTTGTTTCTTAAAAAAATCTATAAAATAGTGCGAAAGGTATACTCAATGAAAGTTCTTTCAGGGTCTCTCTTTTGAACCACCCATGGCTATGTTTCTGTACTTTTTATAATGGCAAAATTACACCTCCAAAAAAATGTACCCAAAATTGGCCCCAAAAAATTGTACTCGTTGCAAAGTATTTTTGTTCCCCCAAAACATAACAATATCTGTGATTATAATTTTATTTTAATAATGAATGATATTTCATTTTCTGGCTCCTTCCAATTCAAAAATTTTTGAGATAACCCCTCGCAGAAACATGTATTATTCAAAATTTATTGCAATTTACTTTTTTTTTCTTTTTTTTAAGCATGGTGTTTTATACCTATAGGGGCATTATGTCTCATTTGCATATATATATTGCTACTAATATTGAAAGATGATTTTCTTGTATGTTTTGAGCCATGTTAATAATGGCGTCCTTCATTGCTTGCCAAAAGCTGAGATGCGCCCCTGATTAGTAAAAGGTTGGACAGGCATGTTTTAGACTTTATCATTTTTTTTCAGTTTTAAATTAATTTAATACAGAATTCTATTAAACTCGATTTGCCGGAGATTGAACAAAATAATTTAATATCACGACTATGTCTAGTTCATTTATTTCTAATGTTTTTATCTAGCAGATGCGATGTTGGAAGGTAACAATATCATAAACTGCTAAAATATCGTTAGCAAATTTGCTTGATATCTTTTGTAATTATAGTTTTTCTAGAGCGACAGTTTATTTATTGCTTTTCCTTTAATGGCAATTTAATGAGAGAATATAAAGTGTATTATAGTGTTTCATGCCATCGTTATTTTTCGAAAATGTAATGAGATGAAAAAAAAAAACAATTGAAAATTAAAAAAGCGTTAGAAATCGTTTTAATCCAATTCCTTTTTTTTTTTTTTTTTTTTTTTTTCGTCTAGTAACAGTTTTTAGCTCACAGGCTATCATAGCCTGAGAGCTTATGTGCCCGTCCGTTCTGTATGTATGTGCGTATGTGCGTAACGCGATAACTCATGATAAAAATATCGGATCCACTTGAAATTTTGTATGTAGGTATATCCCGACAAGGCGCTTCCCTGATTAGTTTTTGGAGTTCATTCGATATGTATAAGAGGGGGAACGGGGGGCTCATGCCCCCCGTTAGTTGATATAAATGGGATTTTCATGCAGAATTAAGTTTTCGTTCAAAATTTAGATTAGGATCATTCTGATGAGGCGATTCCGTGACTGTTATTAGGTGTTCATTGAATAAGTATAAATAGGGGGACAGGGGTTCTAATGCCCCCCCCCCTTAATTTATAGAAATGGGATTTTCATGCAGAATTAAGTTTTCGTTCAAAATTTAGATTAGGATCATTCAGATGAGGCGATTCCGTGACCGTTATTAGGTGTTCATTGAATAAGTATAAATAGGGGGAACAGGGGTTCTAATGCCCCCCCCCCGTTAGTTGATATAAATGGGATTTTCATGCAGAGTTAAGTTTTCGTTTAAAATTTAGATTAGGATCATTCTGATAAGGCGATTCCGTGACTGTTATTAGGTGTTCATTGAATAAGTATAAATAGGGGGAACAGGGGCTCTAATCCCCCCCCCCCGTTAGTTGATATAAATGGGATTTTCATGTAGAATTAAGTTTTCGTTCAAAATTTAGATTAGGATCATTCTGATGAGACGATTCCGTGACTGTTATTAGGTGTTCATTGAATAAGTATAAATAGGGGGAACAGGGGCTCTAATGCCCCCCCCCCCGTTAGTTGATATAAATGGGATTTTCATGCAGAATTAAGTTTTCGTTCAAAATTTAGATTAGGATCATTCAGATGAGGCGATTCCGTGACCGTTATTAGGTGTTCATTGAATAAGTATCAATAGGGGGAACAGGGGTTCTAATCCCCCCCCCCCCGTTAGTTGATATAAATGGGATTTTCATGCAGAATTAAGTTTTCGTTCAAAATTTAGATTAGGATCATTCTGATGAGACGATTCTGTGACTGTTATTAGGTGTTCATTGAATAAGTATAAATAGGGGGAACAGGGGTTCTAATCCCCCCCCCCCCCGTTAGTTGATATAAATGGGATTTTCATGCAGAATTAAGTTTTCGTTCAAAATTTAGATTAGGATCATTCTGATGAGACGATTCCGTGACTGTTATTAGGTGTTCATTGAATAAGTATAAATAGGGGGAACAGGGGCTCTAATGCCCCCCCCCCGTTAGTTGATATAAATGGGATTTTCATGCAGAATTAAGTTTTCGTTCAAAATTTAGATTAGGATCATTCTGATGAGACGATTCCGTGACTGTTATTAGGTGTTCATTGAATAAGTATAAATAGGGGGAACAGGAGTTCTAATCCCCCCCCCCCCGTTAGTTGATATAAATGGGATTTTCATGCAGAATTAAGTTTTCGTTCAAAATTTAGATTAGGATCATTCTGATGAGACGATTCTGTGACTGTTATTAGGTGTTCATTGAATAAGTATAAATAGGGGGAACAGGGGCTCTAATCCCCCCCCCCCCCGTTAGTTGATATAAATGGGATTTTCATGTAGAATTAAGTTTTCGTTCAAAATTTAGATTAGGATCATTCTGATGAGACGATTCCGTGACTGTTATTAGGTGTTCATTGAATAAGTATAAATAGGGGGAACAGGGGTTCTAATCCCCCCCCCCCGTTAGTTGATATAAATGGGATTTTCATGCAGAATTAAGTTTTCGTTCAAAATTTAGATTAGGATCATTCAGATGAGGCGATTCAGTGACTGTTATTAGGTGTTCATTGTATAAGTATAAATAGGGGGAACAGGGGTTCTAATGCCCCCCCCCCTTAATTTATATAAATGGGTTTTTCAAGCAGAATTTTCAGATTTCGTTCAAATCTCTGAATAGTTTTGGAAGTTTAATGGTTAAGTATAAAAGAGGGGGATAACTCCTTTTAAATTATATAAATGCTAAATGGGTTTTTATTAAGAATTATCTAATTTGCTCTGAATTTTGGATATAGATTTTTTATATGATAAAGCATGTCTTTGATAGTATAGGAGGTTCAATGATTAAGTATAAAAAAAGAGGAAAGAAGAGAGCTGTTTCCCTTTCTTAATTTTTTAACGGAATTAACCCTTGAAAATATAAGGCTTTAATGTACAATTAGTATTTGTAGCCTGTGAGCTCAATGCCATCAGTTTAACTGGGCAGTATTCTTTATTTTATTTTGTTTTGTTTCTGTTTTTTACGCATAATTTGACTTCCATTTTTTTATGCGTCCTCAAGGATTTTTGAGCACTTTTTAAGATTTCTTATAACTTTTTTACTGCTGATACTCAGAGTTTTTAATGTATTTTGAATCGCATTAAAAACTTCATTTAACTAAATTTTTCCTTAAAAAAACTTGCATTTTTTTAAAAGATGTTTTTCTTTGATTCTCAATTTAACAGTTTTTTAAATGGCTTACGGTTTTCAATTTTTTTTTTTTCTGTGCAATTTTTGCAAATATAATATCGTAAAGAAATGTATTGTTAAGTTCATTAGAAAACTGTACTTGTATGTATCATGTTAAGTTTGGTTATTTATTTCGATTCCCAACGAATTTTTTTATTTATATATATATATTTTTTTTTAAATTGGAAAAGAATAACACTTTTTTAATCGAACAAAAGTATTTACATATATATACTTGTGTTTCATGCTGATATATTTATATTCATTTCTCAAAATTGCAGTTTAACTTTTTTTCTTTTTCAAAATTGGTGTATAATATATATTTATTGATAATTTTTTATTAATATTCACTTTGTTATCTTATAATTTGTTATTGATATCACTGTGGTTATCGCCTAGAACTGATTTTAATTGTTTAAATACATTAAATACATTCAAATAAATAATGAAAAATCATGTTTTTCACACAGAATTGTATCTTTTAAAATGTAAAATACTAAACACAAAATATTTAATGTGAATTTTAAAATGTTCAGTCTTACTTAAAAGGCGGTTAAAATAATCAAATAGATATGTTAATATTAATTTTATTTAAAACATATTTGTACTTTCAAGCCTATTTCCTTTCAGTCGGGTTTGGGTTTGTATATTTCGGATGTCCAGGTCTCAAACCCGCACTACATATAACGACCTCAGAAGCCAAGGGGCATAAGTGACAAAAATTCGGTTTGGATTGGTTGGTTGATTTTTGTCGTCCGATTATCAACGCGAAGGATATAGCACCAGGGGGAGTGCCCTCCGTGGGGGTCTTTCTAAGGGAACCTAACCCGTATTTACGCAAGATTCGAAGAAAACCACGGAAAACTCTGAACGGTTAGGCCGACAGCCGCGATTGGGTTCGAACCCCGCACCTGCCATCTACCAGTTGAGAGGTCCCAACCTCTCGGCCACTGGTAGGGCGATTCGGTTTGGAATAAATCGAGTTTAAAGGTAATTGACGTTAAATTTTAACATCAATAATAATTGACTGAATTAAAATAAAAAAAACTGATTCTTGTTTCATTGTGGGTTTTGAACACTTATTTCAATAACTGTAAGAAAAAAAAATCAATAATTGGTAAAAAAAAAAAAAAAAAGTGGAGTATATATATTTTTTTATAGTTAATCAATATTGATTATTATTCGGCAAAAGTAGTTTAGCATTAGAACGCAGCACATAATTAGAAAATCACTTATATACTTTTACTTGAAAATAAAAAAGCCTATTTTCAGATCGTCTATGCACTTATTATTTTTTCAACTATTTCACCCCCCCCCCCTTAGCTTCTGGGGTTCTCATGTATAAAGTTGTGATTAGTTCATTTTAAAACAATTTTTAGAATCAAACTCACTCACCTTATAGCTAAAACTGCCGTAAAAATATAATCTGCACTATTTGCATTTTGGTTCAAAAAATAAATAAATACAATCTAAAATTTCCTTATAAGTTATTTTTCTTTCCTCGTTGTAATCAATACATTTTAATTAATTTATAAATTTCCAATTCGCAAAAAATTAAGAGTATGCGGTAAACTCTCCTAATCAACATAATTTAGGTTAAAAATATTTATCTAAAAAGAGAAAGTCGACAAGAAGATATTACTCTGAAAGAAAATTATGTTTTTTTAAGTATGCTTTTTTTTACGGTAATAAATCTTAGGTAAAAAAAAAAAAAAAAAAAAAAAAAAAAAATTCTCTCTTTAGATATTTTTCGTCTAAAATTTTATTTTTATCATTCAAATTTCATCTTTTTTTCCCCGTTAAGCTAAGTAATTGGAGCGCATAACATAACTTTTTCTTTATTCGTATAGAGAAGAAAAAATGGTTTTCTAGATGCTTTTACACTGTAAAAATATTTATTGAAAATAAATATTCCAAGGAAAAGGAAATCATTTTAAGCTATTGCATAGCTTTTATCGCGGGCTTTGAGCGCGGAGACCGAATCCAAAATATCCGTAACGCGAAAATCCTAACACATCCGTAACGAAAAAACCTAACACTCGGCTAATGTCGTTTCAGCTTCGGCACGGTATCCTTCGGTAGACTTCGGCAGACATTGACGCGGTATTTTTCAGATATTTAGAGGATATCAAGTCTCAAACTTATATTTCTTATTTCAGTTACTATAAATCTATAGTTTCAATAATAAAAATTCCTGATAGAATGTGTACAGAAAAGAATCGTCTTAAGATAAAACAAGGTAGGATAATGTAGCTTTTGGTGATTGGAGAAACGCCCAGTGGTGAGGATCGAAAAATTTAAAATGCTTATAACTCGCGATTTAATTTTCGTAGCGTGGACAAATTTTGTTTGGTAATTTATTATGAGACAGTGTTAATTTTTGGTGACAGGAGATCCCCCATGGTGACGGTCGAGAGATTTAAAGTGCTTATAACTCGCGATCTAATTTTCGTAGGGCGGCCAAATTTTGTTTGGTGATTTATTATGAAACAGTGTTAATTTTTGGTGACAGGAGACCCCCCCCCCCCCACGGTGAGGGTCGAAAAAGTTAAAATGCTTATAACAAGCGATCTAATTTTCGTAGCGCGGCCAAATTTTGTTTGATGATTTATCATGAGACAGTGTTAATTTTTGGTGACAGGAGACCCCCCCACGGTGAGGGAAGAAAAATTTAAAATGCTTATAACTCGCGATCTACTTTTCGTATCGCGGCCAAATTTTGTTTGGTAATTTATTATGAGAGAGTGTTAATTTTTGGTGATAGGAGACCCCCCCACGACGAGGGTCGAAAAATTTAAAATGCTTATAAATAGCGATCTAATTTTCGTAGTGCGGCCAAATTTTGTTTGGTAGTTTATTATGAGACAGTGTTAGTTTTTGGTGACAGGAGATCCCCCATGGTGAGGGTCGAAAGTTTTAAAATGCTTATAACTCGCGATCTAATTATTATTAATTAATGCTAATTTTCGTAGCGTGGCCAAAATTTGTTTGGTAATTTATTATTAGACAGTGTTAATTTTTGGTGACAGGAGACCCCCCCCCCCCATGGTGAGGATCGAAAAATTTAAAATGCTTACAACTCACTTTTGGTGACAGGTGACCCCCCACATTGAGGGTCGAAAAGTTTAAAATGCTTATAACTCGCGATCTAATTTTCGTAGCGCGGCCAAATTTTGTTTGGTGATTTATTATGAAACAATGTTAATTTTCGGTGACAGGAGACCCCCCCCCCCCACGGTGAGGGTCGAAAAAGTTAAAATGCTTATAACTCGCGATCTAATTTTCGTAGCGCGGCCAAATTTTGTTTGGTAATTTATTATGAGACAGTGTTAATTTTCGGTGACAGGAGATCCCCCACGGTGAGGGAAGAAAAATTTAAAATGCTTATAACTCGCGATCTAATTTTCGTAGTGCGGCCAAATTTTGTTTGGTAATTTATTATGAGAGAGTGTTAATTTTTGGTGATAGGAGACCCCCCCACGACGAGGGTCGAAAAATTTAAAATGCTTATAAATAGCGATCTAATTTTCGTAGTGCGGCCAAATTTTGTTTGGTAGTTTATTATGAGACAGTGTTAGTTTTTGGTGACAGGAGATCCCCCATGGTGAGGGTCGAAAGTTTTAAAATGCTTATAACTCGCGATCTAATTATTATTAATTAATGCTAATTTTCGTAGCGTGGCCAAAATTTGTTTGGTAATTTATTATTAGACAGTGGTAATTTTTGGTGACAGGAGACCCCCCCCCCATGGTGAGGATCGAAAAATTTAAAATGCTTACAACTCACTTTTGGTGACAGGTGACCCCCCACATTGAGGGTCGAAAAGTTTAAAATGCTTATAACTCGCGATCTAATTTTCGTAGCGCGGCCAAATTTTGTTTGGTGATTTATTATGAAACAATGTTAATTTTCGGTGACAGGAGACCCCCCCCCCCCCACGGTGAGGGTCGAAAAAGTTAAAATGCTTATAACTCGCGATCTAATTTTCGTAGCGCGGCCAAATTTTGTTTGGTAATTTATTATGAGACAGTGTTAATTTATGGTGACAGGAGACCCCCCACGGTGAGGGTCAAAGAAGTTAAAGTGCTTATAACTTGCGGTCTAATTTTCGTAGCGCGGCCAAATTTTGTTTGGTAATTTATTATGAGACAGTGTTAATTTTTGGTGACAGGAGATCCCCCATGGTGAGGGTCGAAAGTTTTAAAATGCTTATAACTCGCGATCTAATTATTATTAATTAATGCTAATTTTCGTAGCGTGGCCAAAATTTGTTTGGTAATTTATTATTAGACAGTGTTAATTTTTGGTGACAGGAGACCCCCTCCCCCATGGTGAGGATCGAAAAATTTAAAATGCTTACAACTCACTTTTGGTGACAGGTGACCCCCCACATTGAGGGTCGAAAAGTTTAAAATGCTTATAACTCGCGATCTAATTTTCGTAGCGCGGCCAAATTTTGTTTGGTGATTTATTATGAAACAATGTTAATTTTCGGTGACAGGAGACCCCCCCCCCACGGTGAGGGTCGAAAAAGTTAAAATGCTTATAACTCGCGATCTAATTTTCGTAGCGCGGCCAAATTTTGTTTGGTAATTTATTATGAGACAGTGTTAATTTATGGTGACAGGAGACCCCCCACGGTGAGGGTCAAAGAAGTTAAAGTGCTTATAACTTGCGGTCTAATTTTCGTAGCGCGGCCAAATTTTGTTTGGTAATTTATTATGAGACAGTGTTAATTTTTGGTGACAGGAGATCCCCCACGGTGAGGGAAGAAAAATTTAAAATGCTTATAACTCGCGATCTAATTTTCGTAGCGTGGACACATTTTGTTTGGTAATTTATTATGAGACAGTGTTAATTTTTGGTGACAGGAGATCCCCCATGGTGACGGTCGAGAGATTTAAAGTGCTTATAACTCGCGATCTAATTTTCGTAGCGCGGCCAAATTTTGTTTGGTGATTTATTATGAGACAGTGTTAATTTTTGGTGACAGGAGACCCCCCACGGTGAGGGTCGAAAAATTTAAAATGCTTATAACTCGCGATCTAATTTTCGTAGCGTGGACAAATTTTGTTTAGTAATTTATTATGAGACAGTGTTAATTTTTGGTGATAGGAGACCCCCCCACGACGAGGGTGGAAAAATTTAAAATGCTTATAACTCGCGATCTAATTTTCGTAGTGCGGCCAAATTTTGTTTGGTAATTTATTATGAGACAGTGTTAGTTTTATTTGACAGGAGACCCCCACGGTGAGGGTCGAAAAATTTAAAATGCTTATAACTCGCGATCTAATTTTCGTAGCGCGGCCAAATTTTGTTTGGTTATTTATTATGAGACAGTGTTACTTTTGGTGACAGGAGACCCCAGCCCTTGGTGAGGGTCGAAAAATTTAAAATACTTATAACTCGCGATCTAATTTTCGTAGCGCGGCCAAATTTTGTTTGGTAATTTATTATGAGACAGTGTTACTTTTGGTGACAGGAGACCCCCCTCCCCCCCATGGTGAGGGTCGAAAAATTTAAAATGCTTATAATTCGCGATCTAATTTTCGTAGTGCGGCCAAATTTTGTTTGGTAATTTATTATGAGACAGTGTTACTTTTGGTGACAGGAGATCCCCCATGGTGAGGGTCGAAAAATTTAAAATGTTTATAACTCGCGATCTAATTTTCGTAGCGTGGCCAAATTTTGTTTGGTATTTTATTATGAGACAGTGTTAATTTTTGGTGACAGGAGACCCCCCCCATGGTGAGGGTCGAAAAATTTAAAATGCTTATAACTCACTTTTGGTGACAGGTGACCCCCACGTTGAGGGTCGAAAAATTTAAAATGCTTATAACTCGCGATCTAATTTTCGTAGCGCGGCCAAATTTTGTTTGGTGATTTATTATGAAACAGTGTTAATTTTTGGTGACAGGAGACCCCCCCCCCTACGGTGAGGGTCGAAAAAGTTAAAATGCTTATAACTCGCGATCTAATTTTCGTAGCGCGGCCAAATTTTGTTTGGTAATTTATTATAAGACAGTGTTACTTTTTGTGACAGGAGATCCCCCATGGTGAGGGTCGAAAATTTTAAAATGCTTATAACTCACGATCTAATTTTCATAGCGTGGACAAATTTTGTATGGTAATTTATTATTAGACAGTGTTAATTTTTGGTGACAGGAGACCCCCCCCCCATGGTGAGGATCGAAAAATTTAAAATGCTTACAACTCACTTTTGGTGACAGGTGACCCGACCCCCCACATTGAGGGTCGAAAAGTTTAAAATGCTTATAACTCGCGATCTAATTTTTGTAGCGCGGCCAAATTTTGTTTGGTGATTTATTATGAAACAATGTTAATTTCCGGTGACAGGAGACCCCCCCCCCACGGTGAGGGTCCAAAAAGTTAAAATGCTTATAACTCGCGATCTAATTTTCGTAGCGCGGCCAAATTTTGTTTGGTAATTTATTATGAGACAGTGTTAATTTATGGTGACAGGAGACCCCCCACGGTGAGGGTCAAAGAAGTTAAAATGCTTATAACTCGCGGTCTAATTTTCGTAGCGCGGCCAAATTTTGTTTGGTAATTTATTATGAGAGAGTGTTAATTTTTGGTGACACGAGATCCCCACGGTGAGGTTCGGAAAATTTAAAATGCTTATAACTCGCTATCTAATTTTCGTAGCGCGGCCAAATTTTGTTTGGTATTTTATTAAGGTATTGCATAGTTTTTATTGCGGGCTTTGAGCCCGGCGAAAGAATCTAGAAATTCCGTAACGAGAAAAAAAAAACCTAACACTCCGGCTAACGTCGCTTCAGTTTGGCAGACTTCGGCACGGTATCCTTCGGTAGACTTCGGCAGACATTGACGTGGTATTTTTCAGATATTTTGAGAATATCAAGTCTCAAACTTATGTTTTTTTATTTCAGCTACCATAAACGTATAGTTTCAATGATAAAAATTCCTGATTAACCTACATGTATTGTAAGATGATAAAAATATTTTAAACGATATTAACTTCTCATTTATTCAATAAAAGAAAAAAAATGTTTGTTATCGGTCATCACGCTCAAAAAGTGTAACTTGAATTAATATCAAAGACAAAAAAAAAAAAAAAAAAAAAAAAAAAAAAAAAAACTGCATAAATAAAAAAATAATAATTATAATTGCATAAGTTTATAATAAATGCTATGCAATAGCTTTACCGCGGCAATCCCCGAGTGCCACATGTATTTTTTTTATATTTCTATCTTTATTTATTTATTTATTTGTGTATTTACATGTAAAGTATGTATTTCTTTTAAATCTACATACGAATAATTTGAATACTAAGAAGCTAAATTCTTGTAATAAGATTGAATGTATATTCAAAACATTTTTTAAACCTTTTAAGATATATATATATTATTTAATGCTTCAAAAAAGATGAATTTAATTGATGTAGGTATTTAATCTTTATGGAATTTTGTGCGTGGTTTTTTTTTTGTATGTATGTGTGTTTGCGATCGCATATTTACTTTTACCTATGTACTTAGCATTGTAATAGGTACATCAATTTATTTATTTTTAACCAGAAATACTTAGATAATCACGAAATATGAATATGTTGTTTAAACTCGTCTCAGCGTTTTTAGGGCTACGTTCATCTGACGAAATCCTATTAATCCCTATCCTCTGTCTATTTATTCGTTCAGAGACTTCAGAGTTTGTATACTTACAGTTAAATACCTCGTGACATACACCAAATCGTAAAATTTTGAAATTATTTTAATTAAATTAATTTTACCAATGTCATCCGTTTATTTTTGCGATTTAAATTTTAAAACAGAATCTTAATTTGCACGTTTTTCGTATAGCCATCATAGCTCGGAGATAAAATACGTTTCTAGTAAGCAGGAGATTGTTAGTTCGAACCCCGTTGTTGGAAGTTGCAATTTTCATACTAAAATGGATTTCGTTAAAAGAATTTTTCCATTTTTTTTTTACCGATTTAAGGGTTTATATTACCAGGGTTTCGATAATCTGACATTCATAATATTTTTTGGAATTCAATTTTCTCTCTATTTTAAAAACTGTTTCGATTCATTAACGATACAGCATTTTAATTTTCGTTTAAATGTTTTTTTTTTCGTTTTTAGAAATTTAAAATTTTATTTATATTTCCGCTAAATTTTATTAATTTCGGATTTTCCAAAAAAATTGTAATTTTAGATTTTATTTAAATAATTTCATTTGTGCATTTCTAGTTTGATTAAAATATAAAACTTCCTTTCATAATTATTGTAAAATTAAATTTATTAGTGCTACTATCTAGAATTTATAATATTTATAAATTAACAATTTAGATTTACTAATTAAAGGATAAATCGTTTTGAAGAGCGCCATTATTTACATAGCTTGAAACTTGCAACACTATTATCTCATACTCCAAGAGCCGACCGCACAAAACACTAAGTCATCGAGCACAAGAAAACTGTACGAAAATAATAAAGTATTCTATGTTACATAAATATACAAATCTCTGGCAAGTTAATTATTTGTAAAGAAATAAAGAATACCGCCCAGTTAAACTGATGGCATTGAGCTCACAGGCTACAAATACTAATTGCACATTAAAGCCTTATATTTTTAAGGGTTAATTCCGTTCGAAAAAAATTAAGAAGGGGAAACAGCTCTACCCTTTCCCTCTTTTTTTATACCTAATCATTGAACCGCCTATACTATCAAAGACATGCTTTATCATATAAAAAATCTATATCCAAAATTCAGAGCAAATGAGATAATTCTTAATAAAAACCCATTTAGCATTTATATAATTTAAAAGGAGTTATCCCCCTCTTTTATACTTAACCATTAAACTTCCAAAACTATTCAGAGATTTGAACGAAATCTGAAAATTCTGCTTGAAAAACCCATTTATATAAATTAAGGGGGGGGGGGCATTAGAACCCCTGTTCCCCCTATTTATACTTATTCAATGAACACCTAATAACAGTCACGGAATCGCCTCATCAGAATGATCCTAATCTAAATTTTGAACGAAAACTTAATTCTGCATGAAAATCCCATTTATATCAACTAAGGGGAGGGGCATCAGCCCCCCGTTTCCCCTCTTATACATATCGAATGAATTCCAAAAACTAATCAGGGAAGCGCCTTGTCAGGATATACCTACATACAAAATTTCAAGTGGATCGGATATTTTTATCATGAGTTATCGCGTTACGCACGAACATACGAACGTACATACAGAACGGACGGGCACATAAGCTCTCAGGCTATGATAGCCTGTGAGCTAAAAATAAGTAAGTCAGAGAAATTAAATAAATATTTCCAAATGTAAATTACGAAAATGTAAACTAAAATTTTAAACTATTTCAAAATAAACAATGATATTTAAACAAACAAGAAAAAATAAATAAATAAGAAAATAAGAAAATGCGGTTGAAACAAACATGTATGAACTGTATTTTTTTTTATCGTCATTAATATTAATTCCGTTAAAGAAAAGCGCTATCATTTTGAAAAGAGGGGAAAAATTAAATAAAAATGTAAATGCTTCAAAAAAACAAACAAGCAAACAAACAAAATGAGAACATTCTCCAGGGATGGAGAACCTATTGCACATGTGTCAAAAATGGCAGACGAAAAATACACGATGATCGCGTCCAAATTCTATTAATTAGAAAATGAAGAATTTTAAATGCGGTTTTTAACACTTTCCAACAAAGTTGAAAAATGTTTATAGTTTCAGTTTTTCTGTCCGTCTTTCTGCTAACTAACTCTCGTAAATATACCCGGATTTAACTGAAATTTTTGGAGGTTATTGATGTTTACCCTAGCATGAACCCTATTTCAAATTAAGTTTCAAGCATGATTAATTCATTTACAAGGACAATCAAAAATTTTCAATGGCATTACGGATTATGGGAAGAATTCGTTTGAAATGAATTTTAAAGATGTTATATCCTATCAAACATATTCAAATTTATATCAATCTACCAAGTGCACTAAAATATGCATTCTGTAAAATATGCGCTGAAAAGAATAGTTATTATTAATTTACAAGGCCACATAAAATAATTCCATTACATAATGGTAAAGGGAGAATTTTATACGATATATTTTAATTATATTAAAGTATTTCATGTATAATAAAATTGATACAAGTCGGTGGGGCTTAATATAAGTTATTTCAGGCATAATACGAAATGCATAACATTTACCGGGATACGCAAAAGATTTCAAATAGTATGTTCTATCCGGAGTACGGTATATTATAAATGATGGCTTATAAAATCGAGATAAATCGTTCAGTTCGTTCAGGTTAATCGTTCAGGTCAGATAAATCGAGTTCAGTTGGAATTCTGCTAAAATAATGAACCTAATATTAATCATTTTCCATCCAAGATGAAAGATATTAAAAGTATTAGTCATAAAAAATAATCACATAATTTTTTTAATGAGTTCTAAAATACAATTGTTTTTGTAATTATTGCAATATAATATATGCATGTATGTTACTCTCTTTTATTTTTGTAAATCTTAATAAGAAATCTTTCTTCACGATTTTATTAATCCCCTAAATTTGTCTATTAGTTGCCACGTCAAGGTCATGTAAAATATTTTTTTAAAAAATTTGCAAGCAACTATAAAAAGATTCGTAAGTTCATCAACATTGCACTATATTAACACTGTAACAAATTATGGTATAAAATGATAACCAATACCAATGGTGATTATTAATTGTGTCTGACAGTTAAAGATATATTTTAATTTCGCTGATGGGTTTGTCTATATTTGGAAAAAACTCGAAAAGTTTCAATGTTAACACCCAATTTTGACATTATATTTAGATTCTCCGGTACAAGCAAGTTAAACTTTACGAAATAATCCATTATGTCAAAATCAGGCGTTAATTTCGAAAAATTTAAATTTAGGTATAATCTCTATTTGTTGACGACCTCCTAAACAAAATTTAAGTTTAATATCAATTAATAGACCTTTCTTACGAACCGATTGGTACAATTACACTTTTATACAATGCTTTGTATGGGGTGATGTGTATTTTGCTTTTCACGACATTAATTATAATTTAAAAAAAAATGTTAGTAATAATAAACACGACATTGTTCAATCATTTTTTAATAGAAACTATACAATAATTATTTAAATAATGAAGCTGCCTTATTTCTATCATTGTATACTATATTTATATTATATTATATTTATTTAGTTTGTAAACTTAAACAGGTTACAAATATGCTCGAATAGAGGAAAACAATTCTTGAGATTAATCTCCAGGCTTATTTAAAATGTACACACGACTAAAGATGTTAACGTACATACATTTTCTTCGAAATTGCCTTCTTTTGTTGGATTTTAATCATAAATTATGTCTTATGAAAACAAAGTGAAAAAAAAAGTTAGAAAATGTAATTTTAAAGGTATTTTTAAACGTAACAATTTAACCAGCGTAACGATAGAATAAATTATATTTTTTGAGAAAAATCATAACGCATTTATTTTATTTTAAAAAATATTGAGATTTAAAGTTCAACTTAAAAAACTGCAACTGATTTATTTTTCATCTAATACAAACATGATTTATAACAAACTATTTTTAAGATAATCTCTAAAATTTTTCATGACAGTAACCGGAAAAATTAAGCAAAAATGTAATATTTTAAGCATTTATTTTTATCAGAGTTGTAGCAATTTTTAATAATTAATAAGCATCTATAAAAAAAAGAGAGATTTACAAGAAATTGTGTTTTACCCATCAAAATAACAAATGAAAAATCTTTGAATGAATTTTCATTGAATGTTTAAATAAGCTAATGTACGAAAAGATATTAATTTTTTTTTTTCCTTTTATAAAAATTATTTGTCAGATTAAGGAAGAAAAATGAATCGAAAGTTCATTTCTCAATTTTAAAAATAATGTTTAGAATGGGAAAAAATGTATAATTAACATAATTGCATAGCTGTTTATAAATTAGATCCAGATCAATTAAATAATGTGATCTAAAAAGTTTCAAAATTTTACTAAAAAAATATCTAAAAAATTACATACTTTGTTTAAAAGAAAAAAAAAGTGAGGTAAGAAAACATTGGAAATTACAGTAAATAAGATGCATAATGTTACAGGAAGATAATAGAATACAGCAGCCAACATGAGAAGCTGGGTATTGTCCCCGAAGCTGGGTATTGTCCCCGAAGCTGGGTATTGTTCCCGAAGCTGGGTATTGTCCCCGTAGCTGCGTTTGTTCTCAACTGCTCTGATCAACAAGCGCAGAAAATTTTGAAACATTAAGCTGCTATCAGATTCACAAACATTACGCACAACAAACTTTTCAACCGATTTTAATCCCAACTTTTTCTCGTTCAAAGAGAGAAAAAGGTTACAATTGTCTTGGAAAAAGTCGGAGAAAACGCAGGAAAACCAGTACTACTAGTTACAGCCGTTAATATTTATCACCTATTCATATGAATTGGTTATCTCTGATTCGTTGAAATGTTCGATGTTGGATGAAAAGTCTCGACTGTGGGAGACGGTGGGTGTTTTGGAACTGCAGGAAAAAGTTGGGCGAACTCACACTGCGTGCTGTGAGGATATTTCGCAAAAAAGTTGGAGGAAAAGAAGTGTTAACTCAAAAGTTGATCGAAATGTTGGTGAATCTGATAGCAGCTTTACCAAATTCCTTTTTTAACGGAAAGATATAAAATTGGAAGACATGCCTTATGGAATCGATTCAAAATCAATCTGTGTATTCCATTTTGTGATAAATATATTATTTACTGAGTTATAAGCGATTCTGATCACGTGACAAACAAGATTTCCCCCCTCTGTTTGAGAGGTTATTTCTTTTTTTTTTTTTTTCCCCACATAAATTTGGTTTTTAACGCCCACATTGACACTATTTCCTGAAAAATCTATTGCGTTTGCCAAAAAAAAAAAAAAAAAAAAAAAAAAAAAAAAAAAATAATAATAATAATAATAATAATAATAATAAAGAACGAGAAAAAGAGTGTGATTAGATAATTTCTGAACAACAACATCTGCTAGTTTCATGCATTTCCGAACAAAAATAAATTCAAACGTGTGCCACAAAGTTTACCTTTTGGATTAAAGAACACTCTTAAATGGAAGAGCACTTGGTGATCTATTCAAAGGGATTTGGGTTCGATTACCGGCTTGGACATTTTTCATTCGGTTAGCTCTCAGCTTAGTTGGTATTTTGATAAATTACTTATTAAATGCTGAATATGAAAACTATTTTGCAAAGACACATTGAATACATGTACATGCATTGTAATTATTCTTATTCGACTTTACCTTAAAGTATGTATATATATTGTTATTATTTTAATTTTATCATCTATCTTTGTTGTGCTAGTTGTAACCTATTAACCTTATACTGCGTCGCATGTTCATTTTTAATGTGAAATAGCATGTGCTTGATCTAGTTCACTACTTTATTGCTTTTTGCAAGGGATATGTTTGGTATATTTTACTATAGTTATTATTCAATATTGTTATTTATATTAAATTCCTCTTTTTCATATTTTGACATGGTAAATAAAATCCAGCCAGTCGGGTGCATTATAGGACGAATTTCTTAGCTTATAACACGACTTATAACAGAAACTGGTTGGATATTTTGCTTTTGTATTAAACTATGCACCCCTGATGAGTGGCTTAATAGAAAAGCCTTCTACTGTCTTATCTATATACTTTTCCTAATTTTGGTAATATACTTTCTATATCACTTTAAACTTCAAATGATTTTAATAGGATTTCATTTTTCATATTAATTATACATAAAGACAGTATAAATACTGGTTTCAGTGAATTTTTGTCATGGTAATATCTGAGTTACTTTGGTTTAATTTGTAAAAGTATTTGTAAAAGTATATATATATATATATATTTCCAAAAATACTGGAGAATATCAGGATTTTACTGCAATAATAATAACACCGTAAATAATTTCGCAAAAGACTGAGAAAGTTAGAAAATATCTTGGCAATTTTCATCAGAAACTGGAAAGAAAAAAGTTAAAGGATATAGGGAAATAATAATCTATAAAACAAAAATAAAATTCTAATAAAAGATGAAACAAACAGTAAGTAAATTAAAATAAAAAAGTACATTAATTTTTTAAGAAATCGCCAAAAGCAAAATGTTGAATTATCATATTAGACAACCACGTAATATACCTTTATTTTTCTTTGCCTCACTCTTTTTTTTTTTTTTTTTTTTTTTAACATTGTATTATTCAAAAATCTTCGCAAGTTTATAAATAAAAAAATGTATGGTTAAAAAAGAAAAAAAAATAGAAAATCATTTTTAACCAAAAAAATATTTAAAAAAAATACTTTTTCTTCCAAATCAGCATTAATCACTAAATCATTTAATAGAAATCATTATAATAGTAGTCTGGTAGTAAAACACCCAGGAGTAATGTCATTGAAATCTCGGAGATGTGTCGGAAGTGCCCTCTATAAAAAATGAGGACACCACAGGTGTACGTCATTTTTAATAAAATAATTACCTAGGGAATGACCTACACGCAAACCGCAACTAAATCTATTAGTTTTTCCAATGTTTATGAGCGTTTAAAATCTTCCCCTCGGTTCACAGTTAAACTTTCGCTAGTTAACTGATCCCCATGTTTCCGATTTTGGGCTTAAAATTTAAGTTAAAGTCTAAACTTTAGAATAATTTCAACCCCATGTACAAAAGAACTGCAAAAAGTATTTGTTCGTTACTCTAAAGTCTAAAGCTCCCTCTGTCGACAATTTTCGAACTTAACCTTTAAAATGAAAAAATAAAAAATCATGATATAAAGAATGACTTTAGAGAAAACCGCAAACAAATCAACCCTTTTTTCTAATTTTTATTAGCGTTTGAATTTTTGGACCTTAAACTTTAATGGCCCCTAGCTTCTACAGAAAACGTTTGCGCCCCATGGTTTCCTATTTAATAATGTTTGTCTTTATGTCTACTATCACCCCTCAAAGTTTGTCGGTTTGGTAGCGAAACACCCTGTATAAGGGTTTTATATGCATATCTTTGAAATCTCCCCGCCATCCCTAGCGATTAGAAAATACAATCAATCCAAATAGGAAAAAAGAAATCTTTACTTTTGGGAGGGAGAAGATGAAATAATTAAAATGTGTAAATAAATAAACAAAATAAAAATAGTACAATAAAAGTTTAAAGAATACCATTTTACATTACAATTTGTTAAGCACTGCTAATTTTCAGTTAAAAGAAAAGAAACTAAATGTCACAAATTTAATTGAAAATTTTAATTTCTTTTATTTAAAAATAAAAAATTTGTAATATTTTTAATCATAAAAACCTACAATTCTAAGCAATAAAATAGATAATCCTTGAAGCGTTTCTATATAGATTTACACAAAAATAGACAGATAAATATATATAAGTAATCTCTAACAACATTTTAATGCAGAAACAACAAGTAAACAGAAACTAGTTTTCTGATCAAAGTTGACAAAAAAATTGTTCTAGTTTAAAACAGTTGCCAAGTTTTGACAAAATAGATTGTGCTTTTATCGTCTGCGTTCTTGCAGAAATTATCGTTCATCAACTATTCTTCTATTTAGCGACTAAAAAATTCTTTATTCTGGCTCTGATCTTTTGTACTTCTTTTCCAATTAGTTTGTTACCCATGAGAGGATTTTATTCAAATTATAATAGCAATCTTTTATTGTCAGTATTTATTTTGCCATTTTTGTAAAATTCATAATGACCTTATAAATTTAACACGAATATAACAAAGACAACAGCATTTAATATACATATTTATGTTTCTCAGACTTAGAATTTCCGTGAAAGAATAAAGTCCAGCTAAAAGAAATCTAACATATTTTACGAAATTGTAAAAATATTCAGCCTCAAAATAATTTTTTAAGCTTAATCATATATAGGTAATCCTTAAGAACCTTGTAAAAAATGTGGAAACAACAAGTAAACAGAAACTAGTTTTCTCATCAAACTTGACAACAAAATTGTTATACAGTGTCTCACATAAGTGATAAGACACTTGTGGTTTACAAAAGGAAACTAATCAAATAAATTAAAAAAAAACATGTACACATTTTTTTGTGGGTGTGTTTCATACTTAAATTTAGTAAAAATTATTACATAACATACATTTTGTCAAAATATTAAAATATTAATTTAATAAAAATACAAATGTTTAGAACGGAGCAAAAAATAGCTCACATAAGTGATGGGACACCATTATATATGCAACAAAGATCGTCTGAAATAAACAATAAAAATATTTTTTGTGGTTTTATTTTTACTTAAAAGCAATTGGCAATAATTTATAAAATCGTTTGCAGCATTTCTTTCCAGTTTGTTTTGGAATTTTTGTGTTTTTTAGCTTTGCGTAGCCGTGAATGCTAAACGAAAAGAAACTTCGCCTGAAATTCGAAAATTAGTTATTAATTTGCATATTGAACGTGGAAAATCTATTAGAAAAACTGCTGAAACAGTTAACTTGAATCGTTTAACAGTTTTCAATATCATTAAACGATATAAAAAGAATCATATGATTCAGGATAAAAGAAGACCTGGCCGACCATCAATGCTATCCAATGGAATAAAGCGAATTATCATTCGAAATATTAAAAAAAAATCCAAGAAATAGTGCTTCAAAAGTTGCTGCTGATTTACAAGCATTATATGGAATAATTGTTAATCATGAGACTATTAGAAGGGTAATTCGATCTGCTGGATATCACGGTAGAGTAGCCAGGAAAAAATTCTTCGTAAGTGAAAATAATAGAAAACTCAGACTAGCTTTTGCAAAATCCAACATAAATAAGAATTCTGATTACTGGAATAAAGTTACATTTGCTGATGAGAGCAAATTTAATATATTTGTTTCTGACGGTAGAATCTTGGTGTGGAGAAAACCCAGGGAAAAATTTCGCAAACAGATCTTGGTACCAACAGTAAAACATGGTGGAGGAGGAGTTATGGTATGGGGGTGTATGTCGTCTGCTGGAGTTGGTAATCTTGTTTTTATTGACAGTATAATGGATCAGTACAAGTATATTGATATTTTAAAGCAAAATTTGAAATCTTCAGCACGAAAATTGAACCTTCATAACGATTTTAAATTCTACCAGGACAATGACCCCAAGCACACTGCTCTGAACGTTAGACTCTGGCTGCTATATAACTGTCCTGAAATAATAAAAACACCACCACAATCTCCAGACTTAAATCCCATAGAGAATATTTGACAAGAATTGGAATCAAGAATTCGCAAACACACCATTTCTTCAAAACAACAACTAAAATCGGTGCTTCAAAAAGAATGGGGTAAAATTACTCCAGAAATCACAAAAAAATTAGTCGAATCCATCCCAAAAAGATTAAATCATGTTTTAAAAGTAAAAGGAAATCCAACAAAATATTAAAACCTTTTAAAAAGTAAAATTTTTGGATAAATATTTGATGGAAAAGTAAGTGTCCCATCACTTATGTGAGCCATTTTTTGCTCCGTTCTGAACAATTGTATTTTTACTAAATTAATACTTTAATATTTTGACAAAATTTATGTTATGTAATAATTGTTACTAACCTTATATATGAAACACACCCAAAAAAATTTTGCACATGTTTGTTTATTTATTTTATTGCAGTTTCTTTTTATAAAGCACAAGTGTCCCATCACTTTTGTGAGACACTGTAGTTTAAACAAACAGTTGCCAAATTTTGCCAAAACAGATTATGCTTTTATCGTCTGCGTTCTTGCAGAAATTATCGTGCACCAACTATTCTTTTGTTTAGCGACTAAAAAACTCTTTATTTTGGCTCTCATATTTTGTACTTCTTTTTCAATTTGTTACCCATGAGAAGATTTTATTCAAATTATAATAGCAGTCAGTATTTGTTGTATTCTTTTTGTGAAATTCCTAATAATCTTATAAATTTAACATGAATATAACAAAGAGAACAGCATATAATAAACACAGAGATATTTCCATTTAACGAAGACTTATCGCTCCACTTAAAAACTTCGTTATGAGGATAATTTGTTAAATAAAATCATGATATTTTCACAATAAAATACACGTGCATAAAAATACACCTAAAATGAAAATATTGGAAAAAAGTATTTTAATTCGTTGTCTAGAAAAACACATAATAAGCAGAAGCAAGCAAAAATTGAAGCGTAACTAATTTTTTCTCTCGGTATTTCAAATTCTTAACTTTAAAAATGTTTCTTATAAAAATACATCGTTGATAAAAATTTTTGCACTATTGTATGTATTCGAACAATTTATCTGTAATATTTGTCGTGAAAGTGGAATCCACTTCTTATTGTATCAAAGTCTTTTAGTATTTCAAATGGTTAATTTAATTTTCATACAATCAAATGAAATAAATTCATGTGGAAAAGCAACCTCTCCCTTTAAATATTGTACTGGTACGAAAGCAGAATAAACTTCGTTATATAGCCCTCTAAGCGTTTGTCCCGTAATATTCCGTACACTAAGCTCCAGGTTTCACTGCAATATAAGCAATGTTTAAGATATTATAATTCTATAAATTTAATGAATTTTCAAAGCATTGAAGAATGATTAAGACTCTCAAGGATTACATTTATATTCCTAAATAAGATTTTTTATGTAATATTGAAATAATCATATTTTATTAGCATTTAAAACAAAATCAAGAGAAAACAACATTACAATTTTACCCATTTGCAAGACGCTTGGAGGGATAGAATATATTTTTCGTAATATAATGATTAATTTGCATGGTAATAGTGCTTAAGGGGACAGTGGACCTTTATTTGAGCAAAAACATCTATAGCAAAATCCTCAGAAAAAAGGTCTATTTCTGGGGTATAATAGTACCTAAACAGTTTTTTCTTATTAAAATATCATTTATGAAGGGTTTAAGGAGTAAATAATAAAGATAAATTTATTTATATACTTTAAATCTGTTTTTCTTAAAACTAATTTTTCTGTGTTTTTAGATTTTTTAATTGCTCCTTGCGTCTTAATTTTTTATCAATATTTATAAAATTGGTAAGGAAGTATCCTGATATTATTTAAAAAGAAATTGTGTAAGCTTTTTAAAATTCGTCTTCATTAAGATAATAAAATTTTATTTTTTACTTATTAAAAGGCAAAATTTTGATAAAAATCGATAAGGAATTTAGAAAAAAGTCTGTAAAATATTAACTATTCAAGGGATTTAAAAAATCTTACACAAATTTGTTTATAATATAGTTTTAAGTGATAAAAATACAAAAGCAAGAAAATGTTTCAAAAATTAAGACACAAAGAGCATTTTAAAATTTCGTTTAAAAATTTAAATTAAAAAAAATTACAAATTTTAATAAGGTTGGAAATTTTTAAGGTGTTTTATATGCTTTTGGTGAAATGTATATATCCACAAAATTTCATATTGCTATGATAAAAATGAATAAAATAAATTTTTAACGTCCACCGTCCCCTTAAAGTCAAGATTCAGCAGAAAATTCCATTAAAAGGGATTTCGTTAAAGAGAATACTATTACCACTACTTTTACGAAGTACTACTACTACTTATACAACTATAGTTACTACTAATACTACTTTTCTACTGCTTTTACGAACTACTTTTACAACTGTATATTTATATGTTTCACAGACTTAAATTTTCTGTGAAAAAATAAAGTTCTGTTAAAAGGAATTTAACAGCTTATAAATTATAACAATCTTCAGCCCAAAATAATTTTTGACTCTTAATCATACCACGAAGTATTATTTTTTTATTGACATTAATTAAGATAATTTTCTGACCTAAATTCATTTATAACTATAATGCACACAAACAAATACTTAATAAAAATTAAAAACTTACCCCCCCCCCCCCAAAAAAAAAACTCTCTTAAAAACTTTATCAACTGAATCACAGAATTTCACAATGTTTGTTATCGAATTCAGGGCTGTAAATTTTCTTTAATGCATTCAGTGCATTAAATGCAGTTACTCATTGTCATTAAAATACCATTAAAATAAAACAATCGCATTTTATTTACGACATATTAATTTGATACAACAGTTTAAATTTGATAAAATAAGATCAACTGCATTTGAATTAATAGTAGTAAAGTTTTAAAAAAGGAAATGATTTTTATCTTTCAAAACATAATTAAAAATATTTAATACTTAAGCAAATAAAAACATAGATTTTTTAAAAATCTTCTTTTTCATACTTTTTTAACAAATTGCTCAAAATTGTTTATGAATTCGGTTTGTCTGTCCATCAGCACTTTATATTGCGTAATTTTACTCGGATCTTCATGTAATTGGTATATATTTCCGTGATTTACGATGGCGCGTTCAATATTGGAAATGCATTTATAGCTCGTTTATAAAGTCATTCAAAAGAACTTCGTTACATTATGGTCCATGAAGAAAAGTCTTTGCAGTACATTTGAATTATGTTACTCTATTTCAAACACACTAAATTGTCGTGCATCACTGAGGTGCACTGTAAAATGCTTCCTATTGAATACGGTATGGATACCATTTATAGTTCATTTACAGGGCATTTAAATAGGCACTAAATGTGAGTATAAATATTTAAAGATGCTCTTTAATCCAAAGGGGCAACTGCTCAAAAACGATCTAATCGTACTCTTCTTCCCTAAATCAAACTAAAATAACTAAATCAGACTTTGTTAATCAAATATGCCTCACTTTATTTGCCAAATTATTAAGTTTTTTACATTTTTTATTAGCCTGTTTTAAAAGTGCTCTAAGTTCCATTACTTTTAAAATGCATTTTTAGATATCATTTTAAATTCTGTCAAAGCTTTTAAAATCTTTCAGAGTTAGACAGATTTCCGTCTTATGCAGAGTTCGACTTATAGGAAGTTTACCGTATTACGTAAGTGTTAGTTGCAAATAATTTAATCCAAGAAAAATTAAAAATTATTTTACTATAAATTAAAGTTAAATTCATTTTAAACATGTAATATAATATATTTACTAGTACTAGTATCTTTCTTTGTTCTTTAATTTTGCATCTGATTTTGCCAATAATGGTATTTTGAACAGATTTAAAGATAAGATGATTATTTAGCAATATTTTAGAGAAAAAAAATCTAACTAAACGCAAGCAGAATAAAAGACAGAGAAAATGATTATTTTTTGCACATATGGATGTTATGTTAACAAAGCTATATAAAATAATAAAATCCCGATACTTAAATCTCTTATGTAGGATATAATATTTAAATAGAAAAAAAATTCAAGCCCTTTCATTCATATCTAGAAAAAAAGCTAACGTTTTGAAAACATGGAAAATCTGGAAAAAGAAAAAAAAACACAAAATGAAAGTTTAATTTATTTTATTATTTAAAAAAGAATATGATATAAGTAGCTAAGTTAGACACAACTGTGATTCGATATACAATAATCAGACAGAAAAAAATTTCAGGTTTTGGATGAAAGTACTGCACCGGGAGGCGGTGGCACAGCGAATCACCTCGTAGAGTTCAGAAACTCGATTCACATATTAAAATACAATCTGTTTCTAAGACATATCTTGATGAAAAATACCTAAAAAATCGATTTTAGTATTTGACTCGTAGGTTAACCACTGTGTTTTTCTGCACCCGAAGGTATGAAAATGTGAAGGACAGGGAGCAGAAAAACACAATGGTAAATACAGGAGTCATCCACTAAAATCGGGTTTTCAGGTGTTTTCCACCAAGATATGATTAGGGAAGACCGAATGCGTTTTAATACGAATCGAATTTTAACTAATTCGACATTTTCAGCTGAGAACTCCATGACGTAATTATCTGTGCTGTCGCCTCTTGGACTATACTACGTATAGATCAGGTATGTAATAAGAAACAAATTTGATAGTCGGAATGTTTACAAAATTTTGATATTGGTAGAGTGCCGAATGGTGTCGCTAGGTCTTGTGTCACAAAAAGTGAAACAGGAAGATAAAAAAAATAATAAAAATGAAATAAAATAACTGCATAGAAACATTACCTTTCGTAACTTGTAACCCTTGTAAGATCATAGTTTTTATTTTTATTTTATTTTATTTTTTTATTTTATTTTATTTTATTTTTGACAGGAAATGTTTATGTTTTTATAAATCGAACATGAACATATTAATTTTTGAGGCTTCTTTGTGACAGGCCTGGTTTGGTCCCAGTTTCTTTAAAAAAACAATTTCTTAGAAATAACATGTTAAAAAATGTTTGTTTATCGAGTTTGCTGTGTCGATCCATTAGCTCATCCTATTGCAAGACGTTTCAGTAGTTGCACATATGAAATTTATATGAAACTAAGTGAATGAAAGAAAGAAGCCTGAGATACTTTGTTCTGAAATATTAAAGATAGATTAAAAAAATAATTGCCACTTTAAAACACTGTAAAACATTTGTGGTAACGTTACTCCATAAAATTGGTGGCAGCTACGATTTACACTTCATTGAGTATTTTTTCACTTACATAATGGTGTAATAAAAACATGCATTACTGGTGTAACATTGCAATGTTACACCGATTACATCGGTTAAAGTACTCCACCAAATTGGAGGCAGCAAGGCTGCCACCAGTTTTATGGAGTAACGTTACACAAATGTTTTACACTGAACCATGCAGTTTGTTTCATTGTTTTATGTTAATTGTTTACAACTCAATTTTGTTTCCGACATTGAAAAACCATATATAATATTTTTTTAATAATGGAAATGTTAGTGGAACCATGATAAAGTGGTCTACTTAAACATAAGCAAAATGATCTCGTTTTTAAGTCCTTTTCGATCCTATAATAGCTGAGTGCGAAACTCTTAAATTTGAAAAATCATTTCAATCTTCTGATTTATTTTTTAAGACATCCATGGCGAGATCTTTTTTTCTACAAGGACAGTGGAATGTGGATGTGTTCATGTGAATCAGTAGAGGACGTATGTACTCAATTTTCCGGTGTATTCTTTCTTGCTATAATAGACATTTTTTTCAAGGTGTAATTCGTAAATTTAAAGGGCTCAGCTTAAATATATTTCGCGCTATAACATTCAATGTAGCATACACGATCACTAAATAATTTCAACTGATATTTTTAATATGCGAATGGAGTACAAGAGGTTGTATTAATATTTAATCACAAGTTTATTTATCAGTCTGTTTATCACTCATATTTGAAAGTATCATGTACTCCATTCTGATGCAGTTCTACTTAAAGCGAATAAGGTGGTCTGATGTAATAACGCCAAGTGCTAATATTTTGCATAACTATGAAATAATCTGGTAAATGACACCCATGTGCTCTGCGCAGAAGGATTTTGAATCATATAAATCGCAAAAAACAGCTTCAAGTTAATTTGTTTCATTTTTAGGCCTTATTGTTTTTACAAGCAACTAAAATTAACGCTTGATCTAAAATTTGCAAGATACGTTTTGTGATGTGAAGACTACTTTTTTTTTTTTTTTTTTTTTTTTTTTTTTTTTAATCCGGAAATACTTTGTTTATTACATAAATTTGTCGTACATTTCATGGACTTTCAAAATGTTGTTGAAGATTTTGGATATCTTTTCGAGATAAATTGTAATTTAAAATGTACAGCGCAATAACTATAACGGGGTAATAACGCCAATCCTTGGCATTAATACCCCGGTTGATTCCCAGAGTGGCCTAGCTACATCCTAAATACTGATTCAAATAAACACAGTTAAAACTGTGCAATGTTTCTAATAATTCTATTTAAGCGGTCCTTTTTAAGCAAAAAGAAGCTCACGGTCTGATATTTTTTTGTCTCACCCCCCCCCCCCCCCCCACACACACACACCACACCTTTATTTTTCTTACACTTTCACAAAAAATTGAAAATTTTCAATAGCTTAGAATGCAATTTGCCAATTTCTAAGTTTGTAGAGTTTGTATTTTTAGAATTGGGCAATTTACATGCAATTATTCCATCTTATATCATAGTTTTGTTTGCATGGCGTTATTACCCATATAGGTGGGTAATAACGCCAAATAGCATTGGTCAGGATATCACGCGATTACATTTTTTGAATACATATCTGTTAAATTATTTTTTTTATATAGATAGTCAATGAGTTGCTGTATCAAATCATATATTTGTTTGAAAAATACAAACTAAAACTGAGTCGTGAAAATTGGTAGAACCTTAACGTGGCGTTATTACTCCAGGGTACCTTATATAGAAGTTCTTATTTTTAAGTAAATTATTTTTAACAGTGTAGGTACTATATTATAATAAATAATTTTTCGCTATAAATAAGTTCCACATTCCCATGTTAAGTTTCACTCTCCAAGCCGTTCTTAGGAGTATGCGACAGGTGCGGCCGCACAGGGCCTCGCGCCTAGAGAAACCTCGCACCTGGACACAAAATAGTTTTTCTTTAATAAAAAGAAGGTATAATAGAAAATTTTCAATATAAATTTACGATTTTAGTTAAGTAAAGATAGTAGTCTTGATAAATATATAAAATATAGCCTATGTTGGAAAAGGGACTTTCACCATCAGTTTGTCATCATTACTTTTGAAATTGATTCAGTTGTTCCAGAAATTACCCCTATAAACACGCAAATAAACGCCACTATTTTATAATAGCTAAGGGATCAATACCTGGCTCCCCGAGTCACAGTATATCGGTAAAAACTGCACCGAGCCTCGCTTTAAGCTGTTTTCTGTAAGGACGGCTCTGTATCATTCTATACAAACGAACAAATAGTATGCCACTAAAAGAAATTAAAAACAAATTTGTGCATAAAAAAAGTTACTTTGTTGTCCCGCTCAGTGGTTACGCTTGACAGGTCTTGGAGCTCTTGGAAATCGGGTACCTGGACACTACACTGTAAAAAAAATTCTGTAAAGATACTAAACATTTTCTAGGAAACTGGGATTCCTAGAATTTTTCCTGAAACGGTAACAGCAAAAATTCAAGTTTCAGAATCGGTTACATGCATTTTTCGTGTTATCGTTACATGAAAAGTTCTTGGAATCCCAGTTTCCAAGAAAATGTTTAGTACCTTTACAGAATTTTTTTTACAGTGTAGTGCCAAGTCTCCTTATAATTGCGAGACCAGTAGCTGAAAGTTTTTTTGTGGTTACGGGCTGTGCATATATAACTTTATCACTTTAGAGAAGAAAGAGGGGGGGGGGGTGATTGAACATTTGATATCATACAATATCTCTAGGTAGAAGCGGAGTTTATCTTTTGAAGTCATTGTCATTTTTGATTCATGCAAAAATTTCTAATATTTGGTAACTTATTTTTTTACATCAGTATAGTCTGTTATCCTTTTTTTTTAAAGTTTATTAACTATTTTTATGAAAATACAAAGTTATTATTAAAATCGTTAGATGATTATAAAATTCTTTCATTTCAAAATATTTAATATTTCAATATTTGCAATTCTTATTTTTCTGTTGCATGCGCATATAATTCTTTGTTAGAGAAACCAGCTTTGAAATAACACTTGGCACGTTTACTAGCAAAAATTGGGGAAGAATGTTGCCCACCTGTTTTATTTATAAGACATTCTGCTTACCCATTGTTCAGGTTCAAGGGCAAGAAGAAAATACTGCCGAAAAATGCAATTTGTAACTAAAAGCTATTTATTAGATGCTTTTAAATAGTAAGTACTTCTTTAAAGTGTTGTTTGATATAAATAAAGTTGTTCCATATATTTCATTAACTTCTTCTCTTCAGTTAGATAAATGGAGTATGCGAATAATAAATGTATGACCGTGTATCTGTATGTTATTGCAACTGTATAAAAAGAAAAAGAAAGAAAAAAATGTAAAAATAAAAATAATTTTTAGACATCGATAACGATATCACTAGGCGAGAGGGTGGTGGTTGAGAAATGATACCGAATGGTATCGTAAGGGAGGGGAGAGTAGGGATGTAGTGAAGGGTATACGGGGATATACACCGTATACATTCTGGATTTTTGTTAAGGAACACCATATACCGTCTGTTTCTCAAAAAAGCTATAGTATATACATGCTAAATGTATACCCTCTACTTAGAGTGCATACTCTCTGTTATTTTTACGACTACACCACTGGGGGAAGCAATGCTGAATTCAGGGGGTGGCCCGGGGGAAACATTCCCCCCGGAGCTATCAAATGTCCCCCGCTGGAAATTTTGTGTTTTCAATGGTAAAAAAGTAGTATAATTTCTCCCCGCGGAACACTATTGTGTCTCCTCCAGAGCTACAGAAGTCCGTCCAGGAGAAAAGTGTCTGAATTTAACACTGGGGGAAAGGGTCCAAAATTGTCAAAAAGTTATAGAGTTATATATATGCACAGCCCGTTATTAGATAAGTGAAAAGATAAAGAAGACACAAGAAAGACAAACACAACAGTATTTAGCTACCATCATTTATTCAATTCGTCTCCAGCAATAAAAAAAGGAAAAAATGACCAAGAGGAATGGAGGCCCACGCAGGGGCATCCATGCTCCTCTTGGTGTCCAGGCCAGAGATCTCTATCACAATTCGTGCGTTCAAAATAGTACGCGAGAAAAAACGGAGAATATATATGTTTAAGGAGAAAAATACAGCCTGAGACAGACATACATACAGAGACATTCAGGCAAGTTGAAGGCACCGATTGATACGAAAATGGTTTCATCAGCTAACTTTTCCAAGGAGTTGCCATCACATGATCAATCAATCAATCAAATGGTTACAACAGTAGGGATTGATTTCATTCATATCTGACTGATCTAGACATATTGTTTAAAAGCATTTTTTTTTTTTTTTTTTTTTTTTTTTTTTACATTTTCGTATAGCATTTGCTTTTGTAGCACATTATTAAAAAAATGAAATGAATTTATCTAACAAATTTCCAAATTTAACATTTCATTTAGAAAATTCTATATCTATTTTATAATTACAGAAATCCTAGAGGAATGAATTAGCAAAATAAATGGAAGAATTATGTATATCGTCTAAATAAGATAAATGGCTTTTTGCTAGTTACATTAATTGCCAGTTAATTAATCATTAACTTTAATTATTATTCTGAATGTATTAATAAATATATTTTATATTAAAGTAATTTTACTTGATGAAAATTATTATAATTTATTAAAATTACTTAAAACAATTTATGCTTTCATGAGTAGAGATGTAAATTTTCCGGAAAAATATAAGTGGCGGAAAAAAACCGGTTTTTTACCGGTTTTTTTCGGAAAAAAACGGAAAAATTGGAAAAATTGACTTTTCATGACTGTTTCTTCCAAATAAATTATATTTTCTTCGAGAATATTAAATAATAAACATTTTTTCCCATTTATATGTATTAAATGAAAATTATTTTCACTTTATATTACAAAATAAAAAGAAAGTAGCAAAGCCTGCTTTTAAAAGTTTAGTTTTTTTTTCAACAGCCTAAGAATTTTTATTAAATGCTATTGTTTGTTATATCATATCTCTGTTGAAATGATTTTTCAGTTACATGTTTAACTGAAATACCTAATGAAATACCAATTGACCTAATGTAAAAACCTGAGCCAATATGTCTGCAGTTTGGAATGAAATAAATTATGCATTCCATTTACATAAGTATAGTTTTTAAGTAAATGATACTAGTTTAAAGAAATTATTGCAGTTTTGTCTTTATTATGAATACCAGTATTCAAAAATTCCATCGTTTGTTTAAAAAATGTATATTTTTATATTATTACTTTTTTTTCTTAGAATTAGAATTTTATTTCCTTTATAAAATATGTTAAGTTTTGGTATAGCTTTCCAATCTCAACTCAAAAAAGTTTTGATTTAGTTTTATAATCTAAAATCAAACAAAACTAAGTTTTACTTTGGCTTACTCAGGTCTGCAACTACAAAATAGCATAGGATTTATTGACTGTTTGAAATCTGGTATTCTATTCTTGAATAAGAAACCATATTCAATAATGTTTCCACATGGTAATTTTATATTTCTAAGAGTGGAACTCAAAAGTTATAAAAACAGAACACTACAAATAGCAAATGCTCACTATTTGAGGAATTAACAAAAGCAGTTACATACAGAGATAAACTTCTACTGTGCTTTAGAAAACTACAAAAATTCAAAGTTTAATCAAGAGGGAAAGTATAATTTGGAACATAGTTACTTGTAATAAAATATGGGGCTTTTTTTTCATTGCAGTTCTACTTTCCTAATGCAAACTGCCCATGTTTTTGCAACATTACTGTACATTATGGAGGTAAAATGGAGGTCAATTTTAGATTCAACACCTTGAGAAAACATTCAATTAATCAGCTATAACGAAATCTTGAAAAATGCAGCATAGTAGTGCTGCCTATAGGACAATTTACACCAAAAACTAAACAACATTAATATATATCAGAAACTGTCTGAAGCTGTAGTTTGATTTAAAAAGGAAAATCGTCCTTGAGGTAAAGCTATTGCGATAATCTATAATAATGCAGCATAGCAGCGTCATCTGTTGAGAAATTTACACCAAAAAGTAATGAGCACGAAGTTATGTCAAAGACTAACTTAATCTGAAATTTTATAAAAATACATACATTAGTTTGAGATAGAACTATTGTGGAAATTATGAATAATGCAGCATAGCAGCGCCATCGGTTTGGCGATATACACTAATAACTAAACATCTCGAGTTTATATCAAGGTGTAACTGAATCTAAAGTTTTGTGAAATTATGTGCATCAGTTCTTGAGATAGAGTGCCCATAAAATTTGTCACATACAGAGTGGCAGATATTTTCCGAAAACCATCAAAACGTGTTCAGGACCTTCTAAAACGTTTAAATACACCAAAAACTGGAAGCCAAAATTTTCACGAATTCAATACTTCCTTCTTGAAAAGGTAGATTAAAGTAATAAATGCATACTTCAAAATTTTATGTTGAATTTTTAATTTTATCATTTCCATTAATCGGCATATTATTGCAATAATTTTACACATTAATTAATTTTTAAAAAGAGAAGTTGCATTTAATTACATATCTAGATTTCTTTCATGTAATCAAGTTTTTGTGAAATCGTGAACTTTTTGTATATACTTGTACAAAATATATTCAGAATTTTTGAATAAGAAATTATTACTATATTTAGGTTCCTATTTAGAAATTTTTAATAAGGTTATGTACATACATATATGCAACTTAATCAGATTCAGCTGCTGTATGACATGAGATTTTTTTTTTTCTTCAATCACTGCACTTGCGAAAGATTCAATTTGTTGATTAAACTTTTTCTGAAATGTCTATTTTCAAGAGAAATTTTGCAAAGGGTCTTGTGTTTCAAACAAGAAAAAAATGTGAAGGATCCTTTCAAGTCTTCTCAAACAGATTTCTGCTCAGAGATCAGATTACCCACATTTAAACTTTCATGTGAGACACTCAACATAAAAATAAATAAAATAAAAAGTATGAGAATGTAGCTATTACAAAATTTTCACTACATTATTTCATAAATGAAATTTCAATTTTTCCAGTTCGGAAAAATTGAAAAATAAGCCTTCGGAAAAAAACCGAAAAAAACCAGTTTTTTTCCCAATTTTTCCGGTTTTTTTCCGACCATTCCCATCTCTATTCATGAGTAAAACTTTTTTCATTGTAGATAATAAAAAATAACACTTTTGTAAACTTTCATATTTTTGGCGCCTGGTTAAGTACATTTTATTTTTGTATTGATTGGTTGTCTACACAAAATACAAAAGTTGCAGGTTTACATTTTAATATGAAGCTTGATATTTAGTCTTTATTATATTAGATGGTAAATATTAGGATCAGTCAGGAGATATGAAAGAGATCATATCCTAGTTATTTTTGCTTTAAATAATTAATCATATGAAGTAACAATTATTGAAGAATATAATCAGAAGAAATTAGATTGACAAACATATTTCTGTATTCAAGAACTTTTAATAAATAATAATATTCTTTAAAAAATGTTTAAAACATTCTTAGTAAAAATGTATACGACATTAAAATTTCTTAAAACCTATTTATTTATTTAGCTTATTTTAAAATTTGTAACATTATAAATTAGTCATGATAAAATATCATAAAATTTTCCTTTAAGTTTTGTATTTGAAATATGAATCAGCAGGATAAAATTTCTTAAAATCATTTTTTTTAAAGATTTGAGAATAAAATTTTCTTAAAACTTTTTTGTTAAATTTTAAATATGGATCAGTTAGGATAAAAATTTCTTTGTTAATTTTTTTAATTTGAAGTATGAATTAAACAGGTTAATAATTTCTTTAAATTTTTTCTATATGAATCAGATATGATAAAATATCTTAAAAACCATTTCCTTAGAATTTTTGTAGATTGGAAATGTGAATCAGCGTTTGGTACTTGGGTTTAAAAGAAAATGAAGATAAATGTATTTTAATAACCAGTATCTTTATGAGTGTACAAATAGTGAATTGTGAACATGTCGATAAAATTTCTCCTGATTATTTCTTTGTGCACATTATATTCATGTAAGGGAGCAGTTTGTAATTTCAATTAACACTTATAATTTAAATTTATTTACAATCAATTGACCTAAAATATAAGTCATATTCAGAATTAGTTTTAATGAAAAATCAAGAAAAGTAAAAATTACAATAAAAATTCAATCACAATAAAAATTCTACCCTGTGAATTTGCAACAATAAACAATGCAATTAAAAAAAAATTAATGGTGTAGAATTATTGGATTATTTTTGTCTTCTGAAAAAATTCCATATAATAAACATATAAACACATAGGGGACACATTTATTTTCACAGATTAGTAAAAATAAAAAAAATTACACTTGAATTTTCAAAACTTTCATCTATTGTGCAAAATGAAACAATTTTTTGATAATAAGATATGTTTGATACACTTTGAAATTATGTTTAATATGGAAAAAATAAACTAACATAAAAATCTCTGTAAAGACACACTTTTTTAAAGCATGTTTGAAACCAGAAATTTAAAGTACTATTTATTCATGCGTTATAGTTTTTTGTTTTCAGTTATTAAACTGAATTTTTGATTAAAAACATGTATGTTAGATCTGTAGCTCAAATGCAAATTTTTATCTTTCCAATAAGTCAACAGGGCCCCACCAGTGGCCGAGAGGTTCTGACCTCAAACTGGTAGACGGTAGGTGCTGGGTTCGAACCCAATCGCGACCGTCGGCCTAACCGTTCGAAGTTTTCCGTGGTTTTCTTCGAACCTTGCGTAAATACGGGTTAGGTTCCCTTAGAAAGACCCCCACGGAGGGCAACCCACCCCATAGGGCCTATATCCCATAGCGTAGATAATCGGCCGACAAAAATACACCACCAATAAGTCAACAAAATTATCTGTTGATGCTGATAAAAAAATAAAATCAGAATAAAAAAACTTTAAAATAATACTTAAATTGTTTTCCTAACATATTCATTTAAAAAAACTGCTTTTTCTTTTTTAACATACCTTTACAGTTGTTAGTGTAAATGAAAGAGAAAAATTCAAGACATAAGAAAAAAGAATTTTTTAACATTAAAAAATGGCATTATTTTTTAACTTATAAATTTTTAAATGGTGTTATTCTATTTAAAAGTATTTGTACTTCTAGAAATTTGAATTAGAGAAACCATGGAAAAAAAAATTCTTTAAAAATTGTAATTTTAAAGAACTTTTCAACCTATACATTTAAAGCAGGAGAAATAGGGAAAAATATTGTTAATAAAAAAATTTTAAAGTACTTTACTTCTGATAAAATTTAAAAAAGTGATAAGATGCTTTTCTAAAACCATAAATAAAATTATTGGTGAAAAATTTGTTTCCTCTGTAAATTTAAACAAGATAAATATATATATACGAAATGATAAGCTAGTTTTATCTTTTAAAATATTTTCTTCTTATAAATATGTAAACAGAAGAACAAAAGAATGTTTCATAAACAAATTATCATATTTAAGATTTTGAAATTCTTATTTTTTATCGTTTAAGAAAAAACATAATTAGTTTTCATAAAAAAATACCTACATAAATCATAATTTGTATTAAAAATTTATACATCATGTTAAAAACTTTATTTGATCTATTCAGATTAAATTTATAGATACTAATCAGTCTGAAAAATGATTTTTTAATAGAGTAAATTAATTGAAAAGTACATGTTTATATGCATTTGAATGAAAAAAAAGTTTATGCATAAAATTAAAAATTAGTATTTTGATTCTATAATGATATATTTGATTATACCAAATTAAAAATTGAACAAACATATAATTCAGATGTAAAATAAAAGTGTTGTGTTTTTATTCTCTATTAATAGTGAAAAATATCCAACAAATTTGAATTAAAATATTTAAAAAATAAAATAATTTTATTCTTTACAACTTTTGAAAATTCAAGAAGTAAATTTTTTTCATTCATTTCTTTTTAAAAGTATAAAGAAAAACTGAGATAATCGCAAACCTTAAATTCAAAGATTTTAGTAATAAGCACATAATTTCAGTTTGTACAAGAAATTTACATGTAAAAAATTCAAATCTTAATTATTTTTTACACTCTGAATTATATTCTTATATCGACAAAATATTTGTTTAAATATGAACATTTGTAAAAAAGTAAAAGGATACATAGTTTATACAGATATTAATATTTTATAAAAATTATTCAAGTGGTTTTCATAGAAGTTTTTTAAAATGAGACACTACAAAAGGATTAAATAATCTTTTAAATTTTACTTTATTTTCAATAAAGATCCAAATTGAATCTATATATTTATACAATAGTATTTTAAGATTCTACAATGCATTTTTTTTAAAATTATTATTATAACTAATAATAACTAAATAAAGAATAACAAAACAAATTCTAAAATTTATTTTGAAAGGGAATTGAAATTTATCAAAGTATAAATTAAACTTTTAATGGTCTATTTGTGGAAAACTGGAAAAATTTATTATTGAGGAAAATAGATTTGATTCTTTTATTTCTATCTCGGTTTTCCACGATATTTAGGTGTTTATTTTTTTAAGTTAATGGGTTGCTTTAAAGTACAAATGGAATGGTTAAAGGACATTTTAAAATAATAATGCAGTTTCAACATCTGTATATTAAGAAAAAAAATATATTAGACTTTATAAAATCATGTGAAAAGGATATACTTAAAGAATATTTAAAAGTAATAATGAAATTTTAACACCTATATATTAAGGAATAAAATTATTAGATTTTATTAAAGCACAAATGAAATACTTAAAGAATATTTAAAAGTAATAATGCAGTTTTAACACTGGTATATCTGGGGATAAAGCTATCAGATTTTATTAAAGCACAAATGAATTAATAGATTTTTAGCAATTTTTTTCCCATTGGTTATAAATTATTGAGTTAGGTAAATTTAAAAAAATTGTCTCGTATAAAGAAAAAATGTTTTAGTTTGCTAGAATTTTTAACATCAATATGATGGAATGCTTATAAATTACAATAATAATAATTTATTTTAAAATATCTAAAATAACAATGTAACATAAAACTTTAATATATTTTTTATTTTAGTCACTGATTAATAATTTTAAAACTAAAAATAAAAACTTTTTTCAGCAAACTATTTTGTTTTAATCTAAGAGATATTTATATCACTTATTTCATAAACTTCTAAACAAATAAGAATTAATTAAATAATTTTTTTGTGACTTATGTAATTTATTTTGATTTTAAAAATTCACCCAAATTTTCATACAGGAATAATCATTATTAAAAATATACTTGAAATATACACTACAAAAAATATTTAAACTTCGATAAGAATAATGGATTTTAAAACAGTTAAAACAACAATATAATATAAATGTTAAAAATATTTTTCTATTTTAGCACTGATTACTAATTTTAAAACATTAAAATAAAAACTCTTTACAGAAAACTATTTTATTTTAATCTTAACCTGCTATCAGATTCACTAACTTTTCGATCTATTTTTGAGCCGCCACTTGATTTTCTCCAACTTTTCACAGAATATTGTCTCAACATCCAGTGGGATAGCAAACAACAATTTCCCCAATTTTTTTCAACAATCCCCCAACAGTTCTAAAAAAGTCTTTGCTAGCCGCGACTTTTTTCTCCAGTTCTCAACATACATTTCAACCAATCAGAGATAAGCCATTGATACGAATAGCTGATAAATATTAATGGCTGGTACTAGTAGTACTGGTTTTACTCCGACTTTGGCTATGACAATTTTAACCTTTTTCTCCCTTTAATGAGAAAAAATTGGGTTAAAATCAGCTGCAAATTTGTGAATCTGATAGCAGATTTAGATATATTTCTATCACTTATTTGATAAAATTCTAAGCAAATAAGACGTAATCACAGCTTACTTTTAAAAATATGTGCTCAGTAAAACCTTAACAGTGTTCTAATGAACAGAGGAGAAAAATAAAGATAAATCACTTCCTTGCTTGTTACAGCTTTATCTATAAGCTAAATATATTTTACAAGATATGGAACAATTAATCTAATTTAAAATTAGATATCTAATAGATGTTATTGCAATAAATTCTGATATAAATATTATAATTTATCTAGAAGTGAGCAATTTTTTTTTCTTTTTCAAATAATCACAAGTATTAGTTAATCCCAGATTGTGCAATGTATAAGGCTTTCTATTTTAGCACACATAATACAATTTTTACATAATTAAAACCTTTAAGCACTTGGACATGATATTGTCATTTTTGTGTATGTTACAAAAAAATATGCATTGTGGAGCACGAGACTAGGAGCGAAAGTAAATAGTAAACAGATATGAAATGTAAAATTTTTGTTTTACAATTGTAAAGTTTTTTTAAATTTAAGTGGTGATAAATCATATAGTATTGATAATAGATCGGGAGACGGCAGCTCAGACAATCATATCACCGAGTTCATGGATGAAAATCTAGGATTAGTTAAATCTCGATTTGCATATTAAAACACAATTGATCTGCTAAGACATATCTTGGTGGAAAACACCTAAAATTACGATTTTAATAAATAACTCGTAGGCTTACCATTGTGCTTTCCTGCACCCAAAAATATGTAAACATGGAAGATTGGGAGCAGGAAAACATAATGGTAAACCTGGGAGTAAACTGCTAAAATCAGGTTTTCAGTTTTTCCCACCAAAATATGACTTGGCAGACCGATTCCGTTTTAATATGCAAATCAAGATTCAACTAATACTAGATTTTCATCCATGAACACGATGAGGTGATTGTCTGTGCTGCCACCTCCTGGTCTATAATACATCAAGACTAAAAATTTTACAACACAAAATATAGCTGTTGAAAATTCTATGATTTGAATTTATTAAAAAGTTAATGCAGATTTATGCACAATAAAAGTTTTAAATAAACAGAGTGAGAAGTTTTTCTTTCAGCTTAAAAACTGATTAAGGTTTTATTTATAGAATGAACACTCACAATCCATATTAATTGAATAATCTGTACACTTAAATGTATAATTGAAAAAATATTTTAACAATATTAAATTAAATTTTTTTTATATAATAATATTCAAGAAAAAGTTATTTAAATACATATTTTAACATTCAGTTAAACCAAAAAATTTTACACATGTTGAGAAACATGCATTTAAAAAGAGAATAAATCAGATATTTTATAGAATGTATTTGTTGTAGTGAATATCTGTTATTTTTACACGAATTTTACATTAGTAGCACCACAACTGTAACATTAAAAATGAAAAATAAAATATTTAAAATGGGAACAATGTGTAGATTTCATTTTAGAAAGTTGTATGATTAGCAGTTAAGTCTGTAGATAAAATGTCTTTTTGAGAAAAGAAAAAGAAAAATATATAAGCACGAATTTTCTTTTTTTCTCATTTTATAAGAAGAAAAAAAATAGATACTACTTTTTTTTCTCTTAAAAAATTTTACAAGATTTTCTTTTAACAAAAAACAAAATACTTATTATTAAATAATTATTATTTTTTGGTGAAAATACAGCATGACCAAAAAACCTCTGAAAGAATTTAAAATTTAATATAAAATCATCTAATTATTGTACCAGAGTACGATTTGAACTAAAATGCTTCTCACGTTAAAAGTTTTTTTAAGTGCATGAAAATAATGAAAGCCAATAATCGATAATAGATAGCACCATAGCTTAAGTTTCAAAGATAATTTTTTTCTCATTTCTAGATTCCTTTCAAAGCTGTGACACAGAAATGACAACTCCCAGCAGAAAAGCTAATTTTGTTGCCAAAACCAAATCAAAACAAATCAGAAAATCAGAGAAAATGCATGTTTGAAACTAAACATACAGGCAAGTGGTGCCATTAATGATCAAAATTTGGAAATATTCTTTTTTATTCTCTTAAAGAAAACTTTTCTTATGGTCATTCTAGTCCAAATCACACTCATGTATGACAATTACTTGATTTTATATTGAACTTTAAAATTGTTTCATGAATTTTTGGGAATCGCTGTATATAATTAATTTAATAAAATTGTCAGTGATTTTTAGAATTGTGAATGCAAAGATAAGTTACTTTTGTGTAACATTCAATTTGAATTGATATTACAATGTCAATGTTGTCAAATCCTTTCAAAATAACTTAATGGATAAAATATAAGTTGTTTGCCATAAAATTTCACTTATTTTTGTAAGATACCACATTGTCCAAGTTCAGCACAAAACATGCAATGAAAGCCTGAAGAAAGAAAAAACAAGCTGAGCCATTTTTTCAGGACGGATCTCAGCAACAGAACACAAAATACACAAAAAATCACTTCTACAATTTAATTTACATAAATGTATGAAGTTGTGGATGGAAAGTATTGAATTGAAATACATAAACAACATCACATCAAATATCTAAAAAGAAACACATTAATTCTGGAAAAATGTAACTCCAATTAATGTGGAATAAAATAGGAACTTTTATATTGCTAAAAATGCAAATTAAAATAAATATTTATACACTAGAATTTTAGTAATTATTGCAATTAAAAACTACATTTTCTATATCGGAAATTAATAGATAATTAAATGACAATAAGAGTGTTGAGTGGTTTGCTCATCTAATGGTTAGAAAACTCATCTAATGTTCATAAAGTAAATAAGTTTTACATGATTATTTTTTTAAAAGAAAGTATTATCAAAGTTTTGAGTTTAATCTAGTTTAAAGACATTAATGGAAAAGGAGTAATTATTCTTAAATACTGTTTGCATATTAAATTTAAAATAATTAAATTTAATGTGATTTATTTTTCACTCATTTTTATGTAAATATAAAATATATTTTTAAAATTACAAGAGAAAAAAAAAATGGTTATATTTAGTCAATGTTTGCTATTAAAATTATTTATAAAAATAATAAGAAACAGCTGCAAGTTCTAGAAAATTATGATTAGATTGAAAAATTAGGATTTTTTAAAATATGAAAAGAAAAACTTCAGAAATTTCTCAGTTGAGTAATGCAAAATTTATTTATTTGTTTCAAAGGGAAAGTTTGGAGATAAAGTGAAATAATATTATGAAAAATGATCAAAAACACACATATTTCTACACAGAATATTTGTAAATGAATTTTTTTACTATTTAATGGAAACTACACAAAACAATTATAAAAATAATTACATAAAATTTGCTGCTTAAATAAAATAAAATATGGATCCTTAAAAGTGAAAGATTTGTTTCTACAAAAACAATATTTTCTGATATCATTTGATTCAGTTTGCCACTTAAGATAAAAAAAAAAAAATACTTTTTAAAAATATTTCAGTTTGATTATCATTGTACTAAAAGTAGATAATATATATGCTTTAAAATTCTTAATACAAGAAAATCATTAGTGTTTAATTTTTAGATGTTAAAAATACATATGAGTTAATTATTTAAAGCTTTTTATGTCATTAGATATCAAATTTACTTCAAGAATTTTATGAATTTAAAATGAATGACAAATGAAATACGAAGCTAGTAAAAGCATTATTTTGTTTAAATGTACTTTTGATAAAGAAAAAAAAAATGCAATGCATTTTAAGAGAATACATATCATTTAGCATTTTTTACTTTTTTTTAAACAAAAGACATTTTTAGATAAACTAAGTATACATTGAATCAAACATTAAAACATGACGTTTTAAAATAATTCTTAATTCAAAAACAATAATTGTATTATTAAATTAACTTATCATTATGTATTTGTGATAGCAACCGATATATATATATATATATATATATATATATATATATATATAAAACCCCACTAAATAACAGACACCTCCTCCGGACCACAAGGTAAAAATATAGAAATATATATGTGTTTTTGGATCGAAAAATGTACTCGCTAAATAAAGGTGTCTGCAATTCGGAAGTGTACATTAGGGGATTTCACCAATTTTCTAAAAACAGTTACAAAAAACGAATTCAGTATTTAGTTAGCAAAAACATTTAAATATTCCTATTTTAGTAACTATACTATGTGCTTAGCCCATCCCATACACTTGTGAAATTTATAAGAACTGAAAAATAATTGTCTGAAAAGTAATATTTACTAATGCCACAGTTCTGATATTAATTAGTATGAACAAAAATGGATTCTTTGAAAAAAAAAACTTTAATATTTGATAAAAATTATATCATATGTATTAAATATATTACTTTTTAATAATTTGTAGAAATTTAAGAAAAAAATTTACTGTTAGTTTGTTGTTTTATAGGAAATTATTTTACTCTTACATTGCCATCAACGCTCAGCAGCTAAAAATGTGAATTCTTTTTTTCGTGAATTTTAATTGTTTTAACCGTTTTTGTTTTTTTGAATTTCTATTAATGTAAAATAAATGAATCGCAATGAAATAATAAGTAAAAAAAGTATTTTTTTTATCATCACAAAAAACATCTTTGAAGAGGATGGTAATTAAAGTAATAAATTTAAAAAATTGAATTTTTGGAAATAACAATGTTTTTATAGATTAGTTACGGGGCTGAAAAAAAATTTAAATTTCCGTGCAATTCCTGTTTTTTGTTCTATCATAAAGGATTTTTCCGGTTTTCGGTTCAGTTACAGTTCGAAACCCTGATTTATACACACTACTTCTATTTATAAAGAAAAAAATATCATGTAACAGAAAACTGGAGTGTTACACTTTCCCAGAATTAACAAAAACAAAACAAAGACCAAACATGAATACTTTCAAATGAAGTTATTTTTTTACAAAGCACATAGCTAGTATAGGAATAAGAGTCAAGATTCTTATAACCATGCTTGTTGTACACAACCTTTCAAAAATTTGTGGAAATATACGCATAATCACACAGAAGAGGCAATTTCCTAAAAAGAAATGTCCGTTAGCTATACAGTGTGACGATATGACACAAAGGCCGTTTATTAACAATTCAACTTCCACAAACAATGGAGGAAATTTTCTTTTAAATATCATAATAATTGTAATTATGTAACAAATATGAGACAAAGGTACTAATTTCTTACAAAATTAGTTCCCACTTAGCTTATTTTTCAAGGCTTAGCTTTCTGAGCAATAAACATTTGATTCCGTCGATTAAAAATAAAGAGTCCGATCTCTTTTGAAGGAATCCAAATAATTCAACCATAAACAGTCAAAGAATACAACTTTTTTTTTGTATGAAACGTTATCTGCACTGATTCGATTGTACAGCAGTAAAAATTGTGTCATGTTCGTTCGTTTGTCTTTTTAATTTTTGTCTTTTTGAATTTCTGTTAGCCACAGTGCTGATAGTTGCTTAGCATCACCGGAAGTTCAGGAACAGTGCTATTAGAGTAAAGAGGCCTATCCAGTGGGTGATGTAGATGTTTAAAATTGCAGGTGCAGAATCAGTAGTTGGACAGAAACCTAGGAAAGAAAGAGGATATTCAGAAAAATAACAATTGCGTTCTTTGAAATACACGAACAAATATCAAACAACGTAGACTAAAAAAAAAAATAAACAAATATGCACATAAAATTTTACAGCATCTAAATTAATGTGTTCTACAGCTAAATTATCTTTCTATCGCTAACCCTTAACTGCTGTGACAAAAATTGTCGCAAAATTACTGTGAGCGGCCTGTCAGATCTCTTAATCTAAATATGAATAAAATGTTAAATTAACTCTCAGAATACTATTTTTGTATTAAACTTTATATACGAACTATAAAATTCAGCTAATGCAAAGTCTCTAGAGATTGTAATAGGGCTCCAAACGACCAGCGGTCTGTAAAACTGCTAACAGTGGTTAAAGATTTAAAAAAAAAAAAAAAAAAAAAAAAACTGCTGCCACCAGTGTTAGATTTACTGTGACCTTTTCCCTTTCTCTGCTGAAACTGCAAAAACTACTGCATATAAAAGTATGAAACTGCTAATTTTATACAGAAATGTGTGATAAACATGTTGAAGCAAAAAGTTTTTAAATCGAAGATTTTGTAAGTGCTTTAGATGTTGAAATCAGCCGTCAAGATAGTTCTTGACTGACATATATTTTAAAGAATCAAAAACTGTGCCCCGCACGTTAATAATTTATTTTCAAGTACATGCATGAATAGATTACAGGCATGGAGAGATTAATCATTTTTAAAAATCTGATTATTAGAAGGCCGCATCCACTACGCTGATCTGTTTTTCCAAGCAAACTTCAATTAATTTTAGATGAAAATATTTCCTTTTCACCACTGCTTTCGGCAGCGCATACCCCGGCATGCTTACGTGTGATCTGGTCTGTTTTTATGAACGAACCTCGAATTTGTATTATTTTATATTTTTAAATGAAAATCTTAAATGGAAAACCCTCTTAGTACAGTATAAATGTGAAGCAATTATCAATTTAGGTTCATCTATATAAAATGAACTGATTTAATATCCATATTAAAAAAAAGCAAAATGATCTTCATAGTACATCTTTAAATCAAATTAGAAGCACAAAATAATTATACCGTGAAAACATTTATGCTAGAAAAAAAAGCTCTGTGTATAGAGTACAAGTTTAAACATTTATTATCATAATGTAAGTAATAAAAATTCGTATTTAATTACCTGCATTAGTTCCATTAAAAACTATGGCACCTTCTTTACCTATAACTACATTTCTTAAACAATCTTCTGTACTGCCAGAAAAGTGAATAATTCGCTCACTTTCGCTGTACGCCTGAAAAGAAAAGGATTATTTCAATCAGTATTTTTTAGAAAATGCAACAAAATGTCTGAAATTTTCCTTAATCTTTAAGTGCGTTAAAATTTTTTCCAGCACTTTCTATTTTATCATTTGATGAATACAAACAGGAAAGATGGATTTTTTTTTTTTTTTTTTTTTTTTTTTTTTATCTGGAACTATCTATTTTTTAAATTCATCTTCAATTTTGGCATACACAGTAAAATAATTCAGAAACGCTTCTTGTTGTATGAAGAAATTTTAAACAAGTTCAGTATAAATCTTATAGTTACACCCAATTCTGAAAAGAGTTCCCTTATTTTCAAAAAAGAGCCGATCAGAAAATTCAGAAAACAATCGGTTTTAGAAATTAAAAAAAAGTATTTTCTGATATTTATAAAACAGTAAAAAAAAAATTTTATTCAAAAATGTTTCAATAAATCTTAAAAACTCATTGTTTTATGTGTCTCATGATTCAGCCTTATTCAAGTTTCTGAAAGTAAGAGAAAGGTTTTCAAAACCATGGCTAATTCCCTGGGTTGAATTTTCATCTATGTTTCTACGATATCTGGACAGCTTTTATAGTTTACTCCGATTAATAAAAAAATATTAATATCGCAACTCCGCGCCGAGTTAATTTTCATCAGGGCTTTAACTAAGCCAAAAGCAAAATATTCGAAATTAATGTGAAAATAAAAATCACAAATTTACTAAATGGTGTTTACAAAATATTAAAGAGTAAAAAAGTAAAAATTAAATTAAAATAATCAACGTTTCAGTCATCTTCCATGAATATCTTCAGGAATGAGTTTTTATAATATTGCTTTTAAAGTTTAAAAAATCAAAGCCAAACTGCCTTGAATTTGAAAAGTTCATTTCCAATCAATTATTGTTTTAATCGACCAAAGTTTTCCTTATTTTAATTTTATTTTAATGTTTGTTAAGTGTTTGACTTTAAAACATTTGTAACAGCACTTGAAATTGTCATCAATCAAAATTACATTCAATTCAATAATTATTAAATGTGTAAGATAATACTTCCAAAATATAAAATATTTGTTTACCCCACTAAATAAAATCTAAATAAATCATTAAAATAATCTGTAGAAAATGTAAACGCAATAGACCATTTTTAAAAAATTCTACAGATAATTTTAAAGATGTCTTAAAAAATTTTGCAGATATTATTAATATAAAACGTAATCTGCAAAATGTCTTCAGATTTCTGTAGTAAAGAAAGTGGCAATTATTTAGGATAATCTTAAGATTATTTTAAGTGAGGGTACTTATTATTTTCCAACTTACTAAGCAAAGATGCTTTCTACTGCCGACAGCTGTGGCGATAACAAAGTTTGTGCCGTTTTCCTCCCAACTGCCGCGGCACTGAAAAGCTGAAAGAGATAAGAAATGGAAAATAGAAATAAAACAATTTCAAAAAAATTCGACAAAAATGTCGATAACATAGTATAAGAAAACTTGAAATATAGTTTTGATATTATTAAAAATATATAAATTAATTAGGGTAAAATTCGGCGTTAAAGTGCAAAAGTATATAACAAGTTATCTAAATTTTCAGATTTTATTTTTCAATTTTTATGTATATTCACCGCATAACACGTAAGGTAAGCTGGGATAGCTGGGCTATAGACTGTTTTGTGAAAAACCGTATATGACTTTAAAGTTTTAGCAATTGTGAAAATTTCACTCCCATCTCTATTTCTTAAAGTATCGCGTGTTAACTCAATCATAGCTCTGTCTTTTCCGTGATAGATAATCAAAAATTGAAACTCTTATTTTTTAAAAAATATATCAATTTGGTTGAACTTCTTCGAGTTTTATTTAAATAAGGTAAGTACTTTTATTAAACGATCACTTTTTTAAGATTAGGCCTATAAACACATTATTATTGTTAGGTATCTATACATATTTACTTCATTTTTCAAATGTATGGTCGATGTTTCAGTTGCTCCATAAAATTTTCAAAAATGGGGTAACTGGGACATGGTTCAGGGGTAACTGGACCATGTAAAATCCAGTTACCCCAACAGTTATAAATGTATTTCTGGAGTTTCTCTGACTACGTAAAATAAATCACCCCCTTTTTTCTGCTTGCAGTAAAGGAAGTTATATAATATATTAATAAAATTAAAAAATTAAGCATCTCAGTGGGTATGAAACCGAGTTTCTAAATTGAGATAGCCAAACCTCTAAAATTTACGATAAAAAATGAAAAGGAGTACACAAGGCAAAGTGACATAGTTAGAAAACTATGGAAACCAATAAAAAATAGTTCTGTTCGATATAAAAGTAAGGTTAAATACGCCATAGTTTATTGGACTTATGGAATCTTCACTGAGGTAAATAAAAAAAAAAAAAAAAAAGAAAAAAAGAAAAAGAATGAGATATTTAAGCATTCACGTATTATCGTACGTTTGATCATAGATTTATTTAGTCAATTTTTTCCTAAAATACCCGTGTAACTTTTATACATATTACCTATACTAAAGTACATATATACTTACTTAATTCTTACGTTTTTTGTATAAAAAACTAGTAATTTCACGTTTGAGGTTATTTTTAGACACTTTGATAGCAAGGGTTTCCTTTATAACACTCTTCAGTTAATGCATAATTTGCATGATCTGTCTGATTTAAATTTTTTTTACACTTTTCAAACAGAACCTGATACTCCATATTATAAAAATCAAAGGTGTGTGAAAAATAGACATGTCTGGTTCAATTTATCCATATTTATGAGGTAACAGGACCCATGAAAAATAAGAGATGAAAATATATATGTATATTCAGGCATTAAAATATAATTTTGAAAATATTTCTCTGCAAGACTGAACCTAACTGAGCACATTTACAAACGTTCGAATATTAATTCAGGTAAACATTAACTTTTGTAAGCACAATTGCCAGAATCTCTAAAGTCGCATTATAAAATCAGGGCTCAATTGCCCCATGTAACTTTATCACATCCTTTGTAAAAAAAAAAAAAAAAAAAAAAAAAAAAAAAAAAAAAAAAAAAAAAAATCTTCATCAGATATATAACAAAAAAAAAAAAATAAAATAAATATATATATATATGGGTGATTCTCAAAATAGGGGACAATTTATGTCTTTCAGCATACAAAAAAAATTGAGAGGTTTTCTGTCATGTTTTTATACTTAGATATGTTTTTCTTAATATTATTCATTATTTGCACTCAAGAATTACTCACTTTTTAGTTAAAAACACCTTAAAATAACAGAATAAATGTTCAAAATGTCATTAGCATGGATGTCCACAGCAGCTGTGCCTTGTATATACTAGCTTTTTCAAGAGTTAATATCATGTTTATAAAATAAAACAAATGTTATTCTTTCTTTAAATTAATCAAGGAGAGGATTTATCCAATAAATTTCTTTTTAAAAATACAATTATAGTATATAAAAAGAGAATTAAAGTTTGTCCTCCATATTCTGTTTTCAAAACAAGGTCATACTATAACAGCTGTTTATTAATCAAAATTTCATTTTCACATATGACAATACTTTGAAAATATAAAGTTTCTCTTTGGCAACAAGTAGCCATTTTATTCCAGCCTGAAAATAGAAGCATGTATTGTATTTTAAGAATAGAAGTTGAATATTAGGCGAGTACATCAATTGTATGTCATTAGAATGGATAATAATTTTCATGTTTATTTTATAGTTAAAATTTTTATTTTACTTATTTGCATAGAACTTTTGTGTTTTAAAAAGCCCCAGAAAAGACTATTGCATTGTGATTATATTATGGCTCATAATCTTATTTAAATTAAAATTTGCCATTAGCATGGACAAATATCAGTGTCATTAGCATGGTTTTTCTATCCATGCTAAAGACTCCTATGTGCATAAATGTAACCAGTACTTATATTGTATCCTTTTTAAAGTTTAATTTTACATATAAATTTAGGTATTACATTTATTATCCCTAAAATATGCATTAAATCTGTCAGAAAATCACTAAGACAGCTTCTTACACTGTTAGTGTCAGAATGTTGTTCATGTAAACAAAGTTTGCTCTTTGGTAATGTTTTTATTCTCCTTATATGTATATATGTAAAAATGGAAACTATTTGTTGGAAAAGAAGGCTAATAAACGTAGAAAAAAATATTTAAACAGGAAGAAAATAAAAATTTCTTAATATATTTATTCCATGCAATTTGTTTTGTCATTAGCATGACTCAAAAAATACTAATTATTTTTTTAAATTTAATTTTTAAATATTTAGCTCTGCTGACTACATGTAAAGTATACCTAATACTATATTAACAACACACATTTTTTTCAGACATTTTGCTAACAGTAATTTTTTTAAAATTTCATTTTTGAAATTGTCCCCTATTTTGAGAATCACCCATATATATATTATGTATATATATAAAAATAAAACAAGGTATAATAACAATTACTTTTCGAATAATATGGTAATGAAAACCTACATTTTTTTAAAATAAAGAATATGTTCGCTAAGTTAAAAATCATAGTTTTTTTTTAATAATTTAAGAAAAAAAAATGGTAATAATCTTCCATCTTTAAAACCGGCTTATAACGCGTATCTGTAATTTTCGATCAGTTTTCTTATATAAAAAATGTGTATAATATGCTGGAATATATAATATTATTTACTAAATAATGAATTACTAAATATAGTGATAATTTTACTAGCAAAATGAAAAGTATGAGAAAAAAATTGCTTAAACAAAAACTGAAAGGAATACAAGACTCTGATTTAAGAGAACCTTGAACAAACCAGGCAAAGCAACATACACCCCTATCCCTTCCATCGTGTACACAATCAGACTCAAAAATGCTTTCTTAGGCTGTAGCTGTAACTATATGAAGGGCTCGGTTGTAGTTGCAAGGTATGGTAAATGACCTATATCATAATGACAAGTAGCATATCGTACATAGAGCAGATAACATATAATAACAATAGTTAAAAATGGCTGTTCTAGCAATTTTAGGATTCATGTTGCAACTCAAAATCATTCAAAAACAGTGATAATTACAGAGCTTCTTTTAAAAATAAAAATAATGAGGGGCCAATAGCCAAATTTGGCATCAATTCTCATTTCATTATAAAATATAAACAATTTGTTGCAAAAATTGGATTAACACGTATAAAAGATAATTACATTTTGTTCTTCTTTCATTAGAGCATTCGTGGAGGAGTTCCATTTTGTCTACTGCAGAACATCCTGACGTCAAAGTTGTGGATCCAGCGCAAGGCATGTGGTCATCGGTATCCAAAGATATCATTCTCGTTAGATGCCGAGAATTACCTTCCAGCCAGTAGATTCCAGTTAAAGGGCATTCCAAAGATCCATATGACTGAGCTGAAATAATAACAAAAATTATGTATTCATTATAATACTGTAAATATCAAACCTGATGATTTTAAGGAATGTACCCAATTATATAAAAACGCATTATTAATATTTTTTATATGAAATGTTACATAAATTGTACTCATATATAAGTCAACCCCCCAATTTTCGGTGCAAATTCTGCATAAAATACAAAACCCGTGTATAAGTCGACCCTCTAACGTTTTACTTCAATTTTGCACAAAATCAAATCAAAGATGTCATTTATCAATGCAGAAAAGTAATAAATAAACAAAAACAAATCATTGAATTTTTTAATGATAATATTGTTACTTGTATAACTTATATAATATTTTATGATACATACACATAAAAAGACAGATTTTTTCAGTATTTAAAGGTTTGTTTTCTTTATTGACTCGTGTGTAAGTCGATCGCTCCAATTAGTTTTCTGAAAATTTTCCGAAATTCTTCTATTTATACACGAGTATATACAGTAGTTGATCCCAAGACATTCAACAGTAAAATTAAAACTAACTACTATTATGTAACATGCATAAATGAGGAAAAAATAAACATGAAAATATAATTTTTTAACAGTGATATAAAAGTAGATAATAGCAAATAATTATGCATCAAAATTGGTAAATGAGGTGCCATTCCTTATTACAACTAGTTTTATAAATATTTAGATCTTGGTGTAATAGCCGTTGTACTTTTATGAAAAATGCATGAATACAAAATTTATTTAGACTATATGCATGAAATTCCGTAATGCGGAAATAATAGAACTCCATCTTAACCCTCTCATGCATACGAGCCTCATATGAGGACAGATAATTATTGCAGTATTAAGTAAAAAAAAAAAAAAAAAAAAAAAAAAAAAAAAAAAAAAAAAAAATCGAGCATTCATTTATGGAGATCTGATTTGTGGAAAGATAATAGCTAGCATGCAGCACAATAATAAAATTATTTTAGAATATGTCTTTCATTTATCATAAAAAAGATTTTTTTGTGAATAATGAAAAATAATGAAAAATAATTTATGCATGAGAGGGTTAAATAAGAAGTCATCACTATGACAATCTAGAATCTAGAATCATTATCGGGAGGTTAGGATGGTATGGAATAGTTTTCATAAAAATACTTTTTACAAATGATGTTTCACTAGCACAAAAGGGAAATTTTCAGAATAACATGTTGAAACGTTTTAACATATTTTAAAAACATAAATTTTATAATAATAATCATAATTCCAAGTAAATAAACCAATTAAATTAGCAAAAAAAAAAATGTCCCCATCCCTTCCTCACATGAAGGAACGTGGGACATTAGCGAGGGCAATTTAATATAAAACTTAGCGTAGTTAAATAATTTAAATTCCGTTCATTAAGTCAATACTATCAACACCGTGGTAATGCAGCATAAAGAATTTACAGTTTCGGGTCACACGTTTCATAAACGCAAGTTAATACCCTTACCTGTCCTCGTTTTATTCTTTCAAAATTAGAAATTTTAAGCAATATTTGTTATGAGCACATATAAGAAGTTTTTTTTTATCCCTCTGTAAGCTAAAATATTTTATATCTTTTTCCAGTTCAGAGTTACAAACATGTAAAGATACTTTTTGTAATTTTCGGATTTTTTAAAAACTTTAACACAAATTTGAAAATACTGATAATTATCTTTAAAATATTTTCAAGCTAACAGAAAAAATGTCTGCAAGCTGGAAAAAAAACAAAGCAAACAAAATAATACTGTTGAAATTTTTAAATTTGAATCATCAGAAGGATGCGTATTTTTCCCATAGGATAACATTGAATGTCCCCTTAAGAGAGCTGGGTACTAATCTTTGGAACTCTCCGTAATGTTAAGTCTACCGACGTTTGATGTATTCTTGTATTTAAAATATCTCTTAGTGAAATTCATATTTTTAACAACTTTATTCTGTATACTCTTTTTAAAATACGTTCCTTTTTTTCTTAGTTCTCAAAATGTTTCTAAAATCTATGCTGAATTTAATATTTTATGTGTTCGAAGCCGACAAACTGCGAGAAAAATTTCAACACGTCATACAAAATAAAGTATATACTTTCGAAAAATTTTAAAAAGTAAAAAAAAACAGAAACAACTTTTAAGAAATGTACACAAAAAATAGAAGTTAAAAATTGTGTTTTTCCGGGGAGATATATTGAATATACTATAGCGTCAAACACCCATAGACTTTAAATTATTGAGGGGCAAGTTAAGTGACCAGCCTCCTTAACCCCTTGGGGACGAACGACACGTATACGTGTCGCAAAAAGGCTTAAGAAACCTTGTTTATCGCCACCAGTAAAATTTTACAGCAATTTTTGCCTTATTTAACCGGAGCATTTTCTGTATTCAATACGATACAAATTTCTCTTTTTAAAAACCGGTGACAATACATTAAAAGTTTCGTAAAAGGCCCCACTCCCGAAGGGGTTAAAGTTTGCCTCACTCAAATTCCCCGATTATGAAATTCCTTGTTAACCTATGGGAAAATTTAAAAGAAAGATGAATCATTAATGAATATAATTAACGAAATAAGATTTTCAGCACCAGAAAGTAGAATAATCAGCTACCAACGATGCACGTTTTTAAAAAATCGCCCCACCCCTCCCTTAAATTTGAAACATTTGAAGAATCCCTAAAAAGTTGGGAATTTTCCTACTTAACGAAATTTTATCATCTTCATAAAGACATTTAAAATTTACTTAATAATTACTTATTGCTATTTCCAAGTTCCACTTACTCGTAAGAGTGATAATTTCAGAAGAAGATGGGTCGAAACTGACACCAAGACAGGCTTCTGACGACATCTGCACCAGTCGATCTAAACGGAGTGTATACAATTGTCAGTTTAGTACATTTTAAATACATTAAAATAATCTAAATAAGTGAAATGGGGGACAATATGGGATAGAATAACATACTTGATGTTCTCAATTCCACAACATGGGGAGCCCTCTTGAACATTCTTAAACATGTATAACCACTATTGCTGTAAATAAAACAAATGGCAAAAATCAATATTACAATTGTAATAAATCAAAAAACAGCAAATAAAAGTAAAGAAACAGAAGAAAAACAGTAAAATTTCTTCAAATACCAGAAAAATCTCTTCCAATCATGACCGTTTTCCAACAACTTCCTGCCTGTAATATTTTTTTTTTAAATAAAATTATTTTTAAGAGTATGTCAAGTCTTTGGCTCTAATTAGACGTATGCGTTTGCGTAGTGTAAATTACTCTTTATAAATTTTATTTTATTTCTTCATTGAGTTTATCTGTATATCATTATCTACGTACTGGAGTAACTGACACATATTTTTTATCTGTGGGATTAGAAAGAGCTTCATTGTATTCAGAATTGTATTGTGTATAAAAAACTACTGTATAAACAGAAATACCAGAAGAAGGATCTTTATTATATCAAAAAATGGATAACAATACAGAGTTAGGTAGTGTGACGCAAGAAGGATGAACAAAAGATAATCTCTTGTGATCAATGAACAAGTGAGAGGTAGACATGTTGGGTCGGTTGCGCAGATACCGGTAAAGGCACTACAGAATATTGTAGTAGCTTGGAAAAATAATTACTCCTGTTGGAGTATTTTTTTTTTTTTTAAGTAGCGTAAATGGGTTTGTGTCGGATTTCGATAGATACATGTGTGGTTATTTTTCTGAATAAGCATAGCTGAATACGGTCAATAGAGACAAGAAAAGTATATTTTTAAAGGATATAAACAAGTACATAACTAATATTATAACGAGTAGCTTAATGTTGGTCAGGATATGCTATGTCCATGTCTGTAAGATACAAATAGTGAATTTTAATGTAAATAAATCTTCCATCAAAACTTTTTTAAAGAGTTTTCGTTATTAAATCTCATTCTTTTCACATTGTGTCCGGTATCATGTACCTATACTGGTGGTGGCAATCATATCAACTAAAGAGAGTTTATTTTCATCTCTACGTGTAATGGACTCAAATTTGAGCGGTAGTTATCGTCGTATCGGCAACGAACGAATACAGAATGTAATAGATTCGATTTAAAGGAAAATAAATTTATATATTAACAATATTTATACTCCAAAATTTTTCACTTATTATAATATCAACTCCTAGTAAGGAGGAGATGGAAAAAAAATCTTTTGTTCTTAATTAATGGCTTATACCGATTTCCTAATCAAAACTTCTGAAAAATACACGAAATTACATTTATAAACTCTTCTAGCTTTTAATATTTTATGCCGTTGTTGGATTTTTCATGGAAAAATTATTCTCATGTACGTCTTCATTTTCATTTTATTTTAATGGTCCATTAATTAAAAAAAGTGCACTTTTTTAATACCCTCGAAGATTTTGACGATTTATGTCGCGTCATCTCATGGAAATAAGAAGTATAAAATCTTGAGGGGTTAATTAAAGATATTTAAATTAAAAGTTAGATATTGTTAACAATACATAATTTTAGTTTTCGTTATTTATAAATTAAGGATGTTAATTTTTTGCGTTTTTTCCCACCAGTGTAATTTTAGAGAAAATGTTATTTTGCTCAATCGAAAAGTGCTGCGATTTAAGAGAACAATATTTTCTTTAATATTATACTGGTAAGTAAAAACGCGGAAGAATCTCATCCCTAATAAATGCAAAGATTTACAGCTTCCTAAGATGTACTTCCTGATTTGCAATTTGTAAGTTAACTCAGAAATATGGACGCTTCAACAAATTTAAATTCCTTGTTGAATGTCATATAAAAATGAAGAAAAGCTTTGAAATTTTTTAAGTCATTCTTTAGCTTTTTAAGAGCTTGTTTGGGATTTTGAAGCATCAGAAGCAATTTTATTGGACCCTCATCATCCCACAACCTATATTTTTTAATACGAGCTTATAGTTTCTGTTAAATTTGCATACTGATTCTGATAAAATCTACATACAGTAAGAATTATTTTAATGTGGCGAACACAATTCACCACATTTTCATTAAAGTCACAATATTTCTCAAAAGTACACAAAGAATAAATTTAAATCTTATCGTTTTATTTATTTTTAAATCATATAATGGTTAATTATTGATATCTAGGTTCATACAGTACACCGTTCTATGCCCATTTTTGTTTTTGAGCCTAATTTTGATAGTATTTGAATACATTTAAAATGTTTGTTATTTATTTACAAGCATATGAGATTTTTTGTTGTGGATGATGATGATGAGGTCTCGACTAAAGAGTTTCTGTGCCCAGGGCATTTTCAGTTTTTCTTGCCCCCCCCCCCCTCTAGATTGGTTCATTTACTGACACTAGTTTTTTTTTTTCTTTTTCTTTTTTTTTTTACACATTATATACTTTTTCAAAAAGTGACAATTAAAAAAAATTAAGTTTCTTGAACATAAATAAAAATTAAGAAAAAAATTCTATTATTTATTGAAATGTGCTTTTAAACATATATTGAAGTATACTTTTGTCATTTCATTGCATTAATATCTTGAATATTACATTTATTTCCACAATTATCACTTTCATAAAAGAAATTTTGATGAAATAGGAAATATTTTGTGCTTCTTAGAAATTTCGTGGCCAAGGCACAGGCTCCGAGTGCCCGTGCGATAATAAGGGCCTGATAATAATGGTCTCGTACACATGTAAATTTATACATGTAAATGAATTTTGTTTTAAGAAAAATAGTTAGGTAAAATAACATTAGCCACTTCCTACCACCCAGATGTCACGTGCACAACGAACTGCGAATAGGATGTCGTCACTCTGGAACTTTGGATGCATTGGACTCTTTTCACAACATCGCCCAGCGTTGCATTTGACACTCGGAATGTGCTGTTCTGCTTGCCGACATTGTAAGACAAACGTCCATCCAGACCTCTCCAGTGGTGTACGTGAGTAAACCATGGTGGATAGGGGCATGATGATATGGGATGTTTCGCTAAAATAAAAATAGAAATTCCGTTATTGTACACAAGCTTGTTTAACATCATTTGGTTTAATATAATTTACAAGTTAATTCTCCATTAACCAGGACTGCAGAAAAAGCGAATAACTTGCTGTCGAACTTCAAGATGTACTGTCGTATTAGTTAATTTAAATTTATCGAACAGGTTAAGGCTCCTGTCCACTGGCCGACGAAGTGCTCGCGAGCTAATGCTATTCCTATGGAAAGGTTATTTTCTAATATCTAGTTTGCATTTTGACATTTTTAATTTTTTTGAATTTGATAGCTGAGGTGCATGCCAACATGCTCCTTTTTTACTTTTTCGATTTTGGTTGCAGATATTCTTTTAAAGGGCACTTTCACTTTCGAAATTGGTTTTTAAAGTTAAACTAACTTTATAAAAAATATCTGTATTCAAAATTGAAAAAATAAAAAAGGAGCAATGTAGAGATGCGCCTCAGCTTTGCAAGGCAAATATAATAATAAATGTCATTTTGACAAAAAAAAAAAAAAAAAAAAAAAGAATTATTATTTTTGTCGATTCAAATCATAAATGCAAACCTACATATTATAAAACTACTCATTAATTAAATTTATAGATCTGATGGAAAGTACAAGAAATGTAATTGTGTGCAACTATTGTTCAACTTCGCTACCATTTTGAAAAGAAAGAAAAGACAGTTTTAAACACAACTAAATTAAAAATTAAAACATCTATGGTGATGCATGTTATTTATATTGATTTTAAAAAAATATTTCAAAACGCCAAAAAGTAGTTAAATGTAAAAAATCCCCTTAAGTATAGTGCTGTCCGGGTAAATAGGGAATTAGAAAACAATCAATGGTAATAACAGAAAATGATTTCAGAAAAAAAGGAATATTTTCCATGGTAAACAGACTAAGTCCGAAAATAAAAATATTTCACATGATTTATGAATAATAATATTCTACAAACATTTACAACTGACATATCTTTTAGTTTTAGTGTATTCGTTTTGTACTTTCTTCACATGTAAACACGGTTCGCAGCAAGTGCAGAGCTTAAATTACTCAATAACGAGGCAAATAATAATAATAATAAATTTAGTTGTGTTTACACTGTAAAAAAAAAAAAAAAAAAAAAAAAAAAAAAAAAAAAAAAAAAATCCGTTAAATTTACGGTGCAACAATGTTGCCAGTAGTTTTTGCCGTAAAAATTGCAGTAAAATTAGATGTAATAAAAAAATCTACATCTAATTTTACTGCAATATTTACGGAAAAAAATGCTAGCAACATTGCTGCCGATAGTTTTCGCCGTAAATTTAATGGATTTTTTTTCTTTTACAGTGTAGTTTATTAAATAAATAATTATTAACAGCTGTAAAAGTTGCAAGAATTCTAAAAATTAGCTTTTAAAATTAGATGCATGAAAAATTCCAGCTTATTCATTTGTTCATAACTTACTTTTCGTGAATCGCATCGTTCTAGATCCTTCGCTAGCAGTAAAAAGACCATCGCATGTAGCATCTCCCGACTGCGCAACCAAATATCCAAGATTATCATCGTCGTCGATTTTCTCATACACCTATAAATAAAAGGAAACTAAAAGTTTAATAATGCACACAATAAATGCATCTCAATAGCTTAAGCACTCATTTTTTTAAATCACATTATTTCCCCACAATTCCTCCTTCCTGCATTTATAAAAACCTAAGCACAAACGAAAATATCAAGGCTTTCTTCAGCATCAATTAAACCTATTTAATACTTACTTAATTGATAAGATTAAGAGATTTCATTTTCGCCTTTCTCACCATTTTTTTTTCTTTTCTTTTTTTTTTTTTTTTTTTTTTTTAATTCGAATCTATTTTTTAAAAGCTATTTTTTTCTCTTTTCTTTTCTAGAACTTTTTTAAGTGAATGTGTGCATGTGTGCGTGCGGCAACTTTTTCATTCTCTCTTTTTTTTTATGTTTCTTAAATCTTATTATTTAGTACGATTATTTACCGCTCTTACGATTCATTGTATAAGGTATTGAGGTATATAAGGTTTAAGGTATTGAGGGGGTGTCCTATCCAGAAGCATAAATTTTGGCAGTTTCGCCGATCTCGACCAAATATGTACATTTAGTTTAAATAGATATATTATAAATATATATATATATACATATATATATATATATATATATATATATGTATTTAGTTTTATTTTTCATTAAAAAAATAAATTAAGAAAAGAAAAAAGTTTAATAATGATAGATCTTCACACAACAAACGCATCTCAATAGTTTCAAAACTGATTTTTTTATCACCTTATTTAAATCGTTATATCTCCACATTTTTTTTCTTTCTGCATGTGCAAAAACCTAAGCACAAACGAAAATATTAAGGCACTCTTCAGCATCAATTAAACCTATTTAAGACTTACTTAATTGATGAGATTAAGAGAGTTCATTTTCACCTTTCTTTCCATTTTTTTTTCTTTTTTCCTACGCACTACTATTTTTTTGGAAGCTTAAATTTTTTTTTCGTTTCTTTTCTAGAATCTTTCTTTTTTTTTTTTTTATCATGGGCAACTTTTTCCTTCTCTCTTTCTTTTTTTAATGTTTCTTGTATATTATTATTTAGCCTTCAATATGTCTTACGATTCTTACCTTTCTTAAGACTCATTTTATAAGTTATTGAGGGGGTGTCTTGTCCAGAAGAATAAATTTTAGGCGTTTTGCCGAGCTCGATAGAATATATATGTACTTATTTTTACCATTCATTAAAAAAGTATTATTTATTGATATAATAAATAAAATAATAAAACATTTATTGATGTAAAACATTTATTGATGTAATGATTCACAAAAACATTTAAAAAATGACAATGAAATAAGTTAAAAGCTGCTAAAATGAAGGGTAAAAAAAGGGGTGTGCTCATTGGAACACAATTGCAGCCCTTCTGTTTACCTGAAACAAAGATTCTCAATTATTAAGGTTGTCGTTATAATTCTTACATAACGTTCTTACATCGTTATAATTCTTACATTTTTCTTTTTACAAAATGGCGGCTATTTTCTTTTTTTTAAAAGGCATTTTTCGGCTTTTTTTAAAAAATAATTTTTAATTTTTTAAAATAGTTAATAATAATGATAATAATAATTTTGATACAGAAAAGGTAGAGGAGAGAGAAAGTTATGCATTAAAGGTTGGTACAAAAATTGAAGTAAATCGGTTAAATAGAACTTGAGGCATCATGTCAACCATGTTGAAAAAAGTAGTTTTGAAAAAAAGTAGTTTTGAATAATGATGTATCGTGAGAAAAGCAGATGTGCAAATGTCAAGCACAGTGTTGATTTAAATGATTTACAGCTGGAGGGTCCGACTTAGAGAGTGGGGGGCCCTGGGGCAAACATTATTAGGGGGGGCCCCTTCAATCTTACAATTTTTTATAAATTATACTGAACTGACTAAAACTAAAATTCATACTGGTATGTGTACATAAACTTCAAGTACTATTCACATCGATATATATAATAGCAGAAGAAAGATAACTTTAAGAAAATATTGAATGCAATTTTTTTCGGTTTCAGAAGTATAAGGATAAATGTGAGACCTTGAGGGGGCATGGGGCACAGAAACAGAGGGGGTAGGAGAAGAAAGCTCCTTAAAACTGAAAAAAAAAAAAAAAAAAAATTTTGGTCACTTTTGGCTGTTTTTATCAATTGGCACTCTTTTAACGGAAAATTAATCTGTCCTTGGGGGGCCACCTCAAGCCGGGAGGCCCAGGGCAATTGCCCCGCATGCCCCTGCATAAGTCAGCCTGCAGCTGGTTTCTTTTAGGATAATCGGATAGTAGGGCGATGTCAACCGTCTATTGTTCAGTTTGCGTTGACGCCGTGTGGCAGTTTAGCTGCGTGACTAAAATAGTTATAACTCCGTAAATTTCAGAAATTGAAAAAAAAAATCTCTGGTGGATGTATTCTTAAAGGTCTAGGTTTTTAAGAATATAATAAAAAGTTGATTTTTCAATTATGTTATAAAATTTATTTAATAAAAAATCTACTATTATTATATTTTAGTTTTTGTTGAATATAACAACTTAGTAGTTAAGTTTATTTATAATGTGTAGCAAGTAATTTATAAACGACTATAAAAAACATTTTTCTACATTTCCGTTAATGAGACCATGATCATACTTGTCATTTTACTTACCCATCATACGTAGTATAGGGTAAGTCTTGCAATCGTTTTGAAAATCGAAAAAATTTTTTTGACGGATTTACACGTTTTAGATAGTGGAGATTGCGAAAAACATATTTTTAGAAAAAAAATTTTGCCGTCCGTCTGTCTGTCTGTCTGTCTGTCTGTCTGTCTGTCTGTCTGTCTGTAAACGCTCTATCTCCCGAACGAATTGAGATAGAGACTTGAAATTTTGTATATAGTTAGTATGTAAGAATGGGACGAACCCTATTTAATATCAGCAACCTCGATTATCCGGAACTATTTTTTTCGGACTCTCGAAAAATTCGTTCTGATGAAAGGTATATAAAAATTTTCGAATTTTTTTGTTCTAAGGAATGGACGTAAAAGGCAATAAAATAACACACATTTTGCATATAGAACGAAGTCAATCGGATTATTAGTTGCCGAGATATTTGTAATCCTGTTTTCCACATTCTTCGATTTTTCATGACCCTGTATTTCATTCAAATTTCAATTCAGAGGCATATTTTAATTGGAAATGAGACGCTTAATCCGATGCAGTTAAGTGTTAGTTAATAGAGTTATTATTTTTGGAGTTATAAGGATGTTTCTTTTACGCAGTTCGGTACTACTTGAGTAGTTTGGCGTTTTATATAATTTGTCGATATCGGTAAACAGCAGTTCTTTAATAGAGCATTACTATGTATATTAACACTATTTAAATTTTGTTTATGAGTTGCAATGCATTGTATAAATAGTTTTCACATGTTTTATTTTCATATACATATCCATGATGGGTAAGTATTACGGTGGCCCCCAACGACTAGTTTATTTTTCATGACATTAACTAGGAACGAATGCTAAGATTGAAATTCAATAATGATTAGTATGCACTTGTTAATCAAAAAGAATTGAACATTATTCAAATTCAGAATTAAAAATAAATAAATAAATAAATAATAGAAAATATAATAAAATGCAAATAAGTTCCGTACTTTAAATTACAAAATCGCGAGTGGTAAGGGAAAAAAAGACACTGTCAAAAAAAAAAAAAAAAAAAAAAAAAAAGAGACTACCAGTATTTTCTTATAGGAAATACTTCAAGTAATATAAAAGAATCTGCAAATTCCATTCGTATTAATTCCCCCCCCCCCCTTGTTTCGATGTGGTAATTTTCTATTAAATCCAATGGTTCATATATTGTACTAGAAGTAATAGATATACAGGTTGTCCCTAAACAAATGGTATATACGCTAGGGGGTGATAGAACACATCAAGACGAGTAACGGTATATGGGAAACAAAGGGTCCCAAACGTTTTCCAAAGGAGATAGCCGCAATTAAAGTTTGGGGTCCAAAATTTCAAATACACATAAAAAACGGAAAATTTGGTCGATTGATTTGCGGTTTTCACTAAAATTATTCTTTATGTTGGTATTTTCTTGAAAACAAATTATAAAGATAAATTTCAAAAAATGCCGATAGAGGGCGCTTTAGACTTTGATGTAATGAAAAACTATTTTTTGCCGTGATTTTTTGCATCTCATTAAATGGTTGCGTAAGCTTAGACTTAAACTTAAATTTTGAGCTCAAAATCTGAATAGTTGGAAGCGGTTAAGTAGCACAAACTTAACTGTGTTCAGAGGGTTTAAATTTCAAATGATTATAAAAAACGGAAAAATTGGTCGATTGATTTGCGGTTTTCACTAAAACTATTCTTTATGTCGGTATTTTATTGAAAATGAAGTATAAAGATAAATTTCAAAAAATGACGATAGAGGGCGCTTTAAACTTTGGAGTAACGAACTACTACTTTTTACGTTATTTTTTGCATCTGATTAAATGTTTTCGTAAACTTAGACTTAAATTTAAATTTTGAGCTCAAAATCTGAATAGTTGGGAGTGGTTGAGTAGCACAAACTGGACTGTGTTCAGAGGGTTCAAATTTCAAATGATAATAAAAAATGGAAAAATTGGTCGATTCGTTTGCGGTTTAAAATAAAACTATTCTTTAAGTCAGTATCTTCCTAAAAATGAATTTTAAAGATAAATTTCCAAAAATTCCGTTAGAGGGCGCCTTAAACTTCAGACTAACCAACAACAACTTTTAACCGTTATTTTTTGTATCTAATTAAATGCTTTCCAAAACTTGTTATATGTTTTCGAAATCTTAGATTTAAACTTAAATTTTGAACTCAAATTCTGAATCGTTGGGAGGGGTTAAGAAGCGCAAACTGAAGTATGTTCAGGAGTTGAAATTTAACACCCCCCTCCTCGAACACAGTTCAATTTTGCGCTACTTAAACACTCGCAACGACTCATAATTTGATCTCAAAATTTAAATCTAAGCATTTGAAAGCATTTAATGAGATTTAAAAAGATAACGGTTAAAAATAGTTGTACGCTACTCTAATGTCTAAGGCGCTCTCTATCGGCATTTTGTGAAATTTATCTTTAAATTTATTGTCAAGAAAACACTGATTTAAAGAGTAGTTTTAGCAAAAACCGCAAACGAATTGACTAATTTTTCCGTTTTTTTTTTTTTTTTTTTTTTTTTCCATATAAATTTTTATTTCCTTTGAAATTTAAACCCTCTGAACACAGTTCAGTTTAGGCTACTTAACCACTCCCAACTATTCAGATTTTGAACTCAAAATTTAATTTTAAATCTAAGCCTACGAAACCTTTTAATGAGATGCAAAAAAAAAAAAAAAAAAAAAAAAAAAACGGCAAAAATAGTATTAGGATGGATTATTTCGTTAATCCAAAGTCTAGAACGCCCTCTATCGACATTTTTTGAAATTTATCTTTATAATTCATTTTCAATAAAATACCGACATAAAGAATAGTTTTAGTGAAAACCGCAAATCAATCGACCAATTTTTCCGTTTTTTATAATCATTTGAAATTCAAACCCTCTGAACACAGTTAAGTTTGTGCTACTTAACCGCTTCCAACTATTCAGATTTTGAGCTCAAAATTTAAGTCTAAGCTTACGAAACGATTTAATGAGATGCAAAAAATCACGGCAAAAAATAGTTTTTCATTACTTCAAAGTCTAAAGCGCCCTCTATCGGCATTTTTCGAAATTTATCTTTATAATTTATTTTCAAGAAAATATCAACATAAAGAATAATTTTAGTGAAAACCGCAAATCAATCGACCGATTTTTCCGTTTTTTATGTGTATTTGAAATTTTGGACCCCAAACTTTAATGACGGCTATCTCCTTTGGAAAACGTTTGGGACCCTTGGATTCCTATTTACTATTACTCGTCTTGATGTGTTCTATCACTCTCTAGCGTATATACCATTTGTTTAGGGACACCCTGTATAATTACTTAATTAATAAAAAACATTAATTGTTTGAATTTTTTATATTATTTTTTATAAATTCAGAAAGAGAGAGAGAGAGAAAAAAAAAAGACTCGTAAGACATTTTTTAAAAAACAAACTACTCATCTCCACTTTGTCTTCGCAAATTTCAGGTAAACTACGAAACTTTTTCGGCAAAGAAATGGCAATAAAACTAAAACGACAAAAAGAGACTTTCATGCCATTCTAGTGAGGCAACTAAGGAATTGGAATGGAGAAAAAATTCTATACGCCTTTCTCCTACACTCCTGTATTGCCAATCAGTGCCCAGCGATGCCTCTCTACTTGACCTACCAAAAATAAAACTGGGAACGCAATCACCGAAATGTAAAAATGCAAAGAGACCTCTTTTGCTGACATATTTGGTCACACGAGGAGTAAATGTCGCTTATGTATCGTTCAAAACATAACATTGGACAAGATATTCTAATTAAAGTTCATGTCATAGTAAAATTATACTTTAATGTGACACGAATTTGCTCTAAAGTTAATTAGAATGATAAAGAACACCATAATTCTTTAATATTCATTTTAATTAAAATTAAAATTCAGCGAAATGAAATTATGGCACTGATATTTATCTTATAGGTCTATCCAAGGACGTTTTTACAAAATTCCATAAAAAAAGCCCATCTTCCCCGCCCTTACAAAATTATTATTATTATTATTTATTTTTTTTTTTTTAAGAGTATCTTTACAAAACTTTATTCCATAAAATCAAACTGTTTATAATTTTTAGATATGTTTGCAATTTGGAATTCATATAATTTGCACTTTAATTAGATGATAAAAAACACCTTAATTTTTAATATTCATTTTAAGTAAAATTGAACATTAGCGAAATGAAATTATGTCACTGATATATATATATTTTAATACACATCATAGGTTCTTCCAGGGGCGTTTTCACAAATTTCATTTAATAAAAGCCCGTCTCCCAGACTTTACAAAATTAGTTTATTTTAAAAGAGTACCTTTACAAAGTTTCATTCCATAAAAACAAATTCTACATAATTTTTAGATCTGTTTATGATTTGGAGTTTATATAATTTGGACATAAAATGAAGTTTACCCTAAAGGAAATTTTTAACTAGATGAATCACAAAAGTTAGTATTAATAAATACAGCTTGATTTTAGTTAACTTCATTTGTTCTTTTCTTGCAAAATTTTGTTTTTAACGAAAATATAGTATATTTCATTAAAATACTCCACTTACACATAATAAGATGCAAACTTTATATCGCCCCTAGTTTATAACGGTCTATTAGATCTTTACAAACATCTGTAAAAACGAAAAAAGGCAGCATTATATAGCATGCAAATACGCTGGTTTGGTCTATCGATTTCAAGCAAAAGCGTAAAAATACAGTTGTTGCAATTTAGGAAAATAAAATTTTATTTGTTAGCGGAAATTTTCCACCTTTAAGCATATCAATAACTTGCCTATATCAATATCAATGCCTTGCAGTTAAATTGAAACCGATTTTTCTGCATTGGTTTATCAACTAATTTTTTTTTTTAAATAAATCAGGTATTAACTAAATCAATTTATATTTACATGCTTTTAATGACTTTGCCCGAAAATATTTTCTTTTGAAAATTGCGTACAATTAATTTACCATGTAATGAGTATGCAGTTGAAATCTAGAAAATTCATAAGATAATTAATTGCTCAAATGTTAAAAAATTGAATATATAATAAAAAAAATAAATTTTTATTTTTGGATTACGATTTCTGTAACCCAAATAAATAAATAAATGTCATGAGAATATGAATGATAGTAAATTTGTATCAAATAAACATTCTCTTTACTGTGTATATTATATGTTAAAAAAGGATTTAATCCATTCTTTTTAATTGCTAAAAACCCTTTAAGGCTTAACCCTTTAAAGGGCAAGCAATTGCATTTGTCTAATGCTGAATTCCCATAGGAAATTTAAAAAAAAAAAATTGTTTCAAAATACGAAAACACAATCTTTTAACTCCCTCCCCACCATCACCGAAGTTATAAACGTAAAACTTAATTAAAACTTGCTGATGCAAATTTCAATTAAACTTAGGTTAACATATATATTATATCTATCGCCCCTCAAGGAGTTAAAATAAACACATCTACATTAATTAAATAATTTTAATTCATTTGGAATTTAGATATAAATTAAAAGGATAACAAAAATACTAATCCCAATTTAGAGCATTTTTTTTTTTCACATCGAACACTACATATTTTTTCTTTTCATTTTTAAATATATTTTTAAAAATTTAAATTCACTAAAATCTTACTTAATATCACTAAAATTATAATTGCAAATCATTCATAGCAATTCATTTTTCCACATCCTTTAAAATGTACTTGCACTTTCACATTAGATTCGTAGTTTACATCTGACAGACAATCTCTGCCAAATGCGCTTTTACTATAGCATGAAGAATTGAGATCACCGCTCTACCCAGTATCCAAGCGGATTAATTTCTTCCTTTCTTGTAAAAGTACTTTTACCTTCATAAGCGTGTTACAAGTGAGAGACCGTCTGCGCTAGGTAAAAAAGCATGAGTAAGAACCTCGGAAAAAAAAGGGATGGACCACAGAAACAGTTAGTGTGTTAGTCATTATATCGATAAATAATAAAATACGGTTTATACATTTTAATTAAAATGTTGTAAGCACAAATGAAAATGTATTTCGATGTATTGAAAAAAAAATAATGATAAACAAGAGGCTTAATATAATAATTAAAATCATAAAGTAATAACTATCGTATTAAAAAAACAATTTTTAAACTACACTAAAATGAAATACAATGCTGAGTTCTTAAGCACTGAATTTGTAATGTTTATAATTCAAACACTTACCATTCAAATGACTTGAAATTTGGTGTCTAGGCACAGTTTGAACCGAAGATTTGAAATATCTTGTTAAAATTGGATATTGCCATTGAAATAGAAAAAAGTTTTAATATCTAGATGGTCGTCTAAGCAAATTTTATAAACATCATTTAAAAGTAGATTTTATTTCCAATCGTTCAGTACCACTAACTTTATTGTACGATAATTGGTTGAGGAGTTATAGGGCTGTTTACTCTTTTTTTTTTTTTTCTTTTTCCAGAATTGAACCGGTCAGTTTTATTGGTCCCATCTGGTAAGCCAAGGATTGAATTCTTCATTGCCTTTAAGGGTGTTCTCAACTGCTCCGCTCAACAAGCGTAAAACGTTTTGACACATTTACAAATTCATTTCTTAACAGAAAGTTATAAAATTGGAATGCCTGACTATGGAAGCGATTTCGAATCGAATTGAATTTTCCATTTTATGATAATTAAATTACCTATCCACTTCTAAGCTATTTGGATCACGTGATCATCCATTTTTCTCCTGCTTTTCGACCTGTTTTTCTGCTTTCGTCGGGAAATGTGCTCAAAAACGTCATCTTTGAAGGCTTGTTATGGAAGATCTATTGTGTTTAAAAAAAAAGCCAGAAAATTGAGTGCAATTAGACAGTTTCTGAATAACAACACCCGCTATTTTCATGCCTTTCCGAACAAAAATAAATTAAAGCATGTGTCAAAAATCGCCCTTTTTTGATTTAAGACCCTTAAATATAGTTTTATCTTAACTCTTCCAGCTCGGAGTGAATCTGTTTAAAATAATTAACCTACACCAGAATTAATAAACGAATTTATTAGAAAATACTAGCTTGTTTATTTTCAGGCATGTTATAAAAGGGAAATTTTAATTAAATATTCTTGGTGCCAGTAAAATCAAAATTAGGTGTTCTTTTATACGGGGACCGCGCCGGAAAGGGTTAATAAGCGTATTACATCTAAGAGGCCGCCTGCGTTATGTTTGCAGGGATGAATAGGAACCTTAAAAATAATTCATATGATGAGGCACTGTACAATCAAATACAGTTTACTTATTTTGCTAAAAATAACTTCTGAAAAAATATGACTAAAAACTCATTTTTACACCCTTTCAATATTCTTGTACAAAACGGGAAGGTGAATATAATGACAAAATAATAATAATAATAAAATGAAAAACTAAAGGGCAATTCCGAAAATATTCTGAAGCGACTTAACCAATTCAACTTAATTTGATAATAATTTAACGTTAACATAAAATTAAAATTTGTATTTTTGATCGACAGATTTCTGTTTAGCAACGAAGTGTAATATCTTATGATCTAATTGTTTATAAATAAAATTAAAAAAGAGAAAAATGTACATTGAAGGAGTACATTGCCGCAATTTATATATTTTTTAAACGTATCAATTCAGTACTGATACTTTGAAATACACTAACAAGGTTAAAACTAATATCAATTAACATACTCAATCACGCACTCTATATTTTAAAATATTTCCTTCGCTGAAAAAAATTGTGACTAAAGCAGCCAATAAAATATATGTGAAATGAATAAAAGACAAAAATGGCGACATGCACGTGACCCAGGAACTTATTCTTCCAAACGAAATTCGTAAATAGAGACAGATAGAGGCAGACGATAGTATGAGCTAAAGAAAATGAAGGTTCTATACTTACAAAGCACCTAAATTTATCTTCATCGGCTTTGGCAACGCGGTGTTCCAGTTTGCCCACTAGGTAGCGCGTCGAGCCTTCTTTCCAAATTGCCAGGCATACGAGTTCTTCAACTGAAATAAACAGAGAAAAAAAGTGATGTACATAACAAAATAAATAAAAAAAGACAAAAATGGATAATATTTCAAAAAAGACATAAGTTTATTCTTATAAGAATATCAGACTTCAGAGAAAAATTTTTTTTTTTAAATTTAATTTTTTTTTTTTTTTATTTTTTTTTAAATTTAGTTATGTAAAGAAAGTTGGATAAATGTCTGCATTTCTCATAAACCTATTCTCAAATATGACTTAAAATGTTATGAATAAAACGGCATAAACAGCAAAATTTAATTCTAAAATATTGATCAATGAGTAAACAAATCACAATTTAACACCGCTCCATGTTAGGTATAAAAATACAAGACCACAACCTAAACATTTTTATGTAATAACTCCAAATATCAAATATGATGCATTTGGTGCTACACAATAGATACTGGAATACAGTAATAATGTTAGTCATAAAAAAATAGCATAGAGGAGCATAAAAATAAAATAGTGCATATATAATGTTATACCCATTTTGCTAATTTTTTATTCCCTCCCTCCTTATGATATCATACGCTATCATTCGTCAACCCCCCTCTCTCTTTGCTGATGATATAGTTATCAATGTCTAAACGCTATTTACATTTTTTTACATTATTTTCCTATCTTTCATACGTTTTGCGGTGATACGGTAATATATATTTTTTGTCGCATATTTTACATATTTAATTGAAAAGAAATCAATATAATATGAATATTATACATATAAATTTTTATCAAATAACTTCTAAAAGTGTTAGCTATTATTATTAATAGTTATGTAATAGTAACTGATAATAGTTAAATAATAGTTTATTCTTACATAATGCATTCAACAGTAACACTGTCTTCTTGCACTTGCTGTTACTAAGGGAGAGTAAAATCAGGACTTTTTAATAAAATATTAGCAACATCCATTCTCTTTCTTTGCTGGTAAACGTAAGTAATATTTTTAACATATTTTGCTTCTAACTTCTCCAACAGTGAACTATATGCGCTTATGGCAGACAAAGAGGAATGCCGAAATCAATATTTTGGAATGAAATGATTTTGTAAAAATGTAATGGCTTTCATAATAGATATTTTTTTCTCAGTTTAGCAAAAAGAACTTTGCTTTCATAAATGATTCTTTAAATTAGAAAAATATACTGGTTTCTAAGGTTTCTAAAAATAAAAAACGTTTTTAGGAATTATGAATAACTCGGAAGAGATTATTAAACTTTTTTGTTCAAAGTTATATTTTCGTAGATTATGAAGCATTTATTTATTTATTATTATTATTTTACAGTGGCACATAGAAAGTAGAGATGTACATTCTGGAAACCGTATTTATCGTATTTTATCATCGATTAAAGACTGTTACATTATTTAAGAGCAAGAATATCCCCTCCCTTTCTGCACACTGTCTTTAAAAACAGGATAGATTGAAATAAATAATTTACATTATTACTGGTTTTCAAGAAATAACTGTGCAATCACTTTTGCACTTTATTAAAAAACATAATTAGAAAAAAATAAAATATCTCCAATAAATAAATTATGGTCTCTTAAAAAAAAAGAAAGAAAAACTTGCTTCGTTTAATTAAAAGTAGCAAAAATCAGAAACATATGGCTAAAAACAGGGTGAAAAATCGATTACTCCCACCGTTACTTGGAAGGTGATAATCTAGGTATTAAGTGGGATTATTTTTGATGAGTTAAAAAATAGGAATTTCCTCTTTGATATATCAAAATTGATATTTGTTCAAAAACCGTGTTAATCACAATATTTAAAACATATATACATATTAAGAAGTAGGAACAAGAGATTCAATACTTGATTTTTAATTTATTTAAATGTGCTAAGGAAAAGAAAATGAGTAAAAATAATTAAGGATCGACCGAAACAAAAACTTCAATAATCGAATTTCAGTAACTTTCCTATTTTCGACCGAAAACGTTCAAAAAATTGTTAAGTAATTAAAATACACGTGATTATAAGAATTATTATTTAATTATACGTGAAATCAATGCATATCAATTTTATTATGTTAGAAAGAGTGTAACATCATTAAAATGCCTTCGAAACTATATTTTCCCATTGGCCATAATGTAGCGGTATACTTTTGATTGTTTCTGTAATTGTAACTTTGTTGTTAACTCAAGTGATGTAAGCAGGCCTAATTTTTTTTTCTTGTCCAAAGGTTATACTGATTAAGTGTAGTTAAATTCAAATTAAATATGTTAATAAAAGGTGAACAAATAGAATTGATAAATAATTTCTGACGAAAAAAGAATTCTCAAATACTTGCATCGCTTAAGGAGTCAGTTTACTTCAAAATTGATCAAAACCCCGATTGTTTTTAAATATCAAATGAAAGCTTGTTTTAATTTTGAATATTTTGACACCTCTTTTGCACCCATAGGGTAATTATATCCCAAGATATTGTAAATTTTGTTAATATACCTAACGCAATTACACATCCAAATTAAAACCTTAAATGACTTTTTTTTTATGTTTATATTTTCTTCACTTTCATGTTTTAAGAATGCTAAGGCTTTTTTTTTTGTCCTTGAGACAGATGTTTAAAGTCTTTTATGCACGTTCTTTTATATATACTTATGTTAAATATGCGCATGGAATTAGCCTTTAAATATTTTAATATTTTTTATAAACTAAACATATATGACGATGTGTTACGCTTCATCGTTTTACGTTGTAAACATCAATATATGTATAAAAAATATAATAAATATAATACTAGATGTATCTAAAATTCCATGCACAGTCTTATGTAAAACATATATGAATTTCTAAAAATAAGTGAGTAAGTGAGATCGCAGACCACACAGAGGGATTTGTTTAATATTTCTTTCAAAATAACTTATCCTTTAATTAATAAATCCAAATCCTTTAATATAATTATTAAATTCTTACATAGATGGTAGGACCAATAACTTCAATTTTAAAATAATTATAAAAGGAAGTTATTTACTTTAATCAAATTAAAAATGTTCAAATCAAATTATTTAACTAAAATCCAAAATACCAATTTTTTGATAATTCAAAATTTAAAAAAAAAGCAGAGATACAATTTTTTTTTTCATTTTAATAAATGAAAAAAAAATGTTTAAACGAAATTTAAAATGTTGAATCATTAATAAATCACAATAGTTTTTAAAATAGAAAGAAAAGTGAATTCCAGAAAGTATTATGAATGTCAGTGATTAAAAATAATAATAATAATAATATAAACCCTTCAATTGGGAAAACATACGAATTTTTTTTAATTAAATCTATTTTAGTATAAAATTTTCAAATTCCAGCATCGGGGTTCGAACAAAAAACCTTTGGTTTACTAATGATATGCTGTACCTCCAAGCTACTACAAGAAAACATTTAAATTGAGGTTCTCTTTTTAAATTTAAATCGCAAAATGAACGGAGGACATTGATAAAGTTATATTAATTAAAATAATTGCTTTTTCAAAATTTTATCATTTGATGAGTGACATGAGGTATTCAGCTGCAAGTACTCAAAATTTGTAGTCTCTGACTTATACAGATTTTTTTTTTTTTTTTTTTTTTTTTTTGTACGAACTCGGTGACGGATAAAAATGCAGAGGAAAGATGCGAATAGAGTTTCGTCAGATGAACTAAGTCCTAAAAACGTTGTAACGATATTCAACAACATATTCATATTTCGTGAATACCTGAATAATTCTGATTAAAAAAATTAAATTATGTATCTATCACAACGTTAAGTAAGTAGGTAAAATTAAACATGCGCGCGCATACACACATGCATACAGAAAACCACCACGCACAAAATTACATAAAGATTAAATACCTACATCAGTTAAATTCATCTTTTTTTGAAGCATACGAAATCTTAAAAGGTTTAAAAAAATGTTTTGAATATACATTCAATCTTATTAGAAGAATTTAGCTTCTTAGTATTCAAATTATTCGTATGTAGATTTAAAAGAAATACATACTTCACATGTAAATATACAAAAAATAAATAAGTAAATAAATAAAGATAGAAAGAAAGAAATGATTTCCTTTTCCTCGAAATATTTATTTTCAATAAATATTTTTACAGTGTAAAAGCATCTAGAAAACCATTTTTTCTTCTCTATACGAATAAAGAAAAAGTTATGTTATGCGCTCCAATTACTTAGCTTAACGGAGAAAAAAAGATGAAATTTGATTGATAAAAATAAAATTTTAGACGAAAAATATCTAAAAAGAGAATTTTTTATTTTTTTTATCTAAGATTTATTACCGTAAAAAAAGCCAACTTTAAAAACATAATTTTCTTTCAGAGTAATATCTTCTTGTAGACTTTCTCTTTTTAGATAAACATTTTTAACTTAATTTATGTTGATTAGGAGAGTTTACCGTATACTCTTAATTTTTTTACAAATTGGAAATTCATAAATTAATTAAAATGTATTGATTACAGCGTGGAAGGAAAAATAACTTATGGGGAAATTTTACATTGTATTTATTTTTTTAATAACCAAAATGCAAATAGTGCAGATTATGTTTTTACGGCATTTTAACTATCTGGTGTGCGATTTGATTCTAAAAATTGTTTTAAAACAAACTAATCGCAACTTTATAGATGAGAACCCCAAAAGCTAAGGGGGTATAAGTGACAAAATTGAAAAAAAGTACTAAGTACATAGACGATCTGGAAATAAGCTTTTTTATTTTCAGGTGAAAGAATATAAGTGATTTTCTAATTATATGCTACATTCTAAAGATAAACCACTATTGCCGAATAATAATCAATATTGATTAAATATTACAAAATTATATTCTACTTTTTTTTTTTTTTTTTTTTTTTTTTACAGTTATTGAAATAAATGTTCAAAATCCACAATGCAACAAGCGGTTTTTTTTAAATTTCAATTCAGTAAATTATTATTGATGTTCAAATTTAACGTCAATTATCTTTAAACTCGATTTAATCCAAACCGAATTTTTGTCACTTGTACCCCTTGGCTTCTGAGGTCGTCATATCTAGCGCGTAATTAAGAGACCTGGACATCCGAAATATACAAACCCAAACCCGATCCAAACCCGACTGAAAGGAAATAGGCTTGAAAGTACAAAGATGTTTAAATAAAATTAATATCAACATCTCGATTTGACTATTTTAATCGCTTTTTAAGTAAACCGAAACATTTTAAAGTTCATATTATATATTTTGCATTAAGTATTTTCCATTTTAAAGGATACGATTCTATGTGAAAAACTTGACTTTTCATTATTTATTTGAATGTAGTTAAACAATTAAAATCAGTTCTAGGCGATAACCACAGTGAGATCAATAACAAAATATAAGATAACAAAGTGAATATTAATAAAAAGTTATCAAGAAATATATATTATACACCATTTTTTCAAAAGGAAAATAGCTAAACTGCAATTTTGAAAAATGAGCGTATATATTTTTTCAGAAGATGCATCTATGTATATAAAAATATTTTTTTCGATTAAAAAAGTGTTATTTTTTTTCAATTTTAAAATTAAAACACATAGTTAAAAAAATTGTTGGGAATCGAAATAAATAACCAAACTTAACATGATATACACAAGTACATTTTCTAATGAATTGAACAATACATTTCTTATGATACCATATTCACAAAAACTACGCAGAAAAAAAAATCACTAGAAAACCGTAAGCCATTTAAAAAACTGTTTAATTGAGAATCAAAGAAAAACATCTGTAAAAAAATTACAAAGTTTTTTAAAGGGACAAATTTAGTTAAATGAAGTTTTTAATGCGATTCAAAATACATTAAAAACTCTGAGTATAAGCAGTAAAAAAATATATAAAAAATCTTAAAAAGTGCTAAAAAATCCTTGAGGACGCATAAAAAAATGGGAGTCAAATTATGCGTAAAAAACGGAAATAAAAACAAAATAAAAAAATGTTACTAGACGACAAAAAACAACGAAATTGGGATTAAAACGATTTCTAACGCTTTTTTAATTTTCAATTGTTTTTTTCATCTCATTACATTTTCGAAAAATAACGATGGCATGAAACACTATAATGCACTTTATATTCTCTCATTAAATTGCCATTAAAGAAAAAGCAATAAATAAACTGTCGTTCTAAGAAAAACTATAATTACAAAAAATATCAAGCAATTTTGCTAACGATATTTTAGCAGTTTATGATGTTGTTACCTTCAACATGGCATCTGCTAGATAAAAACATTAGAAATAAATGAACTAGACATAGTCATGATATTAAATTATTTTGTCCAATCTCCGGCAAATCGAGTTTAATGAAATTCAGTATTAAATTAATTTAAAACTGAAAAACAAAAATTATATAGTCTAGAATAATTGCTTAATTCGTAACGCCCGATATAAAACAAGCTTGCTACAATTTTTATAGTCTAAAGATAAAATGGAAATCAGTCATTATGTATGAATTTTTTTACTATTTATATTTATGATTATGTGATCTTTTTTTAAATGATTTGGAAAGAAGAAGTATTGAATCCGAACAATTTACATTTAATTTACAGCGTGTTTCATAAAATATTCAATTGTTTTAAATTAATTCGTTAATTATTATAAATATAATAATAGTTTATCGGATTTATTATACATTTTATACACAGTAATTTTAAAAATAGTTAGTATTTTTGTCGACCGATGGCGCTGTGCTGTCTTAAACTGTAAAAATGTCCAAAAGGCAAAATACTTTTTTTTTTTTTTTTTTTTGAGTTATCGAATTATAGTGTAAGGTAAGCATGTAACGCAGAAAAAAAAAATTAAATCTCTGTCTTAAAGAAAATGAAAAATAAAGCCTTAGGACTTTGAACACATGAAAGTGAAAAAAATAGTAACATGGAGACAGCAGTTTAAAATTTTCATTTAAATGGGGAATTGGACAAGATCTATTAACAAAATTTACAGTATCTCGTGATATAATTGTCGTATGGAAAAAAAATGAAATGTCAAAATATTTTCAACTAAACAAGCTTTAAATTAATGTTAAAAATGTCAACAGATATTTTGACCAATTTAGCCGTAGACTGTCCTCTTAAGAACCTTAAACAATGCTACCTCTACTCAATAAGCGCAAAACGTTTTCACACATTTACAAATTCATTTTTCAATGGAAAGATATAAAATTTTAAAGCCTAATTATGGAAGTGCTTTCGAATTGAATTGAGCTTTCTATTTTATGATAATTAAATTACCTACCGTGACATGAACTATTTTGAATGTGAAAATGAGATTTTCTGCCTTTAATTTTTCTACTTTCATCGGAAAATGCGTTCAAAACGTCAACTTTGAATGCTTGTTTTGAAATATCTATTGCGTATCTTTGAAGTATCTATTGCGTAGCAAGTATTGAATAACAATATTGCTAGTTTCATGCATTTCGGATTAAAAAAAAACTTATGTCATAAAGCTGTGTTTTTTGATTTAAGAACACCTTTAAATCATTTTGAATATTTTTCTCTTCTTTCGTTTTATATAAATAAAATAAAAGGGGAGGATTTAGATTTTTTCGAAGCAAAACTTCGCGAAACAATAGATAGAATTACACCTAAGACGCAATTAAAGTAGATATGTGTCAGTATTTACTTAAAATTATGAAAAAAAAAAAAAAAAAAAAAAAACTTTTAAAAAATGTGCCTGACATTTTAATATTTAACAAATTGTTTTCTTATAAAAGTAAAATTCAAATGAAAAATTTCCCTTTATACATACTACAAAATTATTCAAAGAAATGAATATGAAAATTTTGTGTTAAATAAACATAATCTCTAGACTTATAATGCAACAGAGAAAGAAAAACCTATTTAAAATGTAATTAATGTAATGGAAATTAAACAAAACATTAATAAAAATAAAAAAATAATTTGTTTACATATTTAAAATTCCACCGAGATTCTAAGAATGAGAAATACTTTAAGAGTCGCGTTGTTTAAATTTTAGAAATATCAGTATTTTTTGTCTATTTTTTTCCAGAAAAAAAATTAGCGGAGGAAAATAAATATTCACCAGATTTTTTTTAATTAAATTTTTATGAATCTTCAAAAAGAATTATTAATTAAAAAAAAAAAAAAAAAAAAAAAAAAAAAAAAAAAAAAACTATTTTGAAAAAAAAAAAAAAAAAAAAAAAAAAAAAAAAAAAAAAAAGCCGAGTTTTTTTTAATGAATAAAATTATTTTCTTTTCATGTTAAAATTCGTATCATGATTTTCCTCCTTATACTAAATACGAAAAAACACTGAATAAACTGGTGATAAATAATATTTGAAGCAATCCACTTTGTTAAATTCACCATAAAATAAAATCAATGCAGGACGCGTTTCGAGCGAAAACAGTAGAGCTCGTCATCAGCTGAAACAGATACGTGTCCGTAAAGGTACAAGATCAAAGATGAACTGGAAGAAAAAAGGTAAGAGATTGCTCTCTTAACCCTCTTTCTTCCAGTTCATATTTGACGTGTTCTTACGTGCACGTGTCTACTTCAGCTGATGACGAGCTGTACTGTTTTAGCTCGAAACGCGGCCTCCATTGTTTTTATTTTATGGTGAATTTAACAAAGTGTATTGCTTCAATTACTTTAATATGTTACAATTTAGACGGTGGATTTAATCTTACTATCGTTGATTTCATTTATTTTCTGATATTTTTAAAATATTTTAGTTACAATCAGTTTGACTATATATGTCAAATATTTCTAGTTTCCATTGTTTTGTATGCATTCAACTTCCTATTCATATTAATCTTTATCCAAATTTAAAATGTATACTGTTTGAATCTTATTTAATACTTCATATCCTGTCTTTAAATTCAGTTTACAATAATTAGGATGAGCGAAGCGAATCCTCTACTAGGCCACTCAAATTACATTTTGTGGTACACTTTACGAAAAAACTAATCAATATTTTAACTTCAAATTAAACACAAAAATAAATTATGATCTGTAGATTTGCACAATATAATTTTTTTACAGTAAAACGTTAAAAATTTATTATTTTAATTAATTTATTTTACATGCATTTCCAATACGGACGCATTTTAGCAAATAAATAAAAAAAGAAACGCGTATATTTTCAGAAAAAAATATAAATCATGGAGTAAGTAATTACAGATAGAATCATGATTAATTTAATAAATAAAATATTTTTTTATAATTCAGCAAAATCGTTTGCACAGATGACACTTAAACATTTAAAAAAATGTATTGTGGATTTTTTTTTTTTTTTTTTTTTTTTTTTTGTAATGTGGCAGCAAAAGAATTGTAAACAAATAAAATTAATTGTTAAATTTGTTATATAAATAAAAAATTAAAAGAATTGAAGTGTGAAGTTGTTGCCTCATTCAAGCTCTTTATAAATGTACTAAAGCAAAGTTTGCCGATTCAGAAACGACAAATTGACTTTAACCATTTCTTACTTTATCATTTGAATCTAAAGTAATGTTACGTTCTTATTTGTGGACCGAAAAAGGTTTAGTGAACGGGACTTTAGACTTCGTTGCACGTAATAAAGAAAATCTCAAGCCACCAAACCAGATATCGCGAATAATCATGGATAAATTTGAATACTACAATAATTTAACTTATCTTATAAGAATTGGTGCGTACCAATTCCCCCAATAATTAAATTCTGGAAAAATGGAAGCATAAATTGCTTAAGGAAAGAATTTCTTCTGCAGTTAGCTTTTGCTGTTATAATTCATAAATCCCAAGGTTTAACATTAGATGAAGCAGTTGTAGATATTGAGGATATATAGACACCAGTTGGCTTAAAAACGTACGTAACGTTGTTGAGAGTGAAAATCCTTCAAAATTAAGCATTCAATAGAAATTTTCCTTACGAAAAATTCTACAATATCAAAAATTCTGATACGCTAACAAAACGAAGAAATGAGAAAAAAAAGTTTTACAGTTAAAAATTCATAGTATCAACGAGAATAGATTTCAAATGTTTTTCCAGAAAATAGGATTTTGACGAAGTAACTTTCTTCAAGCTCTCTTCAAATATATTATTCTAAAATAGCTATCAAAGATTATTTGATGTTAATTACAAAGATTGGAAAATGCATATTTCAAACAACTTTAAAAAACACCAGTGGTTACTGGAAATTGTAAAAACATCTTTAAAAGAGCTTTTAGTTGAAAATTTAAAAATATTTTGTAAAAGTTTGCTTCGAAAATATTTTATTATGTCAATCTTACATCATAAATAAAAAATTAAAATGCGCCAAAGCATAAAATAACGTTTTTGTTTAATAAAGATGCAAAAATAATATTAAAAAATATTTTTACTTTCAAATATCTGTTTTATAAAATAATGCTTCGCGAATCCAAACAAAGCATGGCTTTTGCTAGTATTTAAAATAGATTATTATTTGTAATATTCTATAGTTTATATTCTTCCTATTTCCACGACTCAAATTCTCTTTGAAAGAGATTTGACCTTATTGCTGACATCCAACGAAAGGTGACGAAGCTTTGAACTCCATCCCAAAAGAACACTTTTTGAGAATTTTTCAGGACATGTATAGCAGATCTCAGTGGTGCATATTAATGGGAAGTGACTTATTTCGATGGATGGCATGCCAACTTTCGTTAATATTTCATCTACATTAATGTTACAGGACTAGTCACCGAACTTTATTGTCAGAGGTAGTATATATAAGGTGTTTTCTGTTAAATGAACATAATTTCCAGACTTAAAACAAAATACAAAAATAAAATAAAAACAACATGGAAAATCATGCGTTAAGTATAGACTATGAAATTTCAAGCCTTCCAGAATTCTCAAATTGAACTTCACCGTTTGTCTGGCATCTCCCGTATTTTATCCGTAGCCAGGCATTCAGGGGTGTGCGAAGAGAAAACTGCGCCCCGGACAAAGTCTCAATTTGATCCCCCTCCCCCCGAACTTTTTCTTTTGACAATCTAAAAATGACGTTGGTAATATAAATTTGGCGCCTCCTAAATTTCCGCGCCCGGGGCCATCGCCCCCCCCCCTTTCGCACGGAGCTGCAGGCATCTCCCGTCTACCAGTTAATTTCGAAAGCAGAACCCCTGGGCTACTGGAGGATAATATTTTTAATAGAAAATATCCCAAACAAAAACCTCAATAATATAATACAAATACATGGCAATCCCAGTATATTTACGAGAATCAAAACAAGGACTGACGGACAGACACACAAACCGAATTCATAAACACTTTGGATCTATGTTAGAAAGTGTTATGCAGTGTAGTCAACTAAATTCAACTGAAATGAAATAAAATATATTTAAAAAAGTATTAATTAGTTTACAATGTTTACGATACATCAGAGATTTTAAGAAAGTAGCATTGTTTAGATACTGGAATTATTAGTGTCTTTAATAATTTCAATCTTCTAAATAATCTATCGATAAATAAAATAAATAAATATTTTTTTTTCTACACAGAATATACTTTTAATTGAAACTTCAAGAAACATAAGATAGAACTACACTTAAAACCTACTTATGAAAATAATGATTTATTATGATGTAAGATAAAAAAGAAAATATTTGGAAACACTTGAGTTAAATTACTCCAACTATTATTCTGCTCTTACTTTCGATTTAAAGTTCCCTTAACATTTTATATTTTTTTTCTTCAAATTAACATAAAAAATACGAAATTAAAATATCTCCTCTTGAAGCTTATTTACATTAAACTTAATTAAAGAAAGTAAACAACAGCAAGGAAAAAAAAAAGAATTAATGTAATATAATATTATCTTCTGTTCCGGAAGCAGGCAAATATTAAAGAATTTTCTGATGTCAATTCTTAAAAAAAAGAAGAGAATATTAATAAAAAAGAAAGAAAGAAAGAAAGAATTGCTTTTATATCTGAATTAAATTTGCGTATCTATTTAATGAAAAAAAGAACTCAGAATGATTAAATTTAAAAAGTTCACAGATGGTCGAACAGATGGCGCCACACGCAAGTTTGAAAAATAAAAACAAATTAATAAGCTAATTCGCATTAATCATATTTTTCATTTCATATATCATTTTTAATAAAGTATATTTTACAATAAAAAATCTTGTGCCAGAGAAAAGGGAATTCATTTATTGTAATTATTAACGGAACTTTTACTTTAAAAAACTGCTTTTAGAAAAAAAGTTTTTAACAAAATTAATTAAATTTCTGAAAACGCTTTGATGATTTAAGGGGAAAAAATACACAAAAAATCAGTTTTAAAATAGATCATGACATTAATAAAAAAAATTGGTAGTTTTTCCTTTTTTTTTTTCTTTTTGGTCATTAGATAAAGTATTAAAAAAGTTATGCTTTTAAAAGTATAATATAGTACTGAAAAAAAAAAAAAATTAAAGAATAAAAATAAATAATCTCATATTAATAAATGACTTGTAGAAATCTTGTTATTCGATAATAAAACAGTTCTAATCTGTAGATTATTAAACCAAACAAAAAGAAAAAAAAAAAAAAAAAAACTAGTTAGATGTGCTAATCCCAAAACTTTCTTCTATCTCATACGTACATTATTTTAATATTTCAAAAATTAGTTACACGTATTAATATTTTAATATTATTAATTCAATACTTTACTAACTTTGTTTTTCATCTTAAATTTCTGCTTTAGTCAATCGGAGCAAAAACGAGTTAATGTGGTGTTAATCTCTAATCCGTTTTAAGCAGAAATTTTTGCCCTATTCAATCGCAAAAAATCACGGATTAAATGAGGCGAAATTCACAACAAAAAATTAATGTACTATTTATTTATATAAAGTGAAAAATGTGAAATTTTGTGTTTTAAGTGGTCGAAAAGTGCAATTTCCACCACGGGAACAAGAAAAGTTTCATCCGGAATAAAGTGTCTGAATTCAACATTGTGTACGACTGTGTGTGTATGTCTGTGTGTGCTTTAGGGAAGTATAAGTACTGGTTATTACTCTTTTTGACCACTGTACACCAAGCACTCTTTTATTTACCTTTTAGCTTATATAGTAGTTAAAAGCATTCCTATATAGGGTATTTATGGAACCGGGAGAAAAGACTCTTATAAATACGTAAAGATAGAACTTTATTCAACGTTGTTTCATTTTTCGGTCGAATTTCGTTTCAGCTCTGAAACGACTATTTTTGAAGGGCCGTATTTTTGAATATTCCATCCATGGCCTTGTCTGGGTGGCGTTCCTCACAGAGCTATATTTAAAAGGAAATACATTTCCTAGGTTTCTTTTTCCTAGAAAAGGAGATTTCATGGAGAAAAGTTCCGTTTAAAAATAGACACGTTTCAATAATCTAATGGAAATCTATTTTCATCACATGAGTTTCGAAATTTCGTAAGAAAAACAGCAAAGCACAAAAACGCATCAAAGTACACAAAAGTAATGTAAATATATAAAAACATTTTTTTTAATGTAATTCTTAGTAAGAGTATAATAATAATTAAATGTTGGACTGGATTGCGAGGGATCGGTATTGGAGGTTGTGGGTGCCAAATTATTATACTGTAGTTAATTGCAACTGTATCTACATGATTTTTCTGTGTATACATATACGTATTTTCAAATTATGAAAAGGAGTCTATTCTCTCTCTCTCTAATAAATAAATAAATAAATATAATTAAGCGTATGTAATATAAATATAGTAAAACCTGTTTATAACGGAATCCTGCTATAAACCAAAATTCATTATTTCGCCAAGAAACATCTATGCAGTTATACATTTTAAGACAAAAATAACTTATCTAAGGCAGAAGTTTTCACAGTTCGTTATCATTTCCATCTAAACGGGTTATATTTTATCATACTTATGGTGTGCGTGGGTGTGTACAAGGGGGGGGGGTGCATTGGAATTATTACCAGGGTCTACGGTCTCTCTGTACGGCCAATATTGAACTCAGTGAGTTGCCCGGAGGAATATCCTCGGGGGAAGGGTAATGAAATGTCCTCCCAGAAAGTGTGAGATTTTGCGTTTTCAATGGTCAAAATGAGCAATTCTCATCCCAGACATTATGATGTCCCCCCTTCCTCACATACACCGGGGAAAAGTGTCTGATTTCAACTCTGTATACGACTGCGTGTGTGTGTTTTAGTGAAGTAGAAGTATTGGTTATTACTCTTTTGACCACCGTACACCAGGTACTTTTTAATTTACCTTATGTAGTATTTATAAAGGATTCCCATATCTATAGGGTATTTATAGAAACAGGAGAAAAGACTCTCATATATGCGTAAAGAAAGAGCTTCATTCAACGTTGTTTCATATTTCGGTTGGATTTTTTTTTTTTATCTCTGAAATGTCTATTTCTGAAGGGCCGTATTTTTGAATATTCCATTCATGGCCTTGTCTGGGTGGCGTTCCTTACAGAGCTATATTTAAAAGGAAATATATTTCGTAGGTTTCTTTTTCCTAGAAAAGGAGATTTCATGGAGAAAAGTTCCGTTTAAAAATAGACACGTTTCAATAATCTAATGGAAATCTATTTTCATCATAGGAGTTTCGAAATTTCGGAAGAAAAACAGCAAGGCACAAAAGAGTATCAAGGTACACGAAAATGATGTAAGTGGAAATATATTTTTATAATTCTTAGGATGTGTTTAATAATGATTAAATGTTGGACTGGATTTTGAGAGATCGGTGTTGAAGGTTGTGGGTGTCAAGCAATGTTAGTGAAGTTAATTGCAAATGCGTCTATGTACATTTTTTATGTTTATGCATATATGTATATATATATATATATATATATTTCTAAATTATGAAAACGAGGCTACTCTCCCTCTAAAGAATATATATATATAAATAAACATTAATTGTAAAACAATATCTATATATGAATGTGAGCCGAAATTCTATAAATTCACACCCCATCCCAGAGCAACATATAAAACCATATATGGCTCTGGGGGGAGCCATATATATATATATATATATTATACAACCATTAATTGTAAAACAATATCTATCAATAGGACATGAACCGGAGTTCTACAATGTCCCCCGCCTCCCTGAGCCACAGAATTTCCTCCCGGAATAAAGTGTCTGAATTTAACACTCTGTACGACTGTATGTGTTTTACCGAAGTAGAAGTATTGATTATAATTCTTTTGACCACTGTACACCATGGAATCTTCTATTTACCTTTTGTAGTAGTTAGCTTATGTAGTAGTTATAAAGGATTCCTATATCTATAGGGTATTTATAGAACCAGGATAAAAGACTCTCCTACATGCGTAAAGAGAGAACTTTATTCAATGTTGCTTCATATTTCGGTGGAATTTTTCTTTTCATCTCTGAAATGTCTATTTCTGAATTTTGAATATTCCATTCAATGGCCTTGTCTGGGTGGCGTTCCTCACAGAGCTATATTTAAAGGAAATACATTTCCTAAGGTTTCCTTTTCCAAGAAAAGAAGATTTCATAAGGAAAATGTCCGCTTAAAAATAGACACGTTTCAATATTCTAATGGAAATCTACTTTCATCATAAGAGTTTCGAAATTTCGTAAGAAAAACAGCAAGGCACAAAAGTATACCAAGGTACATGAAAATGGTGTACGTGCAAATAGATCTTTTTTGTAATTCTTAAAAAGTAATTAGAAATAATGATTAAATGTTGGACAGGATTGGAGGTTGTGGGTGCCAAACAGTTATAGTGAAATTAATTGTAACTGTATCTATGTACATTTTTCTGCCTATACATACATATATTTTTAAATTACAAACAAAAGACTACTCTCTGAAAAATAAATAAATAAATAAATAAAAATAAATAAATAAAATAAATAAATAAATATATTATAGGATCATTTTAGGATGTACACTCAGAGCGACTATTTTTATATTCTGTTCACGCGGTTCGTTTCGCATGCTTGAAGTACCCTATAAAAGCATAAGAGAAAAAAGTTACAAACTGAGGGTATCAAAGAGACAAACAACGGATCTAAACAGACAGCTTACGGCAAACAGAATGCGTCATTATCGCATTCCCGAGTGACAATAGGAAAATCAATACAGAAAAAATGCATAAGTTCAATCTACGGAAATGATTATTGCATTTAGCACTGGTGGACAAGAGCATGCGTATAGTGTAGAAGAGGGAGTATAGAGGATTAAGAGTGATTAAATGCTTATGTGTGTGATAAAAAGACAAGCTATTGTCTGTTAGGTCTAATTAGGTCTAGGGATACGGAAACAAACAAAAATTTTCTAGGTCGCTTGGACCAGCCGTAGATCATATGATGAATTTCGTACTGATACTGGATAAATCGACAAGTGCTTTCTCGGCCGGTATTGAAGTCGGCCACGTTCATATACTTAGCGTGGAAAATACACGTAGACACCTAAATGGATTGTCTATGATCTTACCCATACTGCTGTATTACTGAATTAATATTGTTCAATTTATATATTGGATATTCTGATAAAGAGATTAAAATATTCTTTAGGTTCGAAATTAATTTTCATAATGAGAGATATATGTCGTCAAAAAATTGTCTTCTTTGCCTTGAGAAAAAATCTACACTTTTGAAAAAAAAAAAAAAACGATAATTTTTAGGGAAGGACGAAACATTTATAACAAACATTCAACCGCAGTTATTCCCAGAACAAGCAGAACTGCGGGCGCTTCTAGGATACCAGGACGTAGAGGTCTGCACGGGCCGGAATTTCCAGGCCCGGGACCGGCCCGGCCCGTAGGAAAGTTACTTCGGCCCGGCCCGGCCCATTGTAAAACTCAAAAGTTCGGCCCGGCCTGTTTAAATTTTTATATTTTAGGCCCGGCCCGTACAAAAATCAGCGAAAACAGGCCCGGCCCAGCCCGTTTTGGCCCGTTACAATTTCTATGATTTCTAAAAAATTCAGATTTTTATCATATAACTAAGATTCCTTTAAAGAATACTGCATACATATCTATGGAATGATTTTACAGTATATTTTACAGCAAATACACATTAACAACATTAATGATTACTTAGATTCTTAGGCTTTCAACATTCGAATAAAGATTCATTAAAAAATTAATATGGCTTAGAATAAAAGAAAAAAGAAAGAAAGCTAAAAACATCGTTAATTTTGAAGCTGTTTAACAAAAGAAAATTTATAAATATATTTCTATATCATTTTATTATAGATTTCAAATCCAAATTCATTCTTAAATTCAAAGAAGCTCCTTTCTGATACATTTCTAAATTCATTTTTTTTTCTCAGAAACGCATAAGATTAGCAGATATCTTTATTCAGAAACTATATAATCGAATGACGTTATCCATTTTTTGATACAAGCAATTTAAGAACACTGCGAACAAATAAAATACTGTCATAATTAGCGTTTTGACAGTATTTCCGGAAGCAATAGCAAGGGAAGGGAGAAAAACCTGCAATCATTTGAGAAACTAATTATATATCAACAAGCTTATACAAGTATTTTATTTACCAAAAATGTAAAACGCTATTCGATTCCAAATCCCTTCAATAGTTAGGCTTATCACTTTTATACTTTTACAATTTAAAATTAATCAGAAAATGTGTCAAACTTTCGCATTATTGAGAAATTAATTTAAAAATCATCAAGAAGTATATATCCGAAGACTACGCTAACATAAGTTTTTTATCGCTGTTAATAATTTTACAAATCATGTTTTCTGCCAATAATTAAGTCTAGTACCGGTCCGCAAATAAACAAACACTCAACGTCCCAGAGCGCGCTTCACGCCAACCCCTCTAGCCAAGCGCTTTGTCGAAAAAATGAAGTTCGACGTGTATGCTACATTCTATTCTAGTACCGTAGTTTGAAGTTTAGATGTACAAATATTTATATCCAGTTATACTCAGCTTATGCATTTTTCATATTCAGGTGATAATTGTTGTAATGTATTTGTGTACTGACACTAGATGCAGTACATGGTATGTATAAAACTTCACAAATAAATGCTTTAATTCGGAAAAAGAAAGGTCAACTTACAGAGCATTCATAATGTATGTATACTTTTTCAAAAGGTGAGATAAGCATTTTCTAATTAGCACTCGTATTCTTTTCAAAAATATTCCATAAACAAGACATACGCGGTCAAATGGATGAAATCGAAGAAAAATCGAAGCAACTACGGATTTGCATGCTCTTCCAAGTTTTTTTTCCCTCCAAAGTGCTTGGCTACGGTGGTTGGCGTAAAGCGCTGGGACGTTGAGTGTTTGTTCATTTGCTACCGGTCCGGCCAGTCTATATGTAGTAAAATAATGCAAGCGTGATCTCGGACCGGCATGAGTCAGCTAAAAAAATATTAAAACGGGTTACACATAATGTAATTCTCCGATGCCGATACACTGTGCATTTTTATATTGATGCTGTCAAACTAGTATAACCACATTTATACTTATTCTCGTTAAAAACCTTTTCGTTGAAAATAGCTCATATTTTATCGTTTCTACCGAAATCTTCAGAACGGGCCGGCAGGCCCGAAATTTTTTTTTATTGGCCCGGCCCGTCTGGCCCGTTCAATTTTTTTGCAGGCCCGGCCCGTTTATGTTGTTTGTCGGCCAGGCCCGGCCCGTTGAAAAAACTATTCTACATCTGCCGGCCCGGCCCGGCCAGTTAGAAAATTCGAAACGATTCCGCCGGCTCGGACCGCGGGCCGGGCCGGGTACGGGCCACGGGCTAAGCCCGGGCCCATGCAGACCTCTACCAGGATGACAGCAGACCCCATCATGTAAGATGCCATAGAAAAAATTTAAAAGTTAAACATGTCTAAGATATTGACTAGCAGACAAACATTGATTAAATTTAGCTATTACTATTATAATCTAACAAGTATTTTAAAGAGTTCGAAATTAGAAATAAAAACAACTTTCAATTATAAAATCTATAAACAAGCTAACGCACATAGATACATTGATACATTTCTTAAAGAAAAAGGCGACAAAAAGCGATGCTAGACATTTAAAGCCATTTTACTCAACAAAAAGAACAGCCAAAAGGGTATATAGGGAAAAGGCAAATATTTTCTCTTCCTTTTTCGACAGTATTTTCTTGTTTACATCCACTTACTTCAACTTCTTCAAAACTTAAAAAAAAAAAAATCGATTTTTGAAAGCAAGCAGAGACTTAATAAAATGAAATCTGCCAACACCCCGTAGCTTGTCACGTTCTTCGCATTCAGCGATTCACAAAAGTGCTGAAGTAGCCCCTTCTATTAACTGGAGTCCCTCACTCCCATATGTTTATGCTGGAATAAATAAAGTCTATACATCGAAATCTCATTGTCAACACGTAAAGGAGATTAGAAAGAAAGAAAAATGTCTTTGGAGAAAGTCTCGAATTTCGCTTATGAAACATTAAATTTGATACGAAATAATAAAAAAAAAAAAAGATATATTGTAAGTATACACAGAAACGAAACTCTTCTTTCGCTTTTTAAAGTTTGTGCTTTGCTTTAAAATGTTTACACGTAAGATACTTACAATTAAAACGAATTTTTCTGAAGAGCTATTTTAATATACTATCTGGATTATAAGGGGAAGACTGATATAAGTCACATTTTTCTTGAATGCTCAAAAACAAAGATTTTCTCGATACCCTTATAATGATTTCCTATGGGGTAAAATAAATTTGAGTTCTATTTACAGGAAAACGCCTTTATACCGGTATTACAATGTACACTGTAAAGAAAAAAAATTGTAATTTTACAAATGTAGAGTTGTAGAAATTTTTAGGTTTACTAAAATGTTATCAGGAGACTATACAAAACTGGTCGCTAGTGATCACAGATGCACATATGCACATACTCATCATGGATATGCATAGTATAAATATGAAAATGAAACATATGTAAATTATTAATAAAATGCATTGCAATTCCAAAATAAAATTAAAAAATATATTTAAGTATTTTGAATGTATAGTAATGTTCTATTACGGAATTCCGGATACTATTTGATTATCACGCCAATCCATTTCCACAAATTATATAAATCGCCAAAATTACTCGTAAATTATACAAATTGGTATAATTATGATACTTAAATTACCAATCGAGTTATCAACGATTTCGATAACGTGATCACATGTTTTTTCTCCCTTAGTTTATTAGTTTTCCTGCTTTTGTCGAGAAATGCGGACAAAAACGCCGACTTTGACGGCTTGTCCTAAAACATTTATTGCGTTTGAAAAAAAAAAAAAAAAAAAAAAAAAAAATACAGAAAATTGAGTGCGATTAGATAATTTCTGAATAACAACACCTCCTAGTTTCATGCATTTCCGAATAAAATAAATTAAAACTTATATCACAAAGCTATTTGATTTAAGAACAGCCTTAAGAACTTTATATTCGTTGAAAATAAACCATATGTACGGATAATTTTTAATTATTAGCCATACACTGAAGCGAGGAATTTCTAATAAATAAATTTAGAAGTGACATAATTTAATATAAAAAATAATTTCCTTATTTAAAAAATGTGGATATTTCAGAAATGTAAACTTTTCAATTGCTGTAACTGAGAAGAAGGCTTTTATTCAATAACTAGTTTTTTCCCGCTTTTTGAGATTTTTTTTTTTTTTTTTTTTTTTTTTTTTTGCCTATCTATTAAGTGCCTTTTCTCGTTTTACACCTCACTTTTTCCTCTAATGCAAATAAATTTCATTAATGCTCTTTTAAAAAATCATTAAAGTTAAGCGAAAAAAAAATAGAATTGGCTAAAGAGCATATTAAAAAACAGAAAAAAATGAACTCGCAAAAATTAAAGCTCTCCTTAAATAAAAAGCAATAAAATATTAAAATGATGAATTAAGTAATGAGGTATGCTATAAAACCTGGGTGGAATGTACAAAAAAGTAATAATAAATGAAATAATAATAATGAAGAAGAAGGAGAAAAAGATTAACAGTATATATAAAAAAGGAAATATCATAAAAAATGAAAAAAAAGATCATTTTTTTAAATTATAAAATATTTTCAATTTATTAGTTGAGAAAAATGAGTCTCAAGTAGGCTGTTTTGTACGGTACATAAATTTAAGTACTTTACCAATAAGCTAGAAACTTACACATGCATTGTACCTGATTTCCTTTAAAAAAATATTAACAGGTACTATAAAAAATAACAATAGTAGCTCAAGGTTATTCACCAATCAAAACACAGTGCTTTGTGTTACAATAGCAAGCTGATTTTTATCCACCCCTCTATAAAAAATTCTTCATTTTTTATTTTTATGTTTTTAAAAAATGAACAGTTTTTAAATCATATCCATCTATAAAACAAATTCAAAAATATTTCATAATGTGTCGAAAAAACTGATGTTTTGATTTAATTTTTTTGAGATATGTTAAATATGGTGCATGCTTAAATTTAAATTAGTTTTGTGGGGAATCAGAATTCGAAATGCTTTCGTAACAGATGAACGAAAATTATCACATAAGCGTACAATTTGGTTGTAATTATTCTTACATACTGGAACACGTTAAGTGTATTTTTCAAATAAAAATTTCCCAGTTAAGTGCAAGTAATATTCAAACACAGAAAGTTTATACAGCACAATATGATCTTTCAGGGTTTTATTTATTTTTTTTTTAAAGTAAATTTTTGAAAGTATTAGCATTTTTAAAAGGCCGATATACATTTATAGTAAGGCAAAATTAATGTCACAATCGCATATATGCGAAAATCTTTTCCATATACATAATAACAAAGACTTAATATAAACTCAGAAGAGTACACACGGAAAAAGAAAAATGTTTAAACTTTCAGACATTAGGATTACTTAAACTTTCAGACGTAATATCTAGTTTTATCCCGAAGAAAAACTAGGATTTTTATTACCTTGTAGATGTAAAATAAACAATCAATGTCGAAAGAGAAAAAAAAAGTTTCTCGGCAGGAGACGAGAATATAAGAGTGTGACCATAAATTTAAGTAGATTTAAGGAAAAATTTAACGAACCTTGTTTCAACATAGTGAAATGTTTGTTTAGCGAGTTACAAATAACTCGTTTGTTTTTAAAAGAGAGAGAGAAAAACATTTTGGACAATGTTGATGAAATAGACGGATTAGAGAAAAGTAAAGTTACATATGCATGCTTTTTTTTTTCATTTCTTTTTTCTGAAAGCTTTTAATTAAAAAAAAGTTTTTAATGGAACGTAGTTACAAAAAACATAAAACGAAGTATATATTTTAAATTATTAAGAGTTGCCGCGGAGATGAAATTAAAAATTGTAAATAAAGAAATAAAATGTAATTTCTAAAAAAGTAGTTATAAGTCTTAATTCTCACTAAAAAAATTATTTACTGCATGAGTACATAATTTCTAAATTCATATAAATTATTTTTTTTTATAAAAAAAATAATGCAAAATAAACTGCAGTTAAATGCAACTAAGAATGTTTTTTAAACATTATGTTAAAAGTTAATTTTTAGAATTACTAAATTTAAAAAAATGCGCATATATTTAATAACCTGGGAAACTCGGCTATGATCTTTCAGTTTTTTTTCCCTTTTAAGTCATTTCTCGAAAAATATTGGCGTTTTTAAAAGGTTGATAGATATACATTTATTTAATAGAAAATGCAAAATATAAGTCACAATCGCATATATGCACAAAACTTTTTTCATATACACAACAAAGACGTACACAAACTCAGTAGAGTACACATGGAAAAAGAAAAATGTATAAACTTTCAGACATTAGGATTATTTAAATTTTCAGATGTAATATCTAGTTTTAGCCCGAAGAAAAACTAGGATTTTTATTACCGTGTAGATGTAAAATAAACAAGAAATGTCGAAAGAGAAAAAAATGATTTTGAGCAGGAAACGAGAATGGAAGACTGTGGCCATAAATTTGTGTGGATTTAAAAAAAATTTAACAAACCTTGTTTCAACATCGTGATATGTTTGTTTAGCGAGCTACAAATAACTTGTTTGTTATTAAAAGAGAAAGAGAAAAAAAAGTTTATTTGGGCAATGTTGATCGAATAGACGGATTAGAGAAAAGTAAAGTTACATATGCATGTTTTTTTTCTTTCTTTTTTCTGAAAGCCTTCAACTTAAAAAAAAAAAATTTAATGGAAAGTAGTTACAAAAAGCATAAAATGAATTTTTTAAATTATTAAGAGTTGCTCCTGAGATGAATAACAATTAAAAAAGTTAAATAAAGGAATAAACTTTAATTTCTAAAAAAGTAGCTGAAAATCTTGATTCTTATTAAAATTCATTTATTTCTTGGATAATTTCATAAATTCTTAATTCATATAAATTAGTTTTTTTGTATAAAAAAATAATTCAAAACAAGCTAAAATTAAATGCAACAAAAAAATTTTTTTTTTTTTTTTAAATATTATGCTAAAAGTAGCTTTATGTTAAAAGTAGTTTTTAGAATTACTAAATTTAAAAAAAGCGACTATAACTAAAAAGAATATAATATTTTAAAATCTAAAATTAATATCAGTTAATAAAATGTCGTAATAAGAATATTTACAAAGTTTGTAATTTCGTAATATGTAAATAAATAATAAAAAAAGTCATTTAAAAATCTGAAAAAAAAGGGGGGAGGGAGAACTTTATATATATTTAGTAACCTGGGAAGCTCGGCTATGATCTTACAGTTTTTTCCTTTTAAGTCATTTCTCGGAAAATATTGGCGTTTTTAAAAGGTTGATATACATTTATTTAATGGAAAATGCAAAATAAAAGTCACAGTCGGATATATGCACAAAACGTTTTTCATATCACATGGAAAAAGCGAAATGTTTAAATTTTGAGACATTAGGATTATTTAAACTTTCAGACATAATATGTAGTTTTATCACGAAGGAAAACTAGGATTTTATTACCTTGTAAATGAAAAATATACAAAAAAAAAAAAAAAAAAAAAAAAAAAAAAAATCGAAAGAGGGAAAAAAAAAATGTTTCTCGGCATTAGACGAGAATGGAAGACTGTGGTCATAAATTTGTGTATATGTAAGGAAAAATCTAACGAACCTTGTTTCAACATGGTGATATGTTTGTTCAGCGAGTTACAAATAACGCATTTGTTTTCAAAAGAAAAAAGAAAAAAGTTTATTTGGACAATGTTGATGGAATAGACAGATTAGAGAAAAGTAAAGTTACATATGCATGCTTTTTTTCATTTAATTTCTTCTGAAAGCTTTCAATTAAAAAAAAAAAGTCTTTAATGGAATGTAGTTACAAAAAGCATAAAACGAAGTATATCATTTAAATTATTAAAAGTTGCCACTGAGATGGAATTAAAAAAAAGTAAATAAAGAAATAAAATGTAATTTTTAAAAAGGTTGTTGTAAGTCTTAATTCTCATTAAAAAGTAACTTATTTCCTGCATAATTTCACAAAGATTAAATGCATATAAATTATTATTTTTTTTAATTGCAAAACAAACTAAAGTTAAGTGCAATAAAGAATGTTTTTTAAATAATATGTTAAAGAGATCTTTTAAATAAATTTTCGGAAAATATTGACATTTTTAAAAGGTTGATATACATTTATTTAATAGAAAATGCAAAATAATGTCTCAGTCGCATATATGCACAAAACATTTTGCATATACATAACAAAGACATACATAAACTCAGCAGAGTACACATGGAAAAAGCAAAATGTTTAAACTTTCCGACTTTAGGATTATTTAAACTTTCAGGCATAATATATAGTTTTAGCCCGAAGAAAAACTAGGATTTTTATTACCTTGTAGATGTAAAATAAACAGCTAAAGTCGAAAGAGAAAAAAAAAAAATTTTTCTCGGCAGGAGACGAGAATGGAGGTCTATGGCCATAAATTTGCTTAGATTTAAGGAAAAAATTAACTAACCTTGCTTCAACATGGTGATATGTTTGTTTAGCAAGTTACAAATAACTCGTTTGTTTTTAAAAGAGAGAGAGAAAAAAAGTTTATTTGGGCAATGTTGATGGAATAGAGGGATTAGAGAAAAATAAAATTACACATGCATGCTTTTTTTTTCATTTTTTTTTCTCGAAAGCCCTCAACTTAAAAAGAAATAATGGAATGTCGTTACAAAAAGCATAAAACGAAGTATAGATTTTTAAAAATTATTCAGAGTTGTCTTTGAGAAAATATAAATAAAGAAATAAAACCTATTTCTAAAAAAGTAGTTGTTAGTTTTTATTCTCATTAAAACATCATTTAAATGAAATACAAGATTTTGAAAAATGTAACAGTGTGGAAAATATGATGACAAACATTAATTTTGACTAAAAACTCATTTATTTTCTGCATATCTTTATAAATTATAAATTCGTATAAATTAAAACTTTTTAAAAATAAATAAATAATTGTGAATACAAAACAAGCAAAAGTTAAAAGCATAAAAGGTTAAAACCAAAAATTTTTTTAAATGAAACGTCGTTACAAAAAAGCAAAAAACGAAGTATATATTTTTTAAATTATTAAGAGTTGCCTCTGACATGGGATTTAAAAAATAATAATAATGTAAATAAAGAAATAAAATGTAATTTTATAAAGTAGTTGTAAGTTTTATTTCTTATTAAAAAGTTATTTATTTTTTGCATAATTTCACAAATTCTAATTTCCTATAAATTAAAGCTCTTCTTCTTTTTCTCTTTCTTTCTTTCTCTTTTATAATAAATAAATAATTGAGACTACAAAACAAAATAAAGCTAAAAACAACAAAGAATGTTTTTTAAATATTAGGTTAAAAGTTAGGAATTACTAAATTTAAAAAAAATAATGCAAATGTAACTAATAAAAAATAAAATAATAGTTTTAAATCTTAAATGAATATCAATTAATGAAATGTTGCAATTAGAATATAGTCAAAGTTTGTAACTTCGTTGGATGTAAATAAATAAATAAATCATCAAAAGGATTCAAATCAAAATCTTCAAATTCAGAGTAAAAAAAAAAAGGATTTTTTTCTTTTGTTTTTCCAAACGATTTCATGAATATTTTAGTACCAAAAACTACCAAACACCTAATTTGCGACACATAGAGTGGGAAAAAAGAGCGAAGAACTATGCAAAAAACTATTCCGAGCACAAAAAATCAATATTTTTTAATACTGAAATTTCCTTAAACAAGCTGTTTCTTAGCTGTATCGTACGTATAGTCACAAAGCATTTTCTTCTTTGTGTTTGTAGTTTATTTTTAACATGTCGGGCTTTAAAGGATGCTCTAAATTTAGCATATTTTATGTCTCACTTCTACTTCAATCATAAAAGCTCATTGTCAAAGCAATTTTCTATTATAATCAAACTTATTTCAAAAGCTTTTACCGCCAGCATAACATTTTTCTTCAACCCGTGAAGTATCATATCTATCTTATTTTAATCTGATATATATATTTTTTGTCACTACCTAAAAAATTATATGCATTAAAAAAAAAAAAAAAAAAAAAAAAAAAAAAAAATCAACAATGGCTGTTTTGGAAAATGGAAGACAAACAAATGAATCTGGTTGCCATAACAACGGTTTGCATCTATTTATGTCATTGCGTCATTGTCGGGTTCTCCGACTGTTTATCTAAGTATGTTGTTCATGTAGACATTATAAACTGGAACTTCGATTATGTTTTTATGCATAAATAGTTTCTATAAAGTGTGAACATATTTCAAAAATTACAACACTATAATATTTGCGAAAGCTGTTTATTGAAAGTTTGAAATACATTGCAATGATATTAATTACTTGTTTTCTTAGTTTTTAGTTCACAGGCTATCAAAGTTTGAGAACATGTGCCCGCCGGTTCTGTATATATGTATGTACATAACGCAATAACTCTTGATTGAAATATCCGATTTGCTTAAAACTTTTCTTTAGGTTTTTTTTTTTTAGGTTTCTTTGGGTTCTTTAGGTCACTTCCTCATTAGTTTTGGAAGGTTCATTGGTTAAGTATAAAAGGGGGTAACGAGGGGGTTTCTAATACCTCCTTTAATTTAGATAATCGGTTACTTCTTGCAGAATTATTCGATTTGCTTCAAATTATTATACCGGTTTGTTCTTATAATGAGCTTCCCTGATTGGATTTCAAGATTCATTCAAAGAAATTGCGATGATATTAATTTCTTGTTTCCTTAATTTTTAGTTCACAGGCTATCAAAGTTTGAGAGCATGTGCCCGCCAGTTCTGTATATATGTATGTAAATAACGCAATAACTCTTGATTGAAATATCTGATTTGCTTCAGACTTTTCTTTAGGTTTCTTTGGGTTCTTTAAGTCACTTTCTCATTTGTTTTGAAAGGTTCATTCGCTAAGTATAAAAGGGGGTAACAGGGTGGGGTGTTCTAATACTTCTTTTAATTCAGATAACCGGTTATTTCTTGCAGAATGATTTGATTTGCTTCAAATTTTTATACCGGTTTGTTCTCATAATGAATTTCCCTGATTGGATTTGAAGATTCGTTGGTTAAATATAAAGATGAGAAAATTAGATTGTTAATTGTATGGTATATAATGGTATGTATGATATGGTATAAATCGGAATTGTATGGTATAAATATTTATCAAAACCATTACAAAAATAAATTTTAAATCTGGTAGATTTTATATTATAACAAAAGAAAAAAAAAGATATGCAGTAAGTATAAAGATACTAAAATAAATAAATAAAGAGAGAAATACATCATTAGATTAATTTTAAACACGATTATTCAATCGGTACATTAATTATAACAGGTGTAAATTTTCCATTTTTCATTTTTGGGTGAAAAAAATCCGGGCCAAGATTCGAACCAGGGATGTATTGGCTGAAGCCGCCAATGCTCTTCCAACTGAGCCATCCCGGACACGAACACTGGAGGACTGTTTCACCCAATTTACCTCAACTATGACGATATGGAACTGCAGAAAATCGCTGCATACGAAATTACATTAGATTAATTTTAAACACGATTATTCAATTGGTAAATTAATTATAACAGATGTAAATTTTCCATTTTTAATTTTTGGGAGAAAAAAGTCCGGGCCAGGATTCTAACCAGGGATGTATTGGCTGAAGCCGCCAATGCTCTTCCAACTGAGCCATCCCGGACACGAACACTGGAGGACTGTTTCACCCAATTAAGCTCAACTATGACAATATGGAACTGCAGAAAATCGCTGCATACGAAATTACATTAGATTAATTTTAAACACGATTATTCATTCGGTAAATTAATTATAACAGATGTAAATTTTCCATTTTTCATTTTTGGGTGAAAAAAGTCCGGGCCAGGATTCGAACCGTGTGATCGTTGAGGTTAATTGGGTGAAATAGTCCTCCAACGTTCGTGTCCGGGATGGCTCAGTTGGAAGAGCATTGGCGGCTTCAGCCAATACATCGCTGGTTCGAATCCTGGACCGGACTTTTTTCACCCAAAAATGAAAATGGAAAATTTACATCTGTTATAATTAATTTACCAATTGAATAATCGTGTTTAAAATTAATCTAATGTAATTTCGTATGCAAGGATTTTCTGCAGTTCCATATATTGACCTTCGATTTATTCTCTTGAGCAGATCCAGAGTATCAAACCAGATAATGTGATCGTTGAGGTTAATTGGGTGAAATAGTCCTCCAGCGTTCGTGTCCGGGATGGCTCAGTTGGAAGAGCATTGGTGGCTTCAGCCAATACACCCCTGGTTCGAATACTAGCCCGGACTTTTTTCACCCAAAAATGAAAAATGGAAAATTTACATCTGTTAGAGAAATACATCAATTCATGAGCGGCGCAGCGCAGCAATAAAATAATGTATTTAAAAATTACAAAATTATGAGTATGCCAAAATGGGCTCAAAGTGAAAAAAATCCAAAAATAGCTGCAATACATCAAATTATCTTACGATAAACAATAATTATCAATATTATATATGTGGGTGTGTGTTAAAATCTCCAGTTTAATAACCATTTAAATAATTTTAACTGACGCATTTTCAAAATTTAATCATATTTTGGAATTATTCTTAATGCTTTAAAACATTTTAGTTCAAGAATGTGTTATCGATTTAAAAACATTATTCAAGAAACTGCCATCAGCAATAATACATCTGAATGGTTATGTTTATTCAATTTAAAAATTAAATAAAAAAAAAGTTATTTATTAAATCTGCGCTATTTATGTAACTGTTATAAAGAAAACAAGTTACGCCTTTTCTCAGTCGTTAAAGAAAACATATTATTGTATTAAAGCTAACGATTTCATTAAATTAAAAAATAAATTAAAGTATTTAAATGTTATTGTCTTTGACAATATCAAGTGCCTTATCCTTATTTCTTTTGATATTTTGAAGAGCTATCGAAATAATGTTTATATCGCTGTTTATTTAAATTTTCTAACAGTTAATGGCGCTTTTTCTTTAAGCGTCTCTTTAAGTGGTATTCATTTTCTGCAATGTAGTAAAAATAATTAAAATAAATTACTATTTGTTATCCAGATATAAGACATTATTTGCGTAATCTGTTAATGTAAAAAAAGGGACAGTAATTTGTTTCATTTCTTAGCCATTTTATTTGCTTTTAATAGGGAGAAAGGGACTACATTTAATGTTGAATTATTAATAATTCTAATTTTTAAGGAAAAGACAAAAATTATTTGAACAATTCTATTTATGAAATCATTAAATGTTTAGGCTTTATTTACTTATTTTTTTTAATTATTGTATTATATTATTTTAAGTTTATTTTCCATTGAAAAATCATGTATTTTATGCCGAAAGTAATATATTTTAACCGAAAAAAATGGAAAAGGTTATTCTAATGTATCTATTATTCTTAAAATTTATGCAATTATTATTTTTCAGAGAGTCATTTTCTTTATGCTGATAAATATTTCCTGTTATTTAATATAAAGAAGTGTCTATTCAATTATTTAATAACAAAAAAGGTTATTTAAAAATATCATTTTGCAGTTGTTTTAAACTTCATCATTATTATATTTGATATTTTAAAAATTGGTTTAATGAATGTTTAATTGTCGATTAGAAAAGAAAAAAAATGCATATGTTTCAATGTTTATTATTTTAAATAAAACTTTTTTACTAATTAATTTAAACTATTTTAAAGGGGTGATCTTATGAATTCTTAGAAACTAAGGGTAAACATTATTATCTTTTAAAGAAAACAATGTAAAAATTTTCAGCAAAAGAAAATGCCGTATTTTATATTAGATAATTACTTATTTAATGACCAAGAAAAAATTACTAAAAGTTGTTAAAATATTGGACATTTTGAGGTCATTGTATGTTTTGTATAATTTGATTTTATTCATTTGAATGTGATTAATTTATTTTGATATTAAAAATTTCACTTTTTTAAAAATAAATGGATAATTGTGTCCCATAGCGTTTTACACCAGTTTTTAAAGATTTTATTGAAAAAAGGTGTGTTATCATGCATCGGCCATTGAGTTAAAGTAATAAAATTAAAATATTTAAAAATTGTTCAATTCGGAAAGATCAAGTTTTTTTTCTTTTCTTTTTTTTAAATCTTTTTTTTTTTTTTTTTTTAATAAAATATGTAAAATTTGAAATACTGACTATTGAAGCGATTTCAAATCGACCCGTGTTTTCCACTTTGCTTCATGTATTGTCATTTTTCAAAGAATTAAAAGTTTTACTTGTTTTAAAACTACTTATTTATTGTGTTGTATAGTTTATTTTGCTTTTTCAAAATATACTACATTAATTAATTATTTATTTAACATATCATTGAAAACTAAAATCAATATTATTCCTGCTCTTTTTATGGAAGCCTTTCTTTTCAGCATTATTTTATATAAAAAGTTCTTTTATTCAAAGTTATAATTTATACAATTTTTAATTAACATTTATTTTTTATTGCGAATAATTTGTGAATACAATGTTATATTACGATTTATTTTAACTATTATTAAAATAAAAACTACATGTATTCTAATGTAACTGTGTTTCAAATCGCTATAGTTTTTATTGTTAAGAAATAATTAATTTTCCTTCTATTTATTTTTCTCTTTTATGTCGTGTCGTGTTTTAATCAATTTTAACTATTCAAAAAATAAAAATCAAATCAAATCATTTCAGTGTCATACATTTAAAGTTATTGCATTTTTTTTTCGGTAAAATTATTCTCGTTGAAAATTAATGTAATAAAATTTGTATAGAAATTGTATTGAATTGGATTTTTAAATTACTGATAAAAATATGGCAAACAATTTCTATTAGTAATTTATTCTTAAGCGGTATTGAAACAGTAAACAATTTTATTTCTATTTCACAGAAAATTTTAATAATTTTAGTTAAATCGAAATAAACTGGACTACGTTAAATGAAGAAATATATATGTTTTCTTATTTCAGTACTTCTAAGCACCCAAAGGTATGGTGGGGAAGGTTCATATTCCCCATGGAAATATGAAATACCGGGAGCATGAAATCGCTATGGTAAATTTACGAGTAAACCTCTAAAATTATTTTTTCAAGAGTTTTCCACCAAGGTATGACTTGGAAGACCGATTGCGTTTAAATATGCGAATTGAGTTTAAACTGATTCTGCAATTTCAGCCGTGAACTCGATCAGGTAATTGTCTGTGCTGCCGCCTCCCAGTCTATTGCTTTTGCCAAAAAATACAAAACGTCTTTCTATCACATAGTTTCTGAATAACGGTACTCTAGTTAACTTATGATAAATCCGATACTTATAATTATACAGCACACTTTTAAAAATATGTTTTATAACCTCTCCCCCCCCCAAAAAAAAGGAAAGAAAATAAAAAAATATCACAAAAATATTGCAAAATCTTATAAGAAGATACATTTTAAAATTTACTTACATTTTTTTTTTTTTTTTTTTTAAGTAATTATTTCAAATTTTGCCAGGAGAATCGAACAATTTTTTGATAGAATCATTTTTGTTCATTGAGTCCTTTACTATTATGCCAAAATGTACCTTAAAATGCTTAAATTAAAAAAAAAAAATTTCAATGTATACCGAGTCCTCTTAGACCGAAGAACAACCCTATTAAAAACATAAAGACTTAGGAGGTATAAATATACAGACTAACAAAAATGAATGTTTTTTTAAGTTGCGAAAAATGCAGTCTGCCTGGCGGTTTTTTAAAATATAAAAGTAAACATTTTTAGACTATAGCTGTCTGGTGGAATATCAATAGAAAAAAAACAGCTATTTTTCACGCAATCGAACGAGAAGATAAAAAGGGTTTTGCAAATATTTTATTTTCTTGCGTTACATTGTTAAGTTTTCACTGACAACAAAAATACACCATGAATTATATGCGGCCATCCACAAACACGTTTTAAACAGTTATCACAGCAGAAACCGATAAAACAACAGTTCAACAAGTTGTAGAAATTTACGGCCCACGTCAGTTTTACCACATGTTGTAGCATTATTTTCATTCATTTATACATTTATTTATTTTTATACCATGTTTTCTTTTTTTATTTTCTTTCTGTTTTTCTGGTGAGTGCTCGTAAAAATTCACCTTAAGTATATAACTGACAATAAAAAATCTTACAAGTGAAGACACCGTGTGTAAATAAAGTATCTTTATAGGGGAAAAAAGAACGTAACCTGGCATCTGAGTTTTGCCAGCTCCAGGCAAACAAATATACACACGGATTAAAAAAAGATAAATAAAATGGGGGGGGGGATTCCAGAGAACTAAAGACTGGAAAAACATTAACTTGCAACCGGGATGAGTTAAATATCTTTAATAATTCTGTTTTTTCCTCTTCAAAGTTAAGAGAAAATGTATGAAGATGTAAAGTCAACAGGAAAAAATTTATTTAAAAATGCATTATCATAATTTTAAAATAAAGTTTTTTCTCTTTTAACAGAGAATGTGGGCTTAGATTTAAAAAAAAAATTAAATTTCAATTGTTTGAATGTAAAATTTTTACTTTCTGCTATCTTTACAAGAAGAAACTATTGGATTCGTGAAATTTTTCGAATTCCAATTTACGGCGGATTTACGCGTTTTAGATGTCAGAGATTAAGAAAAACAAGTTTTTAAAAAATGTCTACCTGTGAGACAAATTTTGTGGTCGCTTTATCTCAAGAATGAAGTTTAATAAAAGCACAAAATTCAATAAAAATTTATATTCAGTTAGTCTCTGATATAAATTGTTGCTGATTACCTTTTGGTAAAAGTCGCACAACAGGTGGCGCTGTTATGCTGAATTTTGCAGGATTCACATGATTTCAGTGACGGTCATACCTCAAGAACTAATATGCGGAATTTCATTTATTTAAAATACTCATGATCAGAACAGATTGCCGTTTATTTTTGGCACTGTGATAGCGAATTTTGAAAGATTAACATGCATGGGATAGGAGAAAAGTTTGAGATTTCTACGTACAACTACTTTTTGTTATATTAGTGATTAAAAAACAACATATTTTTTTAAATCATATTTTTGGACAATGAGCTTAAAAGAATTTGTTAAAATAAACCAACGACATTTGCCTTCGAAGAATTTGTAATTTGAACGTGTATAAACTGATATAAAATAATAATTAGGGAAAAGCTTTTCTATAAATTATGTTTTTAATATTGATTATTTGAGTAAACTTGAACACTCAAAACGAAAAATCAAAGAGTAAGAGTAATACACTTTTTAAAAAATAAGTACATCTTGTTTAATGCGTTAAACATATAAAATATCTGTCGTAAAGCAAAGCTTCCCTTCCCCCCTACCTTTTTTTTTAACCTACGAAATTATCTTTAATCTAACTTTACAACAATTAAAACCACTCCCATTTTTTTCATTGGCCATGTCATAATTAATTACATAAGTAATTTACATTATTAATTTAACCACTTTACATAATTAATTAAACGATAAATGCTAGAAACATCGTAACTCAAAATATTCGAATTAACAAACGAAAAAAGTTCAAATATACTAATTACATAAGATTTTAACAATGTTATGACAACGATGCTGAAATGAATAAATATATGAGTTCGAATAAACATCAATGTTACGGGATTATCTTAATCGAGAATCGACAGTATAAGAATATATTCAAATCTCCCAAACTCATAACTTACTCCAAACAAAATATTTTCCATCAGTTAAAACCACTGTCTTTTCTATTTTTTTTTCATTGACTGAAACATGTCAGTGATATTATTGCTAGCAATAACCAAGCGACACTAAATAAAACTACTTAACCATGATTTCCCATGCATAAATGAAAATTAATGATAAATATTAATTACAATAAAAAATATTTTTCTGTCTGAAGAAAAGACAAAATTTTACTTTACATAATTAATTAAACAGTATATGCAGAAAATATTGTAAATCAAAATATTCGAATTAATAAATGGAAAAGATTCAAATTATACAAGATTTTACACAAGATTTACAATTATACAAGATGTCACAAGAGTTGTGACAACGGATGCTGAAATTAATATCTGAGTTCGAATTAACACCAATATTTCGAATTATCTTAATCGAGAATCAACTGTATAAGAATACATTCAAATCTCCCAAAACTCATAACTTACTCCAAACAAAATATTTTCCGACTATTAATAATCACTGATACCCGGAGAGCAGAGTATTAATTGAATATACATACGTATCAATCTAAGCTTACGAATCAATCTTCTTCCCATCTTTCACCGATCAGTTTCCGAGCCAGAGGTACAAATTAATAACCAATAGTTACGCAAAGCATCATCTTTAGCTTATTTATATCTGGACTTGACATGTTTCGGATAAGCAGGCCATGAGAATGCAATTAATGGCCGCAGACTAACTATAGATCTATGTATATCTCCGTTTCCGCAAAATTATGGATCATTTATTAAATACATAGAATACGTGACGCGGTGGAAATGTAGAAACATAGTAAATGCACACGAAATGGAGGTTTTTAATTCGATCGGTGCTTATTTTCTGACTCATTTTTAAGTTCATTTTTGCTCTTAAACGCAATCAGATGGCAGGTTCTTTTATTCAGAAAGTGTATGATGTGCAATGTTAGTCGATTTTTTTTTTTTTGACAAAGACGGAATATAGTTAAAAAAATGCTTTCAAAGTTGGCATTTTGAACCAAATTTCCCGAATTGAGAGCGTTGGAAATGAAACAAAAAATGAGGTTAATGAAGTAAAAAAAGAAATAATACTGAGAAAATAATTGTTTATGTATCAAATTCTCATTAATGGATTGAAAACATAAAATAAACGACCTCTTATACACTTCTTCAAAAAAAAAAAAAAAAAAAAAAAATCACGGCATCAAGTTTTATATTTTTACTTTTAAATATGAGTCTGAAAATGTTATCAGAAAAATTCAAACTGTTAAGGGTGATTATTATTTATTTTTATCTTTTTGACTGCACCTTTAATGAATAATCATGTGAAATTTCGAACATAGAAGTTGATATTTTGATCGTTTACTTTAAAAAATGAGTCTGAACACGTATAAGAAAAATTCGAACTGTTGAGATTTTTTTTAATACACCTTTAATGCTTATTCATGTGAAATTTTGCACATGAAATTTGCTATTTGGATTTCTTACTTTTAAAAAAACACAGGACTGGTTAAAATTGGCATTCCCCCCGCCACATTTTTTTTTTTCAGCCAATAAAATCCAAAATTACAAAACTTTTCATATATTTTGGGCATGGATGTGTTCAGTAGCATGACTCTTATAAGTGACAGCGTGAAGTAATTGTTACTTACCCATCATACATAGTATAGGGTAAATCTTGCAATCGTTTTGAAAATCGAAAAAAAAAAAAAAAATTGCCGGATTTACACGTTTCAGATAGTGGAGATTCCGAAAAACATACTTTTAGAAAAAAAAAAATTTGCCGTCCGTATGTCTGTCTGTCTGTCTGTCTGTCTGTCTGTCTGTAAACGCTTATCTCCCGAACAAATTGAGATAGAGACTTGAAATTTTGTATGTACTTAGTATGTAAGGATGGGACGAAGCCTATTTTATATCAGTAACCTCGATTATCCGGAACTATTTTTTTCGGACTCTCGAAAAATTCGTTCTGATGAAAGGTGCATAAAAATGTTCGAATTTTTAAGCTATTGCATAGCTTTTATCGCGGGCTTTGAGCGCGGTGACCGAATCCAAAAATTCCGTAACGCGAAAAATCCTAACACATCCGTAACGAAAAAAACCTAACACTCGGCTAAAGTCGTTTCCGTTCGGAAAACTTCGGGACGGTATCCTTCGGTAGACTTCGGCGGACATTGACGTGGTATTTTTCAGATATTAGGATATCAAGTCTCAAACTTATGTTTCTTATGATCTAATTTTCAGAGCACGGCCAAATTTTGTTTGGTAATTTATTATGAGACAGTGTTTATTTTGGTGGTCTTATTTATTGTGGTGACAGGAGACCCCCCACAGTGAGAGTCGAAAAATTTAAAATGGTTATAACTCGCTATCTAATTTTCGTAGCGCGGCCAAATTTTGTTTGGTAATTTAATATGAGACTGTTAATTTTTGGTGACAGAAAACCCCCCACGGTGAGGGTCGAAAAATTTAAAATGCTTAATACTCGCAATCTAATTTTTTAGCGCGGCCAAATTTTGTTTGGTAATTTATTATGAGGCAGTGTTAATTTTTGGGGACATTAGAACCCCAACGGTGAGGGTCGAAAAATTTAAAATGCTTATAACTCACGATCTAATTTTCGTAGCGCGGCCAAATTTTGTTTGGTAATTTAATATGAGACTGTTAATTTTTGGTGACATTAGATCCCCCCCCCCGCCACGGTGAGGGTCGAACATTTTAAAATGCTTATAACTCGCTATCTAATTTCCGTAGCATGGCCAAATTTTGTTTGGTAATTTATTATGAGACAGTATTAATTTTTGGGGACATTAGGACCCCAAAGGTGAGGGTCGAAAAATTTAAAATGCTTATAACTCACGATCTAATTTTCGTAGCGCGGCCAAATTTTGTTTGGTAATTTAATATGAGACTGTTGATTTTTGGTGACAGGAGACCCCCCCCCCCCCCCCACGGTGACGGAAGAAAAATTTAAAAGGCTCGCGATTTAATTTTCGTAGCGCGGCCAAATTTTGTTTGGTAATTTATTATGACACAGTGTTAATTTTTGGGGACATTAGACCCCCCCACGGTGAGGGTCGAAAAATTTAAAATGCTTATAACTCACGATCTAATTTTCGTAGCGCGGGCAAATTTTGTTTGGTAATTCATTATGAGACAGTGTTAATTTTTGGTGACAGGAGACCCCCCACCGGGAGGGTCGAAAAATTTAAAATGCTTATAACTCGCGATCTAATTTTCGTAGCGCGGCCAAATTTTGTTTGGTAATTTATTATGAGTCAGGGTTAATTTTTGGTGACAGGAGACCCCCCACGGTGAGGGTCGAAAAATTAAAAAGGCTTATAACTCGCGATCTAATTTTCGTAGCGCGGCCAAATTTTGTTTGGTAATTTATTATGAGGCAGCGTTCATTTTGGGGACATTAGACCCCCACCCCCACGGTGAGGGTCGAACATTTTAAAATGCTTATAACTCGCTATCTAATTTCCGTAGCATGGCCAAATTTTGTTTGGTAATTTATTATGAGACAGTTGTTAGGAATTGATAAATTAAGTTATCCCAGTTTATTCACAGAAAATCGTTTGCATATTTGCAATTGTGATATTTAATTTATTTATAAGACGCGACTCGTTGCTATGGAAGCGAAGCTGTTTTTTCGTCTGCTTTGCTTTTATATTTTTTATCTTACGAGAGGAGTTAAAAGTTTAGATAAAAAAGTTGGCATCAATTTTTGATGGAATGTAAAAGAATTTTTTTAGAGAGAATGTTTATATTTTTTTGTTTGTCGTGCGTGTCTTGAGTTTTATTGAAGAATTATGTTAATTTTATGAAAAGGCACGTAGAAATGCATAAAGGATCATCTTTCCAGTTTTTAGTATGATGATCAAAAATTATCAAGGTAAAAGCATTTATATTTTGTACATATTATACATTTTGTACATAGTATGTAAATAATTTGAATTCAATATTTCTTTATTCTATAATTCTAAGTATGTAATAAAATTTTTAAAAAGAAAATTCAAGAATATTTAGAAGATTTTTGAACCCAAATAAGTTTTGATTGTTTACAGAACAAATCTGGCGCCCGAACAGGGACATTTGAATAATACTGTTGAGATATTGAATTGTTTTTATAGCGTATAGTGTTTTCATAAGCTGTGCATTACTACTTAATTTTTCTAAGATGAATAAGCTAAAGAAAAAGCGTACACCACTACGTTCGTCATTTACCAGAACTTTAAATGTTTTGAATGAAGAAATTAACAGCGAGTCATTAGATAAGGACAAAATTTTAGACGGTTTTAGTAAATTAGAAAATTTGATTCATGAAATTAAAGCTATTGATGAAGCTATAATTGAACTCATGTTAGATGATGATAAATGCGATGAAGAGGCTATTGAAAATGAAGTAGTGGAAAATGAAAGTTATTCAGATCAATTTATTACCATTAAGCGTAAAGTTAGCGAAGCATTGGGTACAAATAAACGTAATCAAGATGATAGTGAAAAAAGCACAGATCACGGTTATTCCAAATCAAAGCATTATAAATTACCTAAACTAAATATTAAGCCATTCGATTCGCAGTTAATAAATTATCTTTCATTTTGGTCTCAGTTTCAGAAAATTCATGAAGACATAGATTTGGATAATAGTGACAAATTTCAGTATCTTATCCAATCGGTAGAACCTGGAACCAGTGCCAGGCGCTTGTTAGAGAGCTATCCAATGACCGCAGTTAATTACCCCAAAGCTGTCGAGGCATTTCAAGAGCGTTTTGGAAATAAAGATTTACTAATAGAAGTGTACGTTAGAGAATTCCTAAAATTGATTGTAGCTAATGTACAGGCGCACGGCAAAGATAAACTTCCCTTATCAGATTTATTCACGAAAGTCGAGGCATATTTAAGATCGTTAGAATCAATGGGTTTAAATTTAGAAAGCAATTCGGCGTGGCTCTATCCCATGATAGAATCTAGCTTATCGGAAGATGTATTAAAAGCATGGCAGCGATATAATATTTCAATCACATCAAACACTGTTAGTAATAATAATGCATTGTCAACAAAAGCAAATATAGTAAGTTTGATGGAATTTCTGAAACAAGAAGTTGCAAACGAGGAAAGATTCAAATTAGCCAAATCGAGTTTTATAGAGCTGGGCTTTAAAGACAAACCTAAAGAAAAGTTAAGAAAAGCAGAAAGTAAAATACCTACTGCGGCAGGGCTATTTAGCGCAAAAGAACGCCTTTGTTTATTTTGCAGTAAATCTCATGAAAGCAAGGACTGTGTTAGGGCTAGATCTCTTTCCTTTAATGAACGGAAGGCCAAAATTAAGAATAAAAATTGCTGTTTAAAATGTCTTCGTTTTGGTCACCACGCTAAAGTTTGCAAAGTTTTTATTCGTTGCCACGTTTGTTCTAAACCCCATACCGAGTTATTATGCCCTGAAATTTCAATGTGTAAAGAACCAGAAAATACAGTTAAGACCCCCGAAGTTATTCAAAGCACCATAGCAAGTAAGCAGTGTTCTGCTGAAGTAGCCCTTATGACTTTAGAAATAGTTATTAAAGGTCGAATAACAAAGAAAGTACGAGCGTTACTTGATTGTGGGTCGCAAAAGAGCTATATTTTAAAAGGTACAGCTGAAGAGTTAGGTTTACATCCCATTTCTTCTGAAGCTATTGTACACACTTTGTTTGGTGGTACGCAAACAGAAGCTAAATCTCACAATAAATTCCAAGTTGAGTTAAGTTCTTCTGATAGACAGAAACAAACGAAAGAAGTCTTAGAACTTTTGGATCAAGATATAATTTGTAACTATATTCCTCGGATACCAAAAGAATCAGTAATTAAAGAGCTTAAACAAAATAAACTATGGATCACAGATTTAGGAGCAGGAAGTCCAAAAATTGAAATTTTGATTGGAAGCGATTACTACGGACAACTTCTTACAGGTCGAGTAAAACAGTTAAAGAGCGGTCTTACAGCAATAGAGACAAAGTTTGGATGGACACTTTGTGGTCGTTTAGAAAGTACATCACAGTCTTGCCTAAATTATGGAAATATGTTTATCACGAACCTAGCTTTAAAAGATATGAAGATTCCAGAATTATGGAAGTTAGAGACAATTGGTATAACAGATCCCTGTCAAACTTTGTCTAAAGCAGAAGAAGAAGAACTCGCTCATGATAATTTTATAAAAGAAGTTGATAGAAATATAGAAGGTCGCTATATTGTAGGTCTTCCTTGGATTAACGGCAAACGTGAGATTCCCTCAAATAGACACATAGCTGAACGAAGATTGATAAATTCAACAAAGAAATTAAAATCAATGAAAATGTTTGAAGAATATGCTAAAGTTTTCTATGAATGGGAAGAAGAAGGCGTTATAAGTAAAGTACCAGATGAAGCACTCAAGATTCCAGGACATTTTTTACCTCATCATCCCGTCATCAAACCAGATAGTCTTACTACAAGTGTTCGACCAGTTTTTGATGCATCGTGTAAGGTAGGGAGGTCTCCTTCTTTAAATGATTGCCTCTTTAAAGGACCAAACCTCATCGAACAAATTCCTGCAGTGTTAATAAGATTTCGTGAGAAAGCTATTGGGGTAGTAGCCGATATAAGAAGAGCATTTCTTCAAATTGAAGTCAAAGAATCAGATCGGCATTTCTTGCGATTTTTATGGTGGAAGAGTCCTGACGAATTTCAAGTTTATCAACACAATAGAGTAGTTTTTGGAGCAACTTGTAGCCCATTTTTGCTAGGTGCAGTTATAAGATATCATTTGAGTAATGTTGATGAAGAAAACAAACAGATAGCTGAGAAGCTTATGAAATCATACTATATAGATAACTGCGTTACTTCAGTCGACAATGTGCCTGAACTAGAAAATTTTATTTCAAAATCTACAGAAATCATGGCTGATGCGAAAATGGAATTAAGAATGTGGGAATTCGGACCAATTAAAAGTGAAGACAGCAGTTTCCTTAACGAAAAGAAGGTGCTCAGCAAAAATGTAACAACGATAGTTCCGGTTTTAGGGTTGAAGTGGGACACAATGGAAGATAGTTTGAAGATCGCTTATAAATTTAGTGATGAGATAGAAAATCTGTCGAAAAGAAAGATATTAGCTGTAACCCAAGGGATCTTCGATCCAATAGGATTTTTAGCCCCAGCATTGTTGCCAGCCAAACTGATAATTCAAGACGCCTGGTCGACGAAATTAGATTGGGATGCTCCACTTCCAGAAGAAATCCGGAATAATTTTCAAAAATGGTATAGCGAACTCAAGTATTTAAATGACGTGAAGATAAATAGACGTGTAGGCTATGGTTGTAAAGAAAAATGGTCTATTCATACATTTTGTGATGCAAGTACCAGAGCTTATGCAACAGCAGTTTTCTTACGTTGTGAAGATAAAGACGCAGTCTTTGTACAACTTTTAGGAGCTAAGTCTCGTCTTGCACCAAAGAAAAATGTAACCATACCACGTTTAGAGCTTCTTGCTTGTATTTTAGGAATAAGGTTGACTAAATTTGTTTTGAAAGCCTTTAATTGTATTTCCATACCAGTAAAGTATTGGACCGACTCTTCGACCGTTCTCGCTTGGATTCGAAGAAATGATCAATGGGGAACGTTTGTAGGCAATAGAGTTAGAGAAATTTGTAAATTTTCCGAATCTCAACAATGGAACTTCGTACCTGGTCATCTCAACCCTGCTGATCTACCTTCTCGCGGATGTAGTCCTAAACAGCTGCTGAAGATGAGATGGTGGGAGGGACCAGAATGGTTGAAGTTATCAGAAGAAAATTGGCCACATTCAGAAACAAGCCCCAACGAAGAATTAGTAATGATGGAAAAGAAGAAAACTTCAGTACCTACTCTTTTATGTTCTAATTCACATGAATTTATGATATATAGTAGAATTTCAAAATTTGGTAGATTTATTAATGTCGTATGTTGGGTGAAGAGATTCATAATGAAGTGCAGAAACAGAAATATATGTTTTCCATCAGAATTGTCAATTGAAGAAAAAGAAGATGCGGAAAGGTCGCTCTGGTCAATAATACAATCTGAAAGTTTTGGTAATACTACTGATGCAATAAAAGGATTAAAGGTTATGAAAGATCAAGAAGGTTTGTTAAGAGTAAAAACAAAGATATTAGAGCGAGATGACGAGTTTTCTTTCAGATATCCAATTTTATTACCATCGAAACATCATGTAGTGAATTGTCTGATTCAAGAATGTCATTTAAAGAATTGTCATGCTGGACATCAAACAGTTGGATCCATTTTGAGAGAAAAATATTGGATAATTTCTTCTAGACGCATCATTAGAAGTCAATTGTCTAAGTGTTACAGATGCAAAAGATACTCTACAAAGCCATATACTACACCTCCAATCCACCTACCTCTAGATCGAGTCAGAGATTCCAAAGTTTTTGAAGTTGTTGGAGCTGATCTTTTTGGCCCTCTTTTCGTAAAGCAAAGATCCAAAGTTTGGGTTGTACTTTTTACATGTGCAGTATATAGGGCAATACATTTGGAACTTGTATCCAGTCTCTCAGCGGAAGGATTCATTCAGTCACTTCGAAGATTTATATGCAGGAGAGGAAGGCCGACTACTATATACTCTGATAATGGCTCAAATTTTAGAGGAACCAATAACCTTTTAAAATCATTGGATTGGAATGCAATAGTTTCTTCAAAAGAACTGTCTCCTATTAAATGGAAGTTCATCCCTCCAGCAGCAGCTTGGTGGGGTGGATGGTGGGAGCGTCTGATTAGATGTGTTAAAATTCCCTTGATCAGAACACTCGGCACTTCAACTTTAACTTTTGAAGAACTCATGACTGTTCTATGTGATGTCGAAGCAACAGTAAATAAAAGGCCTCTAACCTATATTTTTGAAGAAACAGATAAATTTATATCTTTGACTCCATCATCATTTTTGCAAGACATTGAAGAAATAGGTGTTCCTGATTTAGATGCAATAGATTCAAAGAAACTTCAATCTAGATATAAACACTGTCAAAATATTCGGCAACAACTTATAAATAGATTTAGAAAAGAATATTTAGCTGAATTGGTCCAAAAATCAAAACAGAAAGGACAAGCTGCCAGACTAGGTGAAGTAGTCTTGATAGAACTAAACCAAAAGAGACTTTATTGGCCTATAGGAAAAATTGTAAAGATTTTCCCAAGTCGAGATGGAGCAGCTAGAGTGGCTGAAGTTAAAACAAGTTCAGGGACCTTGGTGCGTCCACTTCGTAAGCTGTACTCATTAGAGATATCAAGTCCTGATGACCCTGTAATCCAGACTGTGAGTAACAGTAAAACTAGAAGTGGTAGAGTAGTACAGAGACTTCTGAAATGACTTTTTCTAGAACTCTGAAATGACTTTTCTAAAACCCTGAATTGACTTTTCTAGAACTCTAAATGTTTCATTATTATTTTATTATTGTTTAGTTATTATCTTTATTTATTTGCATATTTTTTATTTTGAATTAGGGCTTAATTTGATCAAAAGTGATCTTAAGTTTAATTTGGCTTCCGCCTAAATTAAAGGTGGGAGTATGTTAGGAATTGATAAATTAAGTTATCCCAGTTTATTCACAGAAAATCGTTTGCATATTTGCAATTGTGATATTTAATTTATTTATAAGACGCGACTCGTTGCTATGGAAGCGAAGCTGTTTTTTCGTCTGCTTTGCTTTTATATTTTTTATCTTACGAGAGGAGTTAAAAGTTTAGATAAAAAAGTTGGCATCAATTTTTGATGGAATGTAAAAGAATTTTTTTAGAGAGAATGTTTATATTTTTTTGTTTGTCGTGCGTGTCTTGAGTTTTATTGAAGAATTATGTTAATTTTATGAAAAGGCACGTAGAAATGCATAAAGGATCATCTTTCCAGTTTTTAGTATGATGATCAAAAATTATCAAGGTAAAAGCATTTATATTTTGTACATATTATACATTTTGTACATAGTATGTAAATAATTTGAATTCAATATTTCTTTATTCTATAATTCTAAGTATGTAATAAAATTTTTAAAAAGAAAATTCAAGAATATTTAGAAGATTTTTGAACCCAAATAAGTTTTGATTGTTTACAGAACAACAGTGTTAATTTTTGGGGACATTAGGACCCCAACGGTGAGGGTCGAAAAATTTAAATTGCTTATAACTCACGATCTAATTTTTGTAGCGCGGGCAAATTTTGTTTGGTAATTTAATATGAGACTGTTGATTTTTGGTGACAGGAGACCCCCCCCCCACGGTGAGGGTAGAAAAATTTTAAAGGCTTATAACTCGCGATTTAATTTTCGTAGCGCGGCCAAATTTTGTTTGGTAATTTATTATGAGACAGTGTTAATTTTTGGGGATATTAGACTCCCCACGGTGAGGGTCGAAAAATTTAAAATGCTTATAACTCACGATCTAATTTTCGTAGCGCGGGCAAATTTTGTTTGGTAATTCATTATGAGACAGTGTTAATTTTTGGTGACATTAGGCCCCCCACGGTGAGGGTCGAAAAATTTAAAATGCTTATAACTCGCGATCTAATTTTCGTAGCGCGGCCAAATTTTGTTTGGTAATTTATTATGAGTCAGTGTTAATTTTTGGTGACAGAAGACCCCCCACGGTGAGGGTCGAAAAATTTAAAAGGCTTATAACTCGCGATCTAATTTTCGTAGCTCGGCCAAATTTTGTTTGGTAATTTATTATGAGACAGTGTTAATTTTTGGTGACAGGAGACCCCCACGGTGAGGGTAGAAAAACTTAAAATGCTTATAACTCGCGATCTAATTTTCGTAGTTCGGACAAATTTTGTTTGGTATTTTATTATGAGTCAGTGTTAATTTTTGGTGACAGGAAACCCCCAACGGGGAGGGTCGAAAAATTTAAAATGCTTATAACTCGCGATCTAATTTTCGTAGCGCGGCCAAATTTTGCTTGGTAATTTATTATGAGATATTGTTAATTTTTGGTGACAGGAGACCCCCACCGTGAGGTCGAAAAATTTAAAATGCTTATAACTCGCGATCTAATTTTCGTAGCGCGACCAAATTTTGTTTGGTAATTTTTTAAGCTATTGCATAGCTATTATCGCGGGCTTTGAGCGCGGCGACCGAATCTAGGAATTCCGTAACGAGAAAAAATCCTAACACTCCGGCTAATGACGTTTGAGTTTGGCGGACTTCGGCGCGGTAGCCTTCCATAGACTTCAGCAGACATTGACACGGTATTTTTGCATAAGTTGATAAAAAATGCTATGCAATAGCTTTACCGCGGCAGTCTCCTAGTGCCACACATGTTTTTTTATTTTAAGGAATGGTCGTAAAAAGCAATAGAATGACACAAATTTTGCTTAAAGAACGAAGTCGGTCGGATAATGAGTTGCAGAGATATTTGTAATCCTGTTTTCCGCATTCTTCGATTTTTCATGACCCTGTATTTCATTCAAATTTCAATTCAGAGGTATATTTTAAGTGGAAATGCGACGTTTAATCCGACGCAGTAAATTGTTAGTTAATAGAATTATTATGTTTGGAGTTATAAAGATGTTTGTTTTACGCAGTTCGGTACTACTTGAGTAGTTTGGCGTTTCATATAATTTGTCGAAAGTGGTACATCAGCAGTTTTTTAATAGAGCATTACTATGCATATTAACAACATTTAAATTTTGTTTTGGAATTGCAATGCATTGTATAAATAGTTTTCATATGTTTTATTTTCATATGCATATTAATGATGGGTAAGTATTACGGTGGCCCCCAACGACTAGTTTTGTGTTTAACATCGCACATATAATAGTCCGGGAGGCGGCAGATTTGTATAGCTTTTTATAACAGCTTTTATACAAGAGTATGTAATACTAGAGGTCTGTACGGGCAGGAATTTCCAGGCCCGGGCCCGGCCCGTTGGAAATTTATTTCGACCCGGTCCGGCCCGTTGTAAAACTCAAAAGTTCGGCTCGGGCCCGGCCCGGCCCGGCTCGTTCATATTTTACATTTTTAGGCCCAGCCCGTTATGGCCCGTCAATATTTCTATTATTTCTAAAAAATTTAGATTTTTATCGTATAATTAAGATTCTTTTAAAGAATACTGCATATATGTCACCGGGAGGATTTTACAGTATATTTTATAGGAAATATACATTTTCAACATTTATGATTACTTAGATTCTTAGACTTTCAATATTCAAACAAAGATTCATTAAAAAATGAATATGGTTTCGAATAAAAGAAAAAAAAGAAAGTTAAAAACATCGTAACTTTTGAAGCTGTATAATAAAAATAGTTTTATGGAAATATTTCTATATTATTTTATTAAACATTCCAAATCCAAATTCATTCTCTAATTCAAAGGAGCTACTTTCTGAATTCATTTTTTTTTTTTTTTTTTTTTTTTTGAAAATGCATTAGATTAGCGGATTTGTTTTTATTCAGAAACTGTGTAATCGAATGTATTTATCCATTTTTTGATACAAGAAAGCTAAAAAAATACTGTCAAAGTTAGAGTTTTGAATAGAATTTCCAGAAGCGACAACATTATGGTTGGAAGAAAAAATTACAACCATTTGGCAAAATAACTTATATTTCAACAAAGTTATACAAGCATCCTTTTTACAAAAAATAAAAACGCTGTTTGATTCCAAATCCCTTCAAAAATCAGGCTTGTCAATATTATGCTTTTACAGTTAATACTTAGTCAGAAAATTTACGAAACTTTAGCATTGTAGAAAACTATATTTAAGAATCACCAAGAAGTAACATATACAAAGATTACGTTAATATATAAGTTCTTTATCGCTATTAATAATTTTACAAATCATGTTGTCTGACATACACATCTTGAGATCAATTAAGTCTAGTTTCGGCCCGGCTCGTCTGTCTGTAGAAAAACAATGCAAGTCTGATTTCGGCCCGGCACGAATCTGCTAAATATATTAAGCCCGTGTTACACACAATGTAACTGTCCGTTGCCGACCTCTACACTGTAGAAGTTACATTTCTGCATTGATGTTGCCAAACTAGTGTTTGTTCGTGACGCACATTTCTTCTTATTTTCATTAAAGCCATATTCATTAACAACAGCTATTATTTTATCGTTTGTGCCTAAATCATTATAACGGGCCGGACCCCTGCTAAATTTTGTTATTGGCCCGGCCCGTATGGCCCGTCCAATTTTTTTGCCGGCCGGGGCCCGTGCAGACCTCTATGTAATACTGGAATATTATATAACGCATCGCAGATATATTCATAATGTGACACATCTATAAAAAGAAAACAAATCGAATGAAAATGAAATGTGAAAGTAAAAATACAATGCATCGAACTATACTGGGTTAATATAGTTTCAACTTGATTTCAAGTTTTTCAGTAGCTGCGTTGTCTGATATGTTGAAGATTCTTAGCCCGAATCCCTCGCAAAATCTGTGTTGAACAACTTATTTTTGGAAACGTTTTTATTTATTTACTAAAATTATTTTTAATTTCTATCAATTTTTTGCTAAATGTATGCCGATATTAATGTATACACCTTTACAAACAAATTATCATAAGTTTAGAGTCAGTAAATATTTAGTAACGTGTAAATAATTAGCTTTTATTGAAGAACAGCAGTAATAACTTAGCGAAATTGGAAATAATCGATCTCAGCAGGTCTAAAAATGCCTTATCCGATACAGAAAATTAAAAAGTGATCCATGCAACTAGAATTTTCTTTCCCAATTTGCAGAAAATGAAAATAAATTACTGTTTAACGAATTTAGCAGCGATATTTTAACACAAATTCGAAGTGTTATCTTAACATTTCGCAATTTTCAAAGACATTATTGGCGGAAAACAGTTTACGGTGCCAAAACTAATTCCGAAATGATAACGATTCCACGAATTCACAGACAACGGATACTTATTGGAATTTGGGGTGAGATTTTTAAAGGTTTCGGGGGAAGTAATGTCAACGAAAGGGTGGCAACAAACAGCCTCAAAATGGTGAAATTGATTTTTGAAGACACGTGCTTCAAGTGAAAGGGAAATCTGAAAATGCGAGGAAAGTCTTAATTGAACTTTAATTTCAGGCACATGGTCGATTTAAGAAGAAGTTTTGTCTAAAAGAATTTAACACGTTTTAAATTCTCATAAAATTTTAAGTGAAAATGTTCGATAAATATTTTAGAAGGAAATGGAAATACCATTTAATGCGGATATTTTGATAGAAATCACAATTTCCTAATGGAAATTTTACCTTTGAATAACTGAAAATTCATACAGAATGTAGATACAATTTGTTTACGATTAAACATTATCGGAATGTTTCATACATTTATAAGTTTTGAATTTATAATACTTAAAATTTTGTGATATGCTTAATCTTTTGTATCACTGAGAATAATACCATTAGACTAGGTTACATGTTCGAGAAAATTAGATTAGTGGATCATTTAGGATTATTACTGGTAAATGCATTTCGATGGAAATGAAATGTTGATATAGTTATTAAGGTGCTGAACAGCTGGTAGTAAACAAAGTTTCCAACATGTCCATATTTTCTAAAATTTCGCGATACCTAGTGAAATATTGTCGGCATCAGCGAGATTTGGCAGGAAAATAGATCTTTAAGATTTAATGCCAAATGAAAAAATCCGCTGTCCCGTTTTTCTTGTCTCTTCAGGTTTTCGTGACACTGGATGCTTTTCATGTGCTCATTAAAATCTGCAGAATATAATTATAACAGACAATTTCTACTTTGAAACAGTAGACGTGTTTCCAATACTCTTTGAGAAAGAAACAGATGATCATTTACAAAATCATCATAAAAAGTAAATCGAAGCATGTACAAGAAAAACGTTTTTGTATTAGATGAAATACGTATAATATTTAAATTATCACTTACTATCTAAGCGTAGAACCAACATTGGGAAAAACGTGCCAGCCAGGGATCGAACCCGAAACCATTGGAATAGCGCTCCAAGTGCTCTACCATTTAAGCTACGAGGACGATGCCCAGCTTGGCATTTCTCACTCCTATATGTCAGTAAGGGTGCACTGCAGCAATAGATGGAAGTCTTCATGAGCACAAAATGAAGAGTTTCATGAAGACTTCCATCTAGTGCTGCAGTGCAGCCTTACTGACATATAGGAGTGAGAAATTCCAAGCTGGGCATCGTCAATGTAGCTTAAATGGTAGAGCACTGGGAGCGCTGTTTCATCGGTTAGGTTCCGGGTTCGATCCCGGGCTTGGACATTTTGGCCAATGTTGGTTCTACGCTTAAGATAGCAAGTGATAATTTAAATATTCAATAATTTCAAGTGCAATTTCACTGCTGATAATTAATGAAATATGTATAATTAGGTAATCCTTTGTGTCATTGATAATTACACACACTTTATTTTATATGAAAATAAAATGTTTGAGTAACAGGTAGAAAGAGCCAATTTGGACCACTGTATAATTATAATTAATTAATAGTTATGTATATTTATGTTGTATTAATTAATTTTTTTCTTTCGTTTTCTTTTTCGGGCGAAAATAAGACGATGACTGAAATTCAGTTTCGGTTGATCCTTGATTGAAGCAATATTTAGACGTCATTTATTTATACAATAACGTGTTATGAAAAAAATAACTACTCTATTTGTATGCCATTTAGTAAACGTAATGTAAATTTTAAACTACAAACAATTGTCTATCTGATGGTTATTTGCTACAGTTTAATCGATCTATGCATTATTATTTAAATTTAAAAATCAAATTAACGAATATCTAAATAAATAGAGCACATTCTATAGTATTTATAGTCAAGTATAGTCAAGTATTTATAGTCAAGTTCTATAGTATTTATAGTCAAGTATAGTCAAGTATTTATAGTCAGTATATTTATAGTATTTATAGTCATTCTATAGCTTCGCATATTTTCTCAGAAATGTTTTTAAGAGGTATATAAAATGAACATGAAACAGCGAAAAATAAACTTGATATCTCATATACTTGAAATATTGTTTAACATTCTTAAGTGGCAATTAACCATCATATATCCGTATTCTTTCAAATGTAACACATATATTTGATTCACCTTTGTAAGAACTTAAGAAACTGCTGACTTATTACATCAAAATAAGTGTTAACAATTCCAAAGACAGAAAACTCTTCCTTGAGGAGACAGGAAAAGTTTGAAATCTTCTTTCATAAGTGCTTTCACTTCTCAAGTTTATACTTATTTTAAGATCATTTTGTCTTCTGTGAGTGTTCTGTGCGGGTACAGCGCAAAACATTTAGTTACTTTGTCAGCAGAGCACTGAAATTATTTCTTTAACACACGCCCCTAATATTTAATTTACTTTTTAAAAAGTAATAAGAAACTAACTTCAAAATCTTGTTTTCGTTAAAAAAAAAAAAAAAAAAAAAAAAGTAATATTTAGTTTTGAACAAATATTCTTGTTCGATAACTTTACGAATTTAATGCTGAAAACTTTGACACGGAGTAATTTGTTATTTTTATGTCTCGGCTGCATTTCAAAGCATATTAAAAAACAATAATGACTATGCTTTAGAGTTACGTACTAGAAAAAATAGTGTCGTTAGTTTTATAGCAGTTTTGTTAGTTAAATAAAGTTTTTGGCCAATTATTTTCTAGGTAAAAACAACTTTAATTTAATTTTAAATATATAAATTTTGTTGTTTTAAGCGCGATTAAAGTAAGTAAAGAAACTTACTGCAATCAAAATTTAAAATTATGCTGTATAAAAGCTATATTGTTATAGTATTACATGTATATTAATCATGAATTTTATTGCTATAAAAATATATATATATTCGATGTTCGCTGAACTTTGATCTATCTATGCATTACTACTTCAATTTTAAAATAAAATTATCGAATTTCTAAACAAATAGAACACATTCTACAGTAAAGTGAAACGTGAATACTTTACATATTGCTGCAGAAATAGTTTTAAAAGGTTCATAAAATGAACACGAAACAGTGAAAAAATAAACTTAATACCTTATACACTTGAAATATTGCGTAACAATTTTAACATTCTTAAGTGGCAAATAACGATACTATATCCGAATGCATTCAAATGGAATAGATGTATTAGATTCATCTTCGCAAGACCTAAGAAACTGCTGACTTATTACATCGAAATAAGTGTTAACAATTTCAAACATAGAAAACTCTTTCTTGAAGAGACGGGAAGAGTTTGAAATTCTCTTTCATAAGTGTTTTCACTTCTCAAGTTTATATATACTTAATTATACTTATTTTAAGATCATTTTGTCTTCTGAGAGTTTGTTGTGAAGGTATAGCGTGAAATCTTTAGTTACTTTGTTCGCAGAACTATGAAATTATTTCTTTCCCTCTCGCTCCTTATATTTAATTTACTTTTTAAAAACTGATAAGAAATGAACTTCAGAAGCTCATTTTCGTTCAAAAAAAGTAATAGTATTTTGTTTTGAAGAAAGATGCATGTTTGGATAACTTTACGAATTTAATCCTGAAAACTTTGAAACAGAATAATTATTTATTTTTATGTTTCGGTTGCATTTTAACGTATATATATATAAAGAAATGACAACTATGCTTTAAAATTATTTACTAGAAAAAAAGAGTGTCGTTAGTTTTGTAGAAATTTTGTTAGTTAAATAAAGTTTTTGACTAATTATGTTCTGGGTAAAAACAACATTAGTTTAAATTTAAAAATACATACATTTCGCTGTTTTAATACGATTAAAAGAAGTAATGAAACTTACTGCATTCAAAGTTTTAAATTATACTGTATAAAGGCTATACTGTTATAGTATTAGCTGTATATTAATCTTCAAGGATTTATTAATGTATTATTAATCTTCGAGAACTTTAATGCTATAAAAAATTAACTATTCGATTTTCACTGTAGTTCGATCTATCTATATATTAATGTTTAATTTTTAAAATTGAACTAACGAATTTCTAAACAAACAGAGCACGTTTCACAGTACAGTAAAACATGAATACTTTGCATATTTTGGCAGAAATACTTTAAAGAAACATATAAAATGAACACAAAACAGCGAAAAATAAATTTAATACCTTATATACTAGAAATATTGCGTAACAATTTCAAGATTCTTAACTGGCCATTCTTAAATAACCATCGTATATCTGTATATTTTTCAAATGTAACACACATATTTGATTCACTTTTGTAAGATCTTAAGAAACTTCTGACTTATTACATCGAAATATGTGTTAACACTTTCAAAGACAGAAAACTATTTCTTGAGGAGGCAGGAAAAGTTTGAAATCTTCTTTCATAAGTGCTTTCACTTCTCAAGTTTGTACTTATTTTAAGATCATTTTGTCTTCTGTGAGTGTTTTGTGCTGGCATAGCGAGCAGTAACATTTAGCTACTTTGTCAGCAGAACACTGAAATTATTTCTTTCACTCACGCTCCTGATATTTAATTTACTTTTTAAAAAATAACAAGAAACTAACTTCAGAAGCTTGTTTTCGTCATTAAAAAAAGTAATATTTAGTTTTGTACAAAGATTCTTGTTTGGATAACTTTACGAATTTAAAGCTGAAAACTTTGACAAAGAATAATTTGTTATTTTTTTTTGTTTCGCCTGCATTTCAACGTATACCCATAAAAAAATCATGACTACGCTTTAGAATTACTAGAAAAAATAGTGTCGTTAATTTTGTAGAAATTCAGTTAGATAAATAAAGTTTTTTGCTAATTATGTTCTGGGTAAAAACAGCATTAGTTTAAATTTTAAAAAATATATATTTCGCTGTTTTTTGCTGAAATTTAATGCTGAAAACTTTGACACAGGATAATTTTTTTTTTAATGTTTCGGCTGAATTTCAACGTACATTCTTAAGTAGCAAATAACCATCTTATATCCGAATTCTTTCAAATGTAACGCATATATTTGATTCACCTTTGTAAGATCTAAGAAACTGGTGACTTATTACATCAAAGTAAGAGTTAACAATTTCAGAGACAGAAAATTCTTTCTTGAATAGACAGGAAAAGTTTGAAATCTTCTTTCATAATTACTTTCACCTCTCAAGTTTATACTAATTTTAAGATCATTTTGTCTTATGCGAATGTTTTGTGCTGGTATAGTGCAAAACATTTAGTTACTTTTTTCGTAGAACTATGAAATTATTTCTTTCACTGACGCTACTGATATTTAATTTACTTTTTGAAAAATAATAAGAAACTAACTTCAGAAACTTGTTTCCGTTTAAAAAAAAAAGTAATATTTTGTTTTGAACAAACATTCTTGTTGGATAACTCTACGAATTTAATGCTGAAAATTTTGACACAGAATAAGTTGTTATTTTTATACTTCGGCTGCCTTTCAACGTATATAAAAAATAATAACTATGCTTTAGAATAACTTACTAGAAAAAATAGTAATGTTAACTTAAATAAAGTTTTAATAAAATATTTGGTTAATTATTCTCTAGCTATAAACAATATTAATTTAAATTAAAAAAAAATATAGTTCGTTGTCTTAAGTACGATGAAAAAAAAATAATTAAAAAAATTAGTGCAATCAAAATTTTTAACTATACTGTATAAAGGTTATATAGTTATAATATTACCCCTGTATATTAATCTACGAGAACTTCATATAATATACGTATATTCGTATAATATATGCATACACAACAAGTTCCCCTTCCTCGACTTCAAAGATTAAAATCGGATTAATGGATACTCTTTATATCTTTATTTTTTAATATCAATTTGAAAATGACAAAAAAAAAAAAAAAAAAAATCTAATAATTGTTTTGATATTTTTTTTCCTCCTTTTTTCCAAGAAAATGAATTTTACTTATTTATTTACTTTTTATTTCTATGGCATTCATGTAAAAATTAAAGATGACAGACGATTTTCGGTTTATGAAATAAACTGATCCCTGACGATCGAAATGAGAAAAAAGTTTTTATCATTTTATTTATTCATTAAATTTTACTGAAAGACGTAATTTAATCACATTATTGCTTGAATATCGATTGAAACAAAATATAATTTAAATTTAAATTTGAAAATGAGAAAAAGAAGAATTATAATAAATGCTATAGTTTTTCCCTTCTCTTCCTTTTGACCACAAAAATGAAGTAATTTATTTGCCACCATTACAGAAATGCCTTTAAAATTAGAAAAAAAAAAATATCCGATAATTATTTCAAATTTTAAATTTCTATTTATTACATATGACACCTATGGATTAATACGGATAATTGGTGTTAATTTCACTCTCAAACATTTCCTATACTAGGAGAAACATAAGTGAAATATAGTCAGTCATTTCACAAAATCGTTTAATTAGAATTTTATATGCACAGGGTAGAAATTAATATTCTAGAGTTTTTTTATTACACATATAGTAATAAATATTTACTATACGTATTTACTTTGACCCAGAACTATGGTAACATTTCTTTCCCAGACATTTCTTCTTTTTAATTTCTATTTTGAAAACAGTAAGAAACTATAAAGTTTATTCGTGTTCAAAAGTTTTCTCAATAGAAATTGTGAACAGATTGTTGTTTGTATTGTTTACTGAATTTAAACACAACATTTTAGCACGGTATTGTTTTTATTTTAATGTTTTCTCTCTTTATACTATGCGTAGAACTGAAAGAAATGACCCTGTTTTACAGATTATTTTTCCTTCAAAAATGGCCTTTGCTTTACAAGAATTAAGTAAATTACAATGTGTCAAGCTATTGTGAGGTTAGAATAATGTAGAATGAAAAATAAATAAATAATTGCATGTTTCTTTTAAAAAAAAGAAGAAAAAAAGATGCATACACAACTTGGTAGACAATTTCGCTTGGGTTTTTTTAATTATTATTTTTATTACTACTATATTACATGATTTACATAATAAAATTTTTTAAAGATATTTTTAACCGCCATTGCTTTTCTCAAATAGTGTCTGATCCCTCCTCCCCCTACATTCCACACCATTATGTTGCATAATTTTATGCGCAACTGTCTACAGATTATAAAACTAGTTTCTTATGTTTGTAACAAACAATTTAAGACTTCAGAACATCAGAACTGCTGTCTTTTAGTCATCTCATCAGTTTTGAGTTAGCGTCAAGTATTTCGGCTAATCACTTCGCCCCTTCACGTTGTTCATTTTTATAACTTAAAATGTTACAGCTACATGCATACCAGAATCTTTTCCATTCTAACGTTATTAGATTTATTTTTAATAAAAACTTCTAAATATATTTTTCTTATTAAGTAAGAAAATAGAACCGTCAAATCAAAATCCGTAAACCTCTGGAGATTTATAAAATGAAATTAAAAATACTATAAATGAAAGTTAAAATTCGCGTTAAGTAAATAATTAAAATTCAAATTAAAAGCCCACATAAATGTACTAAAATTACTTAAACATGCATACATATAGTATAAAATTTTTTAAAATGTGTCAGAAATATCGTAAAAATACATTAGTATAAAAATTGATAGTTCTTAATGTTTTTTTTAACTATTTCTAATGTATTTTAAATAATTTTATATTATATGTATATGCACCTGCTATAAATTTAGTACATTTATTTGTGATATTTTACATGAAATTTCAAAATATTACGCCAAAACGTTTTAAATACTAAAACTTACACACTATTAATTGAACATATTTCGTATGTTTTCCAAAAAAACATAAAGAGAAGATTTTAACACCTATCTCAATAATAAACTAAAATGATCTTGCAAATTCATGTTAAGAACAAATGGAAAACAAGAAATGTTTTTTCAGTGATTGATGGTTTCCCAAGTAACTCTATCTTTTTTTTTTTTTTTACTTCCAGAAATACCTTTTTATTGTATAATGTATATTTTTTCTTCTGCAATCCATGCATTATCAAATAAAATAACCTCGTTTCTAAATGCTAAAAGGAAACTTTTTTTTTAGCAACATCACAATGTAAATAAATAAATAACTCGAAGAATTATAAAAAAATCTTGGAGCAATCGTAATTATTTCACCTGATAGTTACCTTTTACACGGTAGAATTTTTTTAGAACGATTTTCCTTAACTATTCAAACCAAATTGCTTCTTAGAAAAAATTCTTTCTTTATTTTTACATGTAATCACGATCCATTGAATAAAAAACATAACATTTAGTTTATTGCTTCTTACATTTAGATCTTTTATAACACTAAGAAAAACTGATTCCCAGAAGCTTCGAAAGTACCGGAAAAATATTTGCTCAACACCAAAGTGAAATATTGGTAACGGTTACTGACAAATGATTCGAAAAGTGCATCAAGTTAAATACGAGTTGTATGTCCTTCTTAAAACATTTTCAGGGAAACATTCGCCATGGGAAATTTTGTTTTGAAACTTATAAAGTGATCTACAACTTTATTCCTTTTTTCCTCCTACCAAACTACTTCCTTTTTGATAGATTTTCACCTTTCGAAAAACATTATCAAAGAATATTTAAAGTCACAAATATTTTTTCAACGTTTCTCGGTAGAAAAGAGTTTGAATTACACGTACGCTTAGTTCAAAAAGTACAGAAGTAAGAAAAGAGTTTGAATTATTCGTACAATCCCGCTTAGTTCAAAAAGTATATTTATAAGCATGAAATGAAGAATGTTTATTATAAAAGATTTGCATTGGAAATAAAATATTCCAAATGAGAAACTTAAAACTATTTTAGAAGAATTATATCAGATTTAAAGTTAAAGAAAATTTTTCTAAGAAAAGAATTTATTGAATAAGAAGATTAAATTTAACCCTTTCGGGTCTGGTGTACTATTAATAGTACATGTCTTTTCATCGAGTATTATTTTTTCTTTTAAATTACTTGGTTACTTTCGACACATAGAAATGATAGTATATGAATATGCCTTTCTTATTATGACGTCATTTATGTTTTGACATTTGGTAATGATAAAACTATTAACAATATTTTACTTAATTCTCTTTGAACCTTTGGAAATTCTTTTATTTTGAACAAGTATTTCACTCTTTAATTCTTTATGCACTGACGGTCTTTTAAGCACTATTGAAGAAAACTTAACATATAATTTATTTACTCTGTCTACTAATGAAAATTTACTTTTCTCTCCACACAAAAAAACTCTACTCCATCAAATTTAGATAGCGTAGGGAAACCTTTGAAACTAAATATTTTCAAAAAGTAGTAATATTCGTAATCATTTTCATAGATAAAGCTTTTCTTTAAAAAAAAGTTATATGAAACATTTTCAACTTCAAATATACTTCAATTTGCAGAAAGAATCATAATATAGTTAAATACATTATTTTTATAAGGTTTATGTTATTTCCATAAGAGTATTTTTGGTTAATTAATCTGGTTATTTTTGTAAATATTTTACAAAAAAGCTATAACTAACGATGTATTTAATCAGTTTTAATGAAAAAACATATCTAAATTTCACATTATTGTAATTTAAAAATTCTGGTATTATCTTCGGATGTTAGAGAAGATAGTAATTCAGATAAAGCAATTTCTTGATAAATAATTCGGTAGATAAAGGGTTAAATTAAAAAAATATAAGTTACTTTTCTGAACCGGTCATGTGTATTAAAACTGAAAAGAACATTAGAAAGTTGTATTACCCACTCAAATCCTGTTGTAATACTTTATTTTCCATTTTTCTTGAAAAATTCTTCCTCAGCCTATTATCATATAAATATGAATTGAATATTACACAAAATAAGAACGTTTGTAAGATGTCAGACAACGAGATAATATTTAAACTTCAGTAAGTCTATTTAAATAGCTACGATTATCGTTTTTAAAATAAAACTAATTTTATTATAAAAATGGAAAAAAAATTGGAACCGAAAACGCTAATGAAAATTTTTATGATATAATAATATCTAGAAATTAATCAGAGATCATAAAAACAGGAGTTTATTAATAATGTGCGAAACAATGTTCTACAATGTGCGAAAACAAAGTGAACTGAAGCTTTAATACGTGAATTTTTTTACAAATGGAGGACTAAATTTGTATAAGGATACATTTGCACTGCGAAATCAGATGGAAGATCGGACATTTCGATTACACTTTTTTCTTTTTAGATAAAGTGAATCGAATTTCCAAACTAGTTTCGAAAATGAAAACTAATTTTGTTAAGATAATTGATTATATTTTATTGAAATATTTTTAGATATGTACCATTCAGAAAAAAAAAAAAATGATATTCTTTTATAAAAAAAAAAAAAAAAAAAAAAAAAAAAAAATTAGACCAAAGAGGAATTTTTAATGAAAAGTAATTTTAATTCTCTCTCTCTCTCTATATATATATGTGTGTGTGTGTGTGTAAAGTATTTTAATTAATAATATAACTAAATCATGTTATAAAATTTTTCTGTTTTAATTTTACTATTTTCCCCTTCAAGTACAATTTTTTTTCATTTTTATAATCGTATCGAATTTACGTGTTTTTATTTGAAATTAGGATTTGGGCCAGTAAAACTTCTTCCGTTTTTAGAATCTTTGTCAAAAAATTTGTTTTTATTTCTTCCTCCGAATTTCTTTCTCTGAATTGTTCCACAATGTTGCTTCGCGCCAAAAAGAAACCGTATCACAACGATTTGCTCAATTCGAGTTTTCCATGTTCATCATTGGTTATAAGCTTTATCATAATGCAGATATAGGTATTCATACATGTTGACTGTAAAGCTTTGCTGCTCTAGTTCAGAAGAACTTTTTTGTCAGTGAATTCACCTGTTAAATGTAACTGCGACATCGGAAGATGAATGCTCTTCGATTTATAAAAATTTCTGTAAGTTCATAAAATAATCTTAACAGGACCCTATTTATAATGTGAAAAACAAACCATATTATATTTAATAAACTAACAGATAATTTTAAATTTCAACTAATTTTACTCTACACAACATAATTTTTGAGACGACGAAAGTAAGACTTTTCTCGCGATAGATTTATAAAGGAAATCTTTCAAGGAAAACCCATCTGATTCAACGGTAAGGGAAACTCTTTAGATGAAAGGATAAAATTGATTAAGACTATATCTTAAAGAAGAGAATTTACACTTGAAATGTTTAGAAAACTAACTCAATAGATGAAAATACTTTGATAGAATAACGAATAAATTAAAAAATAAGTTTGAATTGTAACGAAGTTCAATTCTGAAAGTACATATAATTTGAGATGGAAAAGAAATATTCTCATACAGTCAAATTTGCATCTGGGAAAAAGTGATAGATTTGAAACTGGAGAAAAATCTTCCAAAAAGGGAGATGTATATTCAAATAATTACAGATAGGGAAAACTTCTAATGAGAAAGAAAAACACATAACTAAGAAAATGATTATTGAAGAACAAAAGCGTAATATATAGAAATTCAGCTCTAAAAATATATTTGTTAAGAAAAAAGAAGGATTTTCACAATCTCAGGCATGCAGAATAGGGGAAATAAGGAAAAAAAAGTTCGAACCATACGCAAATTTAGTTGTAAGAGTAAGGTCAGGTGGGATAGTTATGACTAGGGGGTCTTTACCACTAGTCTAAAGAATTTTTGAGATCCAAATAGCAATTTGAAAAAAGTCTACTAAAATGTTTAATAAACGGATTTATCAGTTTGGAGTTCTAATGGTTTTAATTACCCCCAAATAAATGTGTGTAGGCAAGTATAAAGAGGAAATATAGTGGTCATAATTGCCCCACTAGTGGTTTTAATTACCCCAAATTAAAAGTTATGTCATAAAGTTGCTTTTTTGGACTTAAGAACATCCTTGAGTACATCCTTGAGTATTGAATGATGCTGCATGACAAATGTCGATTGCAGCGACGTTGTCTATAGCTCACTTACCGAAATTTATTCTCAATTGAATCCTTATATATAGGGTTTAAGTACGAACTAGCAGGTGTCGCTGCGATCGAAAATTATAATTTAACATTTATGAGATATAATTTACTAGTGCTTTTTGGTTGGTCGGTTGACGCACATTATCTTCTAGACACTATAGCTTGGTTATAGGTGTGGGATGCTAAAAACTTGTGCCTGCATATAAAAATAGATTACTGGACCAATCGTTTGTGAGCGTATAAAAGTGATAGATGGCAGATTTTTTAATTATAAGGGAAAACTAGTCCGATATGGCAATCCCAAAACTTTCTTCTATCTCATACATATTAATGCTTCAAAATTGGTTATCACAATGCCAAAATTAAACGACAATCTATGCCCATCGTGATGATTCTATAGATATGAAATTCCGTGCATTAGTTCTTTAAATAAGACTATTGCGGATATCCGATAAAATACAGCATAAAAGCGTCACCCGTTGAGCGATTTACACCAAAGCATAATCCTTATATATAGTAAGACTTAAGAATAGTCCTGATCTTAATCCAATTTATAATTTTTGGCTTGCAATGAGTGCCAAAATTGTTAAAAAGAAACAGACTATCAGGATTGGACTAAATAAAAGCATAATTAGGATTCTGTATCCTGAAATTGGACACCATTATATCCACAAGTTGTTTTTTTTTTCAATAAAATGAAATTCTAAAAAGTATTAAAGTCATCTTTTTATGTATGACTATATCAGCATTTTTGTAACACAACTCGGTTATGTGAAATTTATTATTATCTACTGAAAATGTGGTTAAATATTTTATTCCATGTTTAGATAAAATAATGTATATTTTCTCTTTCAGAAGTTATTTAGCATTAGTATGCATTCCAAAAAAAAAAAAAAAAATTTTTTTTGGTAAATTAATGCTACAAGTATATTTTAATGTAATAACATCCTCTTTACATAAAACATGATATTTGCACACTTTTTCGTTTTTGCACAGGTGATTCAATTTTTTTGTTTGCTACTGTAGCATTCGCTTTAAAAAAATAAGAAAAAAAGTTTTCAAGAAGATTATTTTTATTTTATTTTATTTAATATTTTATTTTATTGTATTTTATTTAACTTATTTTTTGTCTGTATGCGTGCAGAAGCTGCCGTCAAATTATACTTGTCGTCCTTTGTAGCGATGTATATTTTTTGCTTTGTTGTCACAAAAAGTCCTGATTTTTTTTTTTTTTTTTTTTTTTTTTTAAGATATCTCAAAACGTCTTGCAGTTCTAAAATAAAATATTAACATCTTCAAAAATTTAAAAGCAGAGGGAATTTTTTAGTGCATTTGAATTTATAATAAGATAAAATATTTTTTTCCTTCAAATGCATTTCAAAAGAAAACAAATTCTAAGAATTTCGTTTGACAATCTTTTTAAATCTTTTTTTTCTCAAGCACTTTTAAAAAAGAATAAGAGATTTTTTTATATATAAAGTAACCAAAAATCAAATTACGTGTGTCTCATTTCACAGATAAATCTGGCATTCACATAGAGTTTTTTAGTTCTGAAATACACGCTTGTATATTTAAGATAACCGTTAGACAAATGAATTTTACTTTCTTGTATCTTTTCGAGAAGAAAGTAATGGATTTCGAAAAATGAAAATTTTCGAATTCTGGTTTTCGAGGGATTTACACGTTTCAGGGTTAGAGAACCCGAAAAAACATGTTTTTACAAAATTCCAGTCTGTGATTCTGTATGTATATATATTGCTCAATTTTTGTGGGCGCTCTATCTCAAGAACTAATGAATGGAATTTAAAAACTTCAGATTCAGCTAGTCCTTGTTATAAACTGGTGTTGATTACTTTTTGGAATGTATTTCTCAAAAGATGGTGCTGATATGTTGCCTTTTTACGATTTCCGCTACAGTTATATCTCAAGAACAAATGGTCGGATTTTCATAAAACTTCAGATTTTGTTAGTTCTTGATATAATGTGGTTCTGATTACTTTTTTGGTGCAAATCAACGAACAGGGCGCAACTTTATGCAAATTTATTCATGATTATTGCAATAGCTTTATCTCAAGAAATAATGTATGAATTTTCATAAAATATCATATCGGGACCGAAACAATTTTCCACAGTAGATAATATTTGCTCTTAAAAATTTTCATTCATGTCCAATGGATTCACACACACTTAAAAAACTTTCCGGGTTAGACTTATTTCCATTTTACACGGAATCCGCCTTACAGAGAGTTTACTGTAATTCAAAATTGAATTAGAAAAAAATAACAATTATCACCTGAGTGTTCATGCGGCGAATAAAAAGTTTAATAAGGTACCTTGGGGTAATAACGCCACGTTAAGGTTCTACCAATTTTCACGGCTCAGTTTTAGATTGTATTTTTCAAACAAATATATGATTTGATACAGCAACTCATTGACTATCTATATAAAAAAAAAATAATTTAACAGATATGTATTCATAAAATGTAATGGCGTGATTTCTTGACCAATGCTATTTGGCGTTATTACCCACCTATATGGGTAATAACGCCATGCAAACAAAACTATGAAATAAGATGGAATAATTGCATGTAGATTGCCCAATTCTAAAAATACAAACTCTACAAACTTAGAAATTGACAAATTGCATTCTAAACTATTGAAAATGTTCATATTTTTGCGAAAGGTAAGAAAAATAAAGGTGTGGTGTGGGGGTGTGGGGGGGGGATGAGGCAAAAGAATATCAGACCGTGAGCTAATTTTTGCTTAAAAAGGACCGCTTAAATAGAATTATTAGAAACATTGCACAGTTTTAACTGTGTTTATTTGAATCAGTATTTAGGATGTAGCTCGGCCACTGTAGGGAATCAACCGGGGTATTAATGCCAAGGATTGGCGTTATTACCCCGTTATAGTTATTGCGCTGTACATTTTAAATTACAAATTATCTCGAGAAGATATCCAAAATCTTCAACAACATTTTGAAAGTACATAAAATGTGTACAAATTTATGTAATTAACAAAGTATTTCCGGATAAAAAAAAATAGTCTTCACATCACAAAACATATCTCGCAAATTTTAGATCAAGCGTTAATTTTAGTTGCTTGTAAAAACAATAAGACTAAAAAATGAAACAAATTAACTTGAAGCTGTTTTTTGCGATTTATATGACTCAAAACCCTTCTGCGCAGAGCACATGGGCGTCATTTACCAGATTATTTCATGATTATGCATAATATTAGCACTTGGCGTTATTACCCCGCCTGGCGTTATTACACCAGACCACCTTAAATACATTTTTAGTGCATGATTTTTTACTCTATGATAAGGGTGCACAACCTTTTCAAGTGAAGGGCCACTTACAAATATGTCTCGGTGGTCGAGGGCCACATCAATAAAACAAACAAAATTCGATTTCGAGGAGGTGATCTGAAGCCTACAATCGGATAAAAAATATGGTTTCAGGGGGAGTGAGGGATACCACTTTAGGTCATTTATCCAGTAAAAATATGCAATTCAGTTGGTAAAGATATGTCAGCAAATTTTTCGTTTGTATATATAACAGATGTACAACGATTATTTTCAAGATGTAATCACATTCTTTGACTTTATTCAGGAGAGTGAATTTTGTTCTTTTAAAAGTGCTAAAAAACAAACATAAGTGAATGGTGCGAAAAAAACTTTATGAACGAAGAAGAGAGAATGAGCCAATTAACAAGATTTTCCACACCTGATCAACGAAATTTCTGATTTTTCTTTGAACGCTCATGGAAATTTACAATTTTTCCATGCCTGATCGACCAAATTTGCGGTTTTTATGAAACCAATCGAAAAAATTTGCAATTTTTATAAAACTTATCGAGAAAACTGGCTACCTTAACGCGCCCTATCAAGAAAATTTGCGATTCTTAAAAAAAACACAATCTTTAAAATTACGATTTTTCCATGCCTGTTCAACAAAATTCACGATTGTTACGAAGCCGATCAACGAAATTCGTTTGTTTTATGAAGCCGATAGATGGAATTTGCGATTTTGCTTCGCGTGATCAATAAAATTAGTGATTTTCCGCTCCTGATCGACGAAATTTGCGATTTTCAGCGCCTGATCGACGAAATTCTCGATTTTGCCGTGCTTGATCAACAAAGTTAAATTCCAACAAACGACGATCGAAGGCACTCGTAATTTTTACGAAGCTGATCGACGAAATTCACGATTGTTCCACATTTAATTGACGCAATTTGCAATTTCAAAGAAGCCAATCGAGAAAATTTCCGATTTCCCCGCTCCTGATCAGCAAAATTCGCAATTTTTGAGAAACTGATCGACGAAATTCGCAATTTTTAAGAAGTTGATAGAAGAAATTCGCGATTTTTAAGAAGCCGATCGACGAAATCACGATTTTCTCGAAGCTGATAGACATAATTCACTATTCTCACAAAACTGATCCAATAAATTTACGATTTCTCTTCGCATGATCAACAAAATTCACGAGTTTTTCAAGCCTGATAAAAAAATTCGCGATTTTTATGAAGCTACATTCATAATCTTTCCGTGTCTGATCAGCAAAATTCGCAATTTTTACGAAGCTGATCGACGAAACTGGCGGTTTTTCCTCGTATGATTAACGAATTTCGCAAATTTTCCACGCCTGATCGAAGAAATTCTCGATTTGTCTGCGCCTGTTTGACGAAATTTGCAGTTTTTACGAAGCCTATCAACGAAATTCCTGATTTATACGAAGCCAATCGATGAAATTCGTGATACTGAAAAATGAAATCGACAAAATTTGCAATTTTTTGTCGCATGATGGACAAATTTTGCTATTTATCTACATCCGATCCACAAAATAGGCGATTTTATTTAAGATTGATCGACAAAATCCACTATTTTTCCACACTTGGTCAATGAAATTTGGGATAATCCCGTGCCCGACCAACGAAATTTGCGCTTTTACCGCCCTTAAGTGACGAAATATGCATTTTATACGCCAGATCAACGGAATTCGCGATTTTAATTAACTCACACGAAACTTGCATTTTTTACGCGGCAAAATGAAATTCACAATTTTTTTTTCTCTTGATAGATTTACGAAATTCACGATTTGTCCGTACGTTATCAACGGAATTCGTGATTTTTTCATCTCTCATCGACAAAATTCTACGATTTTTTTCGTTTCTAATCAACGAAATTCGCATTTTTTTCACTTGATAAATCGAGTAAACATGCGGGTTTTCTGCAGCCGATGAATTTACTTTTGAATTTTTCCGAGCATCATCAACAAAAATTGACGATTTTTTTCTTGAGTGATCAACAAAATGTACGATTTTTCCCGTCCGACTGACAGAATTCGCGATTTTTCCGCGCCTGATTTACAAAACTCGCATCTTTTCCGTACCCGATCAACAAAAGTTGCGATTCTTAAGTGGATGACAAAATTTTATATTTTCCCGCGGTAAATTGACGAAGCTTACAAATTTTTGCTGCGACATTTGCACGAAAATTCCATTGCATTTTTTTCGAATAGTAAATTGACGAAACTCGCGGGCCACACGTTAACTGTGGCGGGCCACTTTTGGCCCGAGGGCCACTTTTGGCCCGAGGGCCACAGGTTGTGCATCCCTACTCTATGAGATTTATTAACAAGGCAAACATAAAACAATGTTTTGATGAATTTATAAAAAAGGGGATTTTTAATTATTCTTAGTTAAACAAAACTATCTAAAATATTTTCTGAAAAAAAAAATGTGTTACACGATGATACTTGAACATGAGGAGTATAAACTAATCCAAAGTCGAATAAGAAAAAAAGCAATAATTATCATCAGAGTGTTGATGCGATGTATAAAAAGTTTCATATACACATTCTTACAGCATGATTTTTTATTCTATGAGATTGATTAACTAGGGAAAAATCAAACAATACTCTAATAATATATATATATATATATATATATATATATATATATATATACATATATATATACATACATATATATATATATATATATATATATATATATATATATATATATATATATATATATATATATATATATATATATATACATATATATATATATATATATATATACATATATATATATATATATACATATATATATATATATATATATCATATATACATATATATATATATATATATATATATATATATATATATATATATATATATAACGATATTTCTATTTTTAGTTAAACAAAAATTATCTAAAATATTTTCTGAAAAACAAAAAATGTGTTACACTATGATACTTGAACATGAAGAGTATAAACTAATTCAAAATTGAATAAGAAAAAAAATAATTATCATCAGAGTGTTGATGCGGTGAATGAAAAGTTTTTTTTTCCCTCGGATAAAAAAGAACAGAATGTAATTAGAAATCTTTAAAATAAAATAAAACCACTTTTACAAAAGAAACTTTGTTAAAAATGCCGAGCTTTTTATTTTTTAACACAATTTTTCACCATTTAAAAATAAATAATGAATAATAAAAAAATCTCTGCATATATTTTAAAATATTTTTCTCTAGTTTTTACATACAATCATAATGAACCTCCAAAAGATTTGCATTTTTCTCAAAACAAATTTCGGAATTTGAAAAAATTGTTAATTGCTAACCATGAAAATATTTTTAAATTTGTGTATTTTTAATTATATTTTTTGTATATAAAAAATTCAAATTCTTTCAAATTTCATTAGAGAGATTTTGCGGATTCAAAAAAGGTTAATTATTCGTAAAAAAGGGAATTTTTTTTTTTTTTTTTTTTTTTTTTTTTTATACAATCTTTCACATTATTAAACTTTGAAGTTGTGTTAAGGTATTTTGGAAGTGTTGGAAGGTCTTTCAAAATATATTTTTAGTGCATTATTTTTCGTTCTACGAGATTTATTAACAATATAAAAATAAAATAACATTTCGATGAATTTAAGAAAACACGCGATTAATATGTTTTCTAAATAAAAATATAAATCTTTAAAATAAAACAAAACCAGTTTCACAAAAGAAACTTTGCTAAAAAATACCAGCTTTTTATAACACATTTTTTCAGCATTTAAAAACAAATAATAATAAAAAATCTCTGCATATATTTTTAGGTATTTTTCACTACTTTTACATACAATCATAATGAGCCTCCAAACTACTTACATTTTTCTCAGAACAAATTTCGGAATTCGAAAAAATTGCTAATTACTAACCAAGAAAATATTTTTTAATTTGAGTATTTTTTATTATATATATATATATATTTTTTTTTTTATAAAAACTTCAAACTCTTTTAAATTTTATTAGAGAGATTTTGTGGATTTAAAAAAGGTTAATTATTCGTGAAAAAGGGAAAAAGTTGTTTATTTTGATACAGTCTTTCACATCATTAAACTTTGAAGTTGAGTTAAGGTATTCTGGAAGTATTGGAAGGTCTTTCATGATATTTTTTTAGTGCATTATTTTTTGCTCTAGGAAATTTATTAACAATGAAGAAATAAAATAATGCTTTGATGAATGTGTGAAGACATGGGATTCGTATATATTTTCTAAATTAAACTAAAATATCTAAAATATTTTCTTTTAAAATTGTGTTACACGATGATATTTAAACAGGAAGAGTACAAACTACAGTACACTCTGTCTAAGGCGGAATTGATCGGGACATAAAAAAATTTCCATAGTAGACAATATTTGTTCTTCGAAAAATTTTACTCTGTGCATTGTAAAAAAAAAAGGTCGATCTACTAAAAAAATTTTCGTGATTCTTGTAATTACTAAAAATTTTTTTGTAATCTTACTTGGTTACTAGAAAATCTAAGAATTACTAGAAAAAAGCTAGCAACGAATAGAGTTAATAGTTTTATATTTTTAATAGCTATTACAAAAACACACTTGGTGTGGCCATGATAGTCTAGTGGTCATAGCACCGATCTCCAGGCTGAAAAGTCCCGGGTTCGATGCTGGATGCCACCAAATACGCCCTTGAATGTATTCAGTGTAAGTACTCTTTAAATAAAGGGATAATGTAAGTCCTGTCGGAGCAGGTAGCAATGTTTAGTGCTGCCATCTATTGCGGCTTACTATTAAAAATAATTTTAGCGCTATTACTAAAATTTGCTTGGTGGCTCATTCTAAAAAGTTTTAAGTTAGTTATACAAAAAATTCTTTTGTTCAGTTTACAAAAGAAATGTTTGTTTCACTTGGAAAAAAAAATTATGTGGAACTAAAAAATTATGTGGAATACAAAATTACTAAAAAATGTTTAGTAACCTCTTGAATTTTTTTTTTTTACTCTATGTCTATGGATTCGCAGGGACTTCAAAATCTTTCCGAGTTAGACTTATTTCTATCTTACACAGAATCCGTTTTGCAGAGAGTTTACTGTAATTCAAAATTGAATAAGAAAAAAAAAATAATTATCACCAGAGTATTGATGAGGCAAATAAAAAATTTCATAAATACATTCTTAGTGCATGATTTTTCACTCTGTGAGATTTATTAACAAGGTACCAATAAAACATTACTTTGATGAATTTCTATTTAAAAAAAAAACGGAATTCGTATTCTAAATAAACAAAATTATCTAAAATATTTTCTGGAAAAAAAAAAAGTGTTACACGATGATACTTGAACATGAAAAGTATAAACTAATTCAAAATTGAATAAGAAAAATCAATAATTATCATCAGAGTGTTGATGCAGCGAATAAAAGGTTCTTTTTCCTTGGAGAAAAAAGAACAGAATGTAATTAGAAATCAAACCACTTTCATAAAAGAAACTTTGTTAAAAATGTCCAGCTTTTTGTTTTTAACACAATTTTTCAGCATTTAAAAACAAATAATAAATAATAAAAAAATCTCTGCATATATTTTTAAGTATTCTTCACTAGTTTTTACATACAATTATAACGAGTCTTTATAATTTTATTCATGATTTTTCTTGATTATTTACATTTTTCACAAAACAAATTTCGGAATTCGAAAAAAATTGTTAATTACTGGCCATGAAAATATTTTTAAGTTTGTGCATCTTTAATTACATTTTTTATATATATAAACTTCAAATTCTTTCAAATTTCATTAGAGAGATTTTGTGGATTTAAAAAAGGTTGTTTTATAATATTCCATATTAAATATTTGAAATGTATTTCGTTAAAACTTTTTAGTTCTTCTTGTAAAACACAAAAGAAATAAGTCATTTAACCGCTTTACTGATCAATATTTTTGAAAAAAAAAATTTCAAATGCCTATTTTTTCCATGTATTTTACAAAATTTTTAATCTTTTATTACCGGTTCTTTATAAACAGAATTTTCCCTGATTGAATGAGAAAATGCTCAGATTAAATAATTTAAAATTTACAATGAAAATAACAGATCATGATTGTGATATGGATGCCCGTATGTGGATCGGGCAAATCATGATTGACAAAAACACGTTGCCAGTATTATGTACGAGCTAATCAAGGAGAAGATTAAAAACAAGTTTTTTAAAGGCGCATAGTATAAGAAGTGAAATATAAAACAACCTCGACAAGTAAAAAAAAAAAAAAAAAAAAGAAAAGAAAAAAAGAAAAAAAAGAAAAAAAAGAAGTTTTTGCGAAATACTTAACGTGATTATTTTACTTTAAAAAGAGATAGAAATGAAAAAAAAGTGTTTTACAGTAAATAAACACATTAATATAGCAATCAAAAGAAATTAATTTCGTGCATAAATTAGTTTTCAAGAATTAATTAATTTCCTATATATGTTTTGAATAATATGTCTGTTCGGTACCCTTTTCTAAAAAATTAAGGGGAATTTGTTGCCTTAAATTTTGCTGCGGCGTTAGAGAACGTACTATTTTTAAATAAAAAAAAAAAAAAAAAAAAAAAAAAAAAAAAAAAAAAAAAAATTTATTCTGGTTTAACAGAAATAAAATCAAAAATATTTTACTAAAAAACTTTGAAAATCCAAAAATTTTAACAACATATTTTTTTATTATCTTCCATTCAGATCTAAAGTATCAGATATTAAGAAAAAAAAGTTAGTTGCAAAACTTTGAAAAGTTTCAACTGTTTACCTAAAATAGAATTTTAGAAAGTATACCAAAGTTTTAAAAACATTTTTAAAAAGAAACACCATTTATATATATGCTTAAGAAATACATATTTTTGTCTTACGTCTTTATTAATTATTTTCAAATTCTTGCAATATTTAACTTTTCCACTTTCTTTTTATAATATTTTAACATATTCATTTTAATTCCATACCTTTATTCAACGATTTCTTTATTTTATTTTATTCTAAAAAAAACATTAATCTGTCTAAGCAATTCTTTACCTAAAATCCCATTACATAAATTTTTCTTTTATCTACTGCTTATCTTTTGTATTTGCGTTCTAAAAAAATCATTCGATTACCCACAATTTCCTTCTAAGTGACGGACGCTAGAAGCGGGATTGCATTTTAAGCTTCCGAGCGACTGCTAGAACTCTTTATTTTTTTCCGATGGATAAGATTTCACATTGGTTAAACTCATATTTCCAAATAATTAATTAGCAACTTAGAACTTAGCCATAGAATCCTCTATTCTAGGGTATGATAGTAACATCTTTCACTCATAATGGCTGCATCTTATGCCGGTATGAAGTAGAATTGTTTTTTCTGTGATGTGGAATATGAATAAATGTGATTAAAAATATTCATCAATTCTGTTTAATTTAAGTGGGGAACATGCCAAAGATATTTATATCATTCTTTTCGACCCAGGGCCACATGACTGCTAAATCTACGAGTGTTTTTGATAGAATTTTCTTGCTAAGTGGCGTGAATTAGAGCAGAATTTTACAGTTTATCGACAATATTATAATTAACTACGTTCATATATTACATTTATATATACATATTTATATATACATGCAATGAAAGTACTTAAAATATATTATTTTAAAATCTTCCATATCATAATCTTTTAGATCCATAATCATTTAGCATCATAATATTTTAACTCTAATTTTTCAGCCGACAACTAGAAAAAAAAATAACCATTTCATGTTTTGTGTGCCCTTAAGAATGCTCAGGGGTTGAAAACTTTTTAAAAAATCGATTTTTTGTATGATCTATTTTGATTATTCAATTAATTCTTAACTCAAAGCATAAAACCACATAAAAATATTTGCATTTTTAACGGAATTATAAGCATTTATGTACCAACACTTTCATAGCCGCACCCATATAATTTCAACTTTAAGTCGCGTTTTCTCAAAATTTGATTTTTGACGACTAACACCAAGATTTAAAAAAAAACTATTTGATGAAATGGCTTAATTTTTTTTCTTTTTTTGCATGCTATTAACATCACTATCTATAGAATGAATTAATGCATTTTAGATAGTTTAATATTTTGAGTATTTTTAATGAAAAAAAGTTGTATTTTTTAGTTTTTTAAATTTTCAAATTTGAGAGTTTTTTTAATAATGTTGTTTTTGAGTGATAGTTATATCCTTAATTCATTCTATAGAATAAAGTTTCTGGATCATTTTAAAGCAAAAATTAGGTTCTTATGTCAATTCAACGTTAAGATATTTTGGTGTTGGTGTTATAACACGTAATTTTTTTTTTCGAAAATTGTGTTACATAAATTTTGCTATATTTCTTATTATATTACATTGAAGTACTTCATTTTGTAATTTTATAAGACTACAAACATACCTTAAAAATATCAGAAAGTTTAAATTAATTACGTTGAATACTTCTGTTTTTATATGGACTCGAAGCGAGTGCTCTGTTTACATGTTTTTCCCTATCGATCAACTCCTGAGCCCACTTAAGTGAAGAAACTAGTACCAAATTTTACTTAACATGTTTTGAAAATATACAATTTTTAGTTAATTTATCTTTTCCATATAAAATTATCATATTATTTGCATAAAACTAGGTATTAAAAGTAAAATTTAGAAAAAAAAAATAAAATAAAAAAAGGGCTTTGCATTTCTGCGATAAAATATAGAAACCTTTCAAAAATATAAAAGCAGTGAGAATATTTCATACATTTAACCATTTCGAAATTTTTACGTTTAATCCGATTTTTTTTTTTTTTTTGGGGGGGGGGGGAACAAAATTATTTTTTTTTTATCACTAATGTAAATCGAAGCTATCTAATTAGACTTAGAATAGATAAAGATTATCTCATTGTCTGAAATCTAACGAATGTATTTGTTTTGTGTACTATTCAATTTACATTGTTATGATAATAGGTTAAGGATGAGTTTTTGTAGACGTTTGGAAAATATTGTATTACAACAGGGTTTAATAAATATTACAACTTTTTAATGTTTTTTTTTTTTTTGCACTTCGTCAGACATGATTTGTTCAGAAAAGTAACCTACATTTCAAATTTAAAAAGTAAAATTTATGTATAAAATGAAGGAATCGCCAACGGGGCAAAGAAAATTAAGAAAACTTTTATTATTATTATTATTATTATTATTATTATTATTATTATTATTATTATTATTACTAAATGTCAAAACATAAATGAAATCATGATAAAAATTGCATAGCCATATACTATCATTTCCATATGTAGAAATTAACAAAAATAATTATTAAGACAAAATAATGCTCGATGAAAAGATGTGTACTATCAATGATACACGAGACCCGAAAGGGTTAAATGTATAACACAATATTTTTTAAATATATATATATCAAAAAGATATTCACCTAAAAAAAAGAAAAAAAAATATGTGCGCGCAGTAATCAGTATCAAATTGTGCTTGACTCTTGTTTTCATTTATAAAACTGACATACACTTGTAGTCTAATTCCTTTAAAATGTTTTGTTGCTTATTTAAAATTATCGTTAAACAAATATTTTTTTTAAAAGTTTAAAACATAATTATTCACTCAAAAAAAAAAAAAAAAAAAAAAAAAAAAAACTTAGAGAAAATTATAGATTTATATTTTTTATCAGGAGATATAACATTTGAATATTATAATTTTCCATGGGCTTTCATACATTTTGTAAAAGTTTAATCTTCTTGGTTCTAAAGAAGAATTACAAAAGCAATTCATTAATCATACGTTTCTCATACATTTCCCGATCTTTATATAAATGTTGTTTTTTCCACATTTAGATATAGATAACTGTTCAATGTTAAAACGAAAATTGATATACATTTAATTCAATCAAATCCATTCCTTTAAGAATTATTTTGAAAAAAAAAAGAGGGGGGGGGCATTAAATCTATTCTTAACACCCCAGGTTTTTATTCAAAACACTAAAAGAAGAAACCATAAAAGAAGAGTAAGTTCAAAATCTAGAATCAAAATATACACCTTTTTTTTTTTTTTTTTTTTTTTTTTTCGAAAGATGATTTTTACACGAATGATTTTGCTGAAGACATATCAGTGAAAAAATAAATAAATAAATAAATAAAAAATGTTTCGAAATTGAGAAGAAAAATAATAAAAATCTTTCAAAATTCAAAAGCAGCGAGAATTTTTAAATGTATTTAAGTTTATAGTATATATTTTTTTTCTTTTTTGGTTTTGAACACATGCTCTAGAGATTCCAGTTGACAGTTCTTTGGATTTTTTTTAATGGATTAAAAAGAGGAGAAAGGGTTTTTTCTATATGAAATAAACAGGATAAAATTACATTTGTATTTTTCATATATAAAATGGTTATTTACATCAAGCTCCTTGGTTTTTTTTACTTATCAAAATAATACAATTTGAATATAATTTCTGATAAATCTCTTAAAACATACTAAAAATAGTATCAAAATATCTTGAAAATTGTACTGCATCGAAATTCTCCCACATAAAGAGAATAAAGTAATTCAAAATTTAGAAAGGAAAAAAAGGTAATCACTATAATCAGAGAGTGTTTGTTCACATGCAAAAGATGTTTTTTTTTTTTTTTAATGTGAAAAAAAGAACAAAAAATGTAATTAGAAATCTGTTCTGTTAAAAAAAAAAAGTGCTTTTATGAAAGAAATTTCTTTTTAAATGTCCAGTTTACTCTAAAAATTTTAATAATATATTTTTTTCAGTTCAAAAACTACAGATTAAAATAGAATTTCAGCAGATATTTTTAAACATGTGTATTTTTCGTTAGCTTCTTTTCTACATTGAACTTTCAGCTCATTAAACTTTTTACGAAAAGAAATTTTTGGTAAAATTTTTTTTATTGTTACTATTTTTTAAATTATTTTGTAAATTTATGTATTTTAGAAATTTCATTTTTTTTTTCTTTTTGTAAACTACCATTTTATTCAAATTTCTTTAAAGAGCTGATGTGGATTTTGAAAAGAAATTTCGAAAAAAGAGAACGTAAACTGCAACACAATAATAATAATAATAATTTATACTAATAAAAAAAAAATTCGCCCTGTCTCTGTGTGTGTATCTGTCTGCGATCAGTAGCAAAATTTACAGCATGTACGAGGCTCAACCTTTTTTTGACACTAGCCCAAGGAATCGCATGATGCACTTCACATTCAGAATTTAAATTAGAAATTAATTAAAATCTCTAAATTAGATGAATATTAAAGTATTCATAATTCAATAAAAGCATATATTTTTATCAAACCGTCAGAATATTTCTTCGAAAACTGGAAAAGGGGCAAAGGGGTTAATATATATATGCATCACTGACAAGGTGAAAAATGTACAGGACTTTTATATATACATATATATATAACTATATCTTAAATCATGTTGGCTCTATAAACTCAAAAATTATAAAACTAAACGCAGACAAATTTTGCCTTTCAGAAATTTTAAAAAATATTATTATTATTATTATTTTATTCACAAATAAATAAATGAAAAAACATTAAAGAATATACTTTCTGCATCTTTATATTTATGTAAAACATTCCAGTGAAGGGAAACGATAAGGGTCAGGAACAATCAATTTCAAAGGTATATAAAACAGCGATTCTCAAACTTTTTTTTTTTTTGCATGATTCAATTTAAAGTTAAAATGCAGGTGTCAAAACTGAAATTTAACTAAATAGAGACTTTTATGCAATCTATTTAACAGAAAAGGCAAACCTCCACACAAAAACATACAAAAGAAAAAAAACAGCAATATTTCTGTAAGTAGTTGAAAAATTCATTAAAAATTCATATATATCATTTTATTTCATTTCAAAGAAGCAGATTTTTAAAAATCTTTCATAGCCAGAGGAGGTGTTTTGAAACGTTGTTATCTTGCCGTGAGAGGTAGTCTGATTTATAAGCAATTTGTAAATATTTTCAAACAATAAATTTACAGATTTTATTTTTATACATCTAGATGAAGAATGTTTCGTTAATTTTAGATATGTAAAGCTCTTCTTTGTAACTGAATTACAATTTTAGATATTAAAAAGCGTGATCACGTGATCAAAACAGCTTATAACTCCGTAGGTATTTTCATTTTTATAAAATGGAAAACTTAGTTCAATTCCTAATAACTTCCGCAGTCAGGCTTTCCAACTTTATATCTTTACATTAAAAAATTAATTTGTAAATGTGTCAAAATGTTTTACGCTTGTTGAGCAGAGCAGTTGAGAACACAGCCTTAAGTATTTTTCACTGTAATTGAAAATGAATAATATTTCAATTCAACTATGAAAATTCAGATTTAGGACATATTTAGTGGCAACAAAATAAAAATCTTTGGTATAACTAAAACATTTGAAGTCCATTTTTAACATCCTAGCTTTTCTCTCCCCCCCCCCCTCCACACACACACCCCCTCCAACTATGAAAAAAGCTTTCAAAGAAGAAACTATTTCAAGAACAGCTTTTTAGCTGTCGAAGTTAATATCAAATTAAATTTGGCTTGTTTCATAAAAAAAGTTACTTTTACTTTTTTTGCAAAATAAAATCATCATTTAAAAAAGTTGAATTTAAAGAGAATGAAAAAATACTTTTTTTTCTAAAGTAAAGTCTAAAGATCTTCCAAAAAAAAATGAAAAATCTGTAAGAATTTTTAAATGTGTTTGAATTTTTAATATGGTTAAACTTTTTACTGAGGTAGATATGAAAAGAAAAATGCGTTCTAAGAATTTCATTTGAGTAGTCTTTCTTTTATTTTTTTCTGTACATTTAAAAAAAGATTTTTTTTTAATTAGCATTAAATTATATTTGTCTCATTCAATAAATAAAACTGACATTATTCGAAGAATATTTCTTAGATGTCCTTTAAAGTTACCATTGGACAAGTAATTAAAAAAATGCACAAAACAGAATGATATTTTCAGAAGAATTTATCGAAACATCTGCGTATAATTCACTATTTTATTCTCAAAACAATACCACCTGAATATATCGTTATTAACTTTATGAGAATCGTTAACAATGTACAAAAAATTAAAACTTTTATGAATTTGTGAAAACTAGGGCATAATACACGAATAAAACCAAAAGTATCTAAAATAAAATTAAAAAAATACTGAATTGAAAATTTCGTTATTATGTTGGAATAAATTAAAAAATTATAATGAAGATATAATAATAAATTAATTTAAAAATGAGAAAGAAAAAGCAATAATTATAAGGGAAGCGTCCAAGTACAAAATATTTTTTTATACACAGGGAAAATTAAATAATTAGAAAAAATAAAACTTATAAAAGAAACTTTGTTAAAGCATCAAATACATTTTTAAGAAAAATTTTCAAAATCAAAATGCTACAAATTATAAAAAAAGAAAGAAAGAAAAGAAAAAGAAAAAAACCAAAAATCTCAACAGACATTTAAAAATATATGTATTTTTCATTAGCTCTTTTTATAGAACGCACTTTAAACATATTTAATTTTTTTCGAAAACAAATTTCAATATACTAAAAAATTGCTAATTATTCGCTATAAAACTATTTTTAAGTTTGTATATTTTAAATTATACTTTTTATGCATAAACTTCAAACTCTTTTAAATTTCTTCGATGAGGTTTTGTGGTTTAAACTAAAAAAAGATGTTAATTATTCGTCAGGAAGAAAATAAAATTCATCTAAACTGGTATGATATTACTAAAAAATATTTTAACGAAACAAAATAATTTAAGTCTCTATTTTTTCCCTAATATTCAGATAAAATATTATGTAGCAAAGTAATTAAATTTATAAATGATTATTTATTTTGTAAGTAATTTTTGATTTTGGAAATACATATTTCTCTTTGTAAATAATCAATAAAAAAATTATTTACAAAGAATTAAATGAATAATAAAGAACTAGATACTTTCTGCAACTTTGTATTTATGTAAAACATTCCGGTTAAAGGAAGCGATTAAGAATCATGAACAATCAGTTCCTAAGGCATATAAAACAATGATTCCCAAACATTTTTGTAACGTGACTCAATTTTAAATAAATAGAAACTTTTACATAATCTATTCCAGAGGAAAAGCAAACCTCCGCACAAAAACATACTCAAGAAAACAGCAATAAAACTCTTTTAATAATAATAATAATAAAAACTTTTTTAAACTACTAAATAAGAAAAATACATTTATTGAAAAATGTATAAAGAAATGTAACTTAAAAGCCAATGTCATTAATGAGATTGTTTTTCAGTAACGACGGAGTTAATATTTTCAAAATAGCTATATCTGAAGAATTAATGCGTGTGAGTGGATAAAACTTCACATTATATTAGGTCTTGATATAAATAGATTCTGATATGCTATGTGTATAGATTGGACAACATGTGGATCTGCTATTTTGTATTTTTAACAATGGCTATAACAACAAAACTAATGAAAATGGTATTTCACCATGCTTCATATTCTATTAGATATAATTAACATTCATTAACATAAATAAATCTTGATTCCATATTAATTCTCTGTATCCTGCGCTTAAAAGATGCCAATATGAGCCCACATTAAATTGAAGAAATTTAGTGAGTTAGACTTTTCCTATTTATTATTCGCTGAACTGATTAATTCTATACTAAGTTCAAAGAAATTTATTTTATTCAATAGCTATAATAATTGAAGTGTAAGTATGCTATTTAATGTTTATATATGTGGGAATAAAAGAGGAAGTGCGGATAACATAAAACATAATAGATACAAGGATGCAATGAACGTGATATCTCAAGGGAGACTCATGAAAAGAGGGGAGTGGGAGGTTAGTGTTCTATAGATTTCGGCCATCGTTGTGGTTGGTGATTTTTAATGCGAATCTCAGGGATTTTTTTTTTTTTTTTTTTTTTTTTTTGAGGTAACTGTTATTTAGTTGAACAATATTATTTGAATGTTAACTATACATTTTATTATCTATTTAACTTTTTTTATAATTTCAAGAATGTTAATTTCGGTTAGGCAATACTTTATTCACTTTAATCCCACATTCACACACACACACATATATAAAACCAAAAACATATACATATTTGGTTAATTTCTATTAATAACTTCATATACTTTTCGATGGTACAATAATGAAAGAGGCACAAAATCGCTATTATAGTGCCACCTTCTGGCGGAATATTTCCAAATTGAATTAGGATCTGCTGACCTGAGCAAAAACATACTTTTTTCAATAGTCCAATAATGAAAATGACGCAAGACCCCTATTACAGTGGCAGAATATTTCCAAATAGAAAAGAAGTTACAGTCAAAAAAATATATACAAAATTTGGTTCAATTTTATTTATCACTTCATACACCTTTTTGATGGTTTGATGGCGACAGACAGACAAATATTTTGTACAAACACGTTTTTTTAGGATCTTTTACTTCTAAAAAATTGTAGATCCATCGAAAACCGGAAGTCGAGAAAAGTTTTGATTACTTTTTCCATGGAACGTAGAAAAAAGTATAAATAGTGTAATGTCCTAGAGAAATAATTTGCTTAAATTTCTATTTGTAAGCAATGTTCTTTTTTGTATGTACAATAAATAAATAAGACTTACATTATTCCCTTACAATTCAAGAAGACAATCAGTATATTGTATTGTATTGCATTGTATTGAATTTTACAGCGTCTCTTTCGACTCTATAACAAAATTTTATTAAAATATGGTTAAAGGAATCAATTCAATCGTACCTATGATAATCCAGTTGTTATGATACTGTTATTCAAAATTAGAACAACTTAGAACTGAACAATAAAATACAAAAAGTGAAACTAAAGATAATTGTAACAATAGTAACATTTCTATAAATAGAAAATTAATGATTATTAAAAAATCTAAAATCCATAACTAAATGACAATGACAGCAAAGTTACAATGAACGCAAGATTAGGAGATTAAAGACTGCAATTTTAAGAAGCTGTGTAACACACAAAAGATTTTGGAATTTTCATCAGCGTTATAGATGCATCTTCAGATTATATTCTGATAAAGTTTTGTGACGTAATTACCGCTGAGCAAAGTCAGCATTTCTTATTGGTTGGAAGGTACTTCATTAAAAATTGACTGAAAATTTGTATTAAAGTCCTGAATCATAATTTTATATGCATGTAAAGTAAAATGTCCGCAATATCAGAAAATTTATAAATATACATACAGTGATTATTTTGCGAAATGCATATTTTTTGTTATTTTCTTAATAATGTCATAGAACATATAAAAAACAGCATACAATCATCAAGTAACTGATCAAATCACATTAAAAATTGCAAAAGTACAAACGATTTCTTTTTTAAAAAATTTTATATATATATACATTTCTACAAATTTCTTTAATAGAAATGTTTTTAAAAAGCGTTAAAAAAATTATTTATAAAATTTCTGTTAGAAGTGATAAAGAAGTTTATAATATTTAATGGAAAAAAATCCAGATATGTCCTTTAGCGTTTATATTTAAACTAATAAATATATTTTACGAATTACATCTAAAATTTTTTTTGTACACTGTAAAAAAAATTCTGTAAAGGTACTAAACATTTTCCAGGAAACTGGGATTCCAAGAACTTTTCATGTAACGATAACAGGAAAAATTCGTGTCACCGATTCTGAAACTTGAATTTTTGCTGTTACCTTTACAGGAAAAGTTCTTGGAATCCCAGTTTCCTAGAAAAAGTTTAGTACCTTTACAGAATTTTTTTTTACAGTGTACATGCTTTTAGAAAATATCATTAAAAACTGCTTCTTTAATAGCAGAGAACATCTCAATCATCTTTATGTTATTAATGTTAAAATTTACATTTTCAGCGCATAAATGAAATTTCAGATGAGTGTTCGCATTTCTGCTTCGCAACGAATATAATTTATGTTATTATTTTTCATAAAATTAAGATTCAACAACTAATTGGCCATACATTTGAAAGTAAGCTACAGAAAAATACAGTTGTTTAAATTATAAAAACAAATTTTGTTGAATTTTCAACGAATTATTAAGGAACCGGAACATGTGCTTTCTAAATAAAGGGATTATTTTTAAAGATTTTTTAAAAAGAATGATTTATTGGAATAAGTATTTTACCATCTTGATGTTAAAGAATGACTAGATTAAAATTATTTTTAAATATTCAAAGAATGACTATTTTTAATGGAGAATTTCCTTCAACAAAATATTTTATATTAAGAAATGAAAAATTAAATATTGCATTCTCCATTTGGAAAATTTTAAAATGTCTTTCAGAACTACACTAAAAAATTTTCAGTTAAATTACAGAGAATGTACGAGTAATACATTATCTTAAATCTTAAGTAAAATTACAGAGAATTAAAAAAATCGAGCTTCCGTTAAATAATACAGAAGTTATTCGGTAAATTTAGAATAGATTAGGTAAATTGATATCGTAAAAAAATACACAAATGTATTTTTGATAATAATAATTTAATTTATTTTTAATGTTAATGAATCACTCAATCTTCAGTGAGCTTCAAAGAATTTGAATATTCCGAATAAATTTGAACTGCTGGACCATTAAACTCGAACACAAATTGTTTCTAGCCGGCCTGGGATTTGAACTCGACACCTCTTGACAATGGAAGAACGCTTTACTAACTGAATAGGAGCTGTCGCTGTTTTGTACAAAGTATGTCTTTTATGATTCAGCGGGGAAAAATCCCCACTAATTCCAATGAGGCTTTTTTCCTTTTCTAAATTATTCTAAGTACAAATACTACTACTACTACTACTACTACTAATAATAATAATAATAATAATAATAATAATAATAATAATTAAATGAATAAAAATAAAATAAAATAGAATAAGTTTTCTTTAACATTTCTAATAAAATTGAAAAAAATCAAAAGTGTGTATTTTGAATTACGAAATTTAACAAAGTTAAAAATGTTTTTAAATAAAGACATGGAAATCCTAACATTGAATTAGATGTAAGATAAAAGAAATGTCTGTAAAATGATGAATGAGAAACTCGATCCAATACATTTAACCGAGAACTAGTGTAAATTTACAGAGAATCTCGCTTTTTTTAATGTGCTTTTACAGAAATTTTTTACAGTGTAAAAAGAAGTTTTATAATTTTTAATGGAAAAAAACGAAATATTTTCTCTAACAATTATACGGTCTTTTAAAACTAATAAATATATTTTGAGACTTATGCATTTATTTTATTTTATTTATTTATTTATTTATTTATTTTGTCCATGTTTTTCGAAAATATCATTAAAAAAGTTCTTTTAATGGCAGAGAATGTCTCACTAGTCCTTAGGTTATTAATGCTATAATTTATATTTTCATCGCATAAAAAAATTTTGAGATATGTTTCGTATCGATGCAACTTTAGTCATTATTTTTCATAGAAATAACATTCAACGACTAATTGGTCATACATAAGAAAGTTATTTACCAAAAAATAGTTTTTTTGTATAATAAAATGAAGTTTTGTTGAATTTTTAATGAATTATTAGGAAACTGAAACATATGTTTTGTTGAATAAATAGAGTATTTTTAAGATTTTTTGGAAATAAATATTTATCTGAATAACTATGTACGTAGATCATAATTTAAAAAAAAAGAATAGTTTAAAGATATTTTGATATATTTAAAGAATGATTATTATGAATTGAAATATTTACTTAACAAAATATTTTATATTAAGAAATGACAAATATATCAGTTAAATATTACATTCCAAAGTTCTTTGATACAATTTAATAAATTTCGGTGTGTCTGTCTACGTTTTTATAACATTTCATTCAGTTTTTTTTTTTCTGTATTACACCAAAAAATAGTTTCATATGTCTTAATTAGCACGGAGCTTTATGATATTAAAATAATTTTAGTATTAAAATAACTAAAACAAGCAATAATAGTTTAACTATGTGCGTATTTTTAAGAATTTCATTATCTTCCTCGATATCAGGTACGATAACGGTTAATACGATTGCTTTTATAATTCCTTTTATTCTCTTACAAATCGAATTCAACAGCAATAGAAATTGCTCGAAATTTGTATCTTAAAACATGTACTGATAAAGAGATGAAGCTGCAAAATCGTTTTACGCAAGCGGGCACGATTTAAGACACAAACTGCCAGATAACTACAGAATCATTTGCCAACTTTCTAGACAAACTATAAGATAAACTGGAAATGTAAGCCATTTTACACAGTTTGTGATTTGTTAGCAAACGTGAAACATAGTTTGTGTTACATTTTGATGAATTCTAATATTAAACAAGTCAGAAATTGTACTTTAAATGAGGCGAATGAGGTGAATTCGTACTATAAAGTTTTGTAAATATTCAGGTTTTAGTGCAATAAGCTGTTTCACTCTTATGCAGAAATGCATGAATACAAAACTTATTGAGATTATATGCATTACATTCAGTCATAAAGAAATAAAATAACTCCATATCTTAAATAGGAAATAATCACCATTGCAAGCTAGAATCATCATCTACGGTAGGATATCATTGAACTAATTAGCATGGTACCATTTAATAGAATAAAAGAAAACATTTAATAATTGTATTTTTTTAGATGCGTTCGTCGTTCTGTACGTCCGTCTGTCCGCATATAACAGAAAAAAAAACTGCCTAACCGAATTATTTGAAATTTAAAATGCATAACTGTTGCATAATTTTGTCGATTCATTTCAAATTTTATGAAAATCAGATGTATCGTTTAATGACAGGGGCAAACAAAATTATTTCTATACAATATGCGGTGCAAAGAATATTTATTATTAACTTACAGATCCACACAAAAATATTCCAATACATAATGGTATAAGGGAAAACATTTTTTGGGGGACATTTTAATATCATTAAACTATTTTACATTTCATGAAATAAATATACGTTGCTGAAGTTTACTACAAGTAACTTCCTGTATAATAAAAAGCAGATAGTATTTACAGGGACACACAAAAGATTTCAGATACTCTACTGTATCCAAAGTACTGCATAGTATTACACCGATATCTGAGTATTTTTAAAACTTCGCTATAGTACGAACCAATTAGTACGCACCTCATTTGCTATACTTGACATGCAGTTTCCGACATGTTTAACTTTTGATTCGATTTCCATAAAAGTTGAAATTGCGTGACAAAATTCCGCACCGATTATATCGAATTAAATTTAAAATCATTTGGTTCGGTTGTTTTTACGCTGTTTAAGCATACAGACAGACGGAGGATCAGACAACGTTTATAGGTGTTACGTATTCATATAATTACGAATGCCCCTAATAGGCTTAAATCATATAAATTGAATGAGCCGTTCAGATGAACACTATAGAAATTTGGTATTACTAGCCGCCCTTGGCGACCAATTTAGTCTCCCGTGAATATATACTAAGCATTAAACCAAATTGCTTTTATTTATAATTTATTTTAATTGCTCTCTTTTTTTTTTTTTTTTTTTTTTTTTTAAACCAAATTAGATGATTCTGCTGGAGAAATAGACACAAAAGCCATACGCGCACCACATTTGCGCGATTGCAACGAAATGGCAAGAATATGTGCCTCACATGATAACCCGGCTATTGTAACTTATTTATTAATAAACTGTTTGTTTTTATTTTCTGTTTTAAAATGATATAAATTGTTTTATTCTATAATTATTAAGGAAACTTTTTTTAAAATTATTATTTCCCTTTTAAAATAATAGAAATTAGTTTAAAAAATATGTAAGTAACTGGTATTTTAAAATGGAATTTTCGCCAAATTGGCGTCAGAAAAATAACTCGTCAATGTGGTGCATATATGACATCTGTGCTGATAAATCAAGAACTCAGTATTTTTATGCTAGCCCGGCGTAGATAATAAATCTCCAAAAATTGTACCCGTCGCATTCTTCGTATTTCATTAATTATTTAAAATATAATAATATTATCCTTTCATTCATTTCATTTATAATACATAACTTTAATTTGAAACTGAAAAGTTAAAAATTCATGACTTTTATTTATTTAAAAATAAATATCAATAATGATATTTTGGAGCTTTATAATTGCAGCGAAGGAAGGATACATAAATAAATCCAATTTATCACATCCTAAATCTTACTAAAGGACTTTTGCATAGTAACTCATAAGATGTGTTTTATTTAGATATTGCCATTAAACAATTAACAAATAATCGTGATTTTTGTGCCACATACGTTAGCATAATACTTATAGAGATATTAAATGTTAGAAAATTGTATTAACAAAATAGATGAAGCTGAAAAATCCTTTTACAGAAGCGGGTATGATTATAGTTGCAAGCTACCAAATAACTACAAAATTATTTGCCCGTTTCTAAACAATCAACTTGTTTTTTAATTCGCATTTAAAAACAACCTAATTTACATTTAAAAAGTCGGAAATTTCACATCGAGCGTAGCAAATGAGGTGCATTCGTACTATAACGATTTTTTTTTTTTTTTTTTAATATTCAGACCTTAGTGTAATAGTATCCAGTATTCGGATGCAGTACAGCAGCCGAAATATTATGTGGGTCCTTGTAAATACTTTATGCTTTTTATTATATAGAAAGTGACTTGTAATAAACTTCAGCAACGTATACCAATTTTATAAAATGTGAAATAATTAGTATAATTTAAATGCGCCTAAACAGTGTTTCCGCCTATACCATTATGTAACGGAATACTTTTGTGTGGCTCTGTAAATTAATAAAAAAAAGTTCTTTGTACAGAATATATACTTTAATATATACGTCATAGATTCATATTAATTTTATTATATTGAAAATACGTAACAGCATTAAAATGCATTTGGAACTATTTTTTCCCATTGACCGTCCCGTGACGGAATACTTTTGATTGTCCCTGTAATTAAACTATACATCCGATTTTTATAAAATTTGAAATGACGCGACAAAATTATGCAATAATTATATATTTTAAACTTCAAACGATTCGGTTGGGTAGTTTTTGCTCTGTTACATGCAGACGGACAGATAGACAGACGGACTGAATGACGACCACAGATGCTTCGTTTTTACATAATTACGAATGCACCTAACAACGGTAAAATTCAACCCAAAACTGATATATCTTCTCATAACTTTTAGCTCATTATATAGAGAAATTATATATACCCTCCTTTTTAAACATACAATTTATAAAACTTATGAAATTTCAGATGAAAACATGTAATAAAACCGACAGGTGAAATAAAAGTAGTATACATGATCTGATAAAAATATCTCATAAACATATTTTGATAAAAATATCACAAAAATGAAAATTTAAACGAAATTAGCTGATGGAAAAATAAAATAAAATAAAACATTTTAACTTATATATGAAATTTCCGTTGAAAATCGCAAAAGTAAAGTAAGTACAAAATTAAATACAAGAAGGCATATTTTGAGAAAAATAGTTAATCAAAGAACAAAATACAAAAATAATATTTCTACCGATTTATGAACGAAAAATCTAATGAATTTTTCATAATACACATAATATCTGAAGTATATATAAACAAAATATATTTTCCTAGAAACGTTGTATTCTTTAATTTATGAGATTTAGGAAACATATTGATGATAAAAATTATCGATGCTTAAAATTTAATCTGCAGCAATCCATTTTTATCTGCATATGAAGTTGAAAAAATCCTGAGAGAAAGAAAAATGTTACCGAACCGATTTAGAAACTGCTTTCAACCATTTTGTTGCTGAAAAATCGCAAGCGGAATTTTCAGGATGGCTTATGAAACTTTAACAAGAAAGAAAAATCGTGCGCCAAGCATGGATTATGACGCACTTTCTAACACATTCAGAATAATGTAACAAAACTGCACAGTTTAATAAATTAAAATACATTCCAAAATTTAGTTCATTTAAGAGATACATATATTTCAGTTCCAAAATTCCCCTTCAGCAATTTTCTGTAATAAGAAGAATGGTATGCGAATGCTTTTGTTCAGCCCTGTATATAAGGTATAGAATTTATATATAAAGAATAATATGCAAAAAACTAATTAAATTTAAAAGCGCATACCGAATTTTAAAAGTACTCTCCAGCAATTATTACGCAAAACCGATTTATTTTGAGTTCCCCTGTCAATTAATTAAAAATGCTATGAATGCTCTGTTTTATCATGATCGTAGTGAAATTCAGTGATTTACATCAGTTTTGATACTTTTGAAATAGCATAATGTCATTAACATACTCTCCAAACGATTGTTTTCCATATACCATAATGTAATCGAATGTTTTTTAGTGTCTCTGTAAATGAACCATTAATTGTACATACTTCATATTCGATACCAAACATGCTTTGGTGACCCTAAATAAACTTTATCAATTGCATGAATATCCAAGTATATTTACGGGAATTAGAGGATAAAGAGACCGACAGACAAACCGAATGCAGAAGCACTTTTCAACTATGTTGGAAAGTGGTAAAAATTGCCAAAAATAATATCAAAATATCCGTTTCATGCCATTTAAACCCTAATTAAACAATATTAACATAATTTAATAAAATTATTTTACTAAAAATCAATGTAGATACTTGAAACTTGCTGCTTTAAAATTATATTAACCCTTTCAAGCGCAGTGATCGCACGACAGGACCAAAATACTATTTGAAAATTACAAACGGCATCAAGTATATTTTAATGAAATTTTGCTTTTGCAATGAAAGTTTAAAAGAACAAGATCCTTCTTTGTGAGAAGTTCGTATGTAAATTTTGTTATCAGTCTATTATTTTTATCATTTTACGAAGATAATTTTTCTGCGCCGGAAAGGATTAACAAGATGTCGTATTATTATATTGATCTACTTTTATCATATATATTAAAAAAGGAAAAATGTTGACAAAGGTAACAGTAGACAATAAAATTTAGCTATTACTAAAATGTTTTAATCTTCTAAACAATAAACATTTTAGCATTTTTACTTCGTCAAATAAGAAACAAAAATATAATTTTAATGTAATTTATTTGAAAACTACATCGCAATTTGTTTTAAAACTATAACAAAGTTAACTCTTTTTTCTTTTTATATACACTGCTCAAAACAATTAAAGGATATTGCAGTTTTAGGTGGATTTTGTATCTGGGAAACTTTTTAGCTGATTGATACATGGTCGACAGACATAGTAGGTTATATGAGAATAAATTACACATGTTTGGCAGAAAAAAAATGCATTTTATTGCGCATTTGTGTACAAAAGGAAAAAAACACAATTTGTGCATATGAGAAAAAAAAGAATAAGAAAAGGTGTTTTCGTCAAAGAAAATCATTTTCAGTAGGGGGTATGGTTTCCACGGGCGGCCAGCAATGTTGAACACCTTTGAGGCATGGGCTCAATGAGGCTATTAATGACGAGTTGGGGTATTCTGCCCCACTCTTCCAGAAGAGCTCTTTCCAGTTCTTGGAGAGTTTGTGGGGGTTGTTGGCGGCCAGAAACTCGGCTTCTTAAAGCGTCCAAAACATGCTCGATTGGATTCATGTCTGGAGAACACGCTAGCCATTCCATTCGAACGATTCAATCCTCGAAAAGGAAATCCTCCAGCAGGTTTGCACGATGTGGCCTGCAGTTATCGTCCATTAAAATGAAGTTATCTCCGATTGCTGCAGCGTAAGGGACTACAATAGGTCTGAGGATCTCATCCCTATATCGGCGACCAGTCAGAGCTCCATCTCGAATGATGTAGAGGTCAGTGCGCCCGTCAATGGAGATGCCACCATACACCAACGCTCCTCTACCGCCAAATCTGACACTTTCGTGCACGAACGCAGTATTATTCCTACTGTACGGTCCCTCCAGATGAAAATACGCGTATTATCCGGATGCACAGAAAAACGGGACTCGTCAGAAAACAGAATATTGCTCCATTCATTTCTCCTCCAGTTGACATGCTCGGTTGCCCACTCCCTGAGGTCGCGACGATGCCTTGATGTTAATCTAACACATACCATCGGTCGGCGAGCATACAGATATACAGCATGGAGCCGGTTTCGGACAGTCTGAGTTGAAATCGTGGTGCCTGTAGCCGAGCGAAGGTGTTGTTGGAGAAGAGTAGCGTTCATGTTTCGGTGTCTCCGAGCTGTTAACGCTAATTACCGATCTTCATTGGGCGTTGTTGCCCGTCTACGACCTTGCCCTGGTCTTCTGCCTGCACATCCACTCTCCAAAAAACGGTTCCAGATCCTGGAAATGACACTTTGTGACATTCCAATGGCTTGCGCTACTTCGGCTTGAGTTTGGCCCCCTTCTAACCTACCAACAATTCTCCAAGCTTCTGAATCTGTCAAATGACTTCTCTGAGACATCGTACTCATCGAAACAAAGCAATCATCATCCTTGTCTTCATTCTCTTTTATCCAGTTGAAAGTCAAATTTCATTCGCTGCCGCTGAAGCGACGTTTTTGACGCCGAACTCAAAATTTGCATACTCCACAGTTTGAAAACCAGAAAAATTTGCATTTGTGATTCTCTTCTTCTATTTTCGGCAAAAAAAATTTCCTTTATATCTTTATTTTATATAAAACATCAAATATCCTTTAATTGTTTTGAGCAGTGTATTTTAAAATATTTTCTAAGCATACATTTTTTTTAAACGATCTCTGCCACATGCAGACTTTTGCGTCTGGCCACGACTTTAGTTATGCTAACTAAAACTAATAGCATTAATACAGCATTTATAATAGCGCATGTCATATGTTGAAAATAAAGTAAAAAGAAATAAAGAAATAAATAAACGGTAATCTATGTCATAATTATGTGTAAAATTTAAAAATTTGTAAAAAAAAAAAAGTTTTAAAACTTAATTTTGAAAAAATTTAGAAGTCAGAATGACTGAATGCTGGGATACATACAAGTGTATAAAAGAACCAATAAGATTCGTTAACTTTTAAAGACGAACTATTCTTCCAAAGAAGTTAAAAGGGTTAATAAATAAATAAAATACTACACTATTTTGAGTCTGAACGAGATAATCTGTAACTTTTATGTGCGGTTGAATGAAAATTTGATTCGTGATCATTGCTCGAATGGATGTCTTTTGATTTTTAAGAGCAATCTCAAAATGGGACACATTTAAAATCAACAAGAACGACCTTTGATAATTCCGCTTATACCCTAATGCTCTCTAAAAGAAGCCTAGCCTAAAAAGGAAATATTTTGAAATAAGATCATTTTGATATTTGCTTTTATTCTCGCGTTCCTTCTAAAATTTCAAAGCCACATCTTCATTTGAATCGTATTGCCTTTCCATTTTTTATTTCGCTTTCTTTGCCGAGCAAATTTGCTTTTTATCGATTTCTTTCCCCCCCAAAAAGACAAAAAGGTTTTGCTCTGAACTGATCACTTAACGTGAAATAATGTTAAAGTAAGCCATTTTCTGATTTACCGATCTTGAAATGGAAACTATTGTTTAAAAATAGTCCGTGTTAAAAAAAAAAAAAAAAAAAAAAAAAAAAAAAGAGAGAGAAAAGGCATTATTTTCTGTATATATTCGATAAACAGAAAATACGAAGCTATCTTAAATTGCAAAGCAAAATCGGTCTGGTGTCGTTTCTATAGGCTATATCGTGGCTTGGATATAACTCTGAAAAGATTCTCAATATTGGCTGAAATAACAGTCTAATTCTGAACTATTATTCAGTCAATATATAACATTGATAAGAAAATGTTCTTCCTTTCATTTCTAATATTCCCAATTAAAAAAAAAAAAAGATAATTTTTCAAAATCGTCATCGTTGCAAATATTTCTTAAGCCAATATTTTCTATCCTCTACAATATTCAAGTGTTTTCCACCAAGATGTGACTTCGCAGATCGATTACGTTTTAATATGCGAAACGAGTTTTAACTAATTCTGGAATTTCAGACGAGAACTCGATGAGATGATTGCGGGTGGTGTCTTTTCCTGGTCTATTTCAATGCGTATGATTCCAATGTAAAAATCAATATTACTATATTGTATTTCATTGAAGATAATTCTATTGTAAAAGTAATATTTTTCTAATAGTGGCATTTCATTACATATATCTCAAGTATACAATTACATTAAAATGTTCAGAAAAAAGGGGAATTAATCAATAGAAAAAAAAATTAAAAATTTTGAAGCCTTAAGAGTCTTGAGACCCTTTAAGGCGAATAATTTTTTTAAATATTAATCATACTGTTTTTGATCTTTTAATGTTTACGTTTATAATTAAGATTATTATCAAAAATATTTGATTCTTTCTTATAAATGAACAAGTATTTTTCTGATTTGTTAAGAAAAAGCACCATGAAAATAATATATATATATATATATATATATATATATATATATATATATATCGATAAAAAAGAGGAGAACAAATTGTAAAAGAAAATCAACTAATGAGGTTTATTTCTAGAAATCGTAACTATGCATTTGAAGAAAAAAAAAGCACAATCATCATTTGCGGGAATAGTTACTGAAGCATTTTATAATCGAACAGTTGTTTTAGTTTTTTCATAAATGAATTACACCTTGATCTTGAGCAGTAATTGACTGTGTCCCAGGACATAATTGTTTTTTTTATTCTTCAGGAGATTTGGTTCAAAACATCAACTCTGACAGGCTTTTTTTAAAAATATTCTACCTTTATCGAAAAACAGAAAATTCTTTTAAATGGTACCTTAATAAAAACACCCAGCAATTTGATGCGTTCGCTAACAAAAATGAGTTAAAAAATAAGTCAGAAACTATCCAATTTAGATTTGGCCGCACCAGTGGCCGAGAGATTCTGCCTCTGAAGCTCGTAGACGGCAAGTGCTGGGTTCGAATCTAATTGCGGCCGTCGGCCTAACCGTTCGGAGTTTTCCGTGGTTTTCTTCGAACCTTAGATTTCCTTGCGTAAGTACGGGTTAGATTCCCTTAGAAAGACCCCCACGGAGGGTATTCAACCTGTATATTCAGACAAAAAGAATATCGCCACAACTTCCCCTTTAGCGCCTAGATCCCACGTGTAAATAATTGGCCGACATAAATACAAACGAACAAACAAACCAATTTAGATGTGAGAACAGCCTTAAGTTGAAAATACATTCCATGTAATCAACGTAACAACAGCTATTTAACATGGAAACCAGGAGACTGATTTCAGTTTATCGTAAAATTTGTTTTGAGATATTATGCATAAAATTGGATTAACTTTTTAAGGCGAATGATTTTTCTTTTTGTCACACTGTTTTTGATTTTTTAATGATTATGTTTTGTAATTCAGATTTTTATCAGAAATATTCAATTCTTTGTTATAAATGAATAGCATTATTCTGATGATTTGTTTAAAAAAAACCGGGATGAAGAAAAGAAGTAAATTTAAAAAAAAAATGGGAAAAACAAATCTGAAAAGAAAACCAGTCAATGAAGTTCATTTCGAGAAATTCTGATTATGCATTTGAAAAAAAAAAAAAAATGGCAACCAATTTTATTCAAAGGTCTCGAGATGTTTTGTTGTGAATTTATTTTCTTATCTGCATTGATATGAAAGACTTTCTCTATAAAACACAAAGCTACGTTATGTTTGTTTCATCTTGAATGGAATGAAGGAAATATCTGTAAATATTATTCTGCTCAAAGAAATTTCTTCTTCTTTTTTTTCAGTTTTCGTTACGGAAATATTTCTCATTTATTCTGAGCGAAGTTTCTCTTGGAGACTTAGTAATATTTCCTTTGATACAAGGGAAATTCGAATGTATATATATACACTATATTGCCATTGATTATGGGACACTTGCGATTTTAGACATTTTACTAAATATCTAGAAAAATACATGAGGAATCATCTCGAAACTCTTAGTGTATAAATATAATAGTATACGTCATACATCTCCGTAAAGATTTTTTACCGAAACGCCATAGGGGACCGGCAACAAATTAAAAAAGAATGAATATCTTTTGAATAATCCTGTCAAAACTAATGTAGCAAAAGCGCTCAAACTCTAGATTATGATTGAATGCCTTATTGTAATACACTGTGTTCATTTTTATGCAAATAGCATGCACATTCGCAGAGTAATTAAGGTTTTATAAAAATGGTCCCAAATTTTTCCAAGTTTTCCCATTATAATTTTCAGAGTTCTTAATATAAAATAATATTTTTTTTCGGAAAATATGACAAACAACATTGCACACAGTACCCTGTAATCAGAATTAAAAAATAATAAAAATTGTATGAAAAATGAGTAGGTTTACTATATAATTTTTTACTGCGCATGCGTCAAAGATATCAAAATTTCATTTGCATATTATGTTAGCTAAATGTATAGAGCAACTTTTGTAAAAGTCTCAAAATCATAGCTTGAAAATTCTGAAAGTAATCGTCTATAGAAAAAGGACAAAATCCGTTGTTTCCAAAATGAAGCAAAAAAATGAGGGATTTTATCCAAATGCAGTAGTACATCCCATATTGTGTATTCTATATTGATACTAATCAATGAATATATGGATACAACCCCTCTTGTTTTTGCTTCATTTTGAGAATAACGGATTTACGACTTATTCAATTGACGATTATTGTCAGAATTTTCAAGTTATAATTTTGTGACTTTCACAAAAGTTGCTCTATACATATAGCTAACATAATATGCAAATGAAATTTTTATATCGTTGACGCATGCGCAGTAAAAATTTATTTAGTAAACCAACTCATTTTTTATACAATTTTCATTATTTTTTAATTCTGATTACAGGGTACTGTGTGCAGTGTTGTTTGTCATATTTTCTGAAAAAAATAATATTTTATATTAAGAACTCTGAAAATTATAACGAAAAAACTTGGACAAATTTGGGATCATTTTTATAAAAACCTTAATTACTCTGCGAGTATGCATGCTATTTGCATAAAAATGAACAAGGCTTATTACAATAAGGCATTCAATCACAATCTAGAGTTTGAGCGCTTTTGCTACATTAGTTTTGACAGGGTTATTCAAAAGATATTCATTCTTTTTTAATTTGTTTACGGTCCCCTTTGGAGTTTCGGGAAAAAATCTTCACGGAGATGTATGACTTATACTATTATATTTATACACTAAGAGTTTCGAGATGATTCCTCATGTATTTTTCTAGATATTTAGTAAAATGTCTAAAATCGCAAGTGTCCCATAATCAATGGCAATATAGTGTATATATATATATGTTCTTTTTTTAATATCGTATATATCAGTTGCAGAGCTGATTTAAGAAAGAGTATCTCAACAATATACAATATGAAATAATATAAATCAATACGACAAAATGCAGTATGGAAAAAAAATACATCTAGTAGTTTGAGTACTTACAAAATATTTTTTATAGATGGAGAAGTGATAATAGTGTACAGTCAAGTCTTTCCAAGACGGAATCTTTCTAAGGCAGAAAAACTTAAGAGTCCCACATTTTAAAACGTAAAGATTTCCAAGAAATCTGTTTAAGACTGAAAAAACCTGTGTAACACGGAACCGGACATCTATTTAGGGTCCTAAGTAACAAAGTTACTGTTATTGGCCACATGAAGCAACCAGTCTTGGTTGATTCCAAATGTGTACAAAACGTGCAACCAACTGAAGATACACAAAAAATCAATGTGCCAAAATATTGTATGAAAGAAATACATGAAGTAAGTGTTTACTTACAAAATATTTTTTAATAGATGGAGAAGTTATTTTTATATAGCAATAATAATAATAACAGTAATTTGTAAAGAAATAACAACTGGTTAAAACTATAAAGGGACACATTTTTAAACTAAATTTATTTATGTAAAATAAAATAAAAGTTTTAGTGTAAAAACAAATTCTTTCTGTAAAATGACGGTATGAGATAAATTTCAATAATTATTTTAAATAAATTATGCGTATGAGGGTTATTACAACATAAAGGTGCTGCGCTACAACTCAATAATGATCATTAGGGTGGAATTGTAAAAAAAACTACTTTCCTATTTTCGCTGATGGGTAATGCAGAAAAGGTGCTACTGGTGGCACTGAGTTCGCACAAAAAATTTGAGATAGCAGAAAGTTTTGCTCAATTGCTGATTTTTGAACATTTTCACCAAACAATTAAAAAAATGTTAAATTTATTTAGCTGAATTTATTTAAAATACCATGTTTAGTATACGACAATTAAGCAAACTTTGATGATTGTTAAAGTCGGGCTCGAAAGAGCGCCGTGGCGGCCCCGACCAGAGCACAGTGTGATGACCAGTAGTGGTCACGAACACCTACCTACCCATAGTTTTACTAGTTATGTTTAGTTTGAATTCGGCGATTTTTGCAACTTTTTTGCATATAAATGAGCAAAAATTGTAAGTATTGTATCGTATGCTTATTACTAGTATTGTATATTCACGACAGTGCCGCTTGTCCTGTTTTTCCTAAAAAGATCCCTTTTTCACAATTCCTGCAATCCGATGCATATAATGAGGTTCGAGCGTTGTGTGAAAAAGGGATGTGTGTTTCGAAGCGTTTGCTTTTGAAAATCCTGGTTCAAATTCTGATTCAGACAAACTGCCAGCTTCAGAGTTCCTACTATTTAAATCTTCTGACAATATCTGTATATTAGAGCAGAAAAAATAATTAACACATCACCTCGTAATTACTCCCATCATTTATTTCCTCTCTCATCCTCATGATGACTGAATGCGTTTTCATTGGTTTCTGCTCCACATTCTCTTTCCCTTCTAGAATTGCTGTCAAGCCATGATATAGTCCGTCATTAATAGAGATGAATTTATTATTAACTGGAAATAAATGCCAAACTATTGACGTTCTTTTAAGAGTAAACAAAATTTTCCGTAATCGTCTGCGTGCAGTAAGCACAATAAGCAGTATTCTTGTGACGTGACAGTTGGTAAAAGGGTTTTTTTATAGGCTCAAACCGTACGGTTATGTTTTCTGTTTTGTTTATTGAATATTTTTAAATGTACAACGTTAAACGATTTTCATTAGTTATACCATGCATTTTTTACAAATATCTTAACTATTACACCTTGACGATGGCCGATAAAATTAATATAATTCTTCATCATACCATGAATATCCTCAATGATGAAATTTTTATCGAAATCGGAATGTACCTTTTGGATAAGATCCCTTATATCTTATTTATGACATACCTTAATTTTTCTATAATTTATAATACAGGCTAAATTTAATCATAATGGTTATGATAGTTTTTCTCTAAGTAAACTAAATTAACGAAAAAATCAATAAGAATTACAATAACAATATAAAGAATTTTGTACCATATAAATTTCTTAAATTTCATATACACTCTTTAAAATATATCTTATTTAATTTATTTAGGTTTTACTATCTTTTCGAATTATTCAATTGTTTTTGTCTTTAGAGAAACAATAGCTTTTTGGCGAATCGCCAAGTTAAAATCATCTCACTGATGCGTATAAATGTTTCTAATAAAAAATGGCAACGCAATGAGGGAAAAAAAACCAAGTGTATGAAATCATAAAAATTCTATTTATATTCTTTCATTTCAAATGTACCAAATGTTTCTTTATGGTTCCATGAAAACATAACTGATTCGTATTTTCAGAATTCGAACAAAATTTTTCCAATTTCTTAAATTGTTTAAAATGTTTTCAAAATACATAACGATAATGAACCGAACAAGTAGCCAAGTATAAATAATTTTAAAGGAAAATGGCGGATCAAAGATAAATCGCTTATCTTGAGACAATAGCACTTCAAATGTCAACTCATATTTAAGTATAAAGATAAATTTGGAGCTAAACTGATGTAGTGCTTACATGGCGGAAAGGCAATCTCTTAGAAACAAAATGGAGAAGAGAAAGGCTAGCTTTTCGCTGCGTGCAAAAGTCAGTTTCTATGGAAACCAGAATCGTTTGTTCTTTTCACGTTTCCCAGGCAGCCATTACTGCTTTGTTCTGTGTTTTTGATTAAAGTTGAAAAATATAAGGATAAAGATTAGATTAAGGAAAATAAGCAACAGAAGATTTGATGCAGAAAAATTGAATAAGATGATCTAGAAAATGGGAATTTTTTTGATTTTTTTTCTTCATTATTATAGCGAAGAGAGGATATAAAGAGAGGCATACATATTTACTTTCAAGTAGAAAGAGTCTTTTTTTACAGTGGATTTATTCTTCCGCAGCATTAGTGTAGTATTCAAATAGAGATTCACAGCAGGATTTTTTATACCAATTTGAGAAAAATGAGATGTCGTGTAGAAAAAGGAAACGAAACTGTCTTTGTATAGCTGAGAGAGATAAAAAGAGAGAAATATTTGAAAACTTACTGCGAACATTAAGCTGGCTGATGAGCTAGAAAGAAAATATAATTAGAGGGACATTTTTGCGGTAAAATGTATCTCAAAAATGAAAGAAAAATTCCAACATATGAGCTTCGAGTCGATCGAAATTTCTGTAACTGGTGCGATTAGGAATAGTGGGTTTAAAGAAAAGTTAAAGTTTTCAGAAACAATCTCCTTTAAAGTAAGTTATTTATTAGAGTATTCAATTTGCAAATTTAGTAAAAGTTAGATTAAAGATTTGTTTGTTGCAGAAAGTTTACATTATATATATATATATATAAAGTGAGAGAGAGAGAGAGAGAGAGAGAGAGAGAGAGAGAGAGAGAGAGAAATATAAAGTGATTTTAAAATTATAAATTTTCAAGACGCACTCATCCAATTTATAAATTGCAAACTCTGTATAGAATTATTCTGGATTTAAAAGTTTTCTTCTACTGTCAGAATTAAGTTTAGAAATTATTATATTAAACAACAATATTTAACTTACAATAAATCTTTCTAATGTTTTTTACGCTTTATTACACATGATTCTTCCAGGAAAGCAAGATTTATTTTAAATTTATGGAGTGAAATATATGTTTAAAATAAAAGAATCGCAAACGGCGCAAAGAGAATTAAGGAAATAATAATAATAATAATAATTATTATTATTACTACATGCCTAAATATCAATGAAGTCATAAAGTAAATGCATAGATAAATACTAACATTACTACATATAAATAGTGGGGGAAGAATATTTTAAAAGAAAATAATATTCCATTAAAAGACATGTACTATTAATAGTACCCTAGAACCTAAAGAGAACATCATCACATAATTCAGAACATCATCACAAGGGTCATTCCCTGCCAAATCAACCAGTGACTCAACCTGACCCTTTCAGATTTCGATGAAATTCTCAGGAATCATTTTGCCTGATGATATAAATGAGAATATATGTCCATAATTTTTTTTTAGCATCAAAATTTCATATATTTAATTATTTAATTTTTTAAAAATCATCATCTTTTGGTTTGCTTACATGTTTTTAATTTTGAATTTCTCAAGTTCTATCAAACGTAGAGAATTTTATGACCACTCATTTCAAAGAGGAGTTTATAAGGTTTAATTTGATATGCAAGTCGACTATGTATAGTTAAAATTAAGAAAATTTTATTTTTTTTCAAATTTTAAATTTGAAAAATTTTTAGATAGTTATTTTTAAAAATTTTGAAAAAATTGTATGTTTGTTGTAATATTATAAGCTTTAAATTCTGAAATTTTTAGAGTGGGATCTCAATGGGATCAGGAGTTGTTAAATAAAAGCAAAAATTACAATTAAGATAGCAATTTAATTCTGTCTATTTTGTTATTTATTTATGATTTGTATGGTATTTTTCAGCTTTTATTTCATAACTCCTGATCCCATTGAGATCCCACTCTAAAAATTTCAGAATTTAAAGCTTATAATATTATAACAAACATACAATTTTTTCAAAAATTTTAAAAATGACTATCTAAAATTTTTTTAAAATTTAAAATTTTAAATTTTTTAAATTTTATTTATTTTAACTATACATAAAGGATTTGTATATCAAATTAAACCTTATAGACTCCTCTTTGAAATGAGTGGTCATAAAATTTTCTATGTTTGATAGAACTTGAGAAATTCAAAATTGAAAATATTTATGCAAGTCAAAAAATGATGATTTTTCAAAATGTTACAAAAAATAAAACCATGCTCTAATTTATATCATCATAGAAAATGATCCCAAGCAGTTTCATTGAAATCGGAAATAGTCAGGTTGAATATTGAATTTTTTTTTGGTTGATTTGACATGGAATGACCCACAACCATGAATTTAGAATCACAGTGCATAACGATTTATTGCAAATTTTGCAAATCTTTAGAGAATGCTTCATTTAAAATTAATTCCTTATTAAATTTCCTATAACATTTCTGATCATACAGCCAATAACACTAATTTAAGATCTTAAAATTTTCGAGAAAACTGCCACTATCCTTGAAACGTTGCCATTAATAACTTTTCCTACTATCTACAAGCAGTAAATTTAACGCTATTAATTTATTTCCTATTCGTGATTTTAAGTCATTCAACATATTACCAACTCAAAACAGGTTACATTATATTTCAAATTCCCTCCGTCATGAACCAATTATATATTATGACCTAGCCTCCTAAGGTGCACCGCTAATGTTTCCTTATTGGATAATCAGGGCAGAACAATACAAATTGATAATCAATGGTGAAAAAGCCCTGTTCCTCTGCCTGCAGCCATCTGTCTTTGTGCTCCAGACATGTATATGCAAACGGGAGTCGTTAATTTTCAATGACTAATTGTAAACAATGACATGAACTACTCATATTCATGCAAATAGTTCATGCATTTGCCGCAATAAGTACAAGCTTTTATGAATATAATAAATTTCGACGAACCGTCTGTATATAGATAGACAGTTCATTTTCGGAGGGTAATTACTTAAAATTAAAATTCGCAATCATTTTGAGTGTAAAGGAATCTTTTTTTAGAAAAACAAAATGAACAATTATCTTAATACAGAAAAGATATTGATTTGTGATGAACAAATATATTTATGGACGAATTTATTATTATTCAATTAAATAATGCAGAAAATTCTTGTTTATTTGACAGGTAATTATATTCATTAAAATTTGTTAATAATTTGAGTAAGTGCGGTGTTTTTAATGGAATATAGTAAAAGCATAAATTCATTATCAATAAACATATTTATGACTACTTTCGTTCATATTTAGCGCATTAATTTTGGATAAATAATAGAAGATTTTATGTATATCTAATATGAATACTTAAATAAATAATATTTTTTTAATGAAAATGAATGTTAATTTAATTTTATTCTATGTAGTTTAGTTTTAGAAAATGTAAACGTAGAAAGTAAGTAATATTTAGGAAAATGTTGTACAAACTGATGCTCCCATACATTGCTGTACTATAAATGATGATTACTGTATATTGTGCAATCCATAAAGTTTATACCACAAATTTAGAATTCAACTGTATAATGAATTAATGCAAATATTGCAAATCTTTAGAGAATGGTTCATTTAAAATTAATTCTCCATTAAATTCCCCATAAGATTATTGATCATACAGTCAATAACTCTAATTTAAATCATAAAATGTTCGAGAAAACTGCCACTATCCTTGAAATACTGCCATTAATAACTTTTCCTACTATTTACAAGTAGTAAATTTAACGCCATTAATTCCTTTTCCTATTCGTAATTTTAAGTCATTCAACATATTACTAACTGAAGAGACAGGTGTCTTATATTTCATATTCCATTGTCATGAACTAGTTAATATATATTATGACCTAGCCTCCTAAGGTGCACCGCTAATGCTTCCTTATTGGATAATCAGGGCAGAACAATACAAATTGATAATCAATGGCGACAAAGCCCTGTTCCTCTGCCTACAGCAGCCTGTCTTTGTGCTCCAGAGATGTCTATGCAAACGGGAGTAGTTAATTTCCAATGACAAATTGTAAACAATGAGTTGAGCTACTCACATTCATGCAAATAATTCATGCATTTGCCGAAATAAGTACAAGCTTTTATGAATATAATAAATTTCGACGAACAGTCTATATACAGATAGACAGTTTATTTGCACACGGTAATTACTTAACATTAAAATTAGCTATCATTTCAGGTTTAAATGATATAATTTTTTTAATTAAACAAACAAATGTGTTAGTACAGAAAAGATATTTAATTTGTAATGAACAAGTATATTTATGGATAAATTCGTTAATACTTAACTAAATAATACAGAAAATGCTTTTTTTTTTTTTTTTTTTTTTTTTTGGACAAATAATTGTGTTCATTAAAATTTGCTATTAATTTGAGTAAGTGTGCATTTTTTTTTTTAATGGAACATAGTAAAAACATCCAATTTATTATTAACAAACTCGTTTATGACTACATTTGTTCATATTTAGCTCATTAATTTTGGATAAAAACTAGAAGATTGTTTGTATATTTCGCATAAATACTTCACTTAAATAAGTATTTCACTTAAATAAATAATACATTTTTTAATGCAAATGAATGTTAATTTAATTTCTTTTTTCAATTTAGTCTAGTCTAGTTTTATAAAATGTAAATGTACAAATTATGTAATAGTTAGGAAAGTGTTGTACAAACTGAAGTACAAACTAAAGTAATGCATTTACTTCAGACATTCGAAAGTTAAATTTTATTTAATTATGTTAAATGAATTGTTTTATTATGCTAAGTTAAATTGTACAACTGGCTTAATTTATATGCAAGTGTGAAAATGTCTATTTGATCAAAATATGCAATTTAAATGCGATTTTTCTAGAATGGCAATATTTCTGCTTTTATCGAAAAAAAATATACAATTTGATCGGCTGAATTTTTCGAAGTAAAAAGGACGAAGCGCTTCAAATGTTTATTGGAATTATTATTATTATTATTATTTTAATTTTATTACTCGTTCTTGAAGTTTAATCCTTAATCCTTAAAGTTTGTATCATGAATTCAAAACCAAACTGTTTAATGATTAAATGTAAATATTTCAAATCTTTAGAGAAAGGTTTATTTAAAATTAATTCCCAATTGAATTCCCTATAACACTTCTGATTACAACCACTAACACTAATTTAAGATCATAAAATTTTCGAGAAAACTGCCACTACCCTTGAAATGTTGCCATTCATAATCTTTCCTACTATCTACAAGCAGTAAATTTAACGCCATTAATTATTTCCTTTTCGTGATTTTAAGTCATTCAACGTATTACTAACACAAGACAGGTTACCTTATATTTCAAATTCTCCCCGTCATGAACTAGTTGTTATATATTATGACCTAGCCTCCTAAGGTGCACCGCTAATGCTTCCTTATTGGATAATCAGGGCAGAACAATACAAATTGATAATCAATGGCGACAAAGCCTTGTTCCTCTGCCTACAGCCTTCTGTCTTTGTGCTCCAGACATGTCTATGCAAACGGGAGTAGTTAATTTCCAATGTCTAATTGTAAACAATGATTTGAACTGCTCGCATTCATGCAAATAATTCATGCATTTGCCGAAATAAGTAAAAGCTTTTATGAGCACAATAAATTTCGACGAATCTCTATATACAGATAGACAGTTAATCTGCAGACAATAATTAACATTAAAATTAGCTATCATTTTAGGTTTAAATGATATAATATTTTAAATTAAACAAACAAATGCGTTAGTACAGAAAAGATATTTAATTTGTAATGAACAAGTATATTTATTGATAAATTCGTTAATATTCAACTAAATAATACAGAAAATGCTTGTTCATTTGACAGGTAAGCACGTATTAAGGGTGTATTCGAAAAAACGCTTTTTCACCCTCAACAGCTCAATTCTAATACAATTTTAGATATATTTTTAAAAGTAGAGATATGAAACTTTCCGTGGGGATTTTTGAAGAGACGTATAAGGTGCCATGTGATGTCATTTTACGCTTAATTCATTAGAATTTGATTTAGAAACAATTATCTTCGCAGTATGACACTTTTTTTCGTTCACAATTCTCCCGCTTCGGAAAAATCGATTCAAAATGCCGTTTTTGATTGCTTTTTTTTTTTTTTTTTTAGAATATTTTCTGCATTTATGAAAGAATTAACAATCACGGCACCTTGTGTATTTTCTAAATAAGACAATTTGCCAGTTTGATGCATATGAGAGCAAAAATGAATTGAAAATAAATCAGAAAATAAACACTTTGAATAGAAATACACCCTTAAAATTTGCTGTTAATTTGAGTAAGTGTGCATTTTTTTAACGAAACATAAAAAAAAACATCCAATTGATTATTAACAAACACATTTATGACTACATTTGTTCATTTTTAGCTCATTAATATTGTATATAATAAATGATTTTTAGTGTCCTGTAACAATTCTTAAAGTATATACCAGAAATTTAATAATCAAGCTGTATAATGATTTAATGCAAATGTTGCAAATCTTTAGAGACCGGTTCATTTAAAATTAATTCCCTATTAAATTTCATATCATATTTCGACATTAATATAAAGTCAATAACACTAATTTAAGATGATAAAATTTTCGAGAAAACTGCCACTATCCTTGAAACTTTGCCATTAATAACTTTTACTACTATCTAAATGCAGTAAATTTAACGTCATTAATTCATTTCCTATTCGTGATTTTAAGTCATTCAACATATTACCAACTCAAGAGACAGGTTACATTATATTTCAAATATCTTCCGCCATGAACTAGTTATATATTATGACCTAGTCTCCTAAGGTGCACCGCTAATGCTTCCTTATTGGATAATCAGGGCAGAACAATACAAATTGATAATCAATCGCGACAAAGCCCTGTTCCTCTGCCTACAGCCATCTGTCTTTGTGCTCCAGACATGTCTATGCAAGTGGGAGTAGTTAATTTCCAATGACTAATTATAAACAATGACTTGAACTACTCACATTCATGCGAATAATTCATGCATTTGCCGAAATAAGTACAAGCTTTTATGATAAGAATAAATTTCTATCGTTAAGAGACGAGCCGTCTATATACAAATAGACAGTTCATTTTCAGACGATAATTAGTTAACATTAAATTTACCTATCATTTTAAGTTTAAATGATATATTTTTTTAAATTAAATAAACAATTATGTTAGTGCATAAAAGATATTTAATTTGTAATGAACAACTATATTTATGGATAAATTCGTTAATATTCAACAAAATAAGACAGAAAATGCTTGCTTATTTGACGGGTAATTAAGTTCATTAAAATTTGCTATTATTTTGAATAAGTGTGCATCTTAAAAATGGAACATAATAAAAACAATTCCTCATCAACAAATATATTTATGACTACATTTGTTCATATTTAGCTCATTAATTTTGGATAAATATTAGAAGAGTTTTTGTACATTTGAGATGAATACTTAAATAAATAATATGTTTTTTTTTTTTTTTTTTTTTTATGAAAATGAATGTTAATTTAATTTTCTTTCAATTTATTCTAGTTTTAGAAAATGTAAACAGAGAAAATAAATAACATTTAGAAAAGTGTCGCATAATTGAAGCTAAAATAATATATTTACTTAAGGTATTCGAAAGTTAAATTTTATTTAATTACGTTAAATGAATTGTTTTATTATGTTAAGGGGATCCAAGACGCATTTATAAATAATTTTTATTTATTGAGATAAAATTTTGAATATTTTTTTTTTTTTTTTTTTTTTTTTGTGATGGTTGAACATATTATTTGTAAGCAAAATCACATGATAAAACGTCTCAGAATTTCTTAAAAATGTAATTATTTTTAATACATTAAAAAAGTGGGGTCGTTTAAAATCGTTATAACTCAAAATATTATTTGTAGAATTTCAAATTTTTAACAACTAAATAAACAGAAATAACTTAATTTTAATTTTGATTCAGCATTTTTTAAATTATGCCATTAATTAACTTTTTAAGTCGATTTATGTTTAGCTGACTTGTGTTCATTACACGATTTTTTGAGTTTTACTTTAATCCAATGAATATTTCTGGATCTTGCAAGGAAGAGAAATTTAAGAAGAAACAATCCTCGTCATGCATACTTTGTTCGCAAATTCGCCTTTCAGTAAATTTGATATTTCCCAAACTTCATATTGTACGTTACTTTCCTTTAAAATGACATACGATGTTCAAATATTTGTGAGTTAGAAAGCAAATGCTTGAATATTTCTTCTGAATAAATCATGTTAAAACGAATAACCTAAATTTGAATAAAATACGAATAGATATAAAAATTTTCGGAATAAGTTTTATGTCTGAAGGTTTCTCAATGTTTCAATTATATTAATTTTCAAAATTTTTTCGATACGAGATGGTAGGCAAAATCGATGTTATTATACAATTTCAGATCTAAAAATATCAATTTATCTGCCATTCTATCTGTTCAAACCGAGTATGTAAATTTTATGAATTAAGATGTTACTACTTTATATTTTAAAAATTAAGGGGGGGGGAGGTTACTTCCCATTTTCCCCTTCTTGGAATTATTCAATGAGCTCGTAAAACAAATCATGCAGGTGCCCTCATCAGAATGATCCTATGTCTAAAATTTCAATGAAATCTGGTAAACCTGCATGAAACACCCATTTATTGAAATAAAGGGTGGGTGATTAACCCCGTCCACCTTTTTATACTTATCCATTGAACTCCCAAAACTTATCATGGCAGTTCTTTCATCAGAATGATGCTATGTCTAAAATTTGAATGAAACTTGATAAATTCTGCATGAAAAATCTATTTATATAAATCAAGGGGAGGGGCCCACCGTTCCCTCTCTTTATACTTATCCAATGAACACCCAATACTAGTCACAAAAGCGCCGCATCAGATTGATGCTATATCTAAATTTTGAACGAAAACTGATAAATTTGCATGAAAAACCTATTTGTATCTATTAAGGGGAGGGGCATTAGCCTCCCCCATTCCCCCTCTTTATACTTATCCAATGAACACCTAAATCTAATTACGGAAGCGCCTATTCAGAATGATCCTATATCTATATTTTGAACAAAAACTGATAATTCCGCATGAAAAACCCTTTATAGCAATTAAAGGGAGGGTTATTAGCCCCCGTTCCCTCTCTTATTCATATCGAATGAACTCCAAAAACTAATCAGGGAAGCGCCTTATCAGAATATACATATATCCAAAATTTCAAGTGAATCGGATATTTTTGTCGTGAGTTATCGCGTTACGCACGCACGCACGAACGTACACACATACAGTACGGACGGGCAAGATCTCAGGCTTTGATAGCTTGTGAGCTAAAAACAACAGAAAAAAACAATTAAAAAACTTAATGCTAATTTCATGCACAGTTGTATCCCTTACATTAAAAAAGAAACATTTACGAAAAATTTAAAAGCTCTAATTCACACACACACACATAAAAAAAGGCTTAGCATTTTAAAATATTAAATGGAAATAATACTAATAGTAATGCTAATAATAAATAAATAAATAAATAAATGGACACAAAGGAAAAGACCTCTTAAAATTTTAATTTGAGAAGAAGAACGGCTTTAACTACACTCTAGTACATATGTTGCATATAGTGCATAGTGCGCATAGTTACATACAAATGCATCGTGCACATACGACACAGGTACATTAAAGTAGGATTTATAAATTGTGCTAGTTACAATAATAATAATAATAAATAGACAAAAGAAGATCCATATTTTGACCATTTTTCGAGCTCTCTGTCCCCATAACTCTTTAATAAGTAAAAATTGCTGTAACACAATGTCTTAATCTTCTTTCTAAATGTCTAAACCGCAAGTAACGATAGCATTAAACAACCACAGTCCGCAAAGTACTATTCCTTGCTTAGCGAAGTCCCTTGATATCCAACAATTCACCATAGGCGTTTGGCAAAGTTAATGGTCCCAAACTAATAACAAATAGTCGGGAAAGGGCAAAGAAAATGTGACTTTTGCTGGATTTTGGTTATGGGACGCAACGGAATATTTGAATTGAGTTCATTCGTAGAACATGTGTATTTAGATTAATTTTAAACACGATTATTCAATCGGTAACTCAATTATAACAGAAGTAATTTATTCCATTTTTCATTATTGGGTGAAAAAAGTCGGGGCCAGGATGTGAACCAGGGATGTATTGGCTGATGCCGCCAATACTCTACCAACTGAGCTCTGTTGAACTGATCCAGGGTATCAGACCAGATAAAAGTGATCGTTGAGGTTAATTGGGTGAAATAGTCCTCCAGTGTTCGAATCCGGGATAGCTCAGTTGGTAGAGCGTTAGCCCAATACATCCCTGGTTCGAATCCTGGCCCGGACTTTTTTCACCCAATATTGAAAAATGGAATAAATTACTTCTGTCACGTGTATTTATTAAAGGAAAAGAATGAAGAAATAAAATTCCAAATAGAGAAAAAATACTGACTATAAAAAGTATTTGTTATGCTTTTCCCTGATTTGCCCATACGTCATACGGACATCCATATTCCAATCGTGATTTATTAAAATGACCAGTAAATTTTTATTGTAAATTTTGCATTATTTAATCCGAACATTTTTTCGATTCAATTAGGCAAAAATTTCAGTTTTGAAAAACCGGTGATAGTAGATTAAAAATTCTGTAAAAAACATGAAAAAAAAAATAGGGCATTACTAATAAGTTTTTTTTTTTTTTTTTCAAAAATATTGTTCAGTTAATTGGCTAAAAACATTTGTTGATTCTTTTAAGATCGAAACAATTTTTTTCTCCCTGAAAATCACTAAATTTAATGTTATCCTGCGGGGATTTTCATTTTATTTATTTCTTTTTATTTTCTGCAACTGCTTATTACTTAATACTAGAATGACGGCGAGGTGCCAATTCGGCCTCTAATAAGGGAATATATTTCGGTTCGAACCATATATTTCTTCCTAAAATATGTTTAAAAGAAACAAAGAATAAACGGGTTAATTAAATAACTTAAACAGTTTTAAATAGAAATACTGGTGTTAAATATTTTTCATAAAAGTTGTGTAAAAACTCTCGGCTTTCTTGTGTTAATACATTTACAAAAATATCTCTTATGTCATTACTCACCATCTTCTTCCGTTTTCAAAAATTATTTCCTTAAACTTTAAATTTAAAATGCAACCAATTTTCAAGTTTTTACTTTTTCAAATTTTGTTATATTTAAAAAATACATGATAGTTAAAAAGTACATTTTTAAAAATTAGTAAGCTAATAGATGATACCCATAATCTCTTGAAAAAGCCGAATTTCGGAAAATTTATCAGCAGGGGTAAAAGTCAGTTTTGATATACAAATCACTATTAAAATGCAAAGTTTAAATAATTCTTGAATTAAAAATTATAACAGTGGTCCCTAATCTGCGAGTCACAACTGAGGTTTTTTCCCAAAAATACATGTATTATTCTATTTGTTAATAAAATGTAACAAATTCAACAGAAAACATTATTTCAGGGGAAAATCTTCAATTTCCCTCTGGTTGAATATACGAGCATATAACATCCAGAAATGTCTAAATCAGCTTTCAATTCCTAGACGGGATTTAATTCAACTTGAGTGATCATGTTTTTCCTACTTTACTGTTTTTTTCTTTAAAAATCCTGTACAGAAACTAACTGCCTGTAGAAAGTGATTGAAGATAAAAATGAAAACGTTTTAACTCTTACAATAGAAGCAATTGTCATTAAACATCAGTGCCAGAAGTCTCACTGATTTTAGAGTTATGATTTAATATTAATTAAACGTATTTTTTATTATCTCCGCCTTCTGTGTGTTGTTTTGATTATTATTCCACTTGCAAACAATGGAACCACCAATACTTGTTTTTGTTGATAGTGTATTCTTCGTATAAAAATTCCCCTTTTTCGTAGGATAAGATAGCCGATGGCTTATCAATGTTACACAACAATGTCCATACTGATGTACAATCTTATATTAAGTGGGTCATGAAAAAATTTTTTTCAGCAAGTTGAGTCGCAGGTCAATAAAGGTTGGAAAACGTTGTACAATAACGTATATGAATTAACCAAAATCACACATAAATGATCTTTTATAAGAATAAAGATCCTAAAATAATATCTTAAGAGTCTTAATTCAAATGCTTAAACACTTTTTACATGTTGGAATATAAATCATATTTATTGTAGTTCCTTCTTAAGAGTGTTAATAAGAGCTGTTTCTTACTATTTGTTTCGTTTTTCTACATTTCTTTTCTTTTTAGAAAATACAAACAATTTCTTGGACCATTATTATAGAATTAAATTACATTTCCATATAGAAGTCACATCTTTTAACTTTATCCACATGAAGATCGATTTCAATTTCTAGATTTCTTAATTTTGCATTGCCTATTTTTACCACTATTAATTCCTATATCAAAGAAAATAGCAATAACACGATCTCCTATTCTTCTCCTCAACTGCCCATTCAACAATCAGCGATAACATTAAATAACCAACGTTTGCAAAGGACCGTTCCTTGCTCAGCCATGCCCCTCGGTATCTAACAAGTCAGCATTAATAGAGTCTGGTAGAGTTAACGATCCCAGAGCAAAAGTGTTTTTGGAAATTGCAGAGAAGAACGGGCATTTATTCGATTCTGGAACAAAACTTTTCCAACTGATAATGGGTCTATTCGGGAGGGGAATTAGAACTGGAAAATAGCGTTTGGAATCACTTCATTGATGTTGGAAAATAATTTTAAATATCACGATTTGAGTGCATCTCTTTTCTTACGAAATCGGAAATTGAAAAGAATTTTAAGTTAAAAAGAAGGAAGAATTTTTCTTTTCATTTTATGTACTTTTTTTTCGAAATGTAGACAATTATTTGAAGCATTATTATAGAATTAAATTACATTTCGACATACAAATCACAACTTTTAACTTTATCCATATGAAGACGGATTTCAATTTCTAGATTTCGCAATTTTCAGTTGTCTATTTTTCTCACTAACAATTCCTTAATCAAAGAAAACAGCAATTATACAATCTCCTAATCTTCTCCCTAAATACCAATCAACAAACAGCAATAACATTAAATAACCAACGTTTGCAAAGTACCGTTCCTTGCTCAACCATGTCCCTCGGTATCTAACAAGTCAGCATTAATAGAGTCTGGTAGAGTTAACGATCCCAGACTAATAGCAACAGTGTCAGGAAATTGCAGAGATGAATGGACATTTATTCGATTCTGAAACAGAACTTTTCCAACTGATAATGGGTATATGCCGGAAAAGAAAGAGAACTGGAAAATAGCGTTTGGAATCAGTTCATTGATGTTAGAAAATAATTTTAAATTTCAAGATTTGACTACATCTCTTTTTCTGAAGATGGAAAGGTAAAATAAATACGTGGTATACTAAACGATATCAGAAATTAAAAAAACTTTAAACTAAAAAAAAAAAAAAAAAAAAAGAAAAAAAGAAAAAAAGAAAAGAAAAGAAAAGAAAAAGAAAAAAAATCTTTTTTCTTTTTGATATTTTTTTTTCTTTTTAGGAAATACAGGAAATACAGACAATTTCTAGGAACATTATTATGAAATTAAATTACATTTCGACATACAAATCACAAACTTTAACTTCATTCATATGAAGAAACGATTTCAATTTCTAGATTTCTTAATTTTCAATTGCGTATTTTTTCCCACTATTAATTCCTTAATCAAAGAAAACAGCAATAATACGATCTAATAAACTTCTCCCCAACTGACCAATCAACAAACAGCGATAACATTATTAACAAGCATTTGCAAAGTACCTTTCCCTGCTCAACCATGTCCCTCGATATCTAACAGGTCAACATTAATAGAGACTGGTAGAGTTAATGATTTCAGACTAATAGCAAAAGTGTCCGGAAATTGCAGAGAAGAACGAGCATTTATTTGATTCTCGAACAAAACTTTTCCAACGGATAATGGGTCTATGCGGGAGGAAGAAAGAGAACTGGAAAATAGTATTCGGAATCAGTTCATTGGTGTTGGAAAACGATTTTAAATTTCAAGATTTGAGTACATCACTTTTCCTGAAGATGGAAAGGTAAAATAGGTATATAGTATTCTAAATGATATCGGAAACAAAAAAAACTTTAAACCAAAAAAAAAAAAAAATCTTTTTTTTTTAGATATTTTTTTAGGAAACACAGACAATTTCTTGGAACATTATTCTAGAATTAAATTACTTTTCGACATCGAAATCACAACCTTTAACTTTATCCATAGGAAGACCGATTTCAATTTCGAGATTTTTTAAATTTTGCATTGCCTATTTTTTCCCACTATTAATGCCTTAATCAAAGAAAACAACAACAATACGATATCCTAATCTTCTCCCCAATTAGCCAATCAACAAAAAGCGATAACATTAAATAACCAACGTTTCCAAAGTACCGTCTCCTGCTCGACCATGTCCCTCCGTATCTAACAAGTCAGTATTAACAGAGTCTGGTAGAGTTAAGTGTCAGGAAATTGCAGGGAAGCATTTATTCGATTCTTGAACAAAACATTTATAACGGACAATGGGTCAATGCGGGAGGGGAAAGAGAACTGGAAAATAGTACGGAATCAGTTCATTGGTGTTGGAAAATGATTTTAAATTTCAAGATATGAGCCCATCTCTTTTCCTGAAGATGGCAATTTAAAAAGTATGTAACATTCTAAACGAAATCGGAAATTGAAAAGAACTTTAAGTCAAAAAGATGGGAAAATAACTTTTTTTTTTCCCTTTTGTGTCCTTTTATTTCCTTTCTTTATTTTTTTTAATGAAATACAGACAATTTCTTGGACCATTTTTATAGAATTAAATTACATTTTATCATAGAAAATACAACCTTTAATTTTATCCGTATGAAGACCGATTTCAAATTCGAGATTTCTAATTTTGCATTGCCTATTTTTCCCACTATCAATTCCTTAATCAAAGAAAACAGCAATAATACGATCTTCTAATCTTCTCCCCAACTGCCTAATCAACAAACCAATGATAACATTAAATAACCAAAGTACCGTTCCCTGCTCAACCTTGTCCATGTTCCTCGGTATTTAACAAGTCAGCACTAATAGAGTCTGCTAGAGTTAACGATCCCGGACTAATAGCAAAAGTGTCAGGAAAATTGCAGAGAAGAACCAGCATTTATCCGATTCTGAACAAAACTTTTCCAATTGATAATGGGTGTATGCGGGAGGTGAAAGAAAACTGGAAATTATTATGGAGGATCAGTTCATTGGTGTTGGAAAACGAATTTAAATTTCAAGATATGTGTATATCTCTTTTCCTACGAAATCGGAAATTAAAAAGAACTTTAAATTAAAAAGAAAAAAAAATGTTTCCTTTTATGCACTTTTTTTTTCTTTTTCGAAATGCAGACAATTTATTTTAATGTTATTATAGAATTAAATTACATTTCGACATCAAGATCACAGCATTAATTTAAAAATCCATATGAAGATTGATTTCAATTTCTAGATTACTTAATTTTGTATTGCCTATTTCCCCCCATTATTAATTCCTTAATCAAAGGAAATAGCAATAATACAATCTCTTAATCTTTTCCCTAAATACCAATCAACAAAAAGCGATAACATTAAATAACCAACGTTTGCAAAGTACCGTCCCTTGCTCAACCCATGTCCCTGGGTATCTAACAAGTCAACATTAATAGAGTCTGGTAGAGTTAACAATCCCACACTAATAGCAAAAGTGTCAGGAAATTGCAGAAAAGAACGAGCATTTATTCGATTCTGGAACAAAACTATGGGTGTATGCGGGAGGGGAAGAAGAAATGGAAATTAGTATTCGGAATCGGTTCATTGGTGTTGGAAAATGATTTTAAATTTCAAGATTTGGGTACATTTTTCCTGAAGATGGGAAGCTAAAATAAGTATGTAGTATTCTAAATGAAATCGAAAATTGAAAAGAAGTTTTAGCTATAAAGAAGGAAAAAAAACCTTTTTTTTCCTGCCATATACTTTTTCTTTTTCTTTTTCGAAATGCAGAAAATTTCTTGGAATATTATTATAGAATTAAATTACATTTTGGCATAGAAATAACAATCTTTAATCACGGCGAAAGTTGAAAAATATTTTGTCCATTAATATAATGTAAATAGTTTATTTTCAGTATTTTTATCAAAACTCCTACATTGTGCAAAAATTGGTTTGATGTTGTTATATTTAAATTGAAATCACACTTTTTCACATTCATAGATTATTTTTAAACTTCTTATATTTCGTTTTTATACAGAGCATAGGGGTGAATGGAACAAAATGTTACATTTTGATCACCTGAGGTATTGAAAGTATCCATTAAAAATAATTCAAAATTACGAAAAAGAATTTTTTTTTTCTATTAGAGAATAGAGGATTTTTTTAATTCAAAATTGCTAAATTCTGAAGAACTTTAATAAGTTAATTTTTATGTAGTTATGTGTCATTTCTTGCCATATGTACTCTCTTAAAATGTCAGCCAAAAAATAACTCAAGTTGAGCCGAAATTCGCTCATCTCACGTTCTGAAAGGCAGCTTCTCAAAAAGAGTTGAAACAACTTAAGTGAGTGAGTTGTTTAAAATTTTTTTTTTTAAATCAAGATGAGTTATTTAAATAAGCAATCTAAATCAAGATGAGTAAAGCATTTAAAAAACAATTCATTATAGATTTAATAAATTACAGCTCTTTCCTCAGAATGTAAATCCAATCTTTTGTTTTAAGAGTGTATGCCAGGATAATGACAGTTTCAATCTAAAACATTTTTTTAAAGTCTAACATTTTAATTTTGTTTAAAGAAACATGTTTTGAGTAGATCAAATTCCATATCATGTTCAGTTTTATTTGTTGATTCATAGAAACCAGGAAAATGACATAATAAAAGTCTACTCAATTTTTACAAAGACTTTAATCACATTAATTTAAAAGAAATTTCTTAAAAATCAGGCTGGTAGCCATGATTTTACTACTTCTGACTTGATCCACGTCAAAAATAAGAACTACTCTGTAGTGCTATATTTATACGTGATCAAGAAGTAAAATGCAGGCCAAGAAAACGACATTCATTTTCAGCGACAATCATATTTTACTTATGAAAAATTGTTTGTAGAATACAGAATCTGTTACCTCCTTCATATATTTGATTATAAGATATGAATAGTAATTAGAAATTAAGAAAACTAAAAAAAAAAAAAAAAGATGTTAATATAATATTAACAAAGGCCTTTTACTTTGCACACATCACAATGTGACATGCCAGGAAAATGAAAATCTGAAATTCCAAGTCGTTTAATTGCTTTATTTATGTTATTAGAAATGCAATGTCTCTTGAAAATATGTCTATTTTTTAATAGAATTTATCAAAAGAAACTGCATTTTATAACATTAAATTGGAATTTTACAGTGCGGATTGAAATTTCCGTATTCTTTTTATATTCACCCATAGGGTTCTTTTTTCTTTTTTTTTTTTCTTTTTTTTTTTTTTTTTTTTTTTTTTTTTTTTTTTTTTTAAACTCTATCCGTGTCAATAAATAAATGCATTTTAAAGTAAAATAAAATGCTATAAAATAATTCATTTAAAAAAATCTCTTATTTACACAAAGAAATACTTATTTGACAACTTATAAGAAATACTTAATAAAAGGCAAGGGATGAAAAGTATTTCCACCGAACTTGTCAAATCTCGTTGCAAGTTAAAACACTCGACACCTAATGGACTATGACAACAAAGAAAGAAAAATTAATCACTTCACCAAAAGTAAAAAAATAAAGAAGAAGAGAAACTTTTAACGGGAGAGGCGGATTAGTGGGAAAGCTGAAATCAAATTATTTACTTCCGGTGTAAAAAGGTGAAGTGAAGAGAAGTGATGACTGTTTAAATGATAGTTTAAGAAGAGTCAATAGGACGGTGGTTGTGAATCAGCTAGCCCGATTGATTAAAAAATAAAAGAAGTTTGACGACGCAATTTCGATACTTAGAAAAGACTTCAGGCAATTTAAAAATTAAATTAAAGTCTTGGAAGAAGACACTGGCATTTTGTAATTTAAAGACAGAGTATTTTCTGTGGAACTAAAGATGTAGAGGTATTAAGTTTTCTAACGTGGGTGCCAGAAACGAAATGTTGCTCCTCTCTTGATTTTAAAATTTAATTAATTACATTTTCTTTTCCTAGAGTGTTGTTGGAAAAATAAAAATAAAAATTACTTTTTTTCCAAACAGTTTAAACTAATTAATAAGAAAACAAATGGATAAGTGTTATCGCACAACGAATTTCTTTCAATATTTCTTTTAAAAACAACTTATCCTTTAATTAATAAATACAAATTCTTAATTTATAATTATTAAATCCTTACACAGATGGTAGAACCAATATATATAATTACAAAAGATAATTATTTATTTTAATCAAATTAAAAATGTTCAGATCAAATTATTTAAATAAAATAAAAAATTCTAAACATTTTCAAAATCCGAAAAGAAAAAAAAAAAAAAAAACTAGCGGAAATATAAATAAAATTTTAAGTTTCTAAAAAAAAAAAAAAAAAAAAAAAAAAAAAATCCTGTTTAAACGAAAATTAAACACTGAATCATTAATAAATCTTGGTAGTTTTTTAAATAGAAAAAAATACCATGAATATCAGATGAACGAAACCCTAATAACATAAACCTCTAAATTGGAAAAAAAAAAGAAAGAAAGATTTTTTTTATTATTAAATACATTTTAATATGAATCTTTCAACTTCCAGCATCGGAGTTTGAACTAAGAACATTCTGTTTATTAGTGAGATGCTTTATCTCCAAGCTATGATTGTTACACAAAAAAAAGTTGAAATTAAAATTTAAATCGCAAAAATGAACGCTTGAAATTAAAAAAAAAAGAGAGATTTAATTGAAAGAATAGACTTTTTCGAAATTTTATGATTTGTTGTATGACATGATATATTCAGCTGTAAATACACAAAATTTGAAGTATCTGCCATAGACAGTTTTTGTGTGTGGACTCTGCTATGGACAGACAGACAGAGGAGTGATACGAAACCCTTAAACGAGACTCAAATATTATTATTATTATTATTAGGATTATGGACACAGTAAATTCGAAAATGATTGAGTTCTTTTACAATAATCAAATATTAATTTACCAATTCTAATAAAATCTCATGCATTCTTTTTAGCGGTTTTATGAAAGAAAAATAACACTTTATAATGGAACGAATGGATTTTTATGGAGAAAAGACTTAAAATATAAATTAATATAGAATGATAATATTTTATTACATACAAGAACTTAAAAAATAATAATTTTAAATACATTTCATCCGCATGCAAATACGCTCACATAGTTATTTTTTTCTTAATTATGCACTTAGCCCATTAATCGCCAAATCTATACAGTTGAAAATTTCAAATTTTCAGCTGAATGTCGTTTGCCACCAGAAACTCTGAAAGATAGATTTGTTTTATATAATCTTCAAATTTTATCTCTTTAGGTAAGGCCAATCTTTTAATTGAAAAATAGTGGTGGGTATGTTAATAATTTAAATATATGCATTTATTTTGACCGTTGCGTGAACGCAACATTAGCGGATAGTGGGATAAATTCGAGATTTTATAACAACATTTCCCTCAAGCAAAGGTAGCAACTTAAAAAAAATGCTAACATTTTTTAAATCATAATATGATTATGATCTCTATGATATAGTCCTCGACAATAATATTTATCGCAAAAAATTGTTTCAAACTGACATCAGCAATAAATGAGGCAACAAAATATTCCCTTTGGTGAATCCCAAGCAGAAGTTATGTCCGTAAGCTAAAATAAAAGTAGAATTTAAAGAAAATGCGAAAGAGTTTAATAGCATCTATATAGAAATCTAAAATTAAATTACCGCTTAAGAGGGGCTTTATAACAAAGTTTTGATAGTAATGCTTAAAATTTTTTTGAAAAACGGCATGAAATTTTATATATATAAAGTAAGCTACAATGTATTAAAAGAGAAAATCTACAATCATGGAAAAAAAATTAACTTTTTTAACATATGATAGCAAGATTTTTAAAACTAGATTTAGAAGATAATTTCATTTTTACAGATTGATTTTGAAAATGTCTTCCAGTCATTACTTACGATTTTTTTTCTTTTGGAAGATTCCAGATGTTAATGACATTTGCAATTTATTTTTCATTTTTCGTTCTTTTTGGCCTTTTAGATCTTTTTTCATTATTTGAAATTTTTATTTTTGGTGTGAATGAAGGGAAAATATCAATGTGACAGATAAAAGCAGTAAGTCTTGATTATGTCCATTAATAATTATACTGTAATAATAATAATAATATATATTCTACAACAAAAAGGTAAGAACTTACATTATAATAAAGTATTTTGCTTATAAGACGATACTTTATTAATAAAACATTTAAAATGTATTAAAAATTGACTCCCTTTCATCGAGTCATCTTCAGAAAAATTACAAACACATTGAACGTGAAAAACTGGAATAAATAATTATTGAATTTGCTTGAAGGGTATATTTAATTGAGGGGGAAATATTTCCAGATTGGGATTGAAAATAACATGTTTTCGAAACCCACTTTAAAGGGGCTTAACTGTTGAGAAATAAAAATGGAATCCCATGTTATCCTATGGGAAAAGATACATATCCTTCTTATTTATTCAACCTTGGACAGTTCAACAATATTTTTTCAGCACGTATATAAGGAAGGTCCTGTAATCCTTCTGTTATCTCTGAAGTTTTACATTTTTCTTCAATTCAATATTACAAACGAGTAAAAAGTACTTTTTATACTTTCCGGAATTTTTTGAAACTTTAACACAAATTTTAAAATAATCATAATTGTCTTCAAAGTACTTTAGGCATGCAGAAAAATAAAGATCCTCCTATCTACGTGCTGAAAAAAATTATATTGTTTTAAAGTTTCTAAATTTGAATGAGCAAGAAGGACCCTTAAGGCTGCTGGTCACTCACATTCCGAATTCCCCTCCGTAATGTAAAGTCTATGTGCGTTTGATGCACCCTTATATTCAAAATATCTCCTCAGGAAATTAATATCTTTAGCTTCTTCTTTCGGGGATCTCTTCTTAAAAGATATCACTTTTTTTCTTAGTTTTCAAAATATTTCTAAAAACTAATGCTTAATTTTACATGAAGTGTTAAAATTTTACTTCCAGTTCGCCAGTTTTTCACGCATAAAATATTAAATTAAGTATAGCTTTTAGAAATATTTTGAAAACTAAGAAAATAGAGTGGCATCCTTTAAGAAGAGATCCCCCGAAAGTAGAAGTTAAAGATATTAATTTCCTGAGGAGGTATTTTAAATATAAGAATTCATCAAACGCACATATACTTAACATTACGGAGGGGAATTTGGAAAGAGAGTGACCAGCAACCTTAAGGATAACATGGGATTTCAATTTTCTTCTTCTTTAATAGAAGTGTCTCTAAAAAGTGAAGGTTAGTTTTTATTTTGCAATTTCGAAATTGCTAACATCATTGTATAACACATTTACCTCTGTTTTTTGTTTACAAATAATAAAGAAACACATCTTAAAACATTACCACCTTATCAAGCATCCCCTTCCGAAAAATAGTCTTTCCAATTATAGGAATTGGTCTTCGAAGGCTTGGCTAAAGCAAAGCCTCTAGTGAAACTATTGATATAAGTAAAATAACTAGATTAACAACTCAGTGTTATTCTCCCAATATTTCTTGATTCTGCTGCGGCTCGGTGGCAACATCCATTAGAGTGGTTGAAAATGAGTGGAATACCCTATATGGATATTTACACCAATATTTGTAATTTGATAAATACTTTTAAAACTATTTATTGTAACTTCGATGTATCATTTAGTTCATTTAATAAAATAATTTCTTTTCTAGTATTTATACTTTTTATTAAAATGTCCAGCGCATACCGAATCCACATATAATTATAAAAATATATATTATTGCAAATATGTACTATATGATGTTATTTTATTACATCTATGGGTGAACCTCGAGATCAAGCTCCAAGGCCGACTCTCCTATGAGTGCACGGTCTCCCAGAGTGCCCTTGGGAGGTATTAGTAGGGTTTGAAATGTCGTAAAATGTAGCTCCAGCTGGATTGACGTGCCAAGTTTGATATTTTTGTCTTATACTTGAGATTTTGACATGGAGATTCCAAATATCTTAGGTGCCATTTTTTTCTTGCACGTTTTTGGGGTTATTTTTACGGTGGCATCCAAGATGGCTGCCATTTACTGACTTTTTTAATGTTTGTAGCATACTATTGAGTAGTATGTCAAATTATATGTTTTCGGGGTCAAAAAATGCAAATCTATCATAAACTTAGGTGTAAATTGAGTTTTTCAAATGTTTTAAGTGATAAGATGCAAATAAAGCATAAAAATATGAAAAACATCAGATATATTAGAATTTTATCTAAACCAGCTATACACAACCAAAATATTTAAAAGAAATAGCATAAATAACTGAAGATATTTAACAGAACTATTAAAAAGAGAATTTATATGTATATACAGTACTGGGATATTGTATATTCTCTTCTGAATCACTACTATCGCTGCCGTAATATCGATAGTCCTGTATTGTAGCTGTCACTGCATTTACAAAGAGCAGAACAAATAAGAGAATTCTTTAAACACAAACATATCCCAACTATACACGTTCTCTTTCACTCTCCTTCACAAAACCAATAAATCTTTTAAGAGCAGGTAACCCTAGGCATTTTTCTGAAGAAATTACTCCTACACCATTATTTCCCAACCATTGCCAATAAGTGGTGGCATTTTAGTTCGAGGGTTTTTCTAGCCCTTTCCTTTGGTGCAAATTAAGTTCGATCATAGAATATGTGGCTTCAGTGCTCCAAGGCTTGGTGGTAATTTCTCCCCCTTTGAAACTTTTAATTCTTTAAAAGTATTACCTTAACTCTGAAAAGCTTAAAAAATTGCTATTTTTTTAAATATGCCATATTGGTGAATTTTTCAAACAACGATAGATTGGATAATGGATAAACATTAAGTTCCTCAAGGTCTTGAAAAGCTGTTTTAATACCATAATCACACTGAATATTTATTTACAATTTACACTTTTATCTACATCTGTTTTGAAATGTCTTCAAATTTCCCTCACCAGTCTTCCCCAATGTATAAATTTAAACCTAGTAAAATTGAGCATCTATTTCTCGACATCTTTCATTAATATTAATTAACAAAATTGATTTCACCATTTACTAGATGGCTTAAAACCAAGCTAATCAGCACTATGAAAATGTCAGTATCTTGCGAAAATACATTGATCTTACTATTATTATGATGGTTCATTATATCAAGTACATGATGAGGTGTAATAGGTGTGAGGTGTGCTTCTTCATATGTATGACCATTTAATTTGGAAAACTTTCGCATGGTTACTAAATGCCTTACTGCCAAAAACGACAATAATTTTCTTCTCACAAGCAGCAAAAACCTGTAGTACTTAATTCCCAAGATACTCCGTTAGCTGTGATTTTGTTTTATTATGTGAAAGAAACACCTTTAATTCCACTAACGTTGTATTGGTACTATTTGTAAAGTAAATCTAATAGGTTCTGTCACCCCCAGTCTTTTTTTATGATTTTGCTCCTTCAATGAATGCTCAAAGTATTAGTCAAATATTTTTCTCCCCTCAGAGTATCAGAGGGGATTTTCCTAATGGTTTCAGTAAAAGTATTTCCGAAGTCTTCACAAATTTTCAGGACAGGTATTTTTTTATTGATTGTACGATTGCCATTCCATCTGTAATACACACTTTTTCCATCGGAGAAATAATCCAGGATTCTAATGACTGAAGTATGGGAGAACGATTATATTACTCTATTTCAACAAAGAATGAACTTTTGTCAGACGGGATATGAATATATGCAAATTATTATAATACAAAATATTGATCTTAATATTGCAGAAAACTCGTAGTTTCCAATTGCATCTTTTAGGTTTTAAGTCATTTGAGTTCTGGCTTACATAACAGCAATAAAACTAGCAAGAAGTTGCCTATCTTCTCGAATTTTAACCAATTGATCACTAATCTTAAATGCAGTCTTCTTATTATGAGTACTGAATGTTTTTATTTTTATTTATTTATTTTATCATTAGATTCCAAAGTGACAACTTAATTTGTTCACTTTGTTGTCTATCTGTTACAAATTTTTCGAATCCTAATTGGCCTTTTTGGTCATGATTCAGAATAACACCCTTCGCAAATGCTAGAACTATAATAGATGATGCAATATTCATTAGTCTGGTATTATCTTGAAAAGGATAATCCTTCACAATGTTTACGAATACTCTCCTTGATGATGACTGCATTGTGAATAATTCTAAGTGACATGGAGGTCTGAAGTTTTTAGTGACTTCTGACCTGCTTAGAGATTTCATTTGGACAGTACTTTTTAAAGAAACTTTAAACAAAGCCTAATACTGCTGATAGACACAACAAATACTTTTCCAGGCGCTTTCATTCTGAGTTAAACCTATAACTCCACCATGTTCTCAAGTTTTTTTATTTTCTGTTCCAAGTTCTGATCTAAAAATAATTTTGTAAACGGCATGTTGGATTTAGATACAACGAAACAAGATTCAAAAGCATTCCATATTTCTGGATATGTTGTTTTGAGGTCCTTATTTGAGCTATGTATACTGGAATGTGTCTAGCATAATGAAATAAATCAAGCAAAATTATATTTGATTTCTTTCTCTAATGTAATGAAATGCAATGACCAATTTCCTTGACAAGTAGCACGGATCAAACTTCGCAAAGATTTAAATTGGTTCATGTACTGTTGCAGAAACTTTGCCATGTCATCACTGTATTGTGTAATCTTTTTCAATTACTGCTTTGATTTCTTCAAACAAAGTTGTAGCTTCAACTTCACAATATTGCAATTTCTCATGTACTGAATTGTATTTTTCTGGTAGAAAAATAATCTTTGTAGAATATGGCAGTGTTTCAAAGAGAAAGTCGTAGCATGCCATAAAGATTGTCATGTGAAACTCTATATGTCTGGGTATTTCTTCCCTCCAAATATTTGAAGAACTATTGCAGAAGTGCACAGACCAATTTCCGTACATATGAGATAAAGGCCACTACCGTCAATGTATTTTCCTAGTTCATAAAAAGTTGCAAAACAAGCATGAAACTCTCCCACTCGGAGCAGCCGCTTTTGATTGCCGGTGGACAATTGAATTTACACAATTGACAGAATGGAGCGAACTTTGACTCACCAAATTTTGCTCGCTTTGTAGCATATTCTATCAATTTTCGAGATTGTATATTCCAGTTTTTTCATATAAATATCCACCTTTCAAACATATTAAACAATTCATTGTGTATTCACAACACAGTCACTCGTATTAGTAAGTATCATCTAGGGAACATATAGTTTTTACATCTGCAGCAAAAGAAAAAACAAGCAGTACTAGTAATTTTGTAGTCAATTTATAAAACAATAACACGATTTACGCCTATTTTGATTGTAGATTTGTATTTCTTGACCCCAAAAACATATAATTTGACATATTGGTCAATAATATTCCACAAATATTAAATGAGTCAGTAAATGGCAGCCATCTTGGACGCCATCTTGAAAACCACCTCAAAAAACTGTCAGGAAAAAATGGCACCTAAGATATTTAGAATCTACATGTCAAAATCTACAAAATAAAACAAAAATATCAAACTTGGCACAAAAATCCAGCTGGGAGACATTTCAGACCCTACTATATCCGGGGTGAAGATTCCAAAATCTGTGGTATATTCCCAAGAACATGGGTATTAAGGACCAAACAGACCTGACCACTTCTTGCGGCTACTCGTCGGCGTGTTTGTTGCGGCAATGCGGTGTTTTTTATTTTTAAAGAGTTTTGCAGGAAAGGGTCGGTTTTCCGGCAAAAGGAAGGGGAGAGGGATCTTCCCGAAAAGAAGAAGAACCTTTCCGTCAAGCAGGGTGGATCTACTTATCTCCCGATTATTTTGTTCACTCCCCTTCTTTCTATTATGAAGAAATCGCAAATGGGTCCTATACAAAAGGCTCTTCTTGGACGGGGAGAGTATTTCAATTGCCATGTAACCTTACTGTTGTGAAGCCTGACGTCATACTAGAGTGAAAGTTTAAAGAGTGACGTGCGAGGGCAGTGCTCTTTGTCCGGAACGCTCGTGAAGAATGGTTCCCAGACTGTTTCGATCCCTCTCTCAGGGCTTAGGGCCGTGAGATGGATAGTATCCCGTCTTTTACCGCATCAAACTTCTCAATAATTCGTTATGTAATCACAGTAAGTTATTACCATGGAAAATAGAAGAAATAGGAATGACAGGAAATCTTACCTCTGCTTTCCGATCCCATAACATCAGCACATGCTTGAAACCTCAGGAGAAGCCTAGAGTTGTCTGTGCAAGATTCAACAGCTGATGGAGGATACGCACATTCTCCATGACCCCGACTGTAACTGAAGGAGAAAGAACCACGGAATGGACAGTCGACAGGAGTTGTGTTTACTAGAAATACAGAAATTCAAATTACATATAATTAGTAATGCAAAATAATAACAGTGCCTAGTGTATTATATAGAATAATTATCAAAATAATAATAGTAAATCTTCATTTCACGTTTAAAAAAATAACAAGTTACATTCATTCAGATTTGGAAACTTTATTTATCAGTGTATGGTAGAAAATAACAAAGTTAAGATATATGTATACATACATGCATAAGATGTATGTATACATACATTTACACGCACATTCTCCATGACCCCGACTGTAACTGAAGGAGATAGAACCACGGAATGGACAGTCGACAGGAGTTGTGTTTACTGGAAATGCACACATTCAAATTACATATAGTTAGTAATGCAAAATAATAACAGTGACTAGTGTATTACATCGAATAATCATCCAAATAATAATAGTAAATCTTCATTTCAGGTTTTAAAAAATAACAAGTTACAGTCATTCAAATTTGTAAACATTATTTATCAGTGTATGGTAGATAATAACAAAGTTAAGATGTATGTATACATACACATTTAAGTCTTTATTTTTACATATATGTATATATATAAATGTTCACTATATTAATACCGGGTGTCCCAAAAATGACTGATGGATTTTAAAATTCAATAACTTGCAAACGGTGACAGCTATTTAAAAATTTTTTGCAGAGGGTTATGTATAATGTCAGGAGTTTTTTACCGTAATTTTTTATTTTAGTTCGCATCTCAAACAATAGGTGGCGCTGACGGCGATTGAAGGCCAGGTGATCAGTGCTGAGTGAAGCGTCGACCTGGCCTTCAATCGCCGTCAGCGCCACCTATTATTTGAAATTCGAACCAAAATAAAAAATTACGGTAAAAAAACTGATGACATTTTACATAACTCTCCTGCAAAATTTTTTTAAATAGCTGTCATCGTTTGCAAGTTATTGAATTTTAAAATCCATCAGTCATTTTTGGGACACCCGGTAAATTCATTAATGTCAACTCTGTAAAAAATTCATAAATTCATAAATATATCTAATAAAATTCTTAAACACTGTTGTTAAATAAAACATTTCTGAACATGAACAGAATAAAGTGCATTAACAGAAATGTGCATTAAAATGTTAAATGTTAATAAAAATATTTGAATGGATCGGAAAATAAATATTAAAAAAAAAAAAAAAAAAAAAAAAAAAAAAAAAAAACCTACTATCTATAATAAAAAGTATTTGTGATTTTTTTCTTCTTTTTGAACAACAACAACAACAACCAAAGATTTTTACAAGGATTTTAAAGCATATGTTTTGATACCGTTTACCAAAAATTTCAAAATTTTTCGTTATTAAAAAAAAATAATGTTTGTTTGTAAAAAGTTTAATTAGAAAAAAAAATATTTCTGCATTCCAAATTTTTTAAATATTTTCTTTAAATCGGTGTTATTATTTTAATTTATTTGGAGTATTTAACATAATGCATATTATTTAATAATCGAGATTTTTTTACAGTAAATATACACATTATAGACGATGTATACAAAATAATTTACTTTCATGCATAAATTAGTTTTCAAGAGTTAATTAACTTTTTACATTTTTTAAACTATACGTCTGTTCGGGACACTTTTCTAAAAACCTGTTGAATACATCATTTCTTTAAAATTTGTTCTAGTATCAGAAAATATACTATTTGAGAATAATAAAAGAAAAATTTAATTTAGGCTCAAAAAATAAATAAAATTAAAAATATTTTACTAAAAAACCTTGAAAATTTTTAAAATTTTAACAACATATCTTTCATTATTTAAAAAAAAATTACTCAGACTTATTATGTTAGATATTTTGAAAGAAAAAAGTTAGTTACACAATTATGGAAAGTTTGAACTGTTTACCTAAAATAGAAACGTTCACCAGTGGCCGATAGGCTCTGCCCTCGAAACTCGAAGACGGAAGGCGCGAGCCCAATCGCGACTGTCGGGCTGCTTGGAGTTTTCCGAGGTTTTCTTCAAACCTTTATTTTACTTTACATAAATACGGATTAAGTTCTCTTAGAAAGATCCCTATGGAGAGCACCCTCCCCCCTCTTTAGGGCCTATATCTCTTGCAATAATAATTGGCCGTCATAAACACAACTAGCCAACGAACTTAAAATAGCAGTTTAGAATGTACCAAGGCATAAAAAAACACATTTCGAAAATAAGACAATATATATTTATATATATATACCTGCAATGTTTAATATGTATTATTTCAAAACTTTCCACCATAATCTTTTAGGTCAATAATCATTTAGCACCATAATATTTCAGCTCATTATTTTTAAGTCGGTAATTAGAAACTTAAAACGTTGAAACATTTTATGTTTCATGTGCCCTTAAGAAAGGTTTCTTTTCCAATTTGTTTGTTCAACTTTCTGCTTCATTGCTGATAAATAAAAAATAAAAAACTAAGAACAGCTTTAAATGAACATGTTTTGGTACTGTTTATTCAAAATTTTGAAATTTCTAATTGTTTTTTAAAACAAAATACCTTTTTTTTTATTTATTATCTGCGTAAAAAAAAATTAATAAGTAAGAAAAACTTTCTTAGTTTTCTAAATATTCTCTTCTAAAATCTATACTTATTACTCCAATTTACACGAGGATATTACGTAAAAAGGCATTCTTTATCGAAGTAAGTTTTTTTCTACTCGATTTGCAATCCGCCGATTCAGCTTTATTGATTGCTGAAATGTGTATACTTTTATTTTGCTCACGCTGACAATTTCAGTTACCTTTTCTAATTATCGCCCATAGTCCCTGTTAAAACGGGGCTCGGAGGGAATAGCGTCAAATAGAAAATGAGACGGTGCAATCAGCAGAATTGAAACCATTCCCCATTGGCACAAGTTTTACGCCTGATTCAATTAAATAACATTTTTATATTTGCATTCAGCGCTTTTATTATTTTTTTTCCTCTTTAAATTTATTGCATTAAAAGTAAGCTATCCGTTATTAAAATGATTAATTTTTGGGTTATAATTGTGTAGTGGAAGTTTAATAGGAATAATTTGTGTTAAAAGAAATCGAATATCTTTAATTTAGTTAAAAGTAATATCCAAAGTTAGATTTGTTAGGAATAAAAATGTTATTTTTATAAAATGGAAAATATGGGTATGAAAAATATCTTAAACAGTAGTGCTGTAAAAGAAACGACAAAATGAATACCCGTATGATGCCATTAATTTCCAAATCGCTAACCGTTAGGAAATATTCGTTACTCGTTACTTTCGTACTATTCAGAAACCGGGTATTAATCATCCGCATGTACTACAAAACATCAGCAAATCTACCATACGAATCTTTGGAAGATTCCGATATGTGCTGCCAACTGTTATCATTTTATTGAACAAAGTTTGCATCATTTGCATTATTATTTCTGAACTCTTTGAACTATTTGAATATATGTTTAAAAATATTATTTTCCCCACTATTTTTAGTTTTAATGAAGGGGATCTCAGTGCCGAAACTAGCCTTTTTAACACCCGGAGCAAACGAATTTTAGTGTTCCCCCTCCCCTCTTTTATGTAAAGTATATTTACAAGGAGAATTTTATAAAATTTTTAATGAGCTACTTTTTTTTATATTTAAAGTATGTAATCATAAAATATGCAATACTGAACTATATAATTGGCTTCGTCAAATATTGATTCATTAAAATATTGAAAACGGATGCGAAAAGAATTCCGCGAAATTTACAAATTTTTTCCCCAACAATTTTTATGAAGTGCACTTAACTCTTTGAGTTCTGGTGGGTAAATTTCTTCAAAATTCCAAATGTCACATTGGCATCAGTATTTTGCAAAGGAAAAATTCGGTTTAGGATATACACGAAAAAATGCATTAAACCTTTTTTAAATAAATCTGGTCGAATATTCAGGTGCCAGTGTGACATTTCGGAATTAAAACTAAGTGTTAGAAAATTCTACCATCAGAGCTCAAAGGGTTAAAATAGTAACGTTGATAAGTTACAGATATTCATAAGTACTAAAGTAACTACATTTGCAGAAGAGGTTTGAGATACAGATAAGGAACGTTACGAAACTTATTTTATTGTTTAATATTCATGATATTAACCGCTGAATAGTTTCTAGTGATAATGTGTTAGATGTTTAACCTCTTCGTTACTTAGTATTAATGCAGTATTATTGATTATTACTGAATTATGTCTTCGCCACTTTGATTTTAAAGCAAGAGTTTTAGTCTATTTTGGATTATTTCGAAATTTAGATATTAAAGCATATCATTCTAAGATCGAAATTGCAATTATGTTTGAGTATCATTTATAAAAGGGGATAGAATTTTACACACGTAAGTCTAGGGAGAGAAGAGATTGATACTGATACAGCTTCGATCCTTTTTTTTTCTTTTTTTGACGTATTCACGATTTCGCTTCCATTTCTATTTGCCTGAAGATTTCAAGTATTATTAACGTAGAGCTGTTTAAGGATAAAATGTCCTTATTTTAAAAAAATTCCAACAAAAACGATATATTTTCAATAAAAACCTATTACTTCTAATTTCATTATTTCCAAATTCTGAAAATTGGTCAAGAACGCCAGGTTTGGCGGCATTTTCTAAAGAACGTATTATTTTTTAGAGAAAACAAAAATAACTGATGTCCGAATTGGTCGAACATTCGTGTATAAAATAACTTTATGAATATGTCAGAAAGTACAGAGTTTAGATGCGAAAACTGCTTGGGGACGAGCGTCGCGTATATGTGACGTATAAAGGTGCACAGAATCTTTAGTACTGCCACCAGTTTTTCATTCTCAGTTAAATAAGGCAATAATTTCACTTTTGAAAAACCGGTAATAAAAGATTAAAAATTCTACAAAAGGTGCTCTTTTCAACGGGGTTAAAAACTGAACTTGCACTTTAGAATATAAGAGCATAGTTATAAAAATGTGCAGTGCAGGTGTCTGTAACCAAGATAAAATGGCAATTTATTTGATATATATTACTATGTGAGATGTGTCATATGTTAAGGAATCAAAGAATGCTGTTGATGTACTTTTTATATAAAAATTGTTGTAATAATACAGAATAGCATAAATTCATCCAAAATATAATACAGTATTTAAAATACAATTTTAAGAACAACAATATCAATGACTGCCAGAACAACAAGCACATTGACTGTTCTGCGTCTTCAATGACTATTATTATTACCATTATAATTACACAAATTGTACTTACATCTAAACATAGAATATAACAGGGCATCTCCATTAATTTCGGTACATAAAGTTTCTAACTGTTGATGTGCAGGATTAGGTGAACAGTACGCTGTTGAAGACAAAAATTGAAAGTTAAAATAAATTATTTCAGAATTATATAAATAAATAAAGGTGATAAAAATTATGGATGAAAGCAGTTTTACAAAAGTTTTTCATAAATTGAAAAATAAAATGAGCAATCAAAAGTTCATAGGTTACTTAAAGGAGTTCATCAAAACAGATTATTTTTTATTATGGAGGTATAGTAATTAGAGGTTAAATACATAATTTTCGTTTGATCAAAATCTATTATGATTGTTTAAACATGACAATGTTGTGAAATGGCGACAAAACTTGATATGTGATTTATGTTCTTTGATTCTCTCTTTGATTTTTCATGCTCAACACTTTTATTTTTGCATTATATATATATATATACACTATATTGCCATTGATTATGGGACACTTGCGATTTTAGACATTTTACTAAATATCTAGAAAAATACATGAGGAATCATCTCGAAACTCTTAGTGTATAAATATAATAGTATAAGTCATACATCTCCGTGAAGATTTTTTCCCGAAACTCCAAAGGGGGCCGTCAACAAATTAAAAAAGAATGAATATCTTTTGAATAACCCTGTCAAAACTAATGTAGCAAAAGCGCTCAAACTCTAGATTGTGATTGAATGCCTTATTGTAATAAGCCTTGTTCTTTTTTATGCAAATAGCATGCATACTCGCAGAGTAATTAAGATTTTTATAAAAATGATCCCAAATTTTTTCAAGTTTTTTCTTTATAATTTTTAGAGTTCTTAATATAAAATATTATTTTTTTCAGAAAATATGACAAACAACATTGCACACAGTACCCTGTAATCAGAATTAAAAAATAATGAAAATTGTATAAAAAATGAGTTGGTTTACTAAATAATTTTTTACTGCGCATGCGTCAACGATATCAAAATTTCATTTGCATATTGTGTTAGCTAAATGTATAGAGCAACTTTTGTGAAAGTCACAAAATCATAACTTGAAAATTCTGACAATAATCGCCAATTGAATAAGTCGAAAATCCGTTATTCTCAAAATGAAGCAAAAACAAGAGGGGTTGTATCCATATATTCATTGATTAGTGTCAATATAGAATACACAATACTGCATTTGGATAAAATCCCTCATTTTTTTGCTTCATTTTGGAAACAACGGATTTTGTCCTTTTTCTATAGACGATTACTTTCAGAATTTTCAAGCTATGATTTTGAGACTTTTACAAAAGTTGCTCTATACATTTAGCTAACATAATATGCAAATGAAATTTTGATATCTTTGACGCATGCGCAGTAAAAAAGTATATAGTAAACCTACTCATTTTTCATACAATTTTTATTATTTTTTAATTCTGATTACAGGGTACTATGTGCAATGTTGTTTGTCATATTTTCTGAAAAAAATATTATTTTATATTAAGAATTCTGAAAATTATAATGAAAAAACTTGGAAAAATTTGGGACCATTTTTATAAAAACCTTAATTACTCTGCGAGTGTGCATGCTATTTGCATAAAAATGAACACAGTGTATTACAATAAAGCATGCAATCATAATCTAGAGTTTGAGCGCTTTTGCTACATTAGTTTTGACAGGGTTATTCAAAAGATATTCATTATTTTTTAATTTGTTGACGGTCCCCTATGGCGTTTCGGTAAAAAATCTTCACGGAGATGTATGACATATACTATTGTATTTATACACTAAGAGTTTCGAGATGATTCCTCATGTATTTTTCTAGATATTTAGTAAAATGTCTAAAATCGCAAGTGTCCCATAATCAATGGCAATATAGTGTATATATATATATATAAATGGATAACATTTTGTTAATGTTATCTCTTTCAAAAAAATTTAAAAATCACTATTTAGTTAAAATAGTTTTCCTATTTTACTTTGTTTTCACAAATAGATTCATTTTCTATTATTAAAATTTAGCCGTCCAAATGACTATACACTACAGACAGAATTTTAACTAGACTGTTTTTATAAACATTACGATTAATATATCCGTATCTCTTTCTGTTAATCTGGTTAACTGTTTTTTTAATGTTCTTTGATTTTCCATGTCCAAAATTTTTATTTCTGCATTACATATGAGGAACTCAAAAACCAAAGGTTACAGATGACGAAAATTCAATTTGCAGTAAATTGAGTTCAAAGATAATTGACATTAAATTTGAACATCAATAATAATTGACTGAACTGAAATAGGAAAATGCTGCTTGTTTCATTGTGGTTTTTGAACTCGTATTTCAGTAACTGCGATAAAGAAAAAAAAAAAAAAAAAGAGTACAATTTTCTTTAACTTTATAATTAATCAATATTGATAGTTATTCGGCAAAAGTGGTTTATCTCTAAAACGTAGCACAAAATCAGAAAATCACTTATATTTCATAACCTGTACAGAAAAAAATACGTTTCCAGGTCATTTGTGCACATTTCAATAGTTCACTTTTTTTTAATTTTGTCACGTCTACCCCTTGACTTCTCAATGTTGCCAGATTTAGGACATTTTTAATTCAGATTGTTTGACTGACACCGCTTTTTTGAAATAGAAATATTCGGCCTATTTAAAAATGGATTAAAAAAAACTCTGAAAAATAAGGCAAGTTATACTATTAAAAATGTGGTGACAGTCAAATAATATGAGTTTAAAAAGTCCCCAATCTGGCAACACTGTCTGGAGTTCTCATATAAGAATCAATAACATTTTGTTAATGATATCTATTTCAAAAAATAAATAAATAAATAAATAAAAATAAAATAGTAATAATAATGACTATTTAGTTAAAATGAATTTCCTTTCGAATTTTTTTTTTTTTTTTTTTTTAAATAGATCTATTTCCTATTTTTATAGCAATAAAATTAAGCTGTCCAAATGACCGTACACAGTAGACAGAAATAACCGTGAAGTTTACAAATAGACAGCGTTTCTATTAACATAATTTTTATCTTCTTTCAGTCTAATTAACTGTTTTATTAATTTATTAAATGTTTCACAAAATGTATAAAATTGAAAATGACCATTTATTAATGACCATATAGTGTATAGTTTCAATTTCAAAAATGTTTAAAAACCCTTTAAGTGTCCTAACCGTGTTTTTCTGTCACATAACTTTTCGAATCCATGTCTTATTTAACGCAAATCTGTGTTAAAACTAATTTTTTGATGTGAATAAGATAAATGAATATGTAAGGTTATCAAATAAAAATTGTCACACCAATAACTTACATAATTACTATTTTATGAATCGTTAAACACGAATGTGAAATTCTGCAGGACGTATCAAGGGTTAAATGAAATAAAAAAATATTTTTAGAACGATTTGTGTCAATGAAAACTTTTCTTAAAAAATTGCGATATTTAAGTTTTTACACAGCTCTCCGATCCAATGATTTATATTTACTAAAAATATTTTTTATTCTAAAATGTAAGCCAGAAAGAAAAATTCGTATTCTTTTACTTTAAAAGCTGACCAAGTTAGTAATTTAAAGTCGAAGCTTTTTTTTCTTCCTCTCTGCAAAATAGGGATTATTTACAAATTTGTTAAAAATATAAATAATTGTCATACATATAAAAAAAAATAAGACCGAAAGTGTAATTAACTTAACAATATAAATTTGAAATATATTTTCATTCTGACATATTACAGCAAAATACACAACTTGTACTGAAAATATAAGAGAAAAAATAACAGAATTTTTGTAAAATGAAGTGATGAAAAGCAATAGTCTTAATCCTTTAGTAAATATAGCATATTAAAATACAATTATTTAAAACAATCTTAAACTTAATTAATACTATCGTAATACTTATGCTAAGTGACTAGATAAAAGTTGGTGCAGTTACACGCGAAATAATTTTTTCTAAAACTACTTTAAGCCTTTTTGCACGATCCCTTGAAGAATGGCACAACTCGTCTATGCTCGGATACAAAAAATTGGTGTAAGTATGCAATTAAAAACTTCATTCACAGAATTTTAATGTCGTATAAATGAGATTTTTTTTGTCTTATTTGTTAGTATATTAGGAAAAATTTACTAAAAATATTGAAAAGACTGGGGAGTCGTATAAAAAAATTTATTTCATAACATTTTAAGAGATGTTTTAGGTATCCAAACGACTCTTAAAACACGTTTTTACCATATTTAAAACATTTTTGTAAATGGAACTATATGTCTATAACTAATGTTTTAGGAATTAACCAATCGACACTATTGAGAGTAGTTACAATGTATATATTTCAGGGGAAAAAAAAGTTTTATGTCATTTACAAACGCATTTAACCCAAAAATTTGCAACAGAAGTCATATTTCTGTCCCTAACTTGTATTTTCCTTATACAATCTTATATGTGTTTCACTCTTTTCACTTTCTCAATATCTAAAAATGTATACATTACATTTTAATATTCAGTGGTATTTTGACAGAACTTCATAGATTTATCTAAAAATGCGATATTCCTTAGCATACCTAAAAACAAGTTTTTATATAGCCATCACTGTTAAAGTTTACAACGTTAGATGCAAAATAGACGTGAAATTTGTGATAAATTAGATTTTATCCTTAAAAGAATTGCTATATTTATGAAAAGGTATCATTTATGTTTTGAAAATTCGCATTTTGAAATGCAATTTAGACAAGCTGAGCTACAACGTTTTCTTTCTATATTCGTATTTTGTGAAAGAGAATATTATAACTGTATATATTCAGTATAAATGAAAGAAAAATAAATACGATAAAAATTTTGGATGAAGTAAAACATTGAAATGGTTATTTAGAGTGGTAATTTACTAATATAAAAACGAATGTGTAAAATGTTCTATATATTCTTAAATATTTTTAAAATTAGTATTTTATATTTTGCAATATATTGTAAGAAGATTGGAGGGATAGGTTTAGCGAATCTATGTCAAACATGCCTAAAATGGCATGTTAAAAATATTTACCTGCAGACAAACACCTCCCTAAAAGTAGTCCATTTTACATTTGATAAATAAAACATTATACCATCCAAAATCCAAATAATTCTCAAAAATATAATAAAATAGGAGTCATATTGATGTTTTTAACTTGCATTTCCGACACACAATATCATTTTCGAACTCAAATAAATGTGTTTCACTCTTTTCATTTTCTCAATATCTATAAATGTACGCGTTACGTTTGAATATCAAGTAGCACTTTTGACAGAGTTTGATAAGCTAGATTTATCTAAAAATTTGATTTTCCTTAGAATACGTAAAAAAAAAAAATTCATATAGCCTTCTCTGTCAAGTATACAACGTTAGACGCAAAAAAGACGTGAAATTTGTGATAAAATTTTATTTTATTCCTAAAAGAATAGTTATATTTATGAAAAGGCATCATTTTTGTTTTAAAAATTCGCATTTTGAAACGTAATTTAGACAAGTTGAACTAGATCTGTTTCTTTCTTTTAAATCAAGTGCTATTCATTTCATTCAGGTCCTTTTCCATTTAAATTTATTTTGCATTTCGCAATACTCTGCAAAAAAATGCCTCAGATATTGAATGTTATGAAAGTAGTAATTTGACAAAATAAATAGATTGTAAATGCTGAAAAAAAAATTCATCGCTGTTTCTCGTAAAAGAGAATACTATAATGGTATATATACAGTATGAATATTTAAAAAAAATAATGAAAATACAATAAAAAACATTGTTGAAGTAAAACATTGGAATGGTAATTTAGAGTGTTAAAGTACTAATGTAAAAACGAACATTCAAAGTGTTCCATACATTCGAAAATACTTTAAAAATTCATATTTTATATTTATCAATATACTGCAAGAAAATTCCTGGGGCAGATTAAACGAAAATATGTCAAGCGTGCCCGAAATGGCATGTAAGAACTATTACCTGGCAGGAAAACAACTCCTGAAAAGTAGTCCATTTGGGTTTATAAATAAAATATTACATCATCCAAAATCCAAAAAAATTCTCAAAAATGTATTAAAATAGGAGTCATATTTACGTCTTTAACTTGGAGTTCTGATACACAATCTCATTTTCGAATGCAAATAAATGTGTTTCACCCTTTTACCTTTCTCAATATTTATAAATGTGTACGTTACATTTGAGTATCAAGAACTATTTTTGACAGAGCTTCATAAGCTAGATTTATCTGAAAATGTTATTTCCTTAGTATACGTAAAAAAAAGTTTTCATATAGCCTTCTCTGTAAAGTTTACAACGTTAGATGCAAAAGAGACGTGAAATTTGTGATACAATTTGATTTTAGCAATAAAAGAATTGTTATATTTATGAAAAGGCATCTTTTATGTTTTAAAAATTCGCATTTTGAAACGTAATTTAGACAAGTTGAGCTGCATCTTTTTCTTTCTTTTAAATCAAGTGCTGTTCATTGCATCAAGGCTCTATTCAGTTTAAACTTATTTTGCATTTCGCAATACACTGCAGGAAAATGCCTCAGACATTCAGTGTCACGAAAGTAATAACTTGACAAAGTAAACAGATTGTAAATGTCGAAAAATAAATTTCATCGCAGTATTTTGTAAAAGGGAATATTATAACTCTATAAATTCACAATAAATAAATAAATAAAGAAAGAAAAAACGATAAAAATCATGGATGAAGTAAAATATTGAAATGGTAATTTAGAGTGTTAATTTCAAATATAAAAAGAAACGTGTAAGGTGCTCCATACATTTATAAATACTTTAAAAATTCTTATTTTACGTTTTTGCAATATATTGCAAGAGTATTGTAGGGGCAGAATTAGCAAACCTATGTCAAGCGTACTCAAGATGGTATGTAAAAAATATTGCATGCAAACAAACATCTCCCGAAAAGTAGTCTATTTGGATTAATAAATAAAATATTATATCATCCAAAATCCAAAACATTCTCAAAAGTATATTAAAATAGGAGTCATGTTGATGTCTTTAACTTGTAATTCTGATACACAATCTCATGTTCAAACTCAAATAAATATGATTCATCTCTTTTCACTTTCTCATTATCTTTAAATGTACACGTTACATTTGAATAACAAGTAGTACTTTTGACAGAGCTTCATAGGCTAGATTTATCTGAAAATGTGATTTTCCTCAGCATACGTAAAAACAAGTTTTCATATAGCTTTCTCTGTTAAAGTTTACAACCTTAGACGCAAAAGAGACGCGAAATTTGTGATAAAATTTGATTTTACCCCTAAAAGAATTGTTATATTTATGAAAAGGCATCATTTATGTTTTGAAACGTAATTTAGACAAGTGGAGCTGCATCTTTTTCTTTCTTTTAAATCAAGTTCTATTCATTTCATCCAGGCTCTATTCAGTTTAAATTTATTTTGCATTTTGCAATACACTGCAGGAAAATGCCTCAGATATTCAATGTCACAAAAGTAGTAACTTGACAAAATAAATAGATTGTAAGTGTCGAAAAATGAATTTCATCGCTGTATTTTGTAAAAGGGAATATTATAACAGTACAAATTCAGCATAAATAAATAAATAAAAAGAAGAAAATACGATAGAAATCATAGATGAAGTAAAATATTGAAATTTTGATTTAGAGTGGTAATTTACTACTGTAACAAGTCGAAAATTACACATCAGACGTGCCAAATGAGATGCATTAGTACGATATCGAAGTTTTTTAAATGTACAGTATTTTGGATACAATACGATATTCAAAATCATTTGTGTTTTACAGTAACACTAAAAGCTTTCTATTATACAAGAACTAACTTGTAGCAAATCTCAGCAACCTATATGAATTTTATAAAATGTGAAATAGTTTAATAAAATTAAAACGCGATCCAAGCAATTTTCCTCTAATACCCTTATGTAATGGAATCTTATGTGTAGCCCTGTAAATGAATAACAAATATTCTTTGCGCAGATTGTACAAAATGTATATAATTATTATAGTATATACTTCATAGATGCGTATCAATTTTATATACGTTCGAAAGAGTGTAAGCTCATTAAAATGTACTTTGAAACTTTTTTTTCTCACTGGCTATAGTGTAACGGAATATTTTTGACTGCCCCTTTAACTGAACTATACATCCAAATTTCATAAAAATTGCAGACTTTAGAAAATTCTGTAATAATTATATATTTTAAATTTCAAACTATTCGGTTGGATAGTTTTTTTTTTTTTTTTTTTTTTTTTTTTTTTTTTGTTATATGCGGACAGACGGACGGATTGAACGACGGCTATAGGTGCTACGTATTTACATAATTACGAACGCACCTAAAAATGAATGTGTAAGGTGTTCGAAACATTTTAAAAATTCATGTTTTACATTTTGCAATACATTTCAAAAAGTTGCTGGAGCAGATTTAAAGAAACTGTGTCAAGCGTACCCGAGATTGCATTTAAAAAATATTACTTTGCACATACTAGTGCCAATTTTTCAAAAATATTGGGTAGGCTCAAAGCTTTTTGAGTAAAATAATAAATGTAATTCCTTCTCCCCCCCCCCCCCTAATGTATATGTGTGTGGAGAGAGAGAGAGAGGGAGAAAGTAGAAGGAGCTCATAATGACTAAAAATGATAATTCGGAATTTTTTTTTTTCCCTCAGCAAATTTTAAATTACTATAATCTACCCTATGTATATAAAATCATAATGAAACGAATTCATGAAACGACGGATTTGGTTTTTACTGCAATTTCTCTAAAATATTGAATATTATGCGGTAAAATTAACATAAAAAATCCGTATAATCTGCAGATCTCAAAACTATTATTAGATTTTTAAAATTTGAATTAATTTTCGAAATATTGTTTTTCCTTAATTGAATTAAATTTGTCTAATGATGACAACCAAATTATTCCATTTTTGTGGAAAAAATGTAGAAAATCGATAATGATAGGGAGCATTAGATTTATTTTTCTTCTGTCATTTTCAAATTGAAATCCTAAACAATTTTTATTTCAATCAATATTAAAGACAATATTGTGATCAAATTATGTTTTTCAAAAATATCTGACAAAACAAAATTTTCTTTTTACTTATTAGATCTCCAGATATCAATTTACGTCAGAAAACAAAAAATCGTCTGTCATTTTAATCGTTGGAATAAATTCCATCGGCTTAAATATCATGAAGGAAAGCTATAGATAGAGATGCAGAATGGCGTAAAAGGGGTTTGCAATATGATGCAAATTATCACTGAAATTTAAATGCCCGCAATCGGCCCAAACAAAACAGAGACCAAAATCTTTGACATCATCTGTGTTTTTTTTCCTCCAAATAAAAATGATCTGCTCATACTTAAACATGTCATTGTATTAGAATTAAAAATAGCATTATTAAAAGATTTTTTCTTTTTTTGCGATAGCATGTGTTTGTGTTTTTTCCATATGTAGTGGATTTTATGGTTACTTTTTTGGCGTCACCCCAGCCACACTTCGTCTCTCTTTTTTTTCTCTTTACTCTATGCATAAAAATAATAATTCCGCAGTAGCTTTCTTTAGGGATTTTTTTCACTTCTTAACACCTTTTTATGTATTTTCCGGCAAGATATGCCATAGCAGACCAAGATATGCCATTGCATTTTAATATGCAAGTCGAATTTTAACTGATTTAGGAACTTCAGCCTCTAACTCGATGAGGTGATTGTCTGTGCTGCCACCTACCGGTCAATATCTGTTGTGAAATCTTTTTAAAACCAACTACACGTATATGAAAACACCTTTCACTAAATAGATCTGGAATATTTTAAATGGAAGAGAAGTGCAAACTCCTTTAACATTTGGTCGCGTTTTTAACTATTATGAAATTGATGTAGCAAAATCAAATCATTACGAAACACAACTGCTTGCCCCTGAAAGGGTTAAGTGAACATTTAAAATGTTTACATTGCAGATTATTTTAAACGAAATCTAAATTTTATCATTTTAAAATATACAGCAGTGTATCGCTTAAAAGTATATTCTTCTAAAATATTATAGATTTTCAAACACTTCACGGATAATTTCTTTATGAGGATAAACAGGCATAAACTCTTCTGGTAAATGCAATAAATTTTTTTTATAGTGGATTGTTGATAAAAGATCTCTCTAATAAAATGTATATTTTCGAATTATTGCACACTATTACATCCTTCTTTGAGTAAAATCCACATTACTATGAGAAGAAAACTTTTTATATTAAAAGCTTTCATCTCGGCTTATCAGTTTAGTCGAAATCATTTGAAACCCTGAGACGGATATATGAAAAAATACCTTCCGTTTAACAGACTTTAAAAAGATTTTAAATGGAAGTCAAATATAAATCCCTGTAACATTTGGACCCATTTTCAGTCATTTTCAAATAAAAGGGAGTAAACACAAATCTCTTTTATATCCAAATTTCCTGCCGGCTCTACATAGTCAGTGAAGTCCGAATAGAGAAAAGAAAAAGAAAAGAAACTATATATCCGGCCTTTGAAGATTCACCGATATTCGATTAAGATTCTTTGAATCGATACCTTTTCTGTCACATCCTCACATAGTAAGTGTCAGTGACGACCTGAATAAAACTCGAAATATAAAATCAAAATCCTTTAGAAGTCTTCAAATCTTCTGAATCAGATTTGGGTGAAAAGTGAATAAAAATATCAACGCAGAGCTTACTGATACTTTTAAAAGATTTGGTTTATTTTAAGGTTAGTTTTTCTGTCTTTTTCAGACATTCCTATGAAGCTTTAAAGCGAATCAATATTTCACTTCATGTTTTGGTTTTTCTTTTATCCGAAATTGTAGACAATATTCGTAGTAGAGAATATGATTTTATTGCAGCAAATTGATTTTTTTTTTAAGTTGTGAGACTTTTGTTCTTCTGTAACTGTTATAGTTATTTTTATTTGTGTTTACTTTTTATGATAGTATGATGCTAATATTAGCAATTTAGAAATATACGGTCTTAACCCCTTCGCAATGAAGGTCTTTTATCAACTTTTTGATAGTAAATCTGCAGATCATCGGCCTCAAACACCAGTTCTCCATCTTGAAATTATTTTAGTTAGTATTTAAAATATCCAACTCAACATATAATTTCTTTCATATTTGTAATATAATTTATTATAAATGATATATCAAGTAGTAATGATATATCATGAATGATTAATTATTAAAAATGATGAGACAAAACAATACACTAATAGTCGAAATCTTTTTCTATTATTATTACCTTTGAAATCCCCCCGCCCCCACACTCGCAGTAATCTAATAGTGGTTTTATTGCCTGATATTTAACATTTTACATTATCCATCTAAAATAATTAAAATGTCGATCTTCTGATAATTACAATAATTGATGCAAACAGTGAATACTACAAATATTTTATAAATTACTTATATCCTAATTGTTAAATTTGTTTGAAAATAGCTATTTTGTTTCATTAGTATGCTTTCATTAACTTCTGAATCTAAATACAGTCATAAAAGCAATTATATTCATAACATTTAATGGGTGTCCATTACTGGAACAGAAAGTATCCATTACTGAGCCACAGAGTGTCTATTATTGGGTTTTTGGATGTTTTGATATATATTCATCCCTTTTAATGAGTGTCCATTACTGGGCAAAAGATGTCCAGTACTGGACTTATTTACTGGACTGGATATATTTTTGTTATTTAAAATTAAATGTGTGTTCATATTGAGAAATGCGATTATAAGAATAGTTAAATATCGTTCATTGATTAATATAATATTAAAAAAACTGGAATATAATAACTATAATCATTAATAAAAAATTATCTTAAAAGAACTTCCTTAAGGGTGTCCATTACTGGCACATCTACTCTATATAGGGAATAAAAAATTGAAATTAAATATGACGGTTAAGGTTAAATAAGACGATATAAGGTTAGTTTTTCTGTCTTTTTTCAGACATTCCTATGAAACTTTAAAGCGAATCAATATTTCACTTCATGGTTTGGTTTTTCTTTTATCCGAAATTGTAGACAATATTCGTAGTAGAGAACATAATTTTATTGCAGCAAATTGATTTTTTTTTTTTTTTTTTTTTTTTAAGTTGTGAGACTTTTGTTCTTCTGTAACTGTTATAGTTATTTTTATTTGTGTTTACTTTTTATGATAGTATGATGCTAATATTAGCAATTTAGAAATATACGGTCTTAACTCCTTCGCAATGAAGGTCTTTTATAAATTTTTTTGATTGTAAATCTGCAAATCATCGGCCTCAAAGATCAGTTCTCCATCTTGAAATTATTTTAGTTAGTATTTAAAATATCCAACTCAACATAGTCCAATCAAATAAGCCCTTTTTGGGGCAGTTTGCCATAATAAATGCTAAGGAGATGAAATTTGGCACAGTTGTTCCTTAATAGCTACTGATGACTAGATAAAAATACTGATGACTAGTCCCCATCGATAGGATGTGAGCGGGGGGAGGGAGGTGCAAAAATATGTCCTCCCCCCTCTTTTTTTAGATTTTTGAAAATATCTCAAACATTATGGAATTTTATAAAAAAAAATTGCTCCAGCTTAAATTAAAGAGCATAAAATTCTCTACAAATGACATGCATACGCTGTGGAACTTCGGTTATCCGTCATTCACGGAACCGGAACCTTGACCTTTTTCGTCCAATCACATATTAGAAAAGTTTGTCATAATAAATGCCACAGAGAGGAAATTTAGAACATTTGTTCATTGATGGCTACTAATGACTCTGTAAAAAGTCCTCATGAATAGTAAGTGAGCGGAGAGGAGGGGGAAGGTCAATAAGCCCCCTCCCCTCTTTTTAGATTTTTGAAAATATCTCGGAAACTATGTGTTTTTATTAAAAAAAAAAAATACTCCAACATAAATTAAAGAGCATAAAATTCTCTAAAAATGACACTTATACGCACTGGAACCTCGGTTATTCGTCAGTCATAGGACCGGAACCTTGACAGATTTTCCACAAAAAAAATTTTCGTTTTTTCAAATTTATTTACTCAATGTCTTTTGAAATTTATATTTTATATTTTAATTAAAAATGAAAACAGAAAGCAGTTTAAGGGTTTAAGCATAGTTAAGATCAAGTTGATCAGCAGAAAAATGACAAAAGATTTGTAGTTTCAAAACCAATTATGACGAATATGGCATGCGTAAGACGAAGAAAGCAGTACAATTTCCTTAAACCATATCAACAGACTATCGATTTTCAAAACTGTGATATTGTAGTGGATGGTGGTTTCCTCCTTCACAAAATCCCATGGTCAAGAGGTTCTAGTTTTAATTCAATTTGTGAAGGCTACACCAAATTTATCTTCACACATTATAAAGGAAAAAATTGTACAGTGGTTTCTGAAGGTTACTTCGACACTACCAATAGCACGAAATCAGCAGAACAAAACCGAAGATGTGCATTGAAAAAGTCCGTAGATATTAATTTTGACAAAGGCACAGAGATTACCGTTAAGCAAGAAAACTTCTTTTCAAATGAAAAGAACAATTTAAGATTAATTGCTATGCTTTCATCCAAATTGAAGGACAATGGAATATATTGTCGAGTAAGTACTGGCGATGCAAACAACAGTCATTGAAAAATCATCTTCCAGTGACAGAGTGGCAGTTGTTGGTGAGGATGTTGATCTTCTCGTCCTCCTGATCGCCCTTACTCCGCTCGCACGAGAAATTTTTTTCGTTAAGCCGACCCGTGGAAAAATTGAAAGGAAGGTGTTTTCCATACAACAGATAGTTCAAGAAACGAGACTGAAAGACGTCATTCTAGCATGCATTCACTAGATGTGATACGACATCTGCCGTTTTCGAAAAAGAAAAAATCAAGTTTTTAAAACTGTTTCAGCAATGTGAAGATATGCATAAAATTGCTAATGTGTTTAATAATAGGAAGTCCAACCATGATGCTGTTGCAGAATCAGGAAACCGACTTTTTTGAGATTGTATGGAGCACCCTCCACAGCTTCATCTCTTAATACTTTCTGATACCACTCCTTCACAAAATCTGTATCGAATGTCAAACCTGACATTTCATCTCTTCCGCTAATAAAAGGAGCGGCCAGAGAGCATTTTTTTCGGGTGTACCATCAAGTACAGTTGTGACTTGACCAGGAACAACAAGCCGAACTTTGGGCTTGGGAACGAAGACAGAATCATCTTATTCCCATAACAACTAAAGATTCGATCGCACCCGAGGCTGTATTAAATATTATCTTCTGCAAATGCAACACTGGATGTGGAGCTAAGTGTGGATGCAGGAAAGCTGACATGAATTGTACAATCATCTGTAACATCTGCCATGGTGACTGTCTAAATTCTACACCCAAATATGTAGATCAGCATGATGACGAAAAAGATGAGAACTCGATTATGAATACAATCCTGTTGAGAACACCATCTAATGCACTATCCACTTTAGCTGATGATAATGTGTCAAAGAAAAAGAAAGGTACAGTACGACTTGGTAAGTAATATTTTCTTAGTGATAAATTAGCACTTTTCATTTTTCCCTATTATGTTTTGTCGCACCAACAATGTTTCACATGGCTAAATATTTGATCAATTTTAAATATTTATTCAAAGGATCAGGTCGATATCAAAAGGAAAAGGAAGAATATGAGATGATGATTTTGAATCCTAATGACCCATGCACTTCCGCTGATGGTGATATTCAAGGAAAAAACAAGTCAAAATTATAAAGACTCCTTTTAAAGTTTTTATCTACTTACCTAATATCGACTTAATTATAAATTAGTATGTATTAACTTATAGTTTTCTCCATATTTTTTATACTGGCAGTTATAATGTTTCAAAAATGTTTTAATAAATACCTCATGAATGGTGAATGTTAATCTTTCATTAATAAATTACATGCCATTATCTCTTTCAGTATTGCATATTGGAGTATTCTCTGTTTTATTTTGTTTATTTTTTTGTGACAATATCTAATCAAATCGAATACAAATTAAATTAGTTTGAAAAGAAGATTATTTTCTTTTGTGAAAATCTGTCAAGGTTCCAGTCCCGTAAATGACGGATAACCGAGGTTTAATTTTGTATACATATTATTTGTAGAGAATTTATGCCAAAGCAATTTTTCATGGATATCCACAATGTCTAAGATGTTTCCAAAACACTAAAAAAGTGGGGAGGGGATCCCGCGGCTCCGTTCCAATTGACGAATAAACTGACGTAACTGACGGATAAATGAGGTTCCACTGCGTATAAATGTTACATGTAGAAAATTTTATGCTCTTTAATTTATGTTGGAGTGATATATATATATATATATATATATATATTTAATAAGAACACATAGTTTCTGAGATATTTTCAAAAATCTAAAATGATGGGGGTGGGGGACTTATTTTTGACCTCCCCTCTTCCTCCCCGCTCACTTACTATTCATGAGGAGTGTTTACAGAATCATTACTAGCCATAAATTAATAAATGTTCCAAATTTCAGCTCTGTGGCATTTATTATGGTAAACTTTCCTAATATGATATGAAATGACGAAATGATTTGGACGAAAAAGGTCAAGGTTCGGGTTCCGTGAATGACGGATAACCGAGGTTCCACTGCATATGCATGTCATTTGTAGAGAATTTTATGCTCTTTAATTTAAGCTGGTGTAATTTTTTTTATAAAAACCCATAATGTTTGAGATTTTTTCAAAAACCTAAAAAAAGAGGGGGGACCTATTTTTGCCCCTCCCTCCACCCCAATCACATCCTATCGATGAGGACTTTTTACTTAGTCATCAGTAGCTATCAAGAAACAACTGTGCCAAATTTCATCTCCTTAGCATTTATTATGGCGAAATTTCCTTATTTGATTGGACTAATATTTCTTTCATATTTGTAATATTAATTATTATAAATGATATATCAAGTAGTAATGATATATCATGAATGATTAATTATTAAAAATGGTGAAACAAAACAGTACACTAATAGTCGAAATCTTTTTCTATTATTATTACCGTTGAAATCCCCCCCCCCCCCGCCCTCACTATCGTAATAATCTAATAGTAGTTTTATTGCCTGATATTTAACATTTTACATTATCCTTCTAAAATAATTAAAATTTCGATCTTCTGATAATTACAATAATTGATGCAAACAGTGAATACTACAAATATTTTATAAATTACTTATATCCTAATTGTTCAATTTGTTTGAAAATAGCTATTTTGTTTCATTAGTATGATTTCATTAACTTCTGAATCTAAATACAGTCATAAAAACAATTATATTCATTACATTTAATGGGTGTCCATTACTGGAACAAAAAGTATCCATTACTGAGCCACAGAGTGTCTATTACTGGGTTTTTGGATGTTTTGATATATATCCATCACTTTTAATGAGTGTCCATTACTGGAAAAAAAGATGTCCAGTACTGGACTTATTTACTGGACTGGATATATTTTTGTTATTTAAAATTAAATGTGTGTTCATATTGAGAAGTGGGATTATAAGAATAGTTAAATATTGTTGATTGATTAATATAATATTAAAAAAACTGGAATATAATAACTATAATCATTAATAAAAAATTATCTTAAAAGAACTTCCTTAAGGGTGTCCATTACTGGCACATCTACTCTATATACGAGAATAAAAAATTGAAATTAAATATGACTTACCACGTCGTTTTATAAATACGGGTTGCATTAATATCTGTTTTCAGCGATAAGATTTTAATTACACATAAACAGACACACAGATAACGTGCATCACAGAATTACTAAAATAATAAATAAAACTTAACGGGTATTTGAAAAAAATATTGACTGTCTAAGATTTTAAGACTGTTTAATAACTTGCTGTTATGGATATTTTAAAACTACCACATATTTATAGGTTTACCAATGAAAACAAACACAAAGCAAAAGATTGAAATAAAATAATTTCTGTCAATAATCTTATTTAATTCATATGTAACATTAAATAAGTTTTTCCTTAAAAAGTTCAGTTAATGTTACAAACTATGAATTAAATAAATATTGTCAATAAAGAATATTATTCCAATCTTTATTACGCTTGTATTTACTTTCATTGTATGCTCTAAAAGGTATGATTCTTTTGAAATGCTCGTAATAGCAACACTAAAAAAAAAAAGAATTCACAGCATAAAAAATGAACATTCATTCCTATGAAAGGGTGACTATTCACTCCTACCAAGGATGAAAAAACGCATTAATTCAACAAGAGTAAATAGTCACTCCTCCGTAAGACTGACTATTCACTCGAAACTGGAATTGAAAAAATTCACTCCTTTAGCAAGAGTGAATAGTCACTCCTATTTAGAGTGAATATTCATCTCCCAGGAGTGAGTATTCACTCTTTCAGAGATTCAACAATTCAAATTTTGCTCAGGATTAATATTTACTCTAAAAAGGTTGGGTATATTTTGAATCTGTGATAGAGTGAATATTCACTTCCCCGGAGTGAATAATCACTCCTTTTTATTTAGAGTGTAAGTTGTTGCTGATTAGATTTTGGTGTTAACTACCTAACCGGAAGTACTGCTATGTTACATTTTTTTAGGATATATTAAGATTATTGATGCAGAAGGAAGTTTTAGGTTTGCGACATCCGTTTAGTTTTAATATGATTTTAAAAATTCGGAATATTATTCTCTCCTTAAACAATTTGGACCTTAAACAGTCTAAGTATGCACTGGATATTTCTTTTTATACGAAACTCGATCAAAAAAAGTAAAAATTCTTATACAACAAACAGAGTTTTCTAAATCTATTCTTAAATTTAGTATTAAAGATTCAAACAAACAAAATGGAAACTTTGCTACAACACTACTACTACTACTAATATTATTATTAATGATAATATTTCTTTTTTAAGTATTTAATACAGACGAAAACTATTCCATAATTTCTATTTACTATCTTCCATTTCAGAAACGCTCAAAATAAGTTCAAAATGGTAGAGGAATTTATATTTGGCTTCCATTTAAAATGCTCTATAAAGTCAGTTAAATGAAAGGCATTTTTCGTATATCCGTCGCAGTATTTCAAAAGATTTGAACTAAACTGAAGAGCCAAGTTGAAAGCTTTTAATATCAAAGGTTTTCTCAGCATAGTTATATGAATTTCAGTCAGGAAAGGATGCTTATGGTGTGCAATAATGCGTAAATACGCTTTCATGTGGCGCAACTTTTATCAGCAATATGCTCTAAAATATCTATTATGTTTGAATAAAGTTTTTAGAAGCACTTATTATGATAAAGAATTTCTCGGAATATTTTAAAATCTAGACCTGGAAAGGATTTTTATAAAAATCTAATGTAATATGAAAAATAGAAATAAAATTTTTCTTTGGATAGTTAATGTAATATTGTTCAGAAACGAATGCATAGCCATATCATATACGAACCACATTTGCACGACTGCAACAAAATTGCTATTTTATGCCTTACATGATAGCTCGGCTGTTCTTGTATATTGTTTAATAAACTGTTTATTTGTGTTTACTTTCTTTTATAAAAGGATATAAATAGTTTAGTTCTACAATCATTAATTATTTTTTTATTTATTATTATTATTTTCTTAAAATAACATAAACTAATTTAAAAATATTTATGTAACTGGTATTTGAAAATGAAGTTTTTGCCAAATTGGCGTCAGAAAAAAATCGCTCCAATATGGTGCGAATATAACATCCGTACCAATTTTTTTTATATATATACACGGAATTTGTTCAGAAGAACAAAAACTTATATACCACAAAGAAAGTTTTCAGAATATGTTCTTAAATTTAATGTTGACTATTTAAACAAAGAAAATAGAAACTTGGCTACAATATTATATAATAATATCAATAACAATAATAATTCTTCTTTAAGTATTAAATACGGACGAAAACTATTTTATGATTTCTATTTACTATCTTCCATTTCAGAATGTTTAAAATGGGTTCAAAATGGTAGAGGAATTTATATTTGGCTACCATTTAAAAGGTTCCATAAAGTCAGTTAAACGAAAGGCATTTTTCGTCGCAATATTTGAAAAGATTTGAACTAAACTGAAGAGCCAAGTTGAAAGCTTTTAATATCAAACGCTGTCTCTGCATAGTTCTAGGAATTTTAGTCAGGAAAGGACGCTATGGTGTGCAATAATGCATAAATACACTTTCATTTGGCGCACCTTTTATCAGCAGTATGCTATAAAATTTCTATTATGTTTGAAATAAGTTTTTAGAAGCACTTTTTATGATAAAGATTTTTTCGGAATATTTTAAAATCTAGACCTAGAAAGGATTTTTTAAAAGATTTTATGTAATATGAAAAATAGGAAGTAAAATTTTCTTTGGATAGTTAATCTAATAGTGTTCAGAAATGAATGCATAGTAAAAATTCTGGTGAACAGTTTCATAATATAAATGAATAATAGTTGTTTCATATATAATTAGTCGGATGTGGCAATCCAAAAACTTTATCTCATAGATGTTAATTCTTCAAAATTTGTTATCAGAGTGCTGAAATTAAACGACAAACTATGCCCATCATAAGGATTCAAAAGGTATCAAATTCTGAGCATTAGTTCTTGAAATAGAGCTATTGCGGATAGATATTTTAATTTTACGAAACTCAGTCAGAAGAATAAAAGCGTACATACAACAAGGAATGTTTTCTGAATATGCCCTTAAATCTAATATTAAAAATTTAAACAAACCAAATGGAAACTTTGCTACAATACTACTACCACTACTAATAATAATAATAATAATGGCAATAATTCTTTTTTAAGTATTTAATACGGACAAAAACTGTTCTATGATTTCTATTTACTATCTTCCATTTCAAAAACGCTGAAAATGCAGGTTCAAAATGGTAGAGGAATTTATATTTGGCTTCCATTTAAAATGCTCTATAAAGCTAGTTAAACGAAAGGCATTTTTCGTATATCCGTCGCAGTATTTCAAAAGATTTGAACTAAACTGAAGAGCCAAGTTGAAAGCTTTTAATATCAAATAAGGCTTTCATAGCATAGTTATGTGAATTTTAGTCAGGAAAGAACGCTATGGTGTGCAATAATGCGTAAATACACTTCCGTATGGCGCAACTTTTATCAGCAATATGCTCTAAAATCTCTATTATGTTTGAAATAGGTTTTTAGAAGCACTTATTATGATAAAGAATTTTTTGGGATATTTTAAAATTTAGCCCTAGAAAGGAATTTTAAAAGTATCTTATATAATATGAAAAATAGAAATAAAAAAAATTCTTTGGATAGTTAATTTAATATTGTTCAGAAATGAATGTATAGCCATGTCAAACACGCGTCACATTTGTGCGACTGCAAAAAAATTGCGATTTTATGCCTCACATGATATTCCGGCAGTTCTTGTATATTGTTTAATAAACTGTTTATTTGCTTTTAATTTCTTTTTTAAAAGGATATAAATAGTTTTGTTCTACAATCATTAATTATTATTATTTTTTTATAGTTATTTTTTAAAATGATAAAAAAAAACTATACGTAACAGGTGTTTGAAAACGAAGTTTTCGCCTAATTGGCGTCCGAAAAAAATCGCGCCAATATGGAGCGGATATGACATTTGTGCCATTTTTTTTAATATACGAAATTCGTTCAGAAGAACAAAGTTATATATCACAAAGAAAGTTTTCTGAATCTTTCTTAAATCTAATATTCGCGATTTATACAAACAATAGGGAAACACTTTGCTAAAACATTACCACTACTAGTAATATTAATAACAATAATTCTTTTTTGAGTATTTAATACAGACGAAAACTATTCCATAATTTCTATTTGATTCTATGATCTTCCATTTCAGAAACGCTGAAAATAGGTTTAAAGTGGTAGAGGAATTTATATTTGGTTCCCATTTAAAATGTTCTATAAAGTCAGTTAAACGGAAGGCATTTTTCGTATATCTGTCGCAGTATTTCAAAAGATTTGAACTAAACTGAAGAGCCAAGTTGAAAGCTTTTAATATCAAAGGCTTTCTCTGCATAGTTATGTGAATTTTAGTCAGAAAAGGACGCTATGGTGTGCAATAATGCGTAAATACACTTTCGTATGTCACAACTTTTATCAGCAATATGCTCTAAAATTTCTATTATGTTTGAAATCAGTTTTTAGAAGCACTTATTATGATAAAGAATTTCTCGGGATATTTTAAAATCTAGAGCAAGAAAGGACTTTTAAAAAGATCTTATGTAATATGAAAAATAGAAATAAAAATTTCCTTTGGATAGTTAATCTAACATTGTTCAGAAATGGATCCGTAGTAAAAGTAGTGATTAACATTTTCAGAGTGTAGATGCATTGATGAGTATTACATGATATAACTAGTCGGATGTGGCAATACCAAAACTTTCTTTTACTCATAATTTTTAAGATGCCACTCGAGTCAATCAAAAAGACCCGGATGATAGTGTTAAGTCTATGGGGGAGTTATTTTGAAATATCGCGCTTAATTTTTAATATTTTTGCACAGTATAGCTGTACTGATATATCTACAACCAGAATATTTTTTATTTTTCGATTTTGATTTTATATATTTTTTATGTTATGATAGTTTCAATTTTCGAACCGGTTCCGAAATTTAAAATATCTTTTTAGTAAAAAAAAAAAAAAAAAAAAAAATGTAAAAATATAAAAATTTGAGCGAGATATTTGAAAATAACGCCTCTATAGACTTAGCGTTGTCAACCGGTTCTTTTTGAGGGACTAGCTTGAGGGCTACATACTTCCAAATTCTTTATCACAGTGCCAAAATTAAATTACAATCTGTGCCCATCATAAAGATTCTTTAAAAGTATGAAATTCTGTGCATTAATTCTTGAAACAGATCTATTACGAATATCAAGTAAAAAATCAGTATAAAAGCGCCACCTGTTGGGTGATTTACACCAAAACATCACCAGCAATACTTTTATCAATATTATTTATCAATTAGTAGTATTATTTGAATCTGAAATTAGATGAAAATTTGAACATTATAGTTCTTGAGTTAGATCTATAGCGGGAATAGGAAAAAATCAGTACAGCATTGCCAGCTCTTTGGCGATTGATACCAAAACATAAGCAGAATTAATTCATAACAAGGATTAACTGGATCTGAAGTTCGATTAAAATGAGTCCATTAATTAATTCTTGAGATAGAGCTATTACGGAAATCGTGAAAAGTGCAGCATAGTAGCTCCACTTGTAGTGCGATTTGCATCAAAATGGAAGTAATGTCACAGCCTTAGACAGTTTTTGTGTAAGAACTCTGCGACGGGCAAACAGAGGACAGAGACGAATAGGGTTTCGTCAGATGAACGGAACCCTAACAATAAAAATAATTCATTCTGAAAACATTGCCATTAATATTGATTTAAACACAATCAATGATTCGAAATCAATGAAATTTAAATGAAGAAAAAATAATTTTTACTTTACATTAACTTTTACAATTAAACAAAACATGTGTATATAGAACTTACTTTCTTTATATTGCAAAACATTTGCATGCTTTTCATGTAACACTACACATCGAAAACACTTTTCCAACCTGAAAAAAAAGAAAGAAAATAGCTGTGAAAAACTTTGAATCTAATTTAATAAAATCATTATAATAATAATAATAATTATTATTATTAATACATTTAAACACACAAATTAAAAAGCATACATGACTAGTGTTAGTAGAAATTGAAATCACAAAATGAATCAGATATTTTTTTAACACATAAGTCAAAATAATATTTAAAATCAATCTAAAAAAACAGTTACGGTTAAATTTGCTTAATCGATAAGCTATAAAAAATTTCATACATGTTCTTCCTGTAACAGAATTGTTTATGCATGTCCAATGTGGACTGCTAGTTATTCATGATTCCAACAGATCAGACTTGAAGCTTACAAGACATTTCAGAAATAAAATAAATCCCCGAGATACCAGACGAAATCAGGGCTTACCTACTAGAGATTAGATATTAACCAGCCCCAAAACTCTATTAGGATGCTATTAGGACTTATTTCTAAGTCAAAATATATTTTAATATGAAAAATATTGAAATATTTTTTAAATGATATTAACAATTTTCGTCTTCGTACATTGGTAGCTTTCTTTCGGATTTGGGTTCCAACTATTATTTTAGCACAATCAAACTGATTGGTAAATTTATCATTCAAATTGACTATTTCCAACTGAGCGAAAAAATGTCCTGGCCGGGAATCGAACCCAGATCCTTGGCTTACAGTACTTGGTTCTAGTCCTTTTAAATAACAGAGGCGACTGACCTTAACAAGCTTACTCCTCACCTTCGACAATCGAGGGAAAATCACACGTAGTTCTATCACGCGTTTCGCAGAAACACAGTCTCATCTTGTAAATGTCACTCGCCTCCGTCATTTAAAAGAACTATGATGCTCTTACTGTCTAAGCTAATCGGGCCGACAACCGACGAACATATTTCTCTGCCTATGCATTTTCCCGATCAGTTGGAAATATTAAATTCTTCCGATGAAGACGTCCGAACTCAGCTCGTTTATCAGAATATTTTAAAAATACTGAGACACATTTTAAAATAAAAATCTGAAATTTGGCATTTTTTTTTTTATCAAAATAGCAGGCACTGAGTCCATTTTAATTATTATAATTAATATTTCACAGAATGGATTCGCAAATAAATTTATTCAATATCCTTTTCGAATGATTAAATTATTAAATTCGATAATTCAATAAAAAAAAACAGCGATTAAATTAAATCGACATTATTTTTTTTTTTCAGAAAAAATATATTAATAAAACCAGGCAAGAAAGAATAAGTAAACAAACTGGAGATGTCATAAAATAACCGCGTCATTTTTCAAATCAGCGGGGAGTATTAAATAGGTAGGTTAACCTCAGAGACGATTGTCTTTAAACCGCAGTTCCATTTTCTCTCAGAAAGGGCTAATTACGTTGCAGCTACTTACCCTTTCATAAGGAATTCTAAATGCAGAGAGAGAGGAGAACCAATTGGGCGTGTAATCGAAGGCAATTCGCACTTTCGTAGTGGATAGAGAGCAAACATCTTTTGTTCCATTTAAGGCGGAGGTGGAGTATCTTGGAGAGTAAATGTGAAGATAACGGGGTAAGAGAAAGTTACATTAAGCTGAATTGTGAAAATGGAGAAAATTTTCCAAGAACAGCCTTCGATGGACTGACTGGAAAAAAAGGTACAAATGAAAAGGATGTGCGATGTTTTAAAGATTTTCATAATAAAGACAACGAATTTTAATGAAATGTACTAAATAAATGAATTATCTGGACGTCTACATTTAACCTTTTCCGCCAATCTTAATTCAAAACTTGCAAATGTCAGCAATAATATTTAAATAAAATTTTATTTTTAAATTGAAAGGTTAAATCACGCAATTCTTAATTTCGAAAAAAGTCACGTAAACGACGGTGAGAGTCGGTAATTTTTCATTTTACTAGCAGAATTCATCGTACCGAAAAGGGTTAATAATTATAACGCAAAGCGTATTCAATTATTATGAAAAGCTTAAAATACAGAAAGGGATATTACTATACTTTTTATGTGGAGGCAAGAATCGCAAATCACAAATGGAGATACATTTTAAAAATAAAAATCTGAAATTTGACATTTTTGTCATTTTTTATCAATATAACAGGCACTGAGTCCACTTAAATTATTATTATTGATTATTTCACAGAGTGGATGCGAAAATAAATTTATTCCTTATTCTTTTCGATTGATTAAATTACTAAATTCGATCATTCAATCAACATCAACAGTGCTAAAATTAAATCGACAACAATGTTTACAGAATGAATTAAATCATAAACCAGGTTAGGAAGAATAAATAAACAAAGTAGGAATGTCATTAAAATAACCACGTCATTTTTCAAACCAGTGGGGAGTAGCATTAAAAAGGTAGATCAACCTCAGAGACGATTGTCTTTAAACCGCAGTTCCATTTTCTCTCAGAAAGGGCTAATTACGTTGCAGCTACTTACCTTTTCATAAAGAATTCTAAATGCAGAGAGAGAGAAGAACCAATTGGGCGTGTAATCAAAGGCAATTCGCACTTTTCCAGTGGATATAGAGAGAACATCTTTTGTTCCATTTAAGGCGGGGGCGGAGTAACTTAAAGAGTAAATGGTGAAGATAACGGGGTAAGTGAAAGTTACATTAAGCTGAATTGTATAAATGGAGAACATTTTCAGAAAAAAGTCTTCGATAGACCAGAAAAAAAAGAACAAATGAAAAGGATGTGTGATGTTTTAAAGATTTTCGCACTAAAGACAATGAATTTTAATGAAATGTACTAAATGATCAATTTATCTGGGACGCCTATGTTTAATACTTATAACGTAAAGTGTATGAATTATTGCGAAAAACTCAAAATACAAAAAGGGATATTATTATACTTGTATAATATATATAGAAGCCAGAATCGTCAATCACTATGTTATATTATTTTCAAACTCCAAAGGTTATATAAAAGATTCTTAAATATTTAAGACCAATGAAGAAATTAATTTAACTCTACTCGGCGTTATTCGTGCTGTATTCTTACGAGCGAAACATACCTTTATGAATCATCCAGAATATAGTTCAGGAAGTAGAAAAAGTGAAAATCTTGAAACACCGTGAAGTAGAGGTCCTCGGGCCTCGGACCGAAGCCCGAGCCCGGCCCGGCCCGCGGGCCGATTTCCAATAATGTCATTCGGGCCGGGCAGGGCTCGAGCCTTACTTCTGAAGACTCGGGCCGGGCCTAGTCACTGATCCTTTCGGGCCGGGCCGGGCCGGGCCGGGCCGGGCCTAGTCACTAATCTTTTCAGGCCGAGCTGGGCTCGGGCCATAATTTTTTTGCTGGAGTATCGGGCCGGGCCTAACTTTTTTTTCCGTACGAAGCCGAGACTGATTCCATTCTTCCTAGTTTTCATGGACCAAAATAATCAGTTCCTATTGAATCTTCCTATATGAAAATGCTTTTCTCGACTTTTTATAAATCAGTAATATTTGGCTTTGTCAAAAAATATTTGCAAAAAAAGCATATACTTTTAAGCCGTTATTATTCTACAATTAAACATTAGAATGTATTCCTTTTAAAGAATCGTATAGATTACTAGGCGTTTTAAAATAGAATGAATCACACACACGCACACACACACACACACACAAAAAGAAAAAAAAACATGATTATGACGGAATTTTTTTTAAAACTGAAAACTGAAAGTTTCTTTTAAAATGTTCATCCATGCAAAATGAATACAACAATACGGGAGAAAAAAATATATTAAACATTTACATCTGTTAAGAAGGGAATGCATTTTTTTTCGTTCCAAAGCGATTTCGTCTTTGGAAATTTTACCATGTACCACTTTTTCGATTTTTTGTCTCCATTACAGGGAATATGGATTAATAATACTAGTGATAACTGAAACATTTACATACAACAAAGATTTATTTAAAAGCATAAATATCGCAGCCCACGGCACTTCTGCATAAATGGAGATTATAAAAATGGAAAAGAAAAGACTAATATAATTTTTTTTGGTCATAACTCTTCCATAAGATTAAAGATCAATGTTCTGTAGAAATTCACTCGAGTCGGGCCGGGTTCGGGCCGAATTTTAAACTTTTTTCCGGACCGGGCCGGGCCAAGCCATTATTTTTTTAGTTCGAGCCGGGCCGGGCTCGGGCCAATATTTCTTTCGTTCGGGCCGAGCCGAAATTTTAACTTTCGGGCCGGGCCCGGGCCTGGAAATTTCGGCCCGTGCAGACCTCTACCGTGAAGGCTGTCTTTTGTCTAATTATGTTAATCTTAGCAAGATTGTGAGTGATTATAAAGAGACTAGATTGTTTAATAAGCCTAGGCTAGACTTTGGCGCACTCCAATCCCGCGTCTTGGCTGTGAGATTAAAAAAAAAAATGCATCGTGTAACTTGTCTTAGATTAGTTCACTGTAAAAAAAAAAAAAAAAAGAAAAAAATCTGAATTGACAGAAAAAAAAACTCTCAGTTTTGGCGCCAATGGAAATCTTTAATTTGCAGAAAAAATCTGTAATTTTCCGTTAAATCAATTTTTTTTGTAAAAAATACAGATTTTTTATGTGAAAATTATTAAATCTAATATTTTTTTACAGTAAAAAATATTTTTTCAGTAAAAAATACAATTTTTCTGTAAATATTACTAATAATGCAATTTATTTCTGTATAAATAACTATTTTTTTTTTTTCAGTTAGTGTTTAGATTGATCTAGAGTAGTCTAGATTAGTTTAGATTGTGATGTCGGGTTTTGCACAGTGTCTCGATTATGTATTTTTCATGTACCGTTAAGTTTGTATGCTGTATAAGTATTTGGGCTAAAAAATAAACATATTTCTCAACATAATTTTTTTTTTTTTTTCTACTGTGTATAGTCATGTAATTCTAAAATCTAATTCACTTGACCATGTGGAAAGCTAACTTAAAAAAGTACTTTCATTTATCTTTAAGCTTTTCTTTTCTCCATTTTTTCTTTTTTCTCTTTTTATTTATTTCTTTAAATAAAAATCTACAGCTGTTATAGTATAAGATTGAAAAAAAAAATACTTACAAAAATCATCATCGAAATATGTACGATTTTTGTATCATTTGTTTTTATTATTAATTTGCGAATCAAGTTAATAACAATTATTCTAAATTGCGCCTAACTAGATATAAAAAATTATAATGCATTTCTGTAGTTTTCGTATTGTGCGAATAAATCAGTACATGCAATAAAAGTGTCTTAAATTGCAGCAGAATAATAAGATAAATCATTTCTAATTGTTCTCGCTGTTTAATTTTCTCATTTCTATGATATGTTATTATCCTTTGCTATGTAAGTTATTATTAATTTAAATGCAGTTTGGTGTTAGATTTTTCGAGAAATAATTAAATATCTATAAAGGAAGCAGCATGTATCTTTGTCCAGTGGTTTCCTTTAAACTTGCATTTAGTGTTGAAGACTTTTCTCCCAGAGGGAAGGGGTTGTGCATGTATAACGTTAACATTTTAGGGGGGAGCGGGGATCTGGCAAATGGTATCAAAAGATATCTCTAGGGGAAGAGGGTGGTTGTCATTTGATATCGTTATCATTTATGATCCAACTAAAGTTCTCACTTATTTATTTTTAACTTATTCTTGAACTTTGAACTTTGAAGGGGGGTGCTCTGAGACTTATAGCGGAGGGTGTAACTTGTTCTTTACTTCAAAATAGTCTGTTCTCCATTTTTATGGAAATAGTTAAAAGTTATTATTAAAAGCATTCAATTATTATAAAATTATTTAATTCCAAAATATGGAATACTACAATATTTGGCGTTTTTCTTCTTCTTCTGTCATATGTGCATGAATATGTAATTTGATGTTCGAGAAACCAATTGCGAAATATGATTGAAATAATACCTGTTGTGTATATTGAAAATTAATTGTGAAATAATATCACCAATCTTTTCAGGTGATAAAAAGTTCTGTCTATACCATCATCCCCCCCCCCCCCCAAAAAAAAAAAAAAACCTTTTAAACAGTAATTTTTTTTTAAAGTATCATTTGATGTAAAGTTATTTCAAATGCTCAGTGATATTTTATTGACTTATCTTCATTTGAATCAATAAAGTATGCAAATAATTAATGCAGAAACATATCTGTACATCACTTTAAACAAAATAAAAAAAAGTCAAATTTGAATTTTAGACATTGATAACGATATCATTACAGGGTGAGGAGGGTCGTGGAATGATAACGTATGACATCGTAGGTGAGGGGGGGGGGAGAGTGGTTCAAAATTTACTTCAAAAGTCGGTACTTTATACTTATAATAGCCCCAAAACGTGCAGCTCTTGAGTAGAGAAAGGGGAATGCACTATAGAGTTCGGAGTAGAGTCCTCTGCAAGGTCCAGTAAGCTGATTTCAGCTGAACCCGACCTGACCATTGGCTCGAGTCCGGTTGTCTTTAGCAATTTTTTCCCCTTACGGATCGATTATCTACGCAAGGGGTATAACCAAGAAGCCCCCCTCTCCCCCCCCCAAAAAAAAAAACCTTATCAGCTGATTTCAGCTGAACCCGACCTGACCATTGGCTCGAGTCCGGTTGTCTTTAGCAATTTTTACCACTTACGGATCAAGTTGACTTTAAATGTTTCGGATTCGAGTCGGTTTCAAGATGAGTTTTGTTTAATTTGGGTTCTGGTTCATGCATTTTTTTTAAGACCGAAATATTTTTCAGTTGGGGGGGGGGGGGAGACAGAAAATATCTATAAATATTAAGAATATGTGTGTGCTCATTTTTATAGAAAAATGATAAAATTGATAGTAAAGACATAATGTAGACTGTTTTTCCATAATCGTGTTAAAATACAGATTATTTTATTTTTCAGTTTGGACAAGTTTGAATATTTCGGGTTCGAGTAGGTTTCGGCTTGATGAATTTTTTTCTGTCTGATTCGGGTCGGGCTGAACTCGATACATGCCAGATTCTGGTTCAGTTGAGGAGGAGGTTAATGACAGGCAGGGGGTGCATTCTTTTAAGTTACCAAACAGAGAACGTCAGCCTTTCTGGGAAAAACATTTGATGCTCCGGTTGGGCAATGTCCCTTTCTGAATTCATGTATATACGTAATGTGGCTAAATACGGATTAATCCCCCCTCCCCCCACACAGCTTCTTGGTTATACCCCTTGAGTAGATAATCGACTTTAGAAAATACCAATAAGAATGCCTCTTTAAGGCTGTTCTCAAACACAAAAGGGCAACTCTAAGACATAAATTTTAAATAATTTTTGTTCATGCACGAAATTACCAGGTTTTGTTCTTTAGAAACTATCTAAACAATTCCTTTCCCCGTTTTTTTTTTTTTTTTTTTTTTTTTTTTTTTTTTTTTTCCACGCAATAGATTTTTTGGTAAATAGTGTCGACATAGGCGTTTTGCACCGAATTTCTGCGTGAAAGAAAAATAACTACTGAAACAGGAGTGAAAAACATGTTCGTCACGTGATCAAAATCGTTTATAACTCAATATTTAATTTATTGATCACAAAATGAAAAACACAGATCGATTGGAAATCACTTCCATAGTCAAGCCTTCTAATTTTATATCTTTTCGTTAAAGAATGAATTTATAAATGTGCCGAAACGTTTTGCGCTTTGAGCGGAGCAATTGAGAACAAACAGTCTTAACTAACATTATCTACATTTCACAATTTCAATAAAAGGAGAAAAAATTTTACCTGCGAGTATTTTAACATCTTTGTATTAATCTAGGATACTCATTTAAAAGTAATCTACACATGTCATAATGCAATCACAGGTGAACAGGAGAGATACCGAATTACAAACTATCTAAATATTCGTAATTTCTCATTTACCGAAAACCGCTTAAAATATTTAATTACAGCACAGGATTGTTTAAAACGCCTTGTGCAGGAAAACGACACTATTCTTTCGCCCTTCCACCCCTTTTGCAGTGGAAAAATAACTTTATTATTTCGAGATATCGCCTGAAACCATGTGGGAATAAAAGTGGAGATTTGTGAAGCTTGAAAATACATTTTATTCTGAATAATTAAATGCACGTTTGTTCGAAGGCTCAGATGAGACGCTAAATGATTTTTAACTAATTAGGCAGCATTTAGTATAATTTCGATTAATTAGTGAAACGCCGGAATTCGTAAGAGTTAATGAGAGTTTAATCAAATATTTTATAATATGTATCAGAGAAAAAAAAGGGGGAAGAAAGAGATAGAGAGAATGAAATGTAAATAAAGGTCAAATGACAGTTTACTGGGGTCCGGGATACAAAAATCTTCAAATTTTCTGAAAAAAAAATTGCATTAAAAATTTCTCTCTCTCTTTTTTAATGCTTAAAATGGCATTTAAATCAAGTTTCTATGCAAATTAGATGAGGATATATTAAATTTATCGTTTTGGTGTATTTTCAAAATCTAATCTCTTTCAAGCAATGATTGTCATGGAAATGATTTCTTGTAAAAATGCATTTTTCTTCGTGATGGGTTTTTTTTTCACAATTTCGTGGATTTAAATTTTTATAACTCAAGAACCGTTAAAGATAAAGGCTTCAAACTTGGAACGTGAATTTTTTAATGAGCGGAGCAATTGAGAACAAACAGCCAACTGATATCGCCTATATATCACAATTTCAATAAAGGGAGGAAAAATGTTACCTGTGAGGATTTTAACATCTTTGTATTAATTTAAGATACTCATTTAAAAGTAATCTACACATGTCGTAATGCAAATACCGGTGAACAGGAGAGATACTGAATTACAAGCGATCTAAATATTCTTGATTTCTCATTTGCCGAAAACCGCTTAAAATATTTAATTGCACAGGATTGTTAAACGCCACGCGCAAGAAAACGACACTATTCTTTCGCCCTTCCACCCATTTTGAAGTGGAAAAATAACTCCATTATTTCGAGATATCGCCTGAAACCACGTAGGAATAAAAATGGAGATTTGTGAAGCTTGAAAATACATTTTATTCTGAATGGTTGAATGCACGTTTGTTCGACGGTTCAGATGAGACGCTAAACGATTTTTATCTAATTAGGCAGCATTTAGTATAATTTCGATTAATTAGTGAAGCGTCGGAATTCGTAAGAGTTAATGAGAGTTTAATCAAATATTTTATACTATGTATCTAACAAAAAGAGAAAGAGACAAAGGGAATATAAAAGAAAATAAAGGTCAAATGACAGATTAAGTGGACCGATGACACAAAAATCTTCTAATTTTCAAAAAAAAAAAAAAAAAGGATTGCATTAAACAATTTTCTGTTTTTATTTTTTATTTATTTATTTATTTATTTATTTTTAATGTTTAAAATGACACCTAAATCGTGTTTTAATCATAATTAGAAGAGGAAATATAAAAATTTTCATTTTGGTTTATTCTAAATTTAGTTTATTTATTCTCTTTGGTTTTCTTTCTGGCTTGATTTAGTAAAAATCGTCCTAATAGATTAAATTCTCACCAATTTTTGAGCATTGCTACATTGTTATTTGAAATGGTATTAAGGTCCATAAAATTAGTCTAAAATGTCATTAGGTATTTATTTTCATGACATTTCTATCAGCTTTCAAACTTTCTGTAACGGAATATGGAATATAAAATGCTTTTTTTTTTTTAAATCTCAAAATATTTTTAAAACAAGTAATAGTAGAACCCCGCTAATCCGACCTAAACGGGATCGGTTGCCTCTACGGATTACAAAACAATCGGATTACTCAGTGGCGTAGCTAGAATGGGTGACACCCGGGGCGGATGTAAGTAATGGTGTCACCCCCAGCCACATAGATGTCACCCCTCCCTTCCGATCCGTCATATTTTTTTCAATCGCAATTCTATGTTATTATAACAAATGACCATACCATTCCTTATTTATCTTTTGTCCTCTTGCATAAAAAAACCACAGGAGCAACTCATCACTCAACCCCATAGTCCGCATAAATTAATATGGTGTCTATATGTAGAAGAAAATTCTTTCTTTTAAAATTTACTTTTGCTATCCTCTCGTTGGATAGGGAGATTTTTGCTCCCTGGTGCATGTCTTATTTAGATACACCATTCTGTATAAAATTTCACATTCTCAAAGAAAATATAACTAACTCGATAGCGTCGTGCGTTAAAAATTTCCTTTTATTTCAGATTTTTTTTTCTAAAATATTTTAAGATTCTATTTTTTATTTGCAAATAAAGATTGGGTGTCACCCCTAAGAGGGTGACACCCGGGGCGGACCGCCCCCTCCGCCCTCCGCTAGCTACGCCACTGGGATTACTCGAAATTTGTAAATATGAGCAACAAATATGAATTGCCTAAAATTTGAAGTAGTTTAAAATTGAAGTGCGCCCCAAACAACGCTTCCCATTATACCATTATGAAACGGTTACTTTTGTGTGGTCCTGTAAATCAATAACAAATATTCTTTGCACCACATATTGTACAGAATGTACATTTTAGCATATTTCATAGATGCATGTCAATTTTATAATATTTCAAAAAGTGTAACACCAATAAAATGCACTTGAAATGATTTTTTCCCCATTGACCGTAATGTAATGGAATATTTTTTATTGCAGATGCAATTAAACTATACATCTGAAATTTATGAAATTTGAATTGACTCGACAGAACTATGCCACAAATATATATTTTAAATTTTAAACCATTTGGTCGAGTAGTTTTTGTGCTGTTATATGCGGGCTGACGGACAGACGGACGGACCAGATGATGATTAAAAGTGCTACTTGTTTATATAATTACGAATGCACCTAAAAAGAAAGAAGGGAAGGAAAATAAAAAATATTATATATATATAAATCAGTGTAATTTATTCTATGATTGCTTTGAAACCAAAGTTGCTTCTTTTTTTTCTCTTTTATATTTAATAATCTTTTTCACATAAAAAGTATCATTAATATCACTAATATTTTTAGAGTTAATTAGACATCATATTTCATCTAATTATACAAAAAAATTATTATTCCCACTAATTAATAAAACTAATAAAAACCTAAAAATTAATGAAATTTTAATCAAGTGTATTAAATTATGTGACAAACAAAAATTTTAATATAAAAAAAATAATAAAAGGAGGAAAATAAAATAAAAACCATACATTTTAATGAGAATTCTTCAGTAAAAATATTAAAAATGAATTTTGTATCGGTTAGTCTGTACAGAAAGTTTTATGATTAATGGAAATGTTATGAAATTGCTTTACATATTAGTTGTAATCTAACTGGAGATTATTATTTACCAATGCAATGCATTGCACTTATTATTATACAAAATGAATAAACTCAAACTTTTTTTTCTGTATCTGATTAGTAAAATGTAGTAGTAGGGTACATTTAACTAATCCAGTGGACTAATCAAATTCATTCTCTAAACCAAGTAACATTGTCTGATACAAGGAAGTTACATAAAGACAAAAGTGAAATATTTGACAAAAATTGACCGCTTGAAATGCAAATAAAACAAGATATTCACCATAGAAATATTTTTTTGATTATTTACTTCAAGCTATGAATTAATATGACCACGAAACTGTTGCACAAAAGTTCACAGTGATAAGAGGCTACTTCAGTTAGCCGAAAACACTTGTCCGCTAATGTTAATCCAATGAGAAAACTTTTTTAAGATAGCTCGTTTGAATTTCAATATTTTAAAGTAATTTTTTCATTATTGGATAGCTAACATCATTCTCTACATCTGTCGTTTTTTTTTTTTCCTTTTACAATGTTGTTCTCAGGTACTTTTAATAGGACGCTTTTACTTTCGGAACCGTTTCGAAAGTAAAAGCACCATCTTAAAGAAAAAAAAATCTGTTTACAAAATCGAAAAAGCAAAAAATGGTCTTTGTACAGACCTTTCTCAGGTAAACAGTGCAACAAAATCATTTATAAATATTGAAATGTAAACCAGATATCGTTAGAAATTTCTTCCATGGTATTAGCATTAGCGGGCGGGTTTTTTTTTTAGCGTGATTTAAGTAGCCTCTTATTATTAACAATGATATTTTTCAGAATAGGGTGATTTATTTCTCCATGGCAGAACTGGATGCTTTGATAGTTACTTTTACAGCATAATGCACACAAATAAATATTGTAATCTACATAGTCATTCATTTCCGTATTAACTGGCCACAAATTGCAAATTATAATTTACATTTCACTACAAGTTTTACCATATATGAAAAAAATAAATTTTTATAATTTTTTTGTAAAACCCTTGGGTGATATATTGTAAAAAGAAATATGTAATCCTATGGATGTTATGTTACAGAAATCCGTAAGCTTACCAAAAAATTTTTTGTACACTGCCCAAAAACAGTGTAAGTCAACAAAATTGGTTTTTGTAAAACTACAGAAATCAGTGTCTTTACAAAAGGATCTACTACAATTACAGCAAAAAATATTAAATTTTATCTATAAAAAAGTCTAGGCATCATAGTTTCCTCAAAAATTTTTTAATAATCTTACAGATTTTTTGGTTTAAAAACGAGTATCTGTTGCATGAATTTTTATTGTTGTCATTACAAAAAATTCTAGGAATCACGGATATCTAAAAACTTTAATTAGATTAAGAATGTATTCCAATCCAAATTGCTTGTTTTCTGATTTATTTTTAAATTCATTTTTGCTCTCAAACGCATCAAACTGACAAATTCTTTTATTTAGAAACTGCACAATGTGCCGTGCTTGTCGATTATTTTTGATAAATGCATTAAAAATTGTGAAAAATCTTTCAAAGTGGGCGTTTTGAATAGAATTTTCCAAAGCGGGAGATCTGGGTATGAAAAACAAATGGTCATACTGAGAAAATAATTGTTTATAAATAAATTTCTAATGTATTGAGCTGAAAATGAAATCACACGGCATCGTATGCATCTCTTCAAAAATCACATCAGCAAGTTTTATGTTTTAAAAATGTGTCTGGCAATGTATCAGAAAATTTTGAGCTGTTAACGATGTAAAAATATTTTTTCGAATATACGCTAACATATTTCTTTATTTCAGTATAAAATATTTTTGGCCACAGATTCTACATGCAAAAATACATAAAAATATGTTCATTACAAATCAGATAAAAAATGGCTGTTGACAAGTATTATTATTATGAAAATTTTATCAACTAAATTGAAGAAAGGAGATTCCCTGATTTCTGGATTTGAGGATTTTTTGAACAAATGGCAAGAATCGGTTGGGTAGTTTTTGCTCTGTTATATGCGAACTGACAGATAGAAGGACCGATGCACGAACGGACTGAACTATGATTATATATATAATTACACGTATGACTATATACATAGTTACACGTATACTACATACGTATTTACAAAATTACAAACGCACCTAAAAAAAGAGAAAATGTTTCGGCATCTGCTATTCTAAAAGTATGAGGTTGAATTGAATATGCAGCATTTATTTGTACAGAAGTTTTCACAAATGTTTCTGCAACACCAGGGAAATAATTTTAGTCTATCAAAGTGCAAAAATTTATAAGATCTGTTAAAGTTAATTTATTAGATTTATTAAATAAAGCAGTGATAGTGATGAGAAAATAGAATAAATAAAGGAACGAAGGAGAAAATTAAAATAATGTAATTGTTATTGATTTAATAAATATTTTCAGTTTAAAACTGTTTCACTTGCAGAAATTAAGTTTTTTTTTCAGAAATTTAAATACTATCAGACACATTTTCAAAAAGCTCAGATTATCTTTTTAAATGTACTCTGTTAAATGTACCCTACTGTTTAAATATAACCCTGTTTAAATATAGCTTCTTCATCTATCTGTACGAAAATAATAAAGTTTTCTATGTTACATAAATATACAAATCTCTGGCAAATTAATTATTTGTAAAGAAAAAATAAGTAAGTCGGAGAAATTAAATAAATATTTCCAAATGTAAATTACGAAAATGTAAACTAAAATTTTAAACTATTTCAAAGTGAACAATGGTATTTAAACAAACAAGAGAAAATAAGTAAATAAGAAAAAATAAATAAGAAAATAAGAAAATGCGGTTGAAACAAACATGTATGAACTGTATTTTTTAATAGCAGTAGGGGAAAAATGAGAGTCCGGCCCCAGGAGGAGGCGTGAGGCTCGGTGGTGGTGGTGGGAGCCTCCTCCTCAAGCCTCCTCCTCAAGCCTCCTCCTCAAACCTCCTCCACAATCCTCCTCCTCCTCAATCCTCCTCCTCAATCCTCCTCATTCCTCAAGGTTGTCTTATAAGAGAAGGGGTTAAAAGGGGGATTAATTTTTTTTTCGTGAAATTTGAATATTTTATGCTATAAGAGAGGGGTAAAAGGGTGATTAATTTTTTAAGTATACTTCAGTACGAGCGGTTCTTTTGATTGTTGATTAAGAGATGAATGATTCATATTAAATTAAAAATAGTAATTAATTAAAAGGTAATTAAAAATAATAAGTGAAAAATAATGAAGGGACTTAGAATTTTTCGAGCGGTATTTTTTAGTCAAGTGTAGTACGTAGTGGAATTTAAGAAGTGAATAACAGCAATTAACGATAATTAGTAATTAATAAAAAAGTAATTAAAAATATTGAGTAAAAATAATGAAGGTAATAATTAAAAATGATAATTAAAAATAATGAGTAAAAAATAATGAAGGGAATTTTTCGGTGAACTTTAGTTTAAGGATTTATTTTTTGATTTGAAGCGGAAATTTTGGGGAGATTGATTTTTTTTTTTTTCACCGTGTTTTTAATAAGGGGTTAAGCGGATATTTTGGAGAGATAGAAATTTTTTGTTGATCTATTGTACGAGTGGTTTTTAATTTTAATGTGGTGACTTAAAAATTTTCAGTTTGGTGTAATTTAAGAGTTTATTTTTTGATTTTAAGCAGAAATTTTGGGGAGATTGATTTTTTTTTTTTTTTTTTTTTTTTTTTTTTTCACCGTGTTTTAGATAATGGGTTAAGCGGGTATTTGGGGACATAGAATGTTTTTTTTTTTTCAGTACTATTGTACGAGTGGTTTTCAATTTTAATGTGGCGACTTAAAAATTTTCAGTTTGGTGTAATTTAAGAGTTTATTTTTTCGATTTTAAGTGGAAATTTGGGGAGATTGATTTTTTTTTTTTTTCCACTGTACTCTTACATGATGAGTTAAGCGGATATTTTGGAGGAAATTATTATTTTAGACTAATCATTCACGAAGGATATTTTGCGGATATAAGTGTTTAATAGGGGGACTTTAATTTTTTTGCAATGAGATTGACGCGCGCTCGTCGACCTAACCGTACGGAGTTTATAGTTTTCTTTAAATCATGTATGAATATTGGTTTAGAATTTCTTAGAATGACTTCCACCACTTTTATCCACCATTATCATAAATAACACATGCTGGTAATGGGAATAATAATTTTGAATATTTATTTAATGAAGGAACTTTAAAATTATTTCGAGTACTATTTTTAGTCAACTGTGTTATACACTTGATATTTTAGAATAGTTAAAAAATAACTTTAAAATTTGAATGAAAAAATATGTTTCAAAATGGGATTTTATGTGCTAGCATTGAATCGCACTCGTCGCCCTAACGGTTTGGAATATGTGGTTTCCTTCGAACCTTGGTGAAAATTTAATTGAAATGATTATTATTATTATTTTGTGTGTGTTGTATGTATGTGTATATATGTGTGTGTGTTGTATGCATGTATGTGTGTGAATGTATGTTTGTGTGTTGTATGCATGTATGTGTGTGTTGTATGCATGTGCGTGTGTTGTATGTATGTATGTATGTGTGTGTGTGTCGTATGTTGTACGTATGTGCATGTGTTGTATATATGTAGGAATGAAATAACACATGCTTGTAATGGGAATTTGGGAATAATAATTTTAAATATTAATTTAATGAAGGAACTTTAGAATTATTTCGAGTATTATTTTTAGTGAACTATGTTATACACTTGATATTTTAGAATAGTTAAAAAATAACTTTAAAATTTGAATGAAAAATATGTTTCAAAATTGAATTTTACGTACTAACATTTATTTACGCTCGTCGACCTAACTGTTCAAAGTCCTTGATTATCTTCGAGCAATGGAAAATTTAATTTTATTAATTTATTTATTTAGTTAGATTATTTTTTGATGATCCCGGTTTGAGGATGTTATTTTTGGATAATGAATAAATTTTAATGGTGGTACTTTATTTTTAAGGGGTGTCTTATGAAGCGACTTAGATTGTTTTCGAGTGGAAAATTTAGTCACATTTAATTTAAGAAATGATTAATTAAAGGAAAAAAGACAATTCAATTTAATTGGGTTCCTTTTTCGATAGATAAAAATAGGAATTAAAAATTTTATGAGAAATTTATTAATGAGGGCAATTGAAGCTTATTATGAGTGTGACTCTATTTTAAGTAAAGGTTAGAAGACAGTTTAAAAAATGGCACTAAAAAATAAATACATTCATAACACACATATATATTTACATAGAATTAACTAGCAGTATTTTTAAACTAGAATAACAAACTGAACAATTTTCGTGAATATTATGAAAAAATAAATGCGCTTTAGAGAACGAAACTTTACTATTTGATTGTTATTTAATATTATAAAAATATTTAAATCTAAGCATTTCGTTTTAGGTAACAAACTTATTTTATTAGTTTAGTACATATTAATTTTCATCGTATAGTATTCAAATCACCTGTGTTCATGCAATACGGATTTAACTACTTATCGCATGCGAATGAGTAAAAGCATGATTCATTCTTATCTTAGATAAGGTTTTACCCCAGAGTCTTTAATTCAATGGACGTTATATTTTAACTTTGATTAACTAATGAAGATGCCAATTGGGTCGCAATAATGATTTTATTAATTCAGATTTTAAATTAATATCAAATTGGAAGTTTTTTTTCTTTTCTCACAGATTAACTTTAAATAAAACTTAAATATTTATATATTCATTTACTTTATTAGTAAAATAATGATCGTTATCTATCGATTATCGATCGATAAGATTATCGATCGATAATCTTCGTTATTAAAAAATAATAACTATTTTTAATAAGATTAATTAATAATATTAAATAATTTAATTTAATACTTAATAATTAATTAATTAATAATTAATAATTTAATACTTAATAATTAATTAATAAGATTAATTAACAAAGCACTGGTCATGTGATATACATCACGTGACCAGTTGATGACATATGTTCTCTGACGTCACTTATCTTAAGATAAGACTATCTGATAACATTTTCTGATAAGGACTTTGAATCTCTCATTTCTTCCTAAACCTTGGAGCGTGTCGGACGTGTATTTGTGAAAGTGTTGGATTAGGTGAGTATACAATGTTAAATGTGTCTTTATTATTAAAGTATTTCAATTTAATTATGCATGAAAATTAAATATTTTTTTCCAAATTTTAGTACAACTTGAAAACAATAATTTGAAATAATAAAATGTGAAAATTAGAATTAAAAGTTTTGCATACATATTTCATAACACTGGGATAAACTGGCATCAGTAATAATTTTATTTTAAAATGTCTTTTAAATAATAGAAGGGAAAATAATCATCTATAAAAGACTAACTGAATTATTCGCATATTTTTAAACATTGATATTAAAGGTTATTTTAGATACATTTTATAAAGCCATGCTGGGACATAACCAAACAGGTTGTTTATCATATAAAACTTATGAATATTACTTAGTTGGAATAGTGAAAACTTGCTTTGCCAAGTTAATTTTTCAAGTTAGTTTAATAATGTCACTTACAAAAGAGAATTTTTATTAAAATAATTATTTAAAATTCTGTTGTTGTTTTCTAAAGATATTTGGCAAAGTGTTAGTAAAATACTAAAAGATGTGTGAAGACCTTGTCTGTTAACTTTAAATTTGTGCATTAAATGAAATTTTCCAAGTTTTACCATACACATGTGAAGGTTTCATTTAAGTAAAGAAAAAATTTATTACATAAGTCATTGTTTTTTCGAATGAAAATGAAGAGTCTTGCATCTTCAAAATTTTGTTCATGTGTCGACAAAAGCTTTTTGGTTACTAGGGTAAACAAATAGCTGGTTGCTGGGGTAAATAAATAGTTGATTGGTTGATTAAAACTTATCAATGAGATGTACTTGAAGGGGGAATCTGATAACTTAACAGTTAAAACAGAAAACCTGACTCACATAAATGATTATCGACATTAAAATTTGACGATTACTAAATATTAGTGAAACATTTTTAAATAATTTGAAAAGTTTTGTAAAATAATTTTAATAATTTGTTCAAACCTTTAATAGTGACTTGTGTTTTTTTAATTAATTATTCACATTTGATTTTTTTAAATTTTTTTAATAACATTAAAATTATTAACAAGTAATCGCACTATCACTGATAAACTAAAATATAATACATTTCATATAAGCAAGTGTTTCAAAATTTAAGCATAAGTAGTGATTCATAAGAAGTGGTTATGTCTATTTAACTGATGAAGTGACTCATAAAATCTCAAAGTAATCCAAAACATATGTGATATTTTTCTTTTCTTCGTGATTTTTAACTGATAAGTCACAATAAAATTATTTTTGCATGTGTGAAGTAATCATTTTCGATGATCTTTCTTAATTTTTAGTTACTAAATTACGGGCTTTAATGGCCCAATGGTTAGCGTCGCGTGTTAAAAATGAGAAGTATGATCAGATGTTTGTGGTTTCGAAACCTGCGAGTAAAATTACCAAGAAAATTTTGTTATGTTAATACATCTTACCTGCAAATAACGCTTATCATCGAAAGGGCATAAGCTAATCTTATTCTGTGTTAACGTGTGCAGACGTTGTGCATCATAATTTTTCAAACTGTCGAAAAACTTCGGTTATAATATTGTGTTAATGAAAATTCAAATTATATACATCATAAACAGCTTCTCTATACTCTTCAGTGATGTGATCGTGATCATGTGTGCGTTTCGAATATAAAGAATGCTTTCAAATATGACACAACTTTGTTTCTTGAAATGCCAATTCTTGCACGGGTATAAACTTTAAAGACTCTATATTTAATAGCTTCTGTCCTAATATATCCTTCTCTCACACCATTTGAGTTAAAAACCGTTCAACACAAATTTTTCATCAATATACTAAGTGATGATTGTTCAGAATAAACAGCTATTTGATAAACACTAGTATAAAAAACATTGAAAATGAGAAGTTTTAATTGTATTGTGATTCATTCAATGAAATCGTGTGGTATACATTACATATTTCTCGATAAAGTTATGAAGAGAAAGCTTAATATTCAATTGTGATAGTCTTTCATTGGAAAAAAAATTTAAGAAGACATGCTTAAAAATCATTAAATTTGGTTACTAATTACATTGTAAGATGTGAGTGTAAAGAGTGCATGTCCATTATTTGATATATAATACTCAATTATCTTTGTTGATTTGGAAACGCTTATAATCTTTTTGAAAACTTTAGTGTTATATTTTTACTAACATACATGCGAATGTTCAAGGGAAGAATTTTTATGAATGATTAAGTATTTCTTTTTATTATTGTGTGATTCATATATTTATATTTATTCATCTCTTAATTATAAGTTTGTTGTTGTTGTTTAATATTTTTAAATAGTGTTTTAATTTTTTACATAGTATAAATTTAATTTTATTCAGTATTTTTAATAAAATTATACCTATTATAATTAAATGTTAGTATAATATATAAATAACTTTAAAATGCGAAAGTTAAATCGTTTTGCGTTTGAATATATTTCCGTCAAGTAGTAAAGTTAACTTGTTTAAAATGAGTAAATTGCATCAAGTCATATTCTTAAGAGTTAGTTTTTAAATTCAATGTTTCAGAATAAAATATGTTTTTCTTAAAAGATTCATGTTAAAAAGCAATTAAATTTTTTTTCATGTTTTAACTAATTAAAAAAATTAAATATCTATTATTTCTAAATCATCGCAAGAAATTCTATCACGTGATGTGATAATAAATGTATGAAAACTAGCACAGGATGCTTTAGTTAAAATTTGTATGAATTAAACTAACAGAATTAATACAACACATACGAATAGTTCTCAAATGTTAGTATAAAACTGATAATTATAAACTATATAAATTATATTTACGTGATTAAGTAATGGGGACAATGATTAGTGTGGTGTTTAAAAAAATGAGAAGTTTGGTAATTAATTAAGATAATTCCAAGTCAGTCCTTATCTTATCAGCAGATAATGAGGGTCACGTGATCTCTAACGTCACTTATCACATGGTTCAGTAGATAAGCAGGCATGTTATCAGTCAGTCCTTGCAAGACCGACATAGAAGGAGGTTGAATTTTCCTAACCAGGTAAGATTTTCTTATGAATAAGTTTTTAATATTTTGAAGAACTGATTAAGAAAATTAATTAATACGTTAAAAACACCTTTTAATGACCCTATGACTCATCAAATCATGTCTAAAGTTGTTAAGGATTAATTATAAAAAATAATTTCTGTTTTAAATTATTAAAGAACAGCTTTATGTCAAAAGTTTAAATTTATTTTCGTAAAGCAGGTATTCAAAAACTGCCTAATCATACTTCGTTTTGTCAAATTTGGTTTTTTGAACCGCATTTCTCAACCAAAGTAGTTCAACAAAGAGAGAAAAAGTATGATAGAAAAAAAAGGGGGGTGTTCCAATACATGCACTTGCTAAAATTTGATGTTATATGAAATGTTACTATATATATATATATACCTTAGTATATATTTATGAAAACCTTTCGTTAAAAATGTTTACTGGTTCTTGTTTCTGAGTGTACACTTAGTTATTCATGATAAGTCATCTAAGAAATATTCCCCAAGTAAATTATCCCCAAGTATGAGTACATTTTAAAATGAACCCTTCGTTTATATTTTTAAACACTTAATTTTATAATAGTTTTAGTTATGTGATCGTTTAAATAAAAGGTTAGTTTAAATCTTCAAATAGTTAAATCCTAAATGAATGTGACACATTCATTATTTTACTAATAAAGTAAATGAATATATAAATATTTAAGTTTTATTTAAAGTTAATCTGTGAGAAAAGAAAAAAAACTTCCAATTTGATATTAATTTAAAATCTGAATTAATAAAATCATTATTGCGACCCAATTGGCATCTTCATTAGTTAATCAAAGTTAAAATATAACGTCCATTGAATTGAAGACTCTGGGGTAAAACCTTATCTAAGATAAGAATGAATCATGCTTTTACTCATTCGCATGCGATAAGTAGTTAAATCCGTATTGCATGAACACAGGTGATTTGAATACTATACGATGAAAATTAATATGTACTAAACTAATAAAATAAGTTTGTTACCTAAAACGAAATGCTTAGATTTAAATATTTTTATAATATTAAATAACAATCAAATAGTAAAGTTTCGTTCTCTAAAGCGCATTTATTTTTTCATAATATTCACGAAAATTGTTCAGTTTGTTATTCTAGTTTAAAAATACTGCTAGTTAATTCTATGTAAATATATATGTGTGTTATGAATGTATTTATTTTTTAGTGCCATTTTTTAAACTGTCTTCTAACCTTTACTTAAAATAGAGTCACACTCATAATAAGCTTCAATTGCCCTCATTAATAAATTTCTCATAAAATTTTTAATTCCTATTTTTATCTATCGAAAAAGGAACCCAATTAAATTGAATTGTCTTTTTTCCTTTAATTAATCATTTCTTAAATTAAATGTGACTAAATTTTCCACTCGAAAACAATCTAAGTCGCTTCATAAGACACCCCTTAAAAATAAAGTACCACCATTAAAATTTATTCATTATCCAAAAATAACATCCTCAAACCGGGATCATCAAAAAATAATCTAACTAAATAAATAAATTAATAAAATTAAATTTTCCATTGCTCGAAGATAATCAAGGACTTTGAACAGTTAGGTCGACGAGCGTAAATAAATGTTAGTACGTAAAATTCAATTTTGAAACATATTTTTCATTCAAATTTTAAAGTTATTTTTTAACTATTCTAAAATATCAAGTGTATAACATAGTTCACTAAAAATAATACTCGAAATAATTCTAAAGTTCCTTCATTAAATTAATATTTAAAATTATTATTCCCAAATTCCCATTACAAGCATGTGTTATTTCATTCCTACATATATACAACACATGCACATACGTACAACATACGACACACACACACATACATACATACATACAACACACGCACATGCATACAACACACACATACATGCATACAACACACAAACATACATTCACACACATACATGCATACAACACACACACATATATACACATACATACAACACACACAAAATAATAATAATAATCATTTCAATTAAATTTTCACCAAGGTTCGAAGGAAACCACATATTCCAAACCGTTAGGGCGACGAGTGCGATTCAATGCTAGCACATAAAATCCCATTTTGAAACATATTTTTTCATTCAAATTTTAAAGTTATTTTTTAACTATTCTAAAATATCAAGTGTATAACACAGTTGACTAAAAATAGTACTCGAAATAATTTTAAAGTTCCTTCATTAAATAAATATTCAAAATTATTATTCCCATTACCAGCATGTGTTATTTATGATAATGGTGGATAAAAGTGGTGGAAGTCATTCTAAGAAATTCTAAACCAATATTCATACATGATTTAAAGAAAACTATAAACTCCGTACGGTTAGGTCGACGAGCGCGCGTCAATCTCATTGCAAAAAAATTAAAGTCCCCCTATTAAACACTTATATCCGCAAAATATCCTTCGTGAATGATTAGTCTAAAATAATAATTTCCTCCAAAATATCCGCTTAACTCATCATGTAAGAGTACAGTGGAAAAAAAAAAAAATCAATCTCCCCAAATTTCCACTTAAAATCGAAAAAATAAACTCTTAAATTACACCAAACTGAAAATTTTTAAGTCGCCACATTAAAATTGAAAACCACTCGTACAATAGTACTGAAAAAAAAAAAACATTCTATGTCCCCAAATACCCGCTTAACCCATTATCTAAAACACGGTGAAAAAAAAAAAAAAAAAAAAAAAAAAAAATCAATCTCCCCAAAATTTCTGCTTAAAATCAAAAAATAAACTCTTAAATTACACCAAACTGAAAATTTTTAAGTCACCACATTAAAATTAAAAACCACTCGTACAATAGATCAACAAAAAATTTCTATCTCTCCAAAATATCCGCTTAACCCCTTATTAAAAACACGGTGAAAAAAAAAAAAATCAATCTCCCCAAAATTTCCGCTTCAAATCAAAAAATAAATCCTTAAACTAAAGTTCACCGAAAAATTCCCTTCATTATTTTTTACTCATTATTTTTAATTATCATTTTTAATTATTACCTTCATTATTTTTACTCAATATTTTTAATTACTTTTTTATTAATTACTAATTATCGTTAATTGCTGTTATTCACTTCTTAAATTCCACTACGTACTACACTTGACTAAAAAATACCGCTCGAAAAATTCTAAGTCCCTTCATTATTTTTCACTTATTATTTTTAATTACCTTTTAATTAATTACTATTTTTAATTTAATATGAATCATTCATCTCTTAATCAACAATCAAAAGAACCGCTCGTACTGAAGTATACTTAAAAAATTAATCACCCTTTTACCCCTCTCTTATAGCATAAAATATTCAAATTTCACGAAAAAAAAATTAATCCCCCTTTTAACCCCTTCTCTTATAAGACAACCTTGAGGAATGAGGAGGATTGAGGAGGAGGATTGAGGAGGAGGAGGATTGTGGAGGAGGTTTGAGGAGGAGGCTTGAGGAGGAGGCTTGAGGAGGAGGCTCCCACCACCACCACCGAGCCTCACGCCTCCTCCTGGGGCCGGACTCTCATTTTTCCCCGACTAATAGCCATTAATATTAATTCCGTTAAAGAAAAGCGCTATCATTTTGAAAAGAGGGAAAAAATTAAATAAAAATGTAAATGCTTCAAAAAACAAACAAGCAAACAAACAAAATGAGAACATTCTCCAGGGATGGCGAACCTATTGCACACGAATTGGCAGACGAAAAACACACGATGATCGCGTCCAAATTCTATTAATTAGAAAATGACGAATTTTAAATGCGGTTTTTAACACTTTCCAACAAAATTGAAAAATTTATATAGTTTCAGTTTTTCTGTCCGTCTTTCTGCTAACTAACTCTCGTAAATATACTCGGATTTCCCTGAAATTTTTGGAGGTTATTGATGTTTACCCTAGCATGAACCCTATTTCAAATTAAGTTTCAAGCATGATTAATTCATTTACAAGGACAATCAAAAGTTTTCCATGATATTACGGACTATGGGAAGAATTCGTTTGAAATGAATTTTAAAAATGTTATATCCTATCAAACATATTCAAATTTATATCAATCTACGAAGTGCACTAAAATATGCATTATGTAAAATATGCGGTGAAAAGAATAGTTATTATTAATTTACAAGGCCACATAAAATAATTCCATTACATAATGGTAAAGGGAGAATTTTATACGATATATTTTAATTATATTAAAGTATTTCATGTACAATAAAATTGATACAAGTCGCTGGGGCTTAATATAAGTTATTTCAGGCATAATACGAAATGCATAACATTTACCGGGATACGCAAAAGATTTCAAATAGTATATTCTATCCGGAGTACGGTATATTATAAATGATGGCTTATGGATGGATGGAATTTATTTTTAATTATGATATGCACATTTAAGTTTCAATAAATTTATGCATATTGTATGGTGTTTATAAGTGCTATAGTTGATGTACAGATAATACATATTTGGCTATGGACATTAACACGTATTTCCCTGAATAGCAAAGACTTGTTAAAGTTTTCAGGAAGCATTGGAAATGTTTCCTAGTTGGAAATGCCTATGCTTAACGCATGATTTTTCATACTTGTTTAATATACTGTAAATTTTCGCATTAGTAAAAATACCAATGTTAAAATTATGGCTTTTGGAAATTAATTGCTGGGTTATTTAAAGAAACTGACCCTTGCCTTTTTAATGATTTTTTCATTTATCTATGCCCGAAAGATCATTATTTTCCAAAGAAATAATACAAAAAAATAAAAATAAAAATAAATCAACAGTTGTCAGATAAATCGAGTTCAGTTGGAATTCTGCTAAAATAATGAACCTAATATTAATCATTTTCCATCCAAGATGCAAAGATATTAAAAGTATAAGTCATAAAAAATAATCACGTAATTTTTTTAATGAGTTCTAAAATACAATTGTTTTTTGTAGTTATTGCAATATAATATCTGCATGTATGTTACTCTTTTTTTTTTTTTTTTTTTTTTTTTTTTTGTAAATCTTAATAAGAAATCTTTTTTCACGATTTTATTAATCTCCTAAATTTGTATATTAGTTGCCACGTCAAGGTCATGTAAAATATTTTTTGAAAAAATTTGCAGGCAACTATAAAAAGATTCGTAAGTTCATCAACATTACACTGTATTAACACTGTAACAAATTATGGTGCAAAATGATAACCAATACCAATGGTGATTATTAACTGTGTCTGCCAGTTATAGCTATATTTTAATTTCGCTGATGGGTTTGTCTATATTTGGAAAAAACTCGAAAAGTTTCAATGTTAACATCCAATTTTGACATTATATTTAGATTCTCCGGTACAAGCAAGTTAAACTTTACGAAATAATCCATTATGTCAAAATCAGGCGTTAATTTTGAAAATTTTAAACTTAGGTATAATCTCTATGTGTTGACGACCTCCTAAACAAAATTTAAGTTTAATATTAATTAATAGACCTTCATGGGCGTAACTACATAATTTTTCTAGGGGGGGCCATGGTGTCAAGTCTTTGATAATTTCCAAACGATAAAAGTAAACATTTTTACTAAAACTAGGGATGCACCGAATATTCGGCATCTATTCGGTATTCAGTCATGTTACCGAATATCAAACTATTCGGTTAAGCAGAATATGAAACTATTCGGCCTGCCGAATATTCGGTTTGGCCGAATATCAAAGTATTCGGCTGAATCCAAAACTTGATAAAATCTTTTAATACACATTTTTAAAAACTTACCGAAATTTCTACTTTTAACTGTCAATTTTTATATATATATATTTAAAATAATTAGAAAGAAAATCATATTTTAATAAAATAGAATGTTTTTACATTATTTATTTGCTAGTTGGAAAGTATAACTAAGAAAATTAACCATGAGAAGGATTAAAATAGTGATTTATGAGGATTCTGCTTAGGAATAAATGTTGTGCAGATGCAACTTCCTAAATTTTGTTTAGTAAATAATCTGTTTCTTGCTTTTCCCTAATAAAAGTCCTTAAACAAGAAAGAAAAACTTTTGAGATTAGCAGTAGCTATCAAGGCAAACAATTTTTGTTCATGAAACCATAATCATAATCAACTTATTGAGTCATAAGTACATTGTATGCCATCTCACTCTAGGTCAAACTTGTGTTTTCGTTTGTTGTTTTAACAATAAATATGATACTATAACTATATTTTCAACTCGCATGCTTTGATTTCTGCAAAATATGATTTGATGTGAAGGGTGGAAAATGCCACCATTCACAACAAAAGAACTATGAGCTAAACATTACTTTATTCAGAATTAAGTTGAAAGTATTTGTACTTTGTATTGAAAAAAAATCTGCCTTGAGTTATTTAAAAAGGGCAATTATGAGGCTGTAAAGATTTTCTTCAACCATTTTTTCATCATTTCTTCTGATTTTAAAATGTTTGTTTTAATTCATAGAAGAAGCCATGAAATTAAAAATTTTATTAATTAAAAAAGTTTCATAATTGTGCTTCTTAAATAATTCAAGCAGGTTTTTTTTAATACTAAATGCTCTGATAAAAAGCTCTTATTTATCAAAATGAAAGTTTCTTTTATTATGTAAAATTGTTTTAAAAAACAACATTTTAATGCTTTTAAACTTTGAAATATAAAAATATTTTGAAGCCGAATGTTCGGTATTCGGTCCAACAATTACTATTCAGCTAGCAGAATATTCGGTTCGGCATTCGGTATTCGGTAAAAATCACTATTCAATGCATCCCTAATTAAAACTAATAACACTCAACAGAAAACTCCCCTATTGATACATTCCTGTGGGTACTGATTTTTTCACACGTACTGTCGATCAATGAAACTAGTCAGACAGAACTTTCTTCTATTTTATACTTTTTTTTTATTACTACACATAGTTTTTTTTTTTTTTTAATAAATCTTTCAAATGGAGGAGAAAGAAAAAAAATCATGCTGAAGTCTAATCGTTTTTTAATATGCCCAAAATAGTAAAAATATTTGACTTATTACAAATCTGAAAATTAAACCGAAATAGAATAATTAGATGATTCAATATGCTTTTTCTCTTCAACTGCTCTCATGCCCCCCCCTCCCCCCGCCTGGAAATTGTATAAAATTCATTATCATAACGCCACTTGCAAACTGATTTTTCTCCAAAATTTTCACCAATACTTATTGCATAAAATTTTTAAATAAAATAAATGTTACATACATCTGAATTGTAAATTTTGTTGAAAAATTGTGTTTTATCTCCTTCTGCAATTGGTAACACTTACAAATTTTAAATGAAATTTCAGTTTTACAATTTTCTGTACTGCAAATTTGTAAACTTGGAAATATAGTACATTTTTCAATTTTTACACCGTCGTAGGGGAAAAAAATTACTTTTAAATGCTATTTGTTCGAAAGTTGTATCTTAATTTGTTTTTGAGTTATTATTTTTTTTGTAGTTTTTAATACTTTTTTTGCCATTGTAAGTATTCCATAAATGCGGACATCATAAGGATTCATATATATATGTAGATATATATATTGAGTGTACTCGGCTGATAACAACAACCATTTTCCAAATGGATAAGAAAAAAGTTAATTGCAATGCAATTTTTGAATAAATTACAATACAGTTTTGAAATAAATTACATTTGTAAGTACAGTAAACACTCTGTAATTCCGACTCTGTGTAAGAAAAAAATCTGTCTAACTCGGAAAGATTTTTAAGCCCTGCGAATCTATATACATAGACTTAAATTTGTCTTAGGCGGAATACTGTCTACTGCGGAAAAGTTTCTCGATTTCGATGGATTCAGCCTTAGACAGGAGTTTACTGTACATTTTTTTTTCTCATTAAACGGCATAAAAATTGAAAATATGCAGGGTTTAAAAGTTTAAAAAATTACTGTAAAATTGGAATTTAATTGCCTGCTGTTGACACTTACGTATAGACACATTTCTGCTTTATAATATAAACTAGCTGACCCGCCCAGCGTTGAGCGGGGCCCGTTATATTGATCTTAAACAAAAATCAATTTTGAATGTTTTTTTATCTTTTGAAAATCTTTAAAATGAACTTAAATTCAGGCATCTTATTAATTTCTACAGCGACTAGTGTAGGATTTGGAACCCCACAACCGAAAGCGGACTGCACTGGAAGTGCTCGGCTTGTGTTTCGTAAAAATCAAACCCGTAAAATACGAAAAAAATAATGCCTCATTAATGTTCGAAAAAGCTATTAACTGAAGCTAACATAAAATTTCATAATTGTCATCTGCCGAATTGTTATCCAAGTTGAATGAGCCAAATCCCATTGAAATTAGACCTTTAGAACTAAACTAATGAATGCTCCTCAAAATGGTTGAAGGTATTCCTTCTTGCTATTTTTCACAAATTTCTTTTAACATTAACAATATATTTAATAAACGACTGAAATCTCTTAGTTAAAATTACTTTCAAATTTTTCTTGACTTTCATGTAGTAGCTGGTTGACAAAAAAATATTGAAAAAAAAAAAATGATATCGGATGTCAATCGGACCATTTTTAAGGGAGCTAAAACAAGGGGCCCAAAAGGAGCCACCTGATGGTTAAAAGCAGGGCTCTAACATGGAAACCTATTAAAATATCTCCGTATTTTACTCTTTATATCTACAATTAATCAAAATTAAGTATGGAATTTGAATTATTCGTTAAAATATTATTTTAAAGAAACATATAAAAAATGAGTAAATGCTTTGAAAAAGCCCCTAGGGCCCCAATATAAATATGAGGGTGTTTGTCCTGGAAGAAAAATCAAAAGTGCAACTTAAAATAATGCTCTGAGAAGGTGAGAAAATGAAGGAGTGCATGGAGAATAAAAAATTCAAAGTCCCTGAACTGGACCCTATAGGACTACAGGTAGTCCAGGATTTTAACTGGAATGTAGAACGTGGGAGAAAGAAAAAAAGTTCCAAAAATGAAGATTGGATTAAAAGGGGACAATTTAATAACAACTTATGGTGCAAAAACTTCAAGAGGCCCTGTAACGGGCCTCAAGGGGCCAGGGACTTATTTTGCGTATAGTTTTGGATATAAAAATGTTTTCAGTAGTTATTAAAGAAATACACTAAAACTTTGTTAAAGAAAATTGAAAGCAATGCAGATCATTTTTAAAGAAGGTGATTAATATTCAAAATTGATAGTAGCTAAAGTCTGAATTTTTTTTTTTTTGTTGTTCATGCAGTAGCTGCAAGGCTTAAGAAATTGATAGTAAAAAAAAAAAAAAAGATGTTGAATCGGACCATTTTTAAGGGAGGTTTAAGAAAAATAAATGGGCTAAATTATTAATAATGGGAGTCCAAAAATAATACAGATTTGATAGTTAAAAACATGACCTCAACATGAAAACATTAAATGTCTCAATCCATAGCGCTTTAGATCTACAATTAGTTAAAATTAAGCATAGAGTATGAATTATTCGTCAGAATAATATGCTAAAGAACTGCACAAAAGGTTGGGTAAATGCTTAAAAAAGGTCCCAAGGATGCCAAGAAAAATATGAGGTTGTTGGTTTAAGAGGAAGAGTCATAGACTCAACTTTAAAATTTTGCACTAAGAAGGTAAGAAATTTAGGGGTGCCGGCCCCTATGATTCTCGAGGATGAGGATAAGGGCAGCGTCTTATATGACATGAAAAAACATAGATGGGATTTCAGGTTTAACCCCTCCCTCTTCCCCTCGTACACACAAACACGCCAACAGCCATTTAAAAGTTTAGAAGATGCATAAAAATATTAAGATATGATGTAAAATAGTAATGTATGTAAAAAGCAAGGTAAAGTATAAACAGCATAAAATGTTTCCCATTCAACTGTTTCAATTCTGCATAACAAGAGCCTCTATTTGAACGCAAAATTAACGAAAGAAAAAAATAGGAGAAATGCAATACCTGTATCACTGCTACTGCTATTTCTCTGTTTTTCTTCTTCTTGGAGGGTGAGGAAAGGAGGGAGGGGGGGGGGGGCTGAAGGAGAGGTGTTTTTATGAAAACGATAAATACCATAAATGCTAAATTGATTATGATTATTTGTATTTTACATTACGTCGGCTTTTATGCATCATACATTTACTAAATAATGCTGTATGAACATGTAACATAACAACACTGTTCATTTTATGAATAACAACGGCTTATAAGCTACCCCAGACGAAGCTTTTGGCTGTGCTATTTTGCATATATACAATACAACCTCTGAATAGCAAACACATTGAGACTCTGGAATTCGGATACTATTCGGAGGGTACGCAATTCAGAGGAAAAAATTAAAACATACAAATATTACAGAAATATTGGGGGATTGAAAAAGTTCTCTAAATAGAAATTTCCGTTTTTTAGGAGCATTAGAAAAGTTTTATTTTATTTTTTTTAAAAATAAAAAAGATAATAAAACAAAGGAATATTTTTCGTTTTCTTCCTCCACTTAGGAAAAAATTGCCACAAAAATCTTTCTTACATGGCTCGGAAACCAGAAATCCGAGCCAACTAGGCCGGAATATGCAGAATTCGGAAATAACAAGAGAGTAAAGGAATAATTTAATTCAATTTAGAAATGATCTAATATCAATAAAATTATAAAATATTTTTAAAAGTTATATACAGAACAATCTGTCACGAGATATCTCTTAACAGCTCACAAACGGCACCATAATATGCGTGTATGGGACTAAAACTGAAGTGATAGATATAATGATAAGCAGATATATTGGAATTATGATAGTGATATCTATCAATCACCCCTCTCTTTCGAAAACATATTTAGGAGTGAAAAATTAGATAAATATTTATGAAGACTAGCATACCCAGCCCGCTTCGCCGGGCTTAATTTGAATCCCCCGGTGACTCTCCCCGGACCATCGGCACTCCACGTGCGTCGGGTGAGCGTCAGAACAAACTTTCAGCATATACATATGGGTGGTTGTACTTGAATGCACAGACCTGCGCGTTTTTTTCTATCTTGCTTTTATACCTCTGGACCGAGTTGGCGCATTGCCAAGATTTGCTTCCTCTGGACCGAGTTGGCGCATTGCCAAGATTTGCTTTCACCTGTGCCTCAATTAATTATTCAATTAATTATCCTCGGAATTCCTTTTATTTATAGAGATTAGGTAAAAGTATACAATAACAATAAAAGTTTCCTTCATATAAAATAAAATCTTTGAACAGAATTAATGAAAAAGCATCATACCCTTGAAAATTATATGCTCTTTATATGGGTGATGATAGCAAGTAGCCCTCCCGTTCTAAGTACAAATAATTCACAGAGAATGTTTTAGCCAACGCAAAACGATGTAGTTAGATTACTATCTTTGAGACTACAGAGGAGGGAATATAACCTTCCTTCCTCTATGTTTGAGACTACAGGACTTTGAGATTTGTAGGGAGGATCTGGATTTCTATTCGTAACTTCCTAGAATTTAGACAGAATAGGGGAAAGCTAGACTTTCTTTGGTACCAACAAGATCAAGGACAATCCGCACAAAAGAAAAGCCAGAGCTACGTCCCGCTTCCTCTGCTATAGCTTCAGGCATGAAAGTATCGAGACGTTCTGTGTTCCAGAGCAAAAAGAATAAATCTCATATTTGGCATATCTGTTGTTGTTTATCATTTATGAGACACTAAGTGTGCCCCCCCCCCCCCCACACTCTTAAATAATGGCATAGAAAACTAATAGTTGCGTTTTATTCGGTTTTGTTATTATTATTTGTCATTTTTACTACTACTGCTCTTTTAAATATTTTTTCAAAAAATAGTCGTATTTTCACTATAAAATATTTCTAGGGGGTTCAGCCAGAATTCTAGGGGGGTCCAGGACCCCCCTGGACCCCCCCTTCCTACGCCCATGTAGACCTTTCTTACGAACCGATTGGTACAATTAGACTTTTATACAATGCTTTGTATGGGGTTATGTGTATTTTGCTTTTTACGACTAATTATAATTTTAAAAAAAATGTTAGTAATAATAAACATGACATTGTTCAATCATTTTTTAATAGAAACTATACAATAATTATTTAAACAAGTTGGAAATTGCACGTGAAGCGTAGCAAATGAGGTGCGTTCGTACGATAACGAAGTTTTAAAAATATCAATCTCATAAAACTGTAAATAATTACAATTAAAATGTGCACCAAACAATGTTCTCTCTACACCATTATGCAATGGAATACTTTTGTGTGGCCTTGTAAATCAATAACAAATATTCTTTGCACTACAGATTATGCAAAATGTATATTATAATATGTAATTTATAGATGCATATAAATTTTATTACGCTCGAATGAGTGTAACACCATTAAAATACATTTGAAACATTTTCCCCCTTTAACCATAATGTAAGGGAATTCTTTTGATTGTCCCTGTAATTGAACTATGCATCCGATTTAGATAAAATTTGAAATAACTCGACAAAATTGTGTAATAATTATGTATTTAAAATTTCAATCGATTAAAATGCATTTGAAACTTTTTCCTCCATTGACCGTAATGTAACGGAATCCTTTTGATTGTCCCTGTAATTGATCTATGCGTCTGATTTTCATAAAATTTGAAATGACTCGACAAAATTATGTAATAATTATGTATTTTAAATTTCAAACGATTCAGTTGGGTAGTTTTTGCGTTGTTATATGCGGACGGATGGACAGACAGACGGACACCCAGACGGACGGACTGAACGACAACAATAGGTGCTTCGTATTTACATAATAACGAACGCACCTAATAATGAAGCTGCCTTATTTCTATTATTGTATACATTAATATTTATTTAGTTTATAAACTTAAACAGGTTACAAATATGTTCGAAAAGTTAAAACAATTCTTGAGATTAATCTTGAGGTTTATTTAAAATGTACACACGATTACCAATGTTAACATACATACATTTTCTTCGAAATTGCCTTCTTTTGTTAAATTTTAATCATAAATTATGTCTTTATGAAAACAAAAGTGAAAAAAAAGTTAGAAAATGTAATCTTAAAGGCATTTCTAAATGCAACAATTTAACTAAAGTAACGATAGAATAAATTATATTTTTTGAGAAAAATCATAACGCATTTAATTTATTTTAAAAAATATTGAGACTTAAAGTTCAGCTTAAAAAAATGAAACTGATTTATTTTTCATCTAATACAAAGATAATTTATAACAAACTATTTTTTAAGATAATCTCTAAAAATTTTCCATGAATGTAACCGGAAAAATTAAGCCAAAATATAATATTTTAAACATTCATTTTTAAGCAGATTTGTAGTAATTTTTATGTTTTAATAAGCATCGATAAAAAAAAAAAGGAAAGATTTACAAGAAAGTGTGTTTTAGCCATCAATATAAGAAATGAAAAATCTTTGAATAAATTTCACTGAATGTTTAAATAAACTAATGTTCGAAAGGATATTATTTTTTTTTTCCTTTCATAAAAATTATTTGTCAGATTAAGAAAGAAAAATGAATCGAAAGTTCATTTCTCAATTTTAAAAATAATGTTTAGAGGGGGGAAAATGTATGATTAACATAATTGCATAGCTGTTTATAAATTAGATCCAGATCAATTAAATAATGTGATCTAATAAGTTTCAAAATTTTATTTAAAAAATTATCGAAAAAAAAATTACATACTTTGTTTAAAAGAAAAGAAGAAAAAGAGACGAAAACATTGGACATTACAGTAAGTAAAATATATATGTTCCAAAAAGATAGTAAAATACAGCAGCCAACATATTTGAGTAAGAGATGCGAAGCTGGGTATTGTCCTCGTAGCTTCATGCTGTTTGTTCTCAAGTGCTCTACTCAACAAGCGCAAAAATTTTTGAAACATTAAGCTTCTATCAGATTCACAAACATTACGCACAACAAACTTTTCAGCCGATTTTAATCCCAACTTTTTCTCGTTCGAAGAGAGAAAAAGGTTACAATTGTCTTGGAAAAAGTCGGAGAAAACGCAGGAAAACCAGTACTACTATAGTTACAGCCGTTAATATTTATCACCTATTCATATGAAATGGTTATCTCTGATTCGTTGAAATGTTCGATGTTGGATGAAAAGTCTCGACTATGGGAGACTGTTTTGGAACTGCGGGAAAAAGTTGGGGGACATCGCTGTTTGCTATTACACTGGGTGTTTTAACGATATTTTGCAAAAAAGTGGGAGGAAATCAAGTGTTGGCTGAAAAGTCGATCGAAATGTTGATGAATCTGATAGCAGCTTTATCAAATTAATTTTGTAACGGAAATATATAAAATAGGAAGACATGCCTGTGGAATCGATTTCAAATCGATCTGTGTATACCATTTTGTGATCAATAAATTACCTACTGAATTATAAGCGATTCTGATAGCATGACCTCTGTTTGAGTGGTTATTATTCTTTTTCACATAAATTCGATTTAAAACGCCTACTTTGACACTATTTTCTGAAAGATCTACTGCGTTTGCCCATAAATAAATAAATAATATAATAAAAAAAATAAAGAACGAGAAAAAGAGTGTGATTAGATAATTTCTGAACAACAACATCTGCTAGTTTTATGCATTTCCGAACAAAAATAAATTCAAACATGTATCACAAAGTTTCCCTTTTGGATTTAAGTACAGCCTTAAACGGTTTAGCACTTGGTGAGCTATTCCAAGGGATTCCCGGCTTTTCATTCTGTTGGTTCTCCGCTTAGTTGACATTACGATAAATCACTTATTAAATACTGAATATGAAAACTATTTTTCAAAGGCACATTGAATACATGTACATGCATTGTAATAATTATTATTCGACTTTACCATAAAGTATATATATATATCGTTATTATTTTAATTTTATCATCTATCTTTGTTGTGCTAGCTGTAACCTATTAACCTTATACTGCGTCGCATGTTGATTTTTAATGTGAAATAGCATGTGCTTGATCTAGTTTACTGATTTGTTGCTTTTTGCAAGGGATATGCTTGGTATATTTTATTATAGTTATTATTCAATATTGTTATTTCAATTAAATTCCTCTTTTTCCTATTTTGAATTGATAAATAAGATCCAACCAGTCGGGTGCATTATAGGTCGAATTTCTTAGCTCATAGCACGACCTATAATGGAAACTGGTTGGATATTTTGCTTTTGTATTAAACTATGCACCCCTGATGAGTGGTTTAATAGAAAAGCCTTCTACTGTCTATTTATCCATATGTTTTTCATTTCCCAACTTTAATTTTGGTAATCTACTTTCTATATCACTTCAAACTTCAAATGATTTTAATAAGATTTCATTTTTTATCTTAATTATACATAAAGACAGTATAATTACTGATTTCAATGAATTTTTATTATGGTATTATGTGAGTTACTTTGGATTAATTTGTAAAAGTATTTGTAAAAGTATACATATGTATATTTATATTTTTTCCCAAAAATACTGGAGACTATCAGGATTTTACTGCAATAATAATAACATTGTAAATAATTTCGCAAAAGATTGAAAAAGTTAGAAAATATCTTTGCAATTTTCATCAGAAACTGGAAAAGAAAAAGTTAAAGGATAAAAGAAAATAATAATCTATGAAACAAAAATAAAATTCCAGTAAAAGGATGAAACAACCACAGTAAGTAAATTAAAATAAAAAAGTATAATAATTTTTTTAGGAAATCGCCAAAAACAAAATGTTGAAAAATCATATTAGTAAACCACGTAATATACCTTTATTTTACTTTGTCTTATTTATTTTTTTAGAGGAAAAAAAAAACTCAAAATCTTTTTAAAAATATTGTATTATTCAAAAATCTTTACAAGCTTATAAAAAAATGTATGGAAAAAATGAAAAAAAAAGGGATTAGAGAATTATTTATAACCAAGAAAAAAAGTATGTTTTCTTCCAAATCAGCATTAATCCCTAAATCATTTAATAGAATTTAGAAAAATCAAGTTTCATTAATTCGTAATTATTTCTCATTTTAGGTACTTCTTTTACTGAACAGTTAGATATATTGAATAATTAAATGGCACGAAAACAATAGTTATCATCAATATAAAGAAATGAATCTAATTATACAACGTATTTTTTAAAGAATAATATTTTTTCTAAAAATTGTTTTCTGTTTTTCCCTCGATATTTAGCTCAGAGCGTTTATTTGGAATTTGTTTTCAATAATCAACTATATACACTATATTGCCATTGATTATGGGACACTTGCGATTTTAGACATTTTACTAAATATCTAGAAAAATACATGAGGAATCATCTCGAAACTCTTCGTGTATAAATATAATAGTATAAGTCATACATCTCCGTGAATATTTTTTCCCGAAACTCCATAGGGTACCGTCAATAAATTAAAAAAGAATGAATATCTTTTGAATAACCCTGTCAAAACTAATGTAGCAAAAGCGCTCAAACTCTAGATTGTGATTGAATGCCTTATTGTAATAAGCCTTGTTCATTTTTATGCAAATAGGACACTTGCGATTTTAGACATTTTACTAAATATCTAGAAAAATACATGAGGAATCATCTCGAAACTCTTCGTGTATAAATATAATAGTATAAGTCATACATCTCCGTGAATATTTTTTCCCGAAACTCCATAGGGGACCGTTAATAAATTAAAAAAGAATGAATATCTTTTGAATAACCCTGTCAAAACTAATGTAGCAAAAGCGCTCAAACTCTAGATTGTGATTGAATGCCTTATTGTAATAAGCCTTGTTCATTTTTATGCAAATAGCATGCATACTCGCAGAGTAATTAAGGTTTTTATAAAAATGATCCCAAATTTTTCCAAGTTTTTTCCTTATAATTTTCAGAGTTCTTAATATAAAATATTATTTTTTTTCAGAAAATATGACAAACAACATTGCACACAGTACCCTGTAATCAGAATTAAAAAATAATGAAAATTGTATAAAAAATGAGTTGGTTTACTAAATAATTTTTTACTGCGCATGCGTCAACGATATCAAAATTTCATTTGCATATTATGTTAGCTAAATGTATAGAGCAACTTTTGTGAAAGTCACAAAAACATAACTTGAAAATTCTGACAATAATCGTCAATTGAATAAGTCGAAAATCCGTTATTCTCAAAATGAAGCAAAAACAAGAGGGGTTGTATCCATATATCCATTGATTAGTGTCAATATAGAATACACAATATTGGATGTACTACTGCATTTGGATAAAATCCCTCATTTTTTTGCTTCATTTTGGAAACAACGGATTTTGTCCTTTTTCTATAGACGATTACTTTCAGAATTTTCAAGCTATGATTTTGAGACTTTTACAAAAGTTGCTCTATACATTTAGCTAACATAATATGCAAATGAAATGTTGATATCTTTGACGCATGCGCAGTAAAAAATTATATAGTAAACCTACTCATTTTTCATACAATTTTTATTATTTTTTAATTCTGATTACAGGGTACTGTGTGCAATGTTGTTTGTCATATTTTCTGAAAAAAATATTGTTTTATATTAAGAACTCTGAAAGTTATAATGGAAAAACTTGGAAAAATTTGGGACCATTTTTATAAAAACCTTAATTACTCTGCGAGTGTGCATGCTATTTGCATAAAAATGAACACAGTGTATTACAATAAGGCATTCAATCATAATCTAGAGTTTGAGCGCTTTTGCTACATTAGTTTTGACAGGGTTATTCAAAATATATTCATTCTTTTTTAATTTGTTGACGGTCCCCTATGGCGTTTCGGTAAAAAATCTGCACGGAGATGTATGACGTATACTATTATATTTATACACTAAGAGTTTCGAGATGATTCCTCATGTATTTTTCTAGATATTTAGTAAAATGTCTAAAATCGCAAGTGTCCCATAATCAATGGCAATATAGTGTATATGATCATCTACAAAAGTGAATGTATGAATTATAAATGAAGATTTTGCAATTAAAAATGAAATTTCATCTTTTAAGGTAGAAAAATAAATAAAAACCTATCATAAATTGAAGCAAAACAAGGAAATAAAAATTCAGTGAACACTGAAGAAAATGGAAATATTTGTGGAAAAAAGACAGATTCTTCAGGCGTAAATTACTTTATGTTTCACTAATAATATTTACGGTTCCATAAGTCATATCAAAATAAAAATGCAAAATTTGGGCTACCGCACATAATAAATACAATTTAAAAAAGCCTAAAGTAGCAATAGATAAAAAAAAAAGTAAATACTATAAATTAAATAAAATGGATTAAATACAGCATTTACCAATTGGAGACCAAATAAAGCAACAATGGATTATAGCTGCCAACTTTTACGCTTTTTTTTACGATTAAATCTTAAAAGAATTTTTCTTCTTATCTAATCGGCAGATAACGGCGATTGAATAACTTAAAATTTATTATTAAATTTTAGTGTTACGAAAAAAAGGGTTAAAGTTGGTTGATATGCAATGAAACAATTCATGACACAGGAAGTTAAAAAATGATTAGAAATAATTTGCACATATTGCCCGAAATATTACATGTATAATAAACTCAACCATCGATTTAGGGAAATCAGTGCAATAATACTGAAATAAGTTAAATACAATATTTTCACAATGTTACATAAAATATTATATCGCTTTTTATCATATAATAATACGCCTAAATATTACTTCGTTAGAGAGTAAAATAAATAAATAAATAAATAAATAAAAAATATAATATAATATAATATAATAATATAATTATGTGTATTAAGACTTTAAAAAATATAACTATATTACGTTTATATAATTTTTAAATGGAGCATTATTTACAAACTATATCTATATCTTAATTTAATACAAATGATAAATTTTAAATGAACACATAACCATTATAAACCATTACAAATGATCAATATCTATTATGAATAACCCAAATATTACAAACTTAAACTCGGAAAGACTTTTGGGAGAGGAAAGTTGAAATAATTAAAATGCGTAAATAAATGAATAAAATAAAAATAGTATAATAAAAGTTTTAAGAATGCCATTTTACATTATAATTTGATAAAACACCGACAATTTTCAGTTTAAAGGAAAGAAAATAAACGCCACGAGTTTCATTGAAATTTTTAATTTCTTTTAGTACAACATTAAAAAATTAGCAATAATTTTAACCATAAAAACTTACAATTCTCCAACAATAATATGGATATATAATCCTTGAGACATTTCTATATAGATTACATAAAAATAGACAGATAAATATGTATAAGTAATCTCTAATAACATTTTAATATGGAAATAACAAGTAAACAAAAACTAGTTTTCTGATCAAACTTGACAACAAAATTATTCTAGTTTAAAAAGAAACAGTTGCCAAGTTTTGACAAAATAGATTATGCTTTTATCATCTGCGTTCTTGCAGAAATTATCTTTTATCAACTATTCTTCTATTCAGCGACTAAAAAACTCTTTATTCTGGCTCTCATTCTTGTATTTCTTTTCCAATTAGTTTGTAACCCATGAGAGGATTTTATTCAAATTATAATAGCAGTCTTTCATTGTCAGTATTTATTTTACTCTTTTTGTGAAATTCATAATGATCTTATAAATTTAACACGAATATAACAAAGAAAACAGCGTTTAATATACGTATCTATGTTTCTCAGACTTGCAGAAAATGTGGATTTAACAAGTAAACAGAAAATAGGTTTCTGATCAAACTTGACAACAAAATTGTAATAATTTAAAAACAAACAGTTGCCAAGTTTTGGAAAAATAGATTATAATTTTATCGTCTGCGTTCTGGCAGAAATTATCGTTTATCAACTATTCTTCTATTCAGCGACTAAAAAATTCTTTATTCTGGCTCTCATCTTTTGTACTTCTTTTCCAATTAGTTTGTTACCCATGAGAGGATCTTATTCAAATTATAATCGCAGTTTTTTATTGTCAGTATTCTACTCTTTCTATGTTATTTCTAATAACCTTATAAATTTAACACGAATATAAAAACAACATTTAATATATGTGTATATGTTTTTTAGATTTAAAATTTGCGTGAAAGAATAAAGTTTAGTAAAAGAAATCTAACAATTTTTACGAAATTGAACCAATATTCAGCCCCAAAATAATTTTTTAAGCTTAATCATTTATAGGTAATCTTTAAGAACCTTGTAAAAAATGTGAAAACAAGTAAACAGAAACAAGTTTTCTGATCAAACTTGACAACAAAATTGTCCTATAGTTTAAAAACAAACAGTTGCCAAGTTTTGACAAAAAAAAATTGTGCTTTTATCGTCTGCGTTCTTGCAGAAATTATCGTTCCTCAACTATTCTTTTGCTCAGCGGCAAAAAAAAAAAAAAAAAAAAAAAAAAACTCTTTATTTTGGCTCCCATCTTTTGTACTTCTTTTCCAATTAGTTTCTGACCCATGAGAACATTTTATTCAAAATATAATAGTAGTCTTTCATTGTCAGTATTTATTTTACTCTTTTAGTGAAATTCATAATCACCTTATAAATTTAGCACGAATATAACAAAGACAACAGCTTTTATTATACGTATCTATGTTTTTTTTTTTTTAACCTATTTTCGTGAAAGAATAAAGTTCAGTAAAAGAAATCTAACAGTTTTTACAAAATTGTACCAATATTCAGCCTTAAAATAATTTGTTAAGCTTAATCATATATAGGTAATCCTTAAGAATCTTGTAAAAATGTGGAAACAACAAGTAAACAGAACTAGTTTTCTAATCAAACTTGACAACAAAATTGTTCTATAGTTTAAAAAAAACAGTTGCCACGTTTTGGCAAAACAGATTATGCTTTTATCGTTTGCGCTCTTGCAGAAATTCTCGTTCATCAACTATTCTTTTGTTCAGCTACCAAAAAACTCATTATTTTGGCTCTCATCTTTTGTAATCCTTTTCCAATTAGTTTGTTACTCATGAGAAGATTTTATTTAAATTATAGTAGCAGTCTTTCATTGTCAGTATTTATTTTACACTTTTTGTGAAATTCCTAATAACTTTATAAATTTTACGTGAATGTAACAAAGACAACAACGTTAAATACACAGAGAAACTTCCATTTAACAAACACTCATCGTTCCATTTAAACATTTCGTTATGAAGAAAATTTGTTAAATAGATAACAACTCAAAACCATGAATTTTTTATAATAAAATAACGCATACATAAAAATACATCTAAAATAGAAATATTGGAAAAATGCACATTAATTCGTGCAGTAACTTTTGTTTTGTGTATTATTTAGATATATGAGAAAAAAATAATTCCAATAATGTCTAGAAAAACACATAATAAGCAAGGTAAGGAAAGAGAAGCATATATTTTTTTTTACCCTCAGTATTTTAAATCCTTTACATTAAAAATATCTGTAATGTAACTTTATACAGGTTTTTTTTTATAAAAAAATACATTGTTCATAAAATGTTTTGTAATTTTGTCAGTATTTGAACAATTTATCTGTAAAATTATTGTGAAACTGGAATCTTCTTCTTATTGTAATGAAGGCGTATAATATTTCAAATGAATAATCTCATTTTGATGTAATCAATTGATATAAATTCCTACACCCGTCGCAACAGAAATCTCTCCGTTTAAATGTTGCATAGGTACGGAAACGGAATAAACTTCGTTATAAAGAATATATTTTTCGTAATATGAAGATTAATTAGAATGGTAACAGTTCCAACTAAGCCAACCAGCTAGCAAGGACAGGAACCTTAAACCTCGCAATTCTAAGATCCCCACCTGGACGATATGCAGTCCCCCCCCTTCCCATTTAGAATATGTATGTTAAAAAATTTTGTACTACTCTGTTATGCCTCCGACCAATTTCGCGAAATTATACAAATCGCCAAACTAATAGCCAAATTATATATATTGACATAATTTTTACTTTAATTAACGAAAAAACAAATAATTAGTAGAATATTAATAAAAGTACTAATAAAAAGTCGAAATAAAAATCCCTTAATGACATTTTAAACACGTGAATCGTATTTAATGTCATTGAATGTGACATTCACGATCATCCATTATTGGCATTTTATCTTATAGTTTGGTGATAATTTTTTGGTCGACGGGATAACCTAGCAGTACCAAAAATGTTTCTATGAATTCTCCCCCCCCCCCTATAAAGGTTTCTTTCATAATTCACCAGACAATTCAGGCAATCACCTCATCGAGTTAACGGATGAAAATCAAGGATTAATTAAATCTCGATTATAATATTGCTCGATATGAAAACGCAACCGGTTTGCCAAGCCATACCTTGGTGGAAAACACCTAAAAAAACTGATTTTAGCGGTTGACTCATTGGTTTACCATTATGCGGCAGACCGATTGCATTTCAATGCGAATCGAATTTTAACTGATTCTAGAACTTCTTCCGCGAACCCGAAGAGGTGATCGTACCGGGTGTCCCAAAAATGACTGATGGATTTTAAAATTCAATAACTTTCAAACGGTGACAGCTATTAAAAAAAATTTTGCAGGAGGGTTATGTATAATGTCAGGAGTTTTTTTACCGTAATTTTTTATTTTAGTTCGAATTTCAAGCAATAGGTCGCGCTGACGGCGATTGAAGGCCAGGTCGACGCTTCACACAGCATTGATCACCTGGCCTTCAATCGCCGTCAGCGCGACCTATTGCTTGAAATTCGAACTAAAATAAAAAATTACGGTAAAAAAACTCCTGACATTATACATAACCCTCCTGCAAAAATTTTTTAAATAGCTGTCACCGTTTGCAAGTTATTGAATTTTAAAATCCATCAGTCATTTTTGGGACACCCGGTATGTACTTCCGCCTGCCAGTCTATAAGGATCTATAATTTTATTCACGTCGAAAATTAAAAAGACATTGCATCCGAAAAAGTTTGGTTGAATTTTGTAATTGACTCGTTTATTACTATCATTGAATAAAGAATTACATCACATTAAAATTGCATTTTAGCGTACTACGCAATACAAAACAGTCTAGAAAAGACAAAATTCAAACTAGTCAGATGTGTCGATCCCAAAACTTTTTCTGTCTTACACATGTTAATATTTCCTGAAAAATGCAGCATAGCAGAACCACCGGTTAGATAGTTTAAACTAAAATCTAGTCAGCAACAATTTAAGTCAACTTATAAGTTGATGATTTGACGAAAATCTGTGCATTAGTTTTTGAGATAGAGCTATTGCAAAATCTTAAAAAAAGAACTGTATAACAGCGCCTCATGTTTGGTGATGTTCACCAAAAACTAATCAGGATCAATTTTTTCTCAGATACTAATTGAATCTGAAATTTGATAAAAATCCTCGCATTAGTTCTTAAAATACATTTATTGCGAAATCGTGAAAAATGCAGCATAGCAGTGCCATTTGCATGGCAATCTACACCAAAAACTAAACAACACTAATCTATATCAGGGACAAACTGAATCTGAAAATTTAGAAAATTCCGTGCATTAGTTTTTGAGATAGAGCTATTGTAATATTCACAAAAAATGCATCATGGCAGCACCACCTATTGAGCGATTTGCACCAAGACTTAACAGCACCTTGTTATACGAAGTACTAATTAAATCTAAAATTTTGTTATAATCCATGTAGTAGTTCTTGAGATATAGCTATTGTGGAAACTGTGAATAATGCAGCATAGCAGCACCATCTGTTGCGCAATATACACCAAAAATTAATCAGATCTAGTTTATTTCAAGGTCTAACAGAACCTGAAGTTTTGTAAAATTCTATAGATTAGTTCTTGAGATAGAGAGCTCACAAAATATTTGTCACACCCCGACAGGCACACAGATTCAGAGACTGACATTCTTAAAACATGTTTTTCGGGTTCTCTGACCCCTAAAAAGTGTAAATCCGTCGAAAAACGGATGTCGAAAATTTTCACGAATTAAATACTTTTTTCTTGAAAAGATACAAGAAAGTAAAAACAAAATGCTTCAAAAATTAAGTGAAGAGAACTTCCAATATAATTTCCCGTTTATTTTCCGTAGCTTACTGGGATCATCAGAAAGTGTGTATCCCTTTTTATTTGTAGCTTAGTGATACTAATGGATATTTTTTAAAGTTTTGGCAAAATAATGAAAAGCTCCTTAGAGTCTAGTCAGCGTCCTAGACAATGAGTCTTTTATAGTACTTAGTGCATCCTTAATGCAGTTTACTCTTTTACAAAAACGTACTAATGGGGCTGCCTAATGTTCCTTCAAAATAAACTTTTTCTTTTAGATTGGTCTATAAAGCATAAAAAGAAATAAAATTAACTTAGATTTTAGTTTGGTGATCATTTTCTAAAAACAAAGAGCTACTATCTTAATAATATATAATTATTAAAAAAAAAATAATAATAATAATAAATAAATAATTTTTTTTAAAGAAAAATAGCACAACTTTTTTTAATTATTATTTATCTGCCACGTACTAATTTAGTAACTACTTTTTAATTTTTAAATTACTTCCAAATTCGGTAAACCTCATATTTTGAAATTACCTTTATAAATCTTATATATCTTTATACATCTTATGATCTTTTTATCTTGTGATGTATTCTGCAAGTTAATATAAAAGTGTTGAAAATACTTAAAGAGGTGATTCAGTTTTTGTATAAAAACTAGATTCTTAATCTAATTTTTCGAACAAAAATATAAAGGGCCTCACTCGAAACAGTAAACACATAATTATTGTTCACAAATTTAACATTCTTAACGATATTTTAACGTAAGTAATTTTATAGAATATTTTTTATATATTTTTATTTTATTTTATTTTATTTTATTTTATTTTTTATTTATTTATTTATTTATTTATTTATTTATTTATTTTGTACAGATGTACAGTGTTTTTTTTAATCGGTATGCTTACTAGATTTTTCTTTTTTACTCACGCGCACAAAAGTATAAGTTCATTAATTAATAATGTCAATAGAATATTTTTCATCTTCTGCATGTATAGTCATCTTTGAATGTATGTACTATAATTTAGAAATTCATTAATATTTGCCTCTGCTACTTTTCGTAATTTATGGCTTAAGTAATTTATCAAGTTAATCATCTTTCTTGACGTATAGCATTGTGTATTTTTCGCTTGTTTTATTCTAACAAACGCTTTGAATGTACTAGTTTTCGTTTTGTAATTTGGGCCATAAGTAATTAGATTTTCGACGATAAGAGTTTAAATATGGGCTCATTGCCATTTTTGTCCTTAAATTTTAAAAATCAAAAGAAAACACTAGTTGATTATTTGTCTGGATTACAAGGAATTTGTAAGACTCATAGAAGGAAATTTGAGAAATTTTTTGCGAAGAAAGATATCTTTTTACTGCCAAATTTTTCACATTTTTTGAATAAACGGCCACTTATATCTGTTTGAAAGCGCATATATCTCGACAATCTGAACGTAGCAGATTTAATATGATATTAATAATCATGTTATTTGTAGAGAGCTCAATTATAAATTAAGTATTGGGAAAAATACACCACCATTTCTTATATACACAATCATACCAGAAGATCGAATTGCAAGTAAAATAGTTTACATTATTTTAAAAACTAGAGCTGCAAGCTAATCTAAAAGAGTAAAACTTCACAAAAAATTAAAAAAAAAAGTTTTACGTGTATACTTAATATTTAATGAAGTTTTCTAACAAGGAAATATTTTTAGCAGTTATTTTTTAATGGGAGAATTTTTTAAAAATGAATTGAAAAAAAAATCTTAATTTCAAGAAATATGACTATTAGTTTAATTTGTTTACTTCAAGTATAATGAAAGATGCAGAAATTATTTTTCAGTTTTTTCACTGAAAATAAGAAAATTTTAGTGTGATTTTACTCTTTTTAGTGAAAATTTACTGTGATTTTACTCCCCTTATTTGCACATTTTATTTTTTTTTTCTGCCAAATTAATTAACTTATGATAAATCCGGTATTTAAAATTATTCAGAATACTTCTACGAGTAGTTAAAAAAATAACTCGAAATGTTCAAAATTGTACGAGAAGATACATTTTAAAATTTACTTAGATTTTCGAAAAAATTTAAAATTTTTAAATTTCATCAAGAGAATAGAACAGTTTCTTTGTTGAATATTTTTTCATTGATTTCTTTATTATTATGCCAAAAATATACCTTAAAGTGCTTAAATAAAAGCAAATGTTCAAAAAACACTAAGTCCCCTTAAAAAAAGAAATCACATCAAAAGATATATTTAAGGAACTGCGCCTAATATTAGATAGTGGTCTATTTGTTTAAAAATTCATTTTTTTTAAACAAACTGTTATCTTCCCACACACTTGCGTTAGTTTGGTTTTCTTCAAAGAAGAAAAAAAAGGCCACTGAAATATATTGAAGCACGTTTGCATGCCGAATATCATCTGGATAAATATTTTATAAGCAGCTGTAACTTTAAAGCGCTTTTCCTCTTTCCAATTTCACGCTAGGAGTCTCCGAAAAACTTCCTTTATCCCAAAAAAGGAATAAATTTTACTTCCCAGGCCACTTTAGCGATAGAGTTGCAATGATCGCGTAGGATTCTCAGATTTCAAAATACGAATAAAAATGTTTGTTGATTTTCCCAAAGTTGGAAGAGGGGAAAAAAAGAGTAAAAAGGGATTTTGGATTTTTATGTCTTTGATATTATTGTCTGCTAAGAGTGTGCGAGAAGGCCTATCGACTTTGGAGGGATTTTCTCGGCGTATACTTTAAAAGTTCTATTTAAGACGGACAGCTACACGGTGTCTATAAAGTGGTGTAAATAAAATTTCTTAAAAACTATTAACAAAATGTTAACAAATTAACTAATATGGCTGTTCTCAACTGCTGTGCTCAACAAGCGCAAAATGGTTTAACACATTTACGAATTCATTTATTTAACAGAAAGATATAAAATTTGAAGGCCTGGTTGAAAGCGATTTGGAATAGAGTTGTGTTTTCCATTTTCTGATCAATAAATTATCTATAGAGTTATAAGCGATTACGATCACATGATAAACACATTTTCCACCCCTGTTTCAGTTATTATTTTTCTTTCGCACAGAAATTCGGTTCAAAACACCCAGTTAGACATTATTTTCGGAAAAATCTATTGCTTTTCAAAAGAAGAACAAAATAAAATAAAACATGAAAAAGAGTTCGATAAGATAGTTTCTGAATAACAACGCTTGCTAATTTCATGTATTTTCAGAAAACAAAAAATTAAATAAATAAAAAGCTTATTTGCCCTTTTTGATTAAGGAATAACCTTAAAAAAATTCAATTGTCAATTCATAATTTAAAACTTTTGTTTAATTATTTATACACAGAATTAATGCTCATTTAAATGCCCTGTAAATAAATTATAAATGTTATCCACACCGTATTCCATAGGAAGCATTTCATAGTGCTACTCAGTGATGTACAACAGTTTCAGTGTGTTTGAAACAGAGTAACATAATTAAAACGCACTGCAAAGACTTTTCTCCATAAACCATAATCTAACGGAGCTCTTTTGAGTGAATTTGTAAACGAGCTATAAATGCTATACACTGCAATTCCAATATTGTAGGTGCCATGGTAAACCACAATAACACATATCAATTACATGAAAATCCGAGTATATTTATGTGAAGTAGACTGGACAAACAAACCGAATTCACAAACACTTTTGAACAATTTGTTGAAGAAATATTAAATTGAAGATTTAATATATATATATATATATGTATTTATTGATTTATAAAATCAAGGCTTAATATTTTTAATTAAAACAATATTACTGTTGAATAAATTTTTCCAAATATTTTAAAATGGTGTTTGATGAAATATTGTTGGAAATTCTTTATTAAAAAATGAAATATTATAAAAAGTTTAATATTTATTTGTTATAAATGTTTAATAATTATTTGTTCAAGTATTAAATATTTGTAATTATATTTTATAGAATAAAAAGCACTGCATTTATTTAAATTTACTACGATTAATTAAAATGTTGTTGATCTGATTGTATCAAATTAAAATATAATTCATAAAGTTTCATTGACTTATTTTAATGGTCTGTGTTATTTTAAAGGCAATGGTTAACTGCATTTAAAGCATGAATGCATTAAAGAGAATTTAGAGTTAGATTCTTTGACAAATATATTGAAATTCTATGATTTATTTTACAAATAAAATTAGTTCTTAATATTTATTCATTATTACTTTGTTTGCATTATAATTATAAATAAGACAAATCAGAAAATTTACTTAATTAATGAAAATAAAAACTATTTTATGGTATGATGAAGCTAAAGATATTATTTTAGGGCTGAAGATTGTTACTATTTCGTAAAAGTTGTTAGATTCCTTTTAACTGAACTTTATTCTTTTACGGAAAATTTAGCCTATGAAATATATGGTCAAACTTTCCTTTCACGAAGTCCCTATTTAACGAAGATTTCTACTAAACAAAATTTTCTAATGAATCACTATTAGCATGAAAATTAATCTTCATAATCCGAAAAATATATTCTATATAACGAAGTATATTCCGCTTTCGTGCCTGTACAACATTCAAACGGACAAGCTGGTGTTGCTATGGATGTATGAATTCATTTTAATTGATTGTATAAAAATGAAATTATACATTTGAATCGAGTTATCATATGCACTTTCAACCAGATATAAGTGGCCATTTATTCAAAAAATATGAAAAACTATGGCAGTTGCAAGATATTTTCCTTCTCAAAATTGTCCTCAAATTTCCTCCTATGAGTCATAAATTCCCTGTAATCTAGAAAAATAATCAACTAGTGTTTTCTTGAGATTTTTAAAATTTAAGGACAAAAACGGCAATGAGCCCATATTTAAACTCTTATAGTCGAAAATCTACTTACTTATGACCCAAATTACAAAACGAAAACTAGTACATTCAAAGCGTTTGTTAGAATAAAACAAGCGAAAAATACACAATGCTATGCGTCAAGAAAGATGATTAACGTGATAAATTACTTAAGCTATAAATAATGAAAAGTAGCAGAGGCAAATATTAATGAATTTCTAAATTATAGTACATGCATTTAAAGATGACTGCATGCAGAAGATGAAAAATATTCTATTGCCATTATTAATTAATAAACTTATACTTTTGCGCAACGTAATTAAAAAAGAAAAATCTAGTAAGCATACCGATTAAAAATACTGTATATTTGTACATTAAATAAATAAATAAATAAACAAATAAATAAAGATAAAAAATAATCTACAAAATTACTTTCCTTAAAATATGTTTAAGAGTGTTAAATTTGTGAACAATAGTTATGTGTTTACTGTTTGGAGTGAGGCCCTTTATATTTTTGAGCGAGAAATTAGTTTTTATTCAAAAACTGAACCACCTCTTTAAATATTTTCAACACTTTTATATAAACTTGCAGAATACATCATAAGATAAAAAAAAATCATAAGATGTATAAAGATATGTAAGATTTATAAGGGTAATTTCAAAATATGAGATTTACAGAGTCTGAAAGTAATTTAAAAAGTAAAAAGTAGTTGCTAAATTAGTACGTAACAAATAAAAAAAAAAAAAAAAAAAAAAAAAAAAAGAGGGTTTTTTTTTTTTTTTTTTTTTTTTTTTTTTTAAGAGATATATATTATTAGGATAGTAGCACTTTGTTTTTAGAAAATGATCACCAAACAAAAATCTAAGATAATTTCATTTCTTTTTATATTTTATAGATCAATCTAAAAGAAAAAGTTTATTTTGAAGGAACATTAGGCAGCCCCATTAGTACGTTTTTGTAAAATAGTAAACTGCATTAAGGATGCACTAAGTACTATAAAAGACTCATTGTCTAGGATGCTGACTAGACTCTAAGGAGCTTTTCATTATTTTTCCAAAACTTTAAAAAATGTCCATTAGTACCACTAAGCCACAAATAAAAAGGGATACACAATTTCTGATGATCCAGTAAGCTACGGAAATGAAACGGGAAATTATATTGGAAGGTCTTTTTACTTAAGATTTGAGGCATTTTTTTTCTATGTTGTTTTATTATCGTACAGCAAGCTAAGGTGTAAATTTAAAATGATGTAATGCTTTATTGAATGATAGTAATAAAAGAATGATTTATAAAATCCACCCTAATTTTTTTGGGTGTAATGTCTTTTTAACTTTTGATATATACAAAATCTTTAAATTTTATTGTATAAAATTTACACCCTTTCACAATTCACACGTTTATTAGATTATGGACCTTTATAGACCCTTATTTCTCCTGAAATAAGGGTCTATAAGGAAAGGTTTTTGGGGAAATTAAAAAAATTCTTTCTTCCCCAATTATTCAAGGTTCTTGGGGGAATATTATCTCCTACGTAAAATTTAAAATTGTGTGATAATAAAAAGTAATTAAGTTAGCATAAAAAAGGAAAATGTATCCATTTTTCATCTAATCAATTTTTAAAAAATAAATTAAACGTACAAACCTAAAAAAATATACATATAAATAAATAAAGACTTTGCTCATTACATTACTTTGTTCAGTACTAAAAAAATAGAGTACTTTTATGGTAACTTGGCGATGTGGTAAATTGCCAAATATTGCTCCATTGACATTATTAATATTTTCTTTAATTATCTATACTGAATATTAAAAATATTAATATAAAGAAAAATGTAGACTATTAAGGAGATAAAATAAATTAATTTGAGACCGTTTAATTGCAAAGTATAGCAATAAAACATTTTAAAACATCAATTGTGTATATAGGGTACACGCCCAAAAAAATCAAATTTTAGCTGAAAATTTAAAATTTAATTCTTTAAAATATTTTTCCATTATTAGAACGCTATATAGATTTCAAATATTATTTTTTTCATATAAATAGAAAAAATCGTGTACTGAAGTATTAATGAGCACGTGGAAAACGATTTCAAAGTTTAATCCTATATGCATTGCTTGCCTTGTAATTTGCACTCACATCTTGAATGAACCATGATTAATAATTATAAACATTGAAAATCATAGCAGTTAATATAGTGTCTCGTTTGAACCGATACAGCTGAAATCGATGTCTGATATTCAAATCTTCCGAAGGAAGAAACAAGATTTTCAGAATACAGCTAGTTTTGGTCAAGTTTTGGTCCGGCCGAATTTTCGCCGAATAAAAAAATTTCGACGAAACTCAAATTTTGGCCGAAAATGAAACCAATTTTCGATCAATCTCTAGAGATAATGCTTACAGAAATGAAAATAAATTAAAAGATAAAAGAGATTTGAAATCAATAATCTTTTTTATATAATTCTAATTTTGACGAAACTCAGATTTTTGGCCGAAAACGAAACCGATTGTTGGTCGATCTCTTGAGATAATGCTTACAAAAACAAAATTTAAATTTAAAAGATAAAAGGAATTTAAAAGCCATAATCTTTTTTATATAAATATTCTAATGATGAATAATAATAATGCAATCAGTGATGAAACTTAAATTGATTGTGATATTTAACTACATCATTTACATTTAGTCACGTTTAACATTTTACGGGACTTAAAATTTTTATAAATATGAACTTCGCCACATTAAATATTTTATGAATCCTTGACTAAACAATTGTAAGACTAAAAACATTTCAGTGATAATAAATATACTTTTAGAAGATTAGAAATCTTATGTTAAATTTTTAAGACCTCCGCAAAATTTTATAACTCAAATCCTTCGGGAAATTCAGTTCTGTTCAACTATAAAGCATTGTAATGTGGAAGCAACTTAAACTAAACAAAAGAAAAAAGAAAACATGTTTCTTTTTTAATGATAGAATAGCATAAGTATAATAAGTATAGTATAGAATAATAATAGTACAATAGTTTATTTTTAAGATCTTCGCAAAATTTTATAGTATGAATCCTTCGGGAAATTCAGCATGATTCAACTATAAAGCACTGTAATTTGGCAGCAACTTAAACAAAACAAAAGAGAAAATATATATATATTTCTTTTTTAATGACATAATAATATGGTTCCATTTCCAAAAGATTAGCGATATTACTCTAAATTTTAAGATCTCTTTAAAATAGTACACTTTTACATTATGAAGCCTTCGGGAAATTCAATACATTTTACAACACTGTAATGTAACTCACTCATTTTAAAACATTGTAATGTAACAATAACGTTATTGTCACATTACAATATTTTATAGTACATTATGTAATTTTTTTTCTACCTATGTAACCAGCAGTTCATATTTTTATAACTCTCTGCCCTGTAGTAAAATTTGTAAATGTCCCCTTCACTTAATCCTGTTCCTTCAAAAAACGATGCCGCTCGACACTTTATTGCCTGGAGCTTTTTCAGCTCATAAAAATGTTCGAACAAACTGAATAACAAAGTAACAAAGATCGTAAATTAGATAGAAGATTTTTGCAATCCACCCTAACTTCAATTCTTGCGATCAGCAAGAAAAACGGTCTATGCTTAGGGCATCAAGGAGAAGAAAAAAAAAAAAACTACTGCAGATATCTTATAGATAAATCTCAATTGTTGAGAGTGTTTGTTGCATCGTTAAAATAGTGCCCCATCGTATGTGCATTAAATTATAAACAAGTTAAATTATTCTATATTTGTTTTTGTTTTTTTTTAATCTATTTATTTTTATTATCTCCTTGAAAATGGGTTAAAAAAGAGGTATTAATTTTTCTCGTGAGTTGGAATTATTTGAATTTTAGAACATCTAAATGGTGAAAAAAAGAAAGAAAGAAAGAAAGAAAAATAATAAATTGCTATTATCTTTTAAATATTAGGATTCATTAAACGTTTATTTCTGTTCGGGTATAGAGTTGTACTCAAACATATGTTAATAAAATTATGGTAATTATGATTTATTAACTGCTAGAGTTATTAAAAATTATTAATTTATTTTGAAAATTGTTAATTAATAATAGTTGTATACAGTGGCGCCAACTTATATGGGCCCGTGGGGCCCGAGCCCACCCAATAATTTTGAATCGTAGTGTACCCAATTTTCATGGTACAATTTAGTTATTTTTTTCATTATTATTTTATTATTTTTTCAACCTAAAAGAAAATTTATTTTGTCAGTGACCACGTGTTTTAATTCTCCAACTGGCACCCATAAATCCCAAATGAATGAAATGTTCATGTTTAACTTTCTGCTATTTTATTTTGCGGTCATGTTCATGACCACAAAATACATTACATTAAATATTAGTGTCTTTGTAAGGAAAAACACATGAGAGTATACTTCAGTAAAATTGCAGCTTTATTAAAACATGATAGCTTGACTTGAAATTCTCATCTTTTACCATCTGCCCACTCTTCAAAGGAGAACAAACTGGTCGTATACTATTTTCCAAAATACTTTTAGCCCACCCAATATTTTTGAGCCAACCCAATATTTTTCAAAAGTTGGCGCCACTGGTTGTATATGAATATTTTTATCAATTATTTCAATATGTAAAAAAAAAATTACGATTTCTACCCACCATTCTAGGACGGTTATTTACACTAGTTAATTAATAATTATGTATACTTATGTAACTGTTAATTACTTTAAAATTTTGTTAAACGTTTTCGTTTTCGACAGAAATTAAGGAAATTACCGAAATTCGGTTTCGGTTTCGTTTTTGACATTAAAATTTGTTTCGGTTGATCTATAATTATTTCATAAAATGCATACCGAAAAGCAATGATTTTGCGAGAAGCACCAGAACTATAAACTGCTTTAGGCAGTGATACATTGTGTTAAACACAGCTACATTTGGAAATATCAAGTGTCTTACAGAGTCGTCCTTATAAAGGGCGATTCAAAGCGAGGCATGGTGCAAAGATTTTGCGAGGCCCTTTCCTTTCATACTCTTAATATATTCTTATCCACTATACTACCAAAAAAAAAAAAAAAAAAAAAAAAAAAAAAAATTATTTTTACCTGCAAACTATGACTCACAAGGAAGGTCTCCATACTGGGCATGGGCATACTCAGATTTTTTTTGAAAAAAATACTAATTAAGCTACTCATGTATGTAATAAAGGATCAGTGAAAATTAGCGGCGGAATTACAGAAGAAAACATGTAAAAAAATTAAATACTTTCGAATATTTGGCGTGAAAAGACAAAAGTGTCACACGATTTGGCGAGGAGCACTTTTCCCCGCCAAAAGCAAACTATTTCAATGCAACTGAAATGAAAACTTTTGGATTTTTAGAATCCGCGTAAATGGTGTTTGATGAATTTAAACATAAACAAAGAGAGAGTTTGATATATTTTATACACACACACGCACATATATATATATATATTATATTGCATATGTGTATATTATTTGTTGGTGTATTATTTAATTTACCTCTGGAAAAAATATTTTCATGTATAAAAAAATTCTTATTCAGTAAAATTTTCATATATTTAAGCGTATTCAAAAATAAAAGGTAGATGTTTCCATAGCAACAGAATCCAACTGATAATGCTCAACTGGACTTTGAACTTGAAACAATTTTTATTAATTTAAATTTGAATTTCGTTTCAAATCTCAAATTCTGATGGTTAAATTTGAATTAAATTCATATAAATATAAATATAACGAAATTATATATAAAAACTTAAACTGACAAAAAAAAAATATATTTAATTTATCTAAACACGTTGAACATGAAAGTTTTTTCCTTTAAAATGCATTTGACATTAAAAAAACATTTTTTGAAATTGCTTTTTATTGCCAACCGAAGATAAATCGCCAAATAATGAAATTTTCATTGTTTTTTTTACGGACAGGGAACGGAAGTTCCGCCGAAATTTTTTTTATAAATGTATATATCCTCATGAGAAGAACATTCTGTAATTTTTTCAGATCTTTTGGAGTATGCCCGTATGGAGACATTCCTTGTCAGGAAGACAAGGTTCGATCCCCTAACTATTATAAAGGGATTGCATTTGTTTGTGTGTTTGTATGGGTAATTTCTGGAACTACTGAATCAATTTAAAAAATATGATGACAAATTGATGATGAAAGTCCTTTTTCTAACACAGGTTATATCTTATGCCAAGACTACTATCTTTCCTTAATTAAAATCAGAAATGTATAGTAATGATTTTCTATTATATCATCTTCTTTTTATTAAAGAAAAAATATTTTGTGTCCAGGTGTAAGGCCCTGTGCAGCAACACTTGTCGCACACCTATAAGGACGCCTCTGTGTCATATTTAATGCGTTTGGATTCAGATTGATGTTGAAATGAAAATTACACAAAATGCAAATTTTTCGATTCATAAACATTTACAAAGGGTTAGATTCCAATTTCATTACTTTTCGTATTTGCGTTATCCTAAAAGCATGAAAATTTGCTATTTATTTTGTATTTTTGTTAACATATCTTCATTATTTTTGGAGCTTATCACAAAAATTCAAGTACAGATTGCCATAAATACTTTGCAAACAGCAATAAAAAATTAATATTATTATTATTATCATAACTGATTCAAAACTATTAATTTTTTCTTAAATAAAATATACTATATGATCAAAGATGACCGGCCACTTGTGATCTTAGACGTTTTGTTAAATATCTTGAAAAATGCCTTATCCTGAAACTGTAAGTGTGTAAATATAATAGTACAGGTAATACATTCCAGTGAAGATTTTTTCCCGAAATTCCATAGGGGATCGTCAACAAATTAAAAAAAATGAATATGTTTTGGATAACCCTAAAAAACTAATGCAGTAAAAGCGCTCAAACTGTAGATTTTGATTAAATGGCTTATTTTAATAAACTGTGTTCATTTTTATTTGGATAGCATGTATACTAATACATTGTGTGAATCTCAGGCTTAGTTTTTTTTAGCAGACTCATGCCGGACCGAAATCACCCTTGATTTTTCTTTTTACATACACTGTAAAAAAAAAAAGGGTCGATCTACTAAAAAAACTTTAGTGATCCTTGTAATTACTAAAAAATTTTTAGTAATCTTAGTCGGTTACAAAAAAATCTGTAAGAATTACTAGAAAAAAGTTAGCAACGAATAGAGTTAATAGTTTTATATTTTTAATAGCTCTTACTAAAACTCAGTTGGTGTGGCCTTGATAGCATAATGGTTATAGTAACGGACTCCAGGCTAAAAGGTCCCGGGTTCGAAACTTGCCACCGCCAAATACGCCCCAAATGTATGTAGTGTCTCGTTAATAAAGGGATTGTGAAAATCCTGTCGGAGCAGGTAAAAGTGTTTGGTGCTGCCATCTATTGCGGTTTTGCCGAAAATCTTCCGCTTCAGAAGTCTGGATGCAGCTCAAAGGAAGCTCCTGCCCTTCGGGCGCACGTAATGGTTATTAAAAAAATTTTTGGAGTTATTACTAAAATTTGCTTGGTGGCTCATACTAAAAATTTTTAAGTTAGTTATACAAAAAATTCTTTTGTTCAATTTACAAAAGAAATGCTTGTTTCACTTGCAAAAAAAAGTTTGTAATGGTTACTAAAAAATTCTGTGGAATACAAATTTACTAAGAAATTTTTAGTACCCTCTTGAATTTTTTTTTTTACAGTGTAGTCGAGTCGGGATGGAACTTTATTTAATTGTTTTCAGTGTGTGTAAGGCAGGCAATATGTTTTGTAAAAGTATTAATAGCGTAAAAAACCCCTGCGAACGGAATCTTTGGAAACGGCTTTCATTTGTTGAGCTGTCAAACACTACTTTATGTGTGTTTATCATTTAAAAAAACGTTCTATTCAAAGACATGCTAAATTCGCGAAAACGGCGAATTTTTATATACAGTTTCTATTAACCGAGGTTTTCGATATTCGAGATACTAGTAGTCCCAATTAGCTCGGATAATCGAGATTGCATTCTATTATGTAAAAGATGATGTTTTGTCATAATAATATAATAATATGTTATGTAAAAGATAACATTTTGTCAAGTTAATATATAACAGGTACAAAAGTTTGAATATAAGATATGTGTGTGGAATATAATATTTGATATCGTGCATATGTATAGTTTTAAATAAGTTTTCTTTTAAAAAATGTGCGGTGCCAATTTCATAAACTTGACAATAGAGAGCATTTGGAAGAGTTCTGATACATTAGCAAATGAAATCCCCCTGTAAAATCCTTTTTATATGAAAAGCAAAAATTCCTAACACACTGAATCATTTATGATAACTCTGTGTATCTTTCAATAAATTCTTATGATTCTAACTTCTTTTATTTTCTATTAAAAAAAAAAAAAAAAAAAAAAAAAAAGTTTGGAAACAGCGCCATCTGGAAACCCTAAAATGCATTTAAATCATGAACATTTTGTGGTCAAACTGGGTAATGATGGCTTATCGTAAAGGAAACATTTTAAAATCCGGGGACGAGAAATCTACTGTCTTTCCAAGAATATTACCCGAGTTTCTTCCCCATTTCACGCTCTAGGCATTGCCAGGCATCTGTAATACCAAAAGATATAAATTTTCAACATTCTTATATTTCTTCAGAGAGCGTAAGTAACCCTGAAAAAACCTCTTTGTACGATAAAATAAAGAAATACATGTATAAAGTATGCGATATTTTTTTCTCTCTATCTTCAGAGAATAGAAGATTTCATGTACATTTTTCCGTTTTTGAAATCGATAGTTTTATCTTCTAGAATTGCTATTGGTGAAAAGGGAATATGTGTGTGGAAGCTCAAACTGAGAAAGGAGATTGTTTTGTTATTTTTGGGTGAATTTTTTCTTTCCTCCCTGGCTTTATTGAAGTAAAACTGACTTTATGTGAAAGATTTTCTTTTTTTAACCCTGCTGGAATTGCATAAAATGCATATCGGATGAAATTGGTAAAGAAAAACTAAGACTAGATTTTATCATTTTTTAAATCTTGTAATGTAATTTTTTGTATCTTAATTTTGTGAAATAAAACATAAAATACAGTTTAAATAGACCATCTTGTTAATTTTACAAATATATATGTATATATTTCTAATGTAATCGTAAGAAAACACAATATCTCTTTTTCTCTCTCCTCAATTAAAGAAATATATTCGCTGTAGGCTATAGACTAATTGCTAGACATAAATAAAAGTTATACATATTATAAAAATTTAATATAATAGAAATAAAATTGCTAATAAAGGAAAGTAACTCAATGCGTAAAGATTTGATCTTATTTCTTTTTAAAAAAAAGTGCAGTGCCAATTTCAAAAATTCACAATTTCTGCCTTTGAAACTGTATTTGAAAGAGTTCTGATACATTAGCAAATGAAATCCCCCTTGGAAAATCCTTTTTATATGAAAAGTAAGAATTTCTAACACACTGAATCATTTATGATAACTCTGTGTATTTTTTAATAAATTCTTATGAATCTAACTTCTTTTATTTTCTATTTTTTTTTAAGGATGGAAACAACGCCATCTGGAAACCCTAAAATGCATTTAAATCATGAACATTTCGTGATCAAACTGGGTAATGATGGCTTATCGTATAAAGAAAAAATTTTTAAATCCGGGGCCGCGAAATCTACTGTCTTTCCAATAATATTACCCGAGTTTCTTCCCCATTTCACGCTCTAGGCATTGCCAGGCATCTGTAATACCGAAGATATAAATTTTCAACATTCTTATATTTCTTCAGAGAGCGTAAGTAATCCTGAAAAAACCTCTTTGTACGATAAAATAAATACATATATAAAGTATGCGATATTTTTTTCTCTCTATCTTCAGAGAATAGAAGATTTCGTGTACACTTTTCCGTTTTTGAAATCGATAGTTTTTATCTTCTAGAATTGCTATTGGTGAAAAAAGAATATGTGAGTGGAAGCTCAACTGAGAAAAGAGATTGTTTAGTTATTTTTGGGTGAGTTTTTTTCGTCCCTCCCTGGCTTTTATTGAAGCAAAACTGACTTCATGTGAAACATTTTTTTTTTTTTTTTTTTTTTTTTTTTTTTTTTTTAACCCTGCTGGAATTGCATAAAATGCATATCGGATGAAATTGGTAAAGAAAAATAAGACTTAGATTTTATCATTTTTTGAATCTTGCAATGTAATTTTGTTAAGTTTGTATCTTAATTTTGTGAAATAAAACATAAAATACTGTTTAAATAGACCATCTTGTTAATTTTACAAATATATATGTATATATTTCTAATGTAATCCTAACAAAACATAATATTTTTTTCTCTCTCTCTCCTCTATTAAAGAATTATATTCGCTGTAGGCTATAAACTAATTGCTAGTCACAAACAAAAGTTATATATTTTATAAAAATTTAACATTATGGGAATAAATTACTAAAAATGAAAAAAAAGTAAATAATTGTCTGATTTCTTAAAGCATATATATATGTATAGCACTATAACAAGCCCTAACTAGTTTTCATTTTTCATTTGTTTTGTTTTATTTTACTTATTTGTTTTATTATGTTTTTATAATTTACTCAGCCCCCGCTATGTCCCCCCCCCCCCCACTATCTACATTTTCTTGAGTCTCCCTCTCTATTATCCTCTTCTAACTACGGCCCTATGTGCCAATTTCATAAACTTGACAATAGAGTGCATTTGGAAGGGCTCTGATACATTCAGGAAAATCCTTTTTATATGAAAAGCAAGAATTTATAACACACTGGATCATTTATGATATATCTGTGTATCTTTCAATAAATTCTTATGATTCTAACTTGTTTTATTTTCTCTCTCTCTCTCTCTCTCTCTCTCTCTCTCTCTCTATATATATATATATATATATATATATATATATATATATACATATGTATGTATATAAAGATGGAAACAGCGCCATCTGGAAACCCTAAAATGCATTTAAATCAACCGAAATCAACTGTCTTTCCAAGAATATTACCCGAGTTTCTTCCCCATTTCACGCTCTAGGCATTGCCAGGCATCTTTAATACCGAAATATATACATTTTCAACATTCTTATATTTCTTCAGAGAGCGTAAGTAACCCTGAAAAAACCTCTTTGTACGATAAAATAAAGAAATACATGTATAAAGTATGCGATATTTTTTTCTCTCTATCTTCAGAGAATAGAAGATTTCGTGTACATTTTTCCGTTTTTGAAATCGATAGTTTTTATCTTCTAGAATTGCTATTGGTGAAAAGGGAATATGTGTGTGGAAGCTCAAACTGAGAAAGGAGATTGTTTTGTTATTTTTGGGTGAGTTTTTTCTTTCCTCTCTGGCTTTTATTGAAGTAAAACTGACTTTATGTGAAACATTTATATATTTTTTTTAACCCTGCTGGAATTGCATAAAATGCATATCGGATGAAATTGGTAAAGAAAATTTAGACTAGATTTTATCATTTTTTGAATCTTGTAATGTAATTTTTTTTTTTTTTTTTTTTTTTTTTTTTTTAAGATTGTATTTTAATTTTGTGAAATAAAACATAAAATACAGTTTAAATAGACCATCGTGTTTATTTTTAAAATATATGTGTATATATTTCTAATGTAATCCTAACAAAACTTGGTATCTTTTTTTTTTCCATCTCTCTCCTCCATTAAAGAATTACATTCGTTGTAGGCTATAAACTAATTGCTAGTCACAAACAAAAGTTATACATATTATAAAAAATTTAACATAATGGAAATAAAATTACTAAAAATGAAAAAAAAAGGAAAAACTTGATCTTATTTCTTCAAGCACAAATATATGTATATCACTTTGAGAGCACTAACAAGCCTAATTTTGCTCATTTGTTTTGCTTTATTTTATTTATCATTCTATTATTATTATTATTATTATTATTAATATAACTTACTCAGCCTCCTCTATGTTTTGTCTCCCCATTCCCTCTGTCATTTGAATAATCTTCTCCCTCTTATTTTATGTATGGTGCCAACCTATAACCGGTTACGTCACTTGTTTTTTGCTTCTCCATTTTCTCGCTCTTTATTTCCACTCACTATTGTTTCTGCTCTTAGTGTAATTGCACCCGAAAAGGAAAAAAAAAAAAAAAAAAAAAAAAAAAAGCTTACCAAGTGTCTTGCGTTTCTTCCTTTTTATTGTATATTAATTATTGCAATAGTATTAGTTAAAAAAAAATCACATTTTCAATTTTTGCGTCTATTTCCTTGTTTTTTACATTCAACCTTTTCTTCTTTGAAATTTATGTATCGGACTTTTTATAAGTGATTCCAACAGACAGACTGATCCTGATTACAGTCTTACTCCTTTTCCACAAAAGTTTTTTTTTTTTTTTTTTTTTTTTTTTTTTTTTTTTTTAAATACGGAAATCTATTATTATTCCTACTGTATGTGAACTACAATAAATTTATTTTTGGGAGTGCACATATGAGGTCTTCACAATCAGAGGAGTAAACCAACCTCGCCAGCTAAGATTCCGAGAAAAATGTTTTCGAAAATTTGAAATATGTATCACTTTTAAGTCTTTTTTTTTTTAGAGCGAACAAAGGATACAAAGAATCTTCAGGAAACATATGATGATTAAATTGACAGTATCAGAGTGACAACCATTTGATCAATTGTTGCATTGGCAACCTGATCTACAAAATATGTTGGATCATTTCTTAAATGGGTTGTATTAGTTTTATAGTTTTGAAAATAATAAAATTAGGAAACTACATAATGAGAATTAAAGATTTCACCGTTTATTTAAAAGCCGACTAATAATAATGATACAGATATTACAGATAGTTTAATAATATACATTTTATTTAAATTTCCGAGTACTTTCGGTCTGCATCCCACAATCATCGTCAAGGAATGTTTTCGTTATCTGCCGTTTTATTCATCCAAGCACGCCACTTCATTTGAAATGTGAGAGTCTATAATTCTTAAGGTAGCTAAAAGTAGAAGTAGTAGTGCTTCAAATTAAATCTATGCAAAAAAAAAAAAAAAAGAAAAAGAAAAAGAGAAAGAAAAAAAAAAAAAAGAAAGAAATAGCTAATTTCCATTCCACTCTTTTGTATACGTTACTTTGTTCACATATGTCACTTCGTTTTAAATGAGTAACTGAAAAGTAATAGAAGTAGTAGAGCTTTAGTAGTAATATAGATTTCTCCCTACACCAATTTAATCCGAAACACTATTACTTTTACTATTTTCCAGCTACGCATTTAAAACTAAGTGATGTATATGAGCAAATTGATCTATTAAAAATGAATGGAACGCCAGTTGATTTTTTTTCTTTTACACAATTTTAATTCAGAGCATTATTATTTCTACTTTCAACTACCCTAAGAATTATAGACTCGCCTCTTTCAAACGAAGTAACGTTTTTGAATGAATGAAACGGAAATTATCGGTAATAAAATGGCAATAAATGACAATAATAATTAATAGCGATAATATAATAAAATAATAATAATAATAATGGCAAAAAAAAATAATAAAATAAAATAAATCCCTGACGATGGCTGTGAGAATGGAGACCGAAAGTACCCTAAAATTTATATAAAATGTATCTTTTAAAACTTGCTACATCCGTATTATAGTCGCATTTTAATCAAACGGTGAGCTTTTTTTTAATCATCATAGTATATATAGTTTGTGATTGAATCAAGGTGGATTGTTGCGTATCATTTTATGATTTTATTTAATCAAATTCATTATGCAGTGAATAGATAGCATGACATACAATGTTTTGAACCTTAATTTTCATAAAATGTAGAAGAGTCTACTTTGATTCGTAACGCATCATATTAAGATGTATACACATATTTAAATTAATAATTAGATTTTTTTTTTTTTTAATTTGAGCGTTTACTATCGAAGTAATTACTTAAATAGCTAATAAATGTATTTAGTAAGTAAGACAAGTAAAGTATAGCAAAACCATAAAAAACACATTCTCAGTCGACTGTTATTGATATATTTTTTTTCCACCAGAATCCTGCAGAATTAGATGGATCTTATAATCATTACTTTTTTCTCGAGATCCAACATGAAAACGAATGCATAAATATGTGTATTTACATAATCCGAACATTAATTAAATAATAATCGGTTCTGAAAAGATTTAAAATCATAAAATATTTTATAATAAATTTAGAAAGAATTTCTTCTTATTTCTTTTTTTCGTATCTATCTTTACAGTTTAAAAAAAAGTTTATTTGCATATCTTAGTTTACTTTACAAAAATGTAAAATCAAAAATGAAAATTTTTACTTTAATCATTTTTTCCCATTTAATTAAAATTAATTTTCAAACAATGCCCCATCCACTTTTTTCCTATCTGCATATCCCTCCCCCCTCTTCCAGATTTTCTTGTGCTATTTCTTGACCATTACCAACATCTGTTTCTACGATCATACCCCGAATCTTCGCTCCTCTCCCCCACTGATTCACACACACACGTTTGTGCCATATGAATGAAGCGCCCAAATATGACACCGAGAAAAGATCGATGCTAATGACCGCCACGCCCCCTTTTTCCTCCTACGCATCACTTGCTGTCATGGCAACGAAAGGATGCTACCCCACAGTCCCTAGAAGGGATTCTCTCTTTCACACAGCGACCCAAGTTGGGTTGAAAGGTGAAAAGGTTTTACCCTTTACTTAGCATTAAGATGTAAACTGGGTTAAAATGGATAATACAATGAATCTTTCATATATGTTTCTGATAGCTTAGTATATAATTCGCAGTCTCAAAATAGTATGGCTATATTCCTTGTTATAGTACATTTCTTTCTTTAATTTTTAAAATTTTTTCACTTTCCAATAATGTTTATTAACTCAAAACTTTAAACACTGCTAATTTTAACATGTTGGAAACTGCACGTCAAACGTGGCAAATGAGGTGCGTTCGTTCTGTAATTATTTCTATAAATATTCAGAACTTGATGTATCAGCTATTAAACTCTTATTTAAAAATGCATGAATGCAAAATTTGATATGATTATATAGCTTGAATTCAGTAATACGAAAATAATAGGATTCCATCTTAATAGGAAGTAATCAACATGGCAAACCTAGAATCACTACTTATAATTTGATATCGTAAAAATGCGTAACGCATTTAAAAACAATTTTAAAGCTATTTTTATTCGTTCGCTATAACTGTTACAGATTCTGTTGTCTTATCTTGTATATGATCTACAACATTGATACACACAACATAATATGCAAAAATTAAAGATAAATTTAAAAACTCATATCACAACTAAAAATGAATTTCCAGCAATACTTTGTAACATACAGTATTTCTGGTGCAGTAAAATATCCGAAATCTTTTGTGAGTCCTTGTAAATATTGTTAGACCTTTCTATCATACAGGAAGTAATTTTTAATAAATCTCAGCAACTTATATGAATTTCATTATATATGAAATTAGTTAACATGATTGACAGACGCCGAAAACAGTGTTATCTCATATATCACTATGTAACGGAATTTTTTTTGTGTAGCTCTGTAAATGAATGATAAACATTTTTTGCACCGGATATTGCACAGAATGTATATTTTAATACACTTCAAGTAAATGCATAACGATTTTATTCTGTTTGAAAGACTGTAACACCATTAACACGAACTTGAAAAGACTTTTGCCATTAGCTGTAATGTAACGGAAAATTTTTGACTATCCCTGTAATTGAACTATAGATCCGATTTTCATGAACTTTGAAATGACTCGACAAAATTCTGCAACAATTATATATTTAAAATTTCAAGGCATTCGGTTGAGTAGTTTTTGTCCTGTTATATGCAGACAGATGGATCGAACGACGACTATAGGAGCTATATATTTATATAATTAGAAATGCACCTAAAAAACAGTTTTCTGGGTAAAGAGAACTGATTAAATGCACTTTAAAAGTCATTTGAAAATGTTTCCAAAAACTACGGACTGCTAATCAAAATTTATTTCTATAAATTCTTCTTTAAATTCCAAAGAGAATTTTTTTGTAGAGTTTTTAAAGACGTGTTAGACGTGGTGACGTCACTGCAACGTCGTTGTGAAGTCACATTGTGATTTTGTGACCATCGATTGTCGATGTGAAGTCACAGTGATTAAAATGTGAAGTCGTTATGGCCGTTTTAGAGCTTTTTTGTGACATCACATTGTGACCACTTTGTGACGTCACATTGTGACCAATTTGTGAAAAGTGTGTCATTTGTGACTACTTTGACATTAACATTGTGACGAAACTGTGACAAAAGCGACGATATTTAAATTGCCAGAAACATGTTTTTTAAAGTAAATAACATGTTTTGAAGAATATTTGTACTTTTCTAAAAATTTTTAAGAAAGTCATACCTCAGTCACAATGTGACGTCAGTGAGTGGTGGCATTTTTGTCACAGATGTTATGTGACCATGCATGCTATGACGGAAAGAAAGGCGATTGGGTGATTCGGAAGAAGTTATTGTATATAACTCGATAGGTAATTTAATTATCATAAAAAGAAAAACAAAGATAGATTCGAAATCGCTTCCATAGTCAGGCCTTTCAATTTTATATCTTTTTGATAAAAAAAGGATTTATAATTGTGTCAAAATGTTTGCGCTTGTTGAGAAGAACAGCTGAGAACAGCCTTAAACTTTTGTTCATATTTTATGAAACATCCTGTATTTTGCACAAAAGAGGAGATAAAAAACATTACCGCGGAAAAAAACGCTTTACAGAAAATAATAATGAATGAACATCATGTTAAAAAGTTCATCATTTTACTCTTAACCTGAAACACATTTTATTTCAGAATTTAAACTCAGAATTTCTCAAACCGGAAATAAAACACGATTTTCTCTGCCATCTGAGGTAATAGAAAAAAAAACTCCATGTTATTTTATTTCAAATGTAAATAATTAAATAAAAAAATATACATAAAAAGCAATGGAAAAGTAAAGTTGGGAACCACGAGGAGGAAAAAAAAAAGAAAGAAAAAACAACATCGGAAATGAAATATTGCATTCCGAAGAAAAAAAAATAAAAAAAATATTAACTTGGATATGGGAAATCAACTTTTATGAGTTTTGATATCACATGAGAAAAACACTAAAAAATTTTTTTTCTTTCTGTCTTTTGGTAAAATAGAAAAAAAATAAACACTGGATTTTTTTTTTTTTTTTTTTTTTTTTTTTTTTTTTAAGATAATAGCAAAGGCTTGATATTATACACAAAGAAAGTAATAATAAAACCTTTAACAAGTTTCTTTCTCTTATTTTCAAAACAATAAAAGGAAAGAATCGCGTTCTTATTGTAGGAATACAGCATCGGGTTCTTATTCCTTGTATTTATGTACATTTTTTGAATAAAAAAAGAACATAACTGTGTAAGACGTAGCTGGGATATTTTTCATTTCGAAAATGGATGCCTGGGTTTTGCAGTCATATTTTGTTGGATCTAAAAGTATTTTCCCTTTCACGCCAAACGACAAGCAAGGCATTTTCATAGATAAGAGTCGCTGAAAACCATTCATAATATGCTTCAGACAGATAGTATGAAAATATAATATAGATGTAAGACAAAAATTATAATTTCAAAATGCCGTTCTTTTATTTATACGATAACTGCATTCCTATGCAAGTTTTCTTTTTTATTTCATTTTTTTATATATTGTTAGTATTTTTTCTTATAGCATATACACTGTTAAAAAATATCGAAATTACGTAGAATCTAAGAGTCCGTTGTTTTAAGTTTTATGTAAAACTACAGAGTTTATGAAACAACCTGTATTTTGTACAAAAGAGGAGAAAAAGCATTAACGCACAGAAAATGTTTAATTTAATCTCAAAAATTTCTCAAACTGGAAATAAAACCCGATTTACAGTGCAATCTGAGGTAATAGAGAAACAACCTCCATATTATTTTATTATAAATGTAAATAATTAAGTAAAGAAAACATATAGATAAGAAGCAACGAAAAAGTAAAATTGGGAACCACGGAAAAAAAAAAAAACAACATCAGAAATAAAACAGTGCATTCCGAAGAAAAAAAAAGTAAAATAATAAAAAAGTATTTACTTGGATATTGGAAATCAACTCTTATGGGTTTTGATATCACATGGGAAAAACACTGAAACTTTTTTTTTTTTTCTTTAAGTAAGGGGAAAAAAACATTGGATTTTTTTTTTTAATAATAACAAACGCTTAATAGAAACTTTATATAGAAAGAAAATAATAATAAAACCTTTTAAAAAATTCCTTTTCTCTTATTTTTAAACAAAAAAGAAAACAAAAGTATTTACTTGGTAAAAAGTATTTACTTGGATATTGGAAATCAACTCTTATGGGTTTTGATATCACATGGGAAAAACACTGAAACTTTTTTTTTTTCTTTAAGTAAGGGGAAAAAAACATTGGATTTTTTTTTAATAATAACAAACGCTTAATAGAAACTTTATATAGAAAGAAAATAATAATAAAACCTTTTAAAAAATTCCTTTTCTCTTATTTTTAAACAAAAAAGAAAACTATCATGTTCTTATTGTAGGAATACCTAGTTTTTAATTCCTGGTCTTTATGTACATTTTTCAAGGGAGAAAAAAAAAACATAACAATGCGAGACGTAGCTGGGATATTTTTCATTTCGAAAATGGATGCCTGGGTTTTGCAGTCATATTTTGTTGGATCTAAAAGTATTTTGCCTTTCGGTCAAATAAGACACACAAGGCTTCTATACAGATAAGAGTCGCTGAAAACCATTCATAATATATTTCAGACAAACAGTTTGAAAACAGAATACGGATGTAAGACAACAAAGATAATTTCAAACCTTTATTTCTAAAGGATAACTGCTTTTTCACGCAATATGTATCTTATGTAAAACTACAAACTTTATGAAGTAACCTGTATTTTGTACAAAAGAGGGAAAAAAAAGCATTAATGCAGAAAAAATGTTTTACTGAAAATAATAATAATGAAAGAAAACCACGTTTAAAAATTTCATATTTTTCTCTTAACCTAAAACACTTTGTTTTAAAATTTAAATTCAGATTTTTAAAAACCGGAAATAAAACACGATTTATGCTACCATCTGAGATAATGGAAAAAAACCCCTTCCATATTATTTTATTTGAAATGTAAAGAATTAAATAAAGAAAGCATAAGAATGAACGAGAAAGTAAAGTTGGGAACCACGGGGGAGAAAAAGAAACAACATGGGAAATGAAATATTGCATTCCGAAGAAAAAAAAAGTAAAATAATAAAAAAGTATTAACTTGGATACGGGAAATGAACTCTTATGGGTTTTGATATCATAAGGGAAAAACACTAAAAAGTTATTTTTTTCTTTCTTTTATGTAAGGGAGAAAAAAAAGAAATAAACACTGCATTTCTTTTAGATAATAGCAAAAGTTATGTATTAAACACAAAGAAAATAATAATAAAACTTTAAAAAAAAAAAATTTCTCTTATTTAAAAAAAAAAAAAAAAAGGATAAAATCACGTTTTTATTGTTGGAACACAGAACCTGGTTCTTAATTCCTTGTCTTTATGTACATTTTCCATAGAAAAAAAAGAACATAATAGTGTAAGACGTAGCTGGTATATTTTTCATTTCGAAAATGGATGCCTGGGTTTTTAGAGTCATATTTTGTTGGATCTAAAAGTATTTTGCCTTTCAGCCTAATAAGACACATAAGGCTTCTATACAGATAAGAGTCGCTGAAAACCATTCATAATATGTTTCAGACAGACAATATCAAAATAGAATATATGGATGTAAGAGAACAAAGATAATTTCAAAATGCCGTTTCTTTATTTCCAAAGGATAATTGCATATTTATACAAGTTTCCTTTCTTATTTCAAACTTTTATGTATTGTTAGTATTTTGTCTAATAGGATAAACAGCGTTAAAAATTTTCCGTGAAATTAGATAGAATTTACAGGTAATCCATTATCTCAAGTCTTATGTAAATTTACAGAGTTTTTGAAACACCCTGTATTTTCTACAAAAGAGAAGAAAAAGCATTAACGCACAGAAAATGTTCAATTTAAACTCAAAATTTCTTAAAACGGAAATAAAACGTGATTTACGCTGCCATCTGAAGTAATGGAAGAAAAAAAAAAGCATATTATTTTATTTCAAATGTAAAGAATTAAATAAAGAAAACATATACATAAGAAGAAACAAAAAAAGTAAGGTTGGGAATCACGGGGGGGGGGGGGGGAGAAAAAGAAACAACATGGGAAATGAAATATTGCATTCCAAAAAAAGAAAAAGTAAAATAATAAAAAAGTATTAACTTGGATACGGGAAATCAACTCTTATGGGTTTTGATATCACATGGGAAAAACACTAAAACGTTTTCTCTTTCTTTCTTTTGGTAAGATGTAAAAAAAGTAAACACTGGA